>CM062820.1:950057707-950657707 GCA_031772625.1 Pinus tabuliformis
AACTAACTGAACTCACATTAATTCAAAAAACTGTTTGAATTAATCTAACTAGACTTGACTCAGTTAACTGAGCCAACTAATTACAACTCAATATTACAACTCATCCTTATCTCTTTAACTGATGGATAAATTCTTCAATCAATGGAGAAATTGTTGCATGTCCCCACATAGACTTCATGTTTGATTTTCCTTAACTAATTAACTAAAGGTGAATTAATTAATTATTTTACAAACAACTGCTAAGATCAAATTCGAATTTTACTTCACTATTTTAGTTTAGGGACTGACTAAAATAGGAAGGTATCCCGAAATGCTATTTATAGTAGTACTAAATTTAACACTTCTATATTTAGCATTTCTTGTTGCTATTTTCAACACATTGTCCAACGAGTGAATCCGCGATGGAGTTGATATATTTAGTCTCCAAGTGGGAGATTGTTGGATGCAGAGCCCGTTATCTTCCTGATTCAAAGGTCTTGTTTCAACTGCATTTGGATACCAATTCCCGACGAGGGGGTTGTAGGGGGGCTTGTCCCCCCATTATTGCTACCTAGGGGTTCCAGGGGGGGTGGCGAGTTGCATTTTTGGATTCCTCCCCCCCTAGTGGGGGTTCGTGGGTAGTTCCCCATAAGCTAAAAATAAATGAAAATTTGCCTCGTAAAATATCATAATTTTGTAGTCAATATGGGTCATTCATTAGGAAGATGATCTAATGGTAAAGTTTATGTTTAATTTATGGTTTTTTTTCCCTAGATGGCAACCCATCAATTTATATGAGGGAATTGTATTGCAGATGGGTATTATTATTATGATTTTGAGGAAGAAAGAGAGAGGAGACTGTGTGAGACGAAGAGGAAATTACAATAGATCTGTTATAAGTTGTATCTCTTCATTTTCCTAGATAATATAAAAGGAAGGACTAAATGTTTCTCCTTGGACATAGCCAAAATTGGGTGAACCATGTATATATGTGTCTCTCTTGTTTTATGCATTTCCGTATTTGTGTTTCCGCAATATTTTGTGTATTTCATTGCTCGGTTAATTAATTTTCAACACGTTGCTCAACAATGATGCAATCAAAGGAAACGTTGTAAGGTTCTTAAGAACAAAAGAAAAAGCCTTAATATTAAGAGTTCTCTAGTTTCCACGGTCATAGTTTACATCATGAATCTGATTGATGCCAAAAGATGTGCATGTTCAATATCTTTGTTACTTCTTGTAACAAACACCAAAACAAATGCGATCCTCCAAGCAACATTGTTTGGCATGGAAATTTTCCTTGGTTACTTATTACAATAGCAGAGACCATGATACATTTTAAACTGATATGCAACTACTAGAACAAATCTGGAAGAACCAAGAACTAATTTATACAATGGACTTCTACATTGTTGAGACTTATTTTTTGACTTGTTTTTGGCTACAGGCGTGACTTGATACTGATCAAAGGGTATGTACTTCACACACATTTTTTAGGCAGTGTAAGTATCACTACAGGATATTTGTGTGATATAATAGAACTTTGGTCAAACTTTGCTAAAAGTTTGCAACTCTTCAAGATGTTAGAATACAAAATATAATTTGGTCAAACTTTCCTAAAATTTTGCAACTTTTCAAGATGTCATAATAGATAATAGAAGATTTTTATAGTAGCAGCTCTACAATGCCTCTTTCTAGCTGATGACAACCATCAAGACCTTTCTAAAAGTTAAAATTTAAGTATTTTCATATGCCTATAGCATTCTTATAAGTTCTTATCCATGGTAGCTTATATTCTTTCAAATGGTTTCAAACTTTAAGAAACATGATGTGGATGTTATTAATTTTCGATTGTTAAATGTTTATCTTTACACAAATCAATCAAGGCTTTCACTGTAAAAGGCATATAAATCCACCTTTACCTTTGCACGTTTTTCTTTTCTAACAAAGATTAATGAATTCTTAAAATAATGCTTGATTTCTGGCCAGCGACCTCATCAAAGGAAGTTGGTGTGATTGTTCCCAATATTTCAAATATTATTGTTTTTAGAAAAATGGAAGTGAAGATTTGCAAAGGACTCGAGAGTTTACTAAGAGGTTCTTATAGTTTCAATTTCCATGCATATCCAAGTAGATTGAAGGTAGTTTGGCCTCCTGTTTGAAATTCAATAATTTAAAGTTGGAGTCATCCTCAATCAATGAGATTCCCCAAATATTAGAATTGAGGAGCTTGTTGTTATATGTTGAACACCAAAGACGCTAGAGAGTGCTAGAGTTAATTACTATGAATACATTATATTTTTCTACATTAACAATAATTGTGCTCTCACAGTAAAACTTCATGAAGTCCATTTGTCTAGACAAGAATGTTGTTTCAACTAGATTATGATAATGAGTGAGAACCTTTCAAATTTGACACCTAAACAGGGTGGGATTGTTGTCTCTTCAAGGCATAGACAGATGAAATAATCTTCTTTTAAGGTTCGTGTTATGAAACCAGCTCACAAAAAGATAGAAAAGATAGTTTAAAGCCTTAGAATTCAGCCTCTTCGAGGGGGAAACCTCCTTAAGATTACACAAATGAACAATTCTTGGATGATACAAATGAAAATACCTCCTTTCTATATATAGGAGTCTAAGGGGTCATAGTATAATCTGAGCCGAAATAACAATAATAATGTAAGAGCACAATAATAAAAATTGTGGGCTTCTATGGGGCACAATAGTAACAATATGGGCACTACATGGGTACATCAATATAATAAGGGGGTTGTACTAATAACAATAAGGGGTTACACTGGTAGTATAGGGGCCTAACATGCCCCTCTCCTTCAAAAAGTGTTGTCCTCAACACTTGAGTAGTTCTTGATGCTTCTGTATAAAATTATTGTCCTCCCATTTGGAATCTTCAATGGGTAAGTTCTTCCACTTGATGAGATACTCTAAAATTGATCGATTTCATAGCTGTCAGGTTCTTGTTTCTGTGACTGCTCCAGGTTCCAACATGATTTTTCCTTCCTCTTCAATTTCTAGCAATATTGTTTGAATTGGGACCTTTTGCAACTTTTGAATAAGTGGCCATACTTCTTCGTCCTTCTTACATTCATACCTTGCTTCATTTATCCATTCTAGTTGGATAATAGAAATAGCAAAAACAATGCTTCCACATCCTCATCCTTTCTTGAGAGTGCATCTGCAACAAAATTTTTCTTCCATTTTCTATAGATGATGTCAAAGTCATAACACAACATATTTGTGACAATTTTTTTCTATTCTTCTAAAGGTAATAGTTGTTCTAAAAAGTATTTAAGACTATCATGATCCATTTTTACCTTGAAGTGTCTTCCCATTCGGTAAGGTCGCCATTTCTTAAGTGCATGTAGTATTGCCAACATTTCCTTATCATAAATAGATTTCTTGAGATGTAGCAGTAAAAATACCCAATCACCTACATCAAAACATTTTTCACTATGATGTTGATCTACCTGTTGTTTCATTTGATTTTGCACCAAAGTGGTGTTGTCCTTTAAAAGTTCGAGCACTTGTTGTTGATGCTTGATGTGATCTTTTACTGCTTGAACCTTTTTCTTCTTGATATGTCCTTCTATCTTTAGAGTTTTGGGAGTGGTAATTTCTTCCAATCCTTTACAAGATATGGTCAAATTCATTTCTTGATGCTCGATGTGATCTTTCACTTCTTGAACATTTTTCTTCTTGATATGTCCTTCTATCTTGATAGTTTGAGGAGTGGTAACTCCGACCAATGAATTACAAGATATGGTTCGATTCATTTCTTCTTTCTCGATGTGATCTTTCACTTATTGCACCTTTTTCTTCTTGATATGTCCTTATATCTTGAGAATTTGAGGAGTGGTAATTCTTGCCAATGCTTTACAAGATATGGTCTGATTGATTTCTTCTTTCTCTGGGGTTGGGTCCTGGTGTATATCCTCTTCTTTTCATGTTTCTTGATCCTTTTCTTCCTCCTCTTCATACTCTCTGTAAAATAATTTCTTCTATCACAATTGTAACAAAGCCCTTTTTCTCTTTTTTCTTCCAATTGTTGTGGTGTAACCCTTGTAGGTTGTGGAAGGCTAGGAGAAACAACACTTCCATCTTTATATTTGTGAGAGGTGGACTTCCTTGTTGCCATAATTTTACTTTCCACTATGTAACAAAGCCCTTTTACTCTTTCCAATTGTTGTGGTGTTGCTCTAAAGAAGGTGTTGCTCTTTGTATCCTCATAATGTGCTATCATTTCCTCCATGAAAATTGACCATGTAACAAGTTGTTTACAAGAACAAAGCCCTTTATACCATAAAAATTGATCCGGTTCTAAATACGAAGATGCAATACATAACTGTTGTAACAGTGGTACACCATGTAGATCGAAATATTGCTCCATCTGAAGTATCCAATTTACCGGATCCTTGCCATCAAACTTCTTCATATCGCCTATTCTTGATTTTAGGAGCTTGATATTGAAATGACTATAACTCTGTAATTGCGGTTCTTCCAGTTCTTAAATTGTGACTTGTAGTAGCCCTTTGTGTCCTCTTTCCAATGCCACCATTCTGATCCAAATTGGATTCACCAAGGAAGAGTTATGCCAAATCTCCCACAGTGACCTGATTATAGACTAGTTCAGTAGAGCGAACTTGTATGACGTTCCACGTGTCCCTGTTTCGAGCTTTGGCTCTGAAAAATATACATAAGAAACGACAGTCCATCCTCTTTATGCAACTTCTTACGAAATTTCAATCTGATGCTCAGAGAGAAAGTTATGACGATTTTCCCCAGGTCACCTGTTTGGAATGTAATTCAGGAGTTTGAAAAAAAACCAACTTCCTTAGATCATATCTCTGCAAATATGGCGCGAAAAACTCTGAAATTCAGACTCGAGGTTTAGTGCAATTTCGTCTCAATTGGGTTTTTTTTTTTTTTTTTTTTTTTTCTTTTGAAACATCGCAGAAAAAAAAGTTATAGCGAAAATGCCACGATGACCTATTTGGAGTAGCGAAACCCTAGAATCCAAAGCTCTGATATCGAATGTTATGAAACCAACTCACAAAAAGATAGAAAAGATAGATCAACGCGTTAGAATTCAGCCTCTTCGAGGGGGCAACCTCCTTTACATTACATAAATGAACTATTCTTGGATGATACAAATGAAAATACCTCCTTTCTATATATAGGAGTCTAAGGGGTCATAATATAATCTGAGCCGGCATAACATTAATAATGTAAGGGCACAATAATAACAATAGTGGGCTTCTATGGGCACAATAGTAACAATATGGGCACTACATGGGTACATCAATATAATAAGGGGGTTGTACTAATAACAATAATGGGTTACACTAGTAGTATAGGGCCTAATAGTTCACCTACTCATAGAGGGATCAACGTGGAGCATGTCCCGGCATATAACATTCCCCAAGCCATGGAGATATCTATGTTTCTCGCTAGCTCAAAACCTAAATATGAAAATCATAATCTTCGAGAATATGGATTGTTACTTTCAGTGCAAGTACAACGACATTGAACTCCAATATTTCAATTAATAATAGATGCAAATACACACAATCAAGCAGCTCGCCCCAATGGTTAGGGTAGATGGTTCATCTACGCAAGTCATGTTGCGGACAAGGAGAACACAAGTTATAGGTTCAAATCCAGTTGAGTCCCTGAGGGTTACTAGCCACTTTTCTAAGGCTCCTCCTGCAACTACATTCATATCGTTGGCCTCTGGAAGTGGTGTTACACATATTTCCATCTTTCTATATCTTTCATTCAAAATTTGAGACACAAAAATCAAATAGTCAGGTAGTGCACTTAGTAACAAAAATAATAAAATTCAAATATCACAACACATTCTCACACATTTCATTCCTAGAATTTCCATGGAGGATGCCATGATTTTTCAATCCCAAAATATTACAATGGTTCCAAACTGGAAACTGCCATGCCATGATGAATACGTTGGCAAGTATTCATGGCCAAAATAAAGCAAGCATAAATGATAGAAATGAGTGATAGTACATACCAAGCATCATTAGGGTTATCATTTTTACACATGCCTTGATCAAATGACAATAGCATGAATCTTATTTCTACCATTGATTCAAATCTTAGCATAATATATTAATTGGAACTAAACCACAAAATCCAGTTAATAATTTAAGTTTCCAAAAATCATATGAATTAGAAATATGTTACATCTGAAATGTTTAGCCTGTGATATTTACATAGTTATTTTATTAGCCTAAATTTCCAAAGGAATGCTTTGGTATACAATGTTTAAAATCAGTAGCTTACTAAACCTCTAGTTCATTGATGATGTAAACAAAACACAATAAGTATGCTTCCAAAAATTAATATGGGTTAATACAATAAGTAACAAAACTATATCCTTGCAAGAATGGAAATAGAACCAACATAGCATTGTATTATAGACTCTTATCTCTAACAAAACTTGGGAGCTTCAACTAATAGGCTAATAGTAAAGCAAAGAGAGGCTTACCTCTAAGCTACATGAGGGAATTTGTAGCCTATTGGAGAGGTGCATCCTTTTAAAAGTATAAGGACACATGAGGTATGCAAAACATTTGAGCATCCCTCCATGATTAGCTTTCTGATTTGCTAATAGATTATGAAAATATTTTAGAATCAATGGTGGTCAAGTTCAAGGTAAAACATACGTAAGCAACCCAGTCGAGTGACAAAATCACTTGTGCCACATAATATTTGCAAGCATAAACAACATTTTCGCATAAATGTGCAACTTGTATCAACTATTCAATCCACATAAGTCCTTACCTATAATCCACCATCATACCAAAAGAACATGCAACCACTCATTATACTCCAAAGCATCCTTGGAAGAAGCCTAAAGGAACCTATTGGACATAAAGTCAAAATTGAATGACAAAAATTACTAGACATTTCAAAGAAAATTTCTTTCGGTCTAAGTCAATGTAACAGTGGTAATAGGGAAGAACCCAAGCACATCTATGTCCTCTTTATATTTAATTTTTATATAAGAGGCATGTCTTTCACAATAGCCCTTAAAATTCAAAATCAATGGACTCTTAAATACTAAGTGCACTAACTATCCACCTCTTAGAAAAAAAATATGACTTGAGTAAAATCTATTGTACATCATAAGTGCTATTTTCAGGAAGACTAATGCAATATCCGCAGACCAGAGGTTTGTTCTTACAAAATATAGTTCTATTTCCTGGAAACAAAAGTCAAAGCATGATTGGTAAAAATCATGACATTTCACAAATTTAAGGCATAGAATCTTCCTGCCATCACAAATTTTATATTGCCTTCCTACTTTACAACCCTAATTTTACAGCTAAGAAGTTCAATAAGTTAGCCTAGTTCAATCATTTGCATGGTTGAGAAAAGATAATAAAAATTTGAAAATAAAACTTGCATTTCAAGATATTCATTCATCAACCTTTTGGCATCTACATACTACCATGGTTAATTTTTCAGGACCTCAACTTTAATCTTCGCCTTGAACAAATAACAAATCGAGAGCGTAGAATGAAAATATTTTTTGTAGCTCAACAAAGTTGAGCTATAAACTATTGCAAAGAGAAAATACAAATACTCAAAAGCAGATATTTCTAGTAAATTTTACATAGGCATGTAGCAAAAAATATGGATTTTGCAAGGAACAACAAAATTGTCCAATTCTCATGGCTAGGAATCAAGAGGGAAAGAATATATGTTGTAGTTAATAAATACATGATGAACATGCCCATGATTTGGACTATTAGTTGGTAATGGCATAACACGTTCTTGCTAGTGTGGACACAAAAACCTAAGACCAATATGCCTAACATTTCCTTCAAATCACTCCAATTTGTTTAGTTACTTGCCAAAAGAGGATGCAGAACTTATCTAGTGTCACCCCCCTTTTACCTAGTGAATTTCTTTACTACACTTGTGATTCTTATCACAGAGGGAAGTTTACAAGTAGATGGAGTTTTGGATGGCGTAGGGGTTGTGCCTTCATTTGATTAAATTATTGGTGACGTGGTAATGGATAGCTTGATGATGTTGATGCTTTGGTTGTCTTGGTGATTTCTTTCCTTTCATGTAGGTCAAATTGGTTGTGTTGCCCCTGTGATCATGTGGATGGTTAATGATACATGTCGATACATGACTCCCTTAACAAAATGCCCTAGTACTTTGGGATTATGAAACATAAATATGAGAGTAAAAATGGTATAAAATACAATAAATGCTACTGAAAACTCTAAAATAAGTATTCTCAACAATATAATTTTTATTATAGAGTGAAAGGAAACAACATTTGCAATATGCAAGCTTCCTGAATTTTTTAAGTGGAAATTCATAAAGTATCCAACATACAAATAAATATCTAGGGCACCATGTCCATCGCAAATGACTCTAGGTTGTAGGGGAATAGATAATTTTGGTAATGTTGGTTCAAACTCATTTCTTCTTTGTAGCACAAATCCCAAGCATACGGACCACCAACAACAATAAATTAATTGTTACACGTCATTTTGTCACCATTAAGCAAATGACCACCAACCTGGACCTCTCACTATCCACTTAAATGTTCCAAGCATTCCCTTACAATGTTGGAAGTAAAACAATCCCAAAGACTACAAAAATTATGGATTTCATTTCTCAAAAACCTATTTTTAAGCACTTGGCACTTTCCCTAGCCATTATTTGCGCAAGCACATATTTTACCATTGTGGCCTGCACAAGTCTACGCACTGTCTTCCACTATGAAGTGCGCAAATCTCTTAACGAGAGTAAAAATAAAAAGTGATTTCTAGAAGCCTTGTAGGAGGAATATTTCACAACTGAATGCCTCGAGCCTATACATATTTGGGCCTCATCCCTCTATTTGTGGAGAAAAATACCTCCCTTTTTGGAACCCTAATCCCTCCTTTTAAGGATCTCATCCCTTGAGAAGAGGATCTCAAACCTCTTCCTCTTTGGCTATAAAATTGACACATGATAGAGGATGAAGGGGGGAAGTATGAATTTAAACTTATGATGTTGGAATAAGGCTAGAAAGATTGTGACCTGAAGTGAGGATTGAAGACCATTGGGAGGAGGCATACATCATCAAGGCCAAGGTTGTAATGCTTCTTCTTGTTCAATATTAATACATTGATTCTTATTTCCTACTTGCACTTGTTCTAATTCTCTTTGCAAAGCTCCTTGATACTTTGCATGATTCGTAACTGAATATTGGTTTAATCTTGTGATTGATGCTATATTGTGATTTCCATGCATGTTATGTTTTACCTTTATCTACGTTATGTTTTTATGCCTCATTTGTTTCTACTCATGCAAATCTTCCTTTGAAGCAATGAGGAAAGGCTTTTGAAAGCACCAGAAGGACTTCCACAACCATTTTGTAAAAAAGGTAAGAGGCTCTTTTGTACACCACACTTCATTATTCAATTATGAATTAAGGAAAAGTCACTTTCGCTTCTCTGTTTGTTACTAGATCTCTTTCTGAATCTAGGGAGATCACTCTTGTCCACAAGAGCAATTAGTTCTCCATAACAATAACCATCTGTAAAAAAAAATGTGTAAGATTTCTTGAAGTAAATTATACTCCTTGGCCCTAAAAAGTAAAATGTTTCTCCTAAATTATCCTTTTTGTAATCCTCCACAACTTGAAAATTATAAGATCTACATAAATGCTTTAGAATAATGTTTATTCTAGAAAAAATAAAAAAACACATTTTCCCCACATTGGGTGACATTCTCTTCTCAGATTTCATAATAGGGGTTTGGACTTTGTAACCATCTAGGTTAAAAAAACGCATATGTACATTATGTAACACATGAACTTTGGAAATTTCATAATGGTAAAATTGCATAGGTCATTCCTTCATCATTTAATAAAAAATACTTGAAAATATTCCATGCATTTATTGCACATATGAATAAGTGAAAGATATGCGGGGGCCAAAAAAGTAAACGCACTTCGAATATCATCTAACACATTCTTTAACAACTTCATAATGATAAAATTGCACAGGTAAATTGTTCATCATTTAATCAAAGATACTAGAAAATTTTCTATCCATTTAATGCATATATGCATAAGAGAAATATGGTATAGGAACTATAAAAACAAAAATAAACAATCAAAGTTGAAACAACTGCATGCAGATAAATATGAGAGTAGAAATGGTATCTAACACAATAAATGCTACGGAAAACTCTAACATGAGCATGCCTAACAATACAATTTCTATCATATAGATAAAGAAACAACATTTGCAATATGTCCTATTTGCAAAGAAAATATATGTGAAGTGGACATTCACTTGCAATGACAGTTAAAAAAATTAACATAAAGTGACATAATTGAATTCCACAAAGGTTGCAACAAGAAATTTACAAAATAGAGACACCAATCCTCATTCTTTGCTTCCTTTTTTGGCAGGGCATTCTTCAAGCAAGCAAACTACAACATCAAAGAGTAGGAAACCTTTGAGTGCTCTAGAGGACAACATTCATTATGAAAATTCTTCAACTACTCATAGGTCCTCAAGCAAATAAACCAAAATATCCCTTGTTTTTAGTTTGATTGATCCATGGAGAACAAATAAGACTATCATTCAGAAAGAAACATATTTTTCAAGAATATTTCTAACACAATCTTGTTCTTTAAACTCCCTAACATCACCACTTTCCTTATTGGAACATGCAACACCAATTTCAATAGTTGCAACCCTCTCTTGTCTCACCATGCACATTTAATTTAAGACTTATATGCACAAACATAACAGTTTTTTCCTGTCCACTTGACTGGAGAAAAGAAATAGTTTCCTTCCACAATTATTCATTAAGGAAAATGTTGAATTTATTACCTTAAGAATCTTGAAGGAGTTATGTGAGCTTGTTATTTCAGTAACGAACATGGGAGCCCTTTTGTGTAAGAGCATCAATCACGTCTCCTAAAGCTGAAAGTGATCTCCAAGGGTCCTAGTCATCCTTCAAAGTAACCCAAAGATGCATGATATCCAAAATGAGTCTCCTCCCCTCCTGATATTGTTGTGATGCCAATGGGAATTTCACTATATATAGATTAGAGAGATTGTTCACACATGCAAAAATTTGGTGAATTTCCTTCAGCAACCCCAAAGAGTCATTTTGCATTGGTCGTGGATGAGTGATTATTAAAGTGATAATCCTAAGTGATGGGAAACAATCACCAAACTCGCAGTGGATCCTCTTTCGTTTAACTCTCATGCTTATAAATATCATTTGCAAGAGAAACATTTGTTGCAGCATAGACACTTGGCATCGAGATTTGTTTTCCATCACGTTTGAGCAGTAAGAAAGGGCGAGTAATATGTAACAATCTGCCTAATTATTTGTGTATTGGAAGTTTATAAAAAGGAAAAAAATTTGTGTGTCAGCAAAACCATGAACAAATTGCACAAATATCATCACATGATCTAATTTTCCTCTTACCTTGATAATTGAAAAACCTTTCTACCTCTTTGCATATAGAAAATACAAATGAAAACTTGAAAAGATAATAAGCAGGATTCCTTGACATTAAACCAGACTTTTTTGGTAAAGCACAAGAACCAGAGTAGAGGTGTAGGTCATAGTGGCCTTTGATGGTGGTTGATCATAGGTTCCTGATTTTATTTTGACATGCCTAGATGGGCTTCCAACTGTTATCGGGAAAAATAGTGTCTATGCAGAGCTGCTAGTCCCACTAAGGCTGGTAGCTACCTTAGAAACAAAAAAACTAAAACTACTTTCGTTTTCCTTTATGAGAAATAGATAAGAGGGGAATAAGGAAACCAACCTCTGTCTTGCGCTTGGTTCCTTGCTCGATTCCTCTCCCTTCTGATAGATCTTTGCCACTCGCTTCCTCGTCTACCCAGCTTCAAAGAGCACCTATAGAATCAAAGCAGCATAACACTATCCAAGAACATAGATCTATTATCACGAATAATATAGGACCAGATATATATTGACCACACAAATGCATATAACATCAATCATACAAGAATGTGGAGGAAAACTTGAATAACTTTATTGATAATCAAGAAAGAGAAAAGAGGATTACAACCAATTGTTCTGACCCAGCATCATCCTCTCAGCAAGAAAGCCCTTCTTCACCTCATGAAAAGCTTATATCACCCAACACTATGATATTGCACCAAGAAACCAGCAACACTTCCTTACAAGATACAAAATTCCAGCCTCTGGATCTCTGGGATGAGGGATCCATATATAGATGTTTGCAAGGGGGGTGAGTCAGCTTTTGAGATTTGATTAGTTTCCTCTCTCTGATAGTTCTTGATTCCACTTGGAGATTGATGATCTCTTACTCATCCTTGGGTGAATGCAGAGAGGCAAGTGTCACTGGAGAAGTTTCTAGAAGATTCCATGATCTTCCACCCTGCAGATTGGCCCTGCCATTTGTCCACTCTCGCCCATTGCACCCCATAAAAGGGATTTTCAAGATGCATCGCACCTCCTGTGTGTATTTAGGTGGGATGCAGTGCACTTTGACCATGGAGCAGGTGAGATGGTCCAGTTTCGACCATTTATGAGCAGTTTTTCATGGAGAACTTCTGGGAGAAGATGTAATCAGTTGACCTTGTTCTTTTAGAGGTTGGAACAACACTTTTAGGGACTTAAGAGCCCTTGGTTTATGGACATTTATGATTGGGGTTGCAGTGCCAAAAAATTTCTATAACAGTTGCCCCCTAAAACATGAGGTCGTTAATCTATTGATGTCGGGTGAAATGCTTTATCATGAGGATCTGAAGTTATTTCAAGCTGGAAGGCGACCTATAATAAGATACAATACAATACATTAACTTCATAATATTTTCATGATCTAGTTGAGGCGAGAATTCCCATGCTCAGCTTTATAAATTCATTTTCATGTACATAAGACAGACAATCGTCTGAGTGTAGACTGATGATTCTGGTAGAGCCATCATCCCTTAGGTTGGATGATTATCTGTGCAGTAATGATGTACATTTGATGTATTTATTTTCCTGAATATATATCGCAGCCTGGATGGATGAAACTAGATCTGGGGTCCTTAATCTCGTTCGATCTTCACTCAAAGTACAAGTCAATCCATGTGAGAGATGTTCTGGAGTCGAACATGGAAAGACATCACCTGATTACCAGCTAATGATGTAAGCTGTTAACAGGCGCGAGAGGAATCACCGATAATGATGATGACCCTCAAGGTACTACAGTACAATTCACGTGGTGTGAATGAGGGACTTGGTGTCGAACACCACGCAAAATCTTTCGGTTGAAGGCCATTGATGTAAACTTGTCGCCGTAAGTGAGAAACTTGCCATTGAGGCATGCAAGCTTCAAAGTACTGAAAGGGTTGTTCCTAGATCGACTTCTTGGATAATGAGCTGATGTCGACAAGAAGCGATCCGTCATAAGAGGGCCTTAGTGAATCCCACATCAATAACACAAAACAGAGCAAATGATTTTAATGGAGGTGAAAACGATCTGGTGATATAAGGTTCAGGGTGGCGGTCATGAAAGAATGGAGTGTAAATGTATTGCAGTGGGTGAGACACAGGTGAATTCTCTGAGCGACTTCTCTTGAACATATCGGTGACACTGACATGATGGATCGGTAGCATTAACCCCAAATATGGATGGTGTGATGGAACCATGGTGATGTGACCAGTGAATGGAACAACCCAACCCGACTCGGATGTGGAGTGAAAGTGTCATGTTCTAGAGCGACTTGCTACTGATAAAGTTTCTTCAAGTTTTCTTCCCAATTTTCCCCAGTCATTGCTGACCAATACCTCTTTATTTTTGTCAAGCTTGAGGAGGATAACATATGCTTGTTCTATAATTTGCCCTTCGGGAAAACCCATCGATATGTTTTAACGAGCCTAGTGATAGTGAAACTCGTTGTTGTCTGTATGGACAAGTTTGTCGCTATTCGGTTTTAATGAGTTTAACGACAAGGATAACTCGGTCCTTTTCAATTTTAGAGAGTCTGAAAAAGGGACGTAAAGAAAACTCTAATGGTCCTTTTTCGTCATATGATCCCTTGAGTCTGAAAAAGTATAAAATGATACAGAAGGGATGAAGTTTCGGTACTTTTAAGGAGCCGAACAAAACAAGCACTCGATCTTTTTGTGTAATAATCCCTCAAGTCCAAAAAGATTAAAATATAAAGGAGGGATAGAACTTCTGGTCCCTTTAACGAGCTGGAGAGGCCAATTGCTCGACAATCTTTTCATATTTTATGAGTCAGTTGAAAAGAGCTTAAAGGAGACTCGTTTTTTGAGGAACGAGTGATAAATTCGGGTAGTAGCTGATTCCAGGTAAGGTTTGGAATTTTCCAATCACGGCAGTGCCACAAGGAAGGCTAACAAGATCACTCTTCGCAGCTGTTCATCAAAAAGGGTAAACAATCAAATGGAGGTGAATGATCGGCCAATACAGAGTGGAGGTGATGATGAGAACACGACCAAGGCTTCAAAGGCTGATGATAATACATTCACGATGGTTATTTATGGGAAATTGGTTCATTTTTTAATGAGCTTAAACTTTTGGGGAACATTTTCTCATTGCTTATGTTTATTTTTTAACAAGCTTGAATTCCGCGTTAAAACTGCTCGATAAAATGGTCATTGATTGTCTTGATTTTACCATTGACAACTTCGTTCTTTCAAAGGTTGTACTGCCTGCTCAATTGCTTCATCAAACTAGTTAGAAACGAACAATATATTTTTGAAAAATGAGTTAAAACACTAATATTTTACTTGAATAACGTGAAAAGTAATTTAAAAGTGTTTTTTACCTCTCATTTTACCATTTCATTTGAACTTTGGTTTGTTGGAGCTTTGGAGGTGCTTTCCCCCTTGATTTTCACTAGTTGATTCTGGGAGATTCTGTGGACGATTCTCGGCGCCGTCTGGACCAGGCAGGAGCTAAACCTAAGCTCTTTAATTTCATCCTTTCCTTTTTTCATTCTGAGCATGTTTTCTGGTTTTTCTAAGCCTTTGGGGTTTGAAAAACTCGCCTTGGCTCCATCGCACCTCTTCTACATCGAAAGGTGCGATGCATGCTGGCCCGCCCATTGGCAAGTCAGCATGCATCCCACCTAGAACACTACTAGGGATGCAATGGGCGCAAAGAGGGTCATTTATGCACAATTTTTCATGGAAATTTTTTCCTATTTTTCACCAAATCAGGATCTTGACTCTTCTCTTGTTTGTTTCAGAGATTCATTGGAGCAAAATTCCTGTTACATGGCGACAACATGAGCATGAAGAAGAGGACATGCTTGCTTTACATGATCCGGTTACAATGAACGCATTGCGGAACTGTGTCATGTTCAAGTTTTTCCGCATCTCTGGCATGAGGCAACAAATCAACCTGTTGCAATATTTTCTCGATGCATGGGATCCTACCACCTAGGGGTTCCAGATTAGGGGCAAATCTATCCCCTTGACTATCGTGGACATCTATTTTTTGACCGGCTTATCGAGGCGGGGTGCCCCTATCTCATTATCATGTTCGGCCCGTGGGGGTGAATCTGTGAGAGATTACATTCACAGGTATTACAGAGAGGGATCTCAGCCGAGTAAGGATGGAAAGATCATTATCTGAGATGTCACTGACAGGTCCCTAAGGACCATTCTGTTTACTTTTTCTAGACTAGCTGGTAGTGGGGCACTTCACGTGGCCAACAGGTCTTATATGCAGTACGCCTTGGAATGCCTTGAACCAAAGGTGTTCAACTGGTGTGATGCAATACTCTTTGTGATGCAAGAAAAATTGACCAAGGTGAAAAATGGAAGATTAAAGAACTTTGGATATGGTTCTATCTTGACAGCTTTCGCCTTGGAAAAGATCTCGCTGATGCAGCCGTAGTATGTTTCACTTGGTTTACCTCCATCGACTAAGCCACGGATGTAGAGATGGGTCGACCTTATGGCCAAACATGCTGGTCAGTCCCAAATTTCCTTCTCCGATACCTTTTTCGAGTGGCTCAACCATCAGGAGATGGTTTTTTCCGAGTATCCATAGGCTGGTATGGATTTCCGGGGTGATCCGGATTTGGTACTGCCTGCTGGCGAGTAGTGGGGTGTCATCGGTAAATTCTCTGACCATATCTCTATTTATCATTTCTCTTTATAATGTTCTTGTGATTTCTTCTATCAGGACTAATCAAAACTCATGTGCTCATGCAGATGTTGGACCAGTTCGACCAGTAGTACGCCTGAGAGTGCCAGCTGCCACTCCAGCAGGAGAGGGTGCGGGAAGGGCTATCCTTCGCGACCTTGATGTGGTCGAGACTCTTTCAGCATTGCAGGATCAGGTTGAGGGCCTTACTCTTGGTATTCCGGACATGAGGACCGACGAGCTACCCCTAAGGTTGCAGCGACATACTACTGGTGTGTCGAGTCGGTGGACTAGGCTTTTACGCATGATTGCACATGCGATGACTTGTTATCACCAGCATCATTAGATTAGGGTGCCCCCTAGCGTTTTGAGTTTTGGGTAATTTGACCAATTTTGTCTTGGTTACAGAACATTATGTGTAAACCATAAATAGTTATATATATATATATTTTTGATTTTCGGAGTTTTATTTTGGTTAAGTTACATGATCTTGATGCAAATACTGATGAAATGCTTCTTTTTATAAATGTTGCAAATGTCTATCTAACACATAATTTGCCAATGAGTCCGTTAATGTGTTTAAGTTTCTGGAAATATGCTGATATTGAATAAAATCAAATTGTCTTTCCAAAATCTTTACCCTTAGGAACATACGATAGATAGCTGGATTTCGAACGAAGTAGATACCAGTGAGTTGTAGTATGACGAGCTGTGAGTCTAGCCTGACGGCAAGTTGGCTTATTCCATGTGTGATGGCATCAGAGATAAGTTCTATCAATGCACTATATTTAGCGATGTTATTTGATGACCGACCAATACATACCCCTCTGAAACTTACTAACTCACCATTTGGATAAAAAATGGCCCAGGCCACAGAAGATAGGTTCCACGAACTACGACTCGCTCCGTCGGCATATCCCATGAAAGATTCCAATGGGTCCGACATCTGCGACAAATGTAAAAAGTGGATTACTTGACCAAAACAATTACTCTTAGCGAAAACAAAAATGTAACAAAATCATATAGGTTACCATACTAAATCATGCGTAGTAACTCTTAAGGTACAACCCGTTACGAGGTTGCGCCAGTGGAATCCCGTCATAATCCATTAACTCGTAGGCTCCTTTTGCTAACACTTGCTTAACAATATAGGGGCCCATCCATAAAGACTTTAACTTACTTGCCCCCAATTTGTCGGATTCCTGGTCATAAAGTAAGACCAAGTCACCTTCTGAGAACACACAGGGTTTGACATTCTTGTCGAACTGCGCCTTGACTCGTTTCTTATGGGCTTCATTAGCGAAAGTGGCATCACGATGGGTTTCATCCAATTGGATTAGTTCCAATAAACGAGCCTCCTCTTCTGAAGTTCTGGACGAGATTTCACACTGAACTAGTAAGATTGCTTCTAGGCCATACACCAGTTGAAAAGGTGTAAACCTGGTTGCATTTCTTACCGATGTTCGGTATGCCCACAAAGCTAAGTACAGGATCAGGTGCCAACTCCTTTCGTGGACTCTAATCATCCTTTGCAGCATCCGCTTCAGGACTTTGTTGATTGCTTCAACTTGTCCATTGGCCTACGGGTAATGTGGAGTAGAGCTGTCGTGGGACAACCCTAATTTGGCAGCCAATTCGACCATCATGTGATTGCGAAAATGTGATCCATGATTTGTGACTACAACTTGTGGAACGCCAAATCTGGCGACTACATGATTGAAAAAGAAAAGGGCAGCTGTTTCACCAGTGTTATCTAATGTAGGCATCGCCTTGGCCCATTTGGTAAAATAGTCTACGGCGACTATGATATACCCATGCCCCCGGTCGAGGTGGGGTTACATGTCATGAAGTCAATGCCCCATTTGGCGAATGGCCCAACAAAAACTATCGGTTGCAGAGGTGCGGGTGGTTTTCTATTTTTTCTATCGAAAATTTGACATGCATGGCAACTTCTGACTGCGGTTATGCAATCTTTGAACATTGTTGGCCAGAAGTATCCTGCTCATAAGATTTTTTGCACTGTAGCGTAACCAGATTGATGCCCCCCACACGCGCCTGAATGGAAATCATTCAGGACTTTTTTAGCCTCCTCATGGGTGGGGAACCTCCTCAGAACTGTATCGACACCACGACGATAAAGTGTATCACCGACGATCATGTAGTCTTTTGATTGGTATCGAATACGTTTTTGTTCCAAGCGAGAGGTATTAGACCTATATTTTTGGGTTTGGAGATAGATGATTATATCTCCATACCACGGATTGCTTGAAGATATCAGAAACAAAGATTCATCCACGATGGTTTTTTCAAATGTTTCATCGTTGGACGGTGATGGGAGATCGCATAATAATTCCGTGAAAACCAGGGATTTCTTTGATTTGGATTTTACGAATTCCAGATCAAACTCTTGGAGAATTGCTATCCATTTTGAATATTTGCCCCCCAACAACTGTCGTGACAATATATAAGTCATGGGGTTGCAATCTGACAAAATTGTAGTTTTTCGAAAGAGGACATAGTGTCAAAATCTCTGTATCGCTTGAACAACTACGAGAGCCAACTTTTCAACATAGGAATACTTGCTTTTTGTATCATTTAAGTTCCTACTCAAATAATATATAGGATGTTCAATTTCGTTGTCTTCTTGAACTAAAACCATTGCGATGGTTGTATCCGCTGCAGCCAGATACAGGTTAAAGTCTTTTTGATAATAAGGAGCGTACATTAATGATGCTTTCATTAGGGATTCTTTTAAAGCATCAAAGGAAGCTTGCGCGACCTGATCCCAGACGAAGGGTACTTCTTTTTCAATAGACGCGTATAACCTTTAGCAAGTTCGGCATAATTTGGAATGAACCTCCTCAAAAAGTTTGCTTTCCCTTGGAGTTTCTGAATTTGAAGCAAATTTGAAGGTGGAGGCAAATTTATGATTGCCTGAACCTTATATGGGTCGAGACGAATCCGTCCTTTGAGACTAAAAATACAAGCAAACGACCAGAACTGACACAAAACACACATTTGTGTGGATTGAGTCGTATCTTGTAGTGTCGGCAACATAGAAATATCGCTCTCAAATGCTGCGGATGATCGGTCCGCTTTCGCATAATGAACCGGAAGGTCGTCGAGATATGGTTGAACGATGTTTTTGATGTCATGGAAGGCATAATTCATTGCCCTCTGAAATGTTGCCCCTGCGTTCTTTAAACCAAAGGGTAATTTGCGATATGAAAATGTGCCCCACGGACAAAGAAATGTAGTCTTTCACTGATCCTGTGGGTGGATATTTATTTGATTATACTCGGAGAATCCATCCATAAATGAAAAGATTTCACATCTGGCGCATTCATCAATTATCTGGTCAATAAAGGGTGTAGGGTAGTTGTATTTTGGACAAGCTTGATTTACATCCCTATAATCGACACACACTCTAATTGTTCCTTATTTTTTCATCACAGGAACAATGTTCGATACCCAATCGGTTAGAGGAACCGGGTAAATAAAACCAGCATGGAGAAGTTTCTCAACTTCTGCCTTGATAGCAGCGACTTTCTTGGGGTGCACCTGCCGTAGCCGTTGTCGTACTGGTTTGACATCTAGATACATCTCGATTTCGTGTTCAACTATACTCGAGTCAATGCCTGGCATTTCATTGTATGAAAAGCAAAGACATCTCTGAATTCGCGAAAAAGAGCGTTATATATTTCGAGTTTTGAAGGAGAACAACATTTGCCAACATAAATATTTTCTACAACATCCATTTTTGTCGAGATATTTATGGCGATAGTCTCTTCAATATTGGACAAGTTTAGCTCGGAATCCACCGTGTTTACAGTATTTGATAGGAAATCAAAAATGAAGGATGATGAAGGTCATCAGGAGTATCTTCTTGACAATCCGGAAGATGAGAACGATGGTGGTAATCTTCCCATGGCGCCCCTTCAATTATCATTGATTGAATAATTCCTTCATCGGTGTAATGCACTTGCGACCAAGGATCTGAAGGGGTGCCATATTCCTTAGACCTATCTATCCAAACGCTTGATGAGCGTTGATTCAGGTCTGCCTCCCATGTCGAAAACATTGATTGCTAAAATATTTCTATTGGGCTTGGAGGCAATACCTGCGGATGATCCATGTTAATATCGTTTTCTGAGATCTTTTGAATCGAAGATAGCATATTGCAGGTTCCTACCGTCGCTACTTCCACCAGATTGATTGGATGCAGGAGGGAAAAAGTCCCCATTAATATAGGGTCTTTCAGTAGGCCTACTTCGATATTTTGAAGCGAATGGGGGCTTCCATGGATCATCGGAATGCTTCCCATAACTTGGGAACTATTGGGGAGAAATGTTTGTTGGTCGACAATTGTAATTCCTCCTTGAAAAGGAAATGCAATCTTCCTAAAGTAGGTCGACACAACTGCAACCATCGCATATATCCATGGTCTTCCCAGTAGGATGTTGTAATCGAGGTTTCCGTTGATTACTTCGACATCTATTTCTACTGTTTTCCCCTCTAGTTCAACTTGCAAGTTACTTAGAATACCATACGGGGTATATGTTCGTCTGTCAAATGCTTTTAATGTCATCGAAGATCGTGACAAGGTTGGAGATCCTAAAGTTTTCCAGCAACTCATCGACATAATACATGTAGATGCCCCCTCATCAATAATTGTTCTATGAACAGTTTTGTTGAGGGCTTTCACCTGAATGAGGAAAGCTAGTTGAGCTGGTAACTGAGGTCATATCCTTTGTGATTAAAAGACACAAGATTCCTTTGGGTCTATCCCACCTATAGTTGATAATAAAGCCTGCTTTTGGGATGGGCAATTTTGTAGTACTTCAAGTGTCGACATAGAGGATGGCGATTGGGCCAGATCTTCCACTATGTTATAATTTTGTGCTTCTCTGGCATGAGGATTAAATGTCGACTTGTGTACTACTCCCTTTGGCAGTTTTATTGTTAGCTCTGGAATGATGGGCGGCGCAACTTCTGTCGAAGTTGTTGTCAAACTACTAGGTTGATCTTTATCCTTGTTGTTTGACAGTTGTGGATTCCCATAATCTTTATTCCTTGTCGATATCAAAGCATCATTTTGCTGTTTCGAAACCGACAACATCAGTACTTGGGACAGGGAAGCATTTTCACTAGCAACTAGATTTGTTCTTGGATTTGGAAACAGATCAGTCAATACCGCCGAGGTTTTTGAATTCTTGAAGAATCTTTTAAGCTCAGCTTTATGTGGACAATCTCTTGTCCAATGATCCTCATCACATATTAAGCATGGATTTTTTGGTTTCCTATCTCCAGGAGGGTTTGCAGAAGAATTTGCAGGTGATGATTCCTCCTGTTTCTTCTTTTTCCCTTTGTTTTTCTTCTTGCCTCCTGGTTGCTTGGTTTCTTTGCCTTTATTAGTCGAGACGATATTTACTTCCGAGGCAAGAAGTTCTTCTTTTTCATTTTGACTGGAAATCTTACGGGCCTTTTTAGATGTAGCCTTTGTCGATTTCGTGTCTGTCGTACCAATCACGCCATCGCTGGCATGAGAGTCATTGTTCGATTTAGGAGGAGGAGGAATGGAAAATTCCGGTCTGGGAGCATCATGGATTTTATCGTAGAGCGTGCCAGACTGGGTATAAATCAAGTCTAAATATTGTGCACGAGCAATAACTTGCTCTTCAGTGACGACTCCTCCTTTTTCCACATCTTCTGTAATGGAAGGTAATAATGACTTAATAAACCATTCGGCTAACAGCTGATCAGGAACATACGTTTTTACCATTCTACAGAGACGTCGCCACTCATGAATATGATCGGATATGTGAGTGGCCGTCGTTTGCTTGAAATTGGTTAGAATTTCTGTTCCTGTTTCGTACCTTATCGGTAACTGAAAATGGGTTAAAATGGTTGTGGCTAGGGCACTGAAGTTGTCAAACGAAGCTCTAGGTAACTCAATATACCACTTTGCTGCCAGACTAGTTAATGTCCTCTGAAAAAGGCGAAGCCTAATTGAATCATCGTTTAGGGTGTTTGATGAACACCACAGATGGAATGTCATCACATGATTCGATAGGTCTTCACCTAGATTTCCATTAAATTTAGGAATATCTGACGGAAGTTTATGCAGAATCGCTGGCCACCAAGGGGCATAAGCAATTGGATCGTTTGTTAGCTGATTTAGATCTGGTAACTCTAAAGTTGCCACGAAGGGTAACTTTTGATTCAGGTTTGGCGAAGCATACCCAAGATAGGACAGAATGGTCTGAGCAGTTGGTCTTTGCATACCAGCATAATGCATTTGATGCTGGTAACTTTGGTAAGGTTGATGGGCATAACCATTGTAGAATGGTTGATTTTGACCGTTTTGAATATACGGCTGCCCACTATTTGCAAATATTTGTTGCTCAGATCCTTGGTATACTTGTTGGAATTGCAGTTGTTGGTATTGCACCAGCCATGGTTGTGAAGCCATGTGCTGCTGTTCAATACTGGCTGTTTGACCAAGATGAGGGGTAATTGTACCCGTTAGGGCCTGTGTCATTCCACTAGTTGGCGATTGTGGTTGAGTCATAGGGACAAGAGGCTATTGCATTACAACGTGAGAAACCTGAGGTTGGCATACAACAGGTAACGCTTGTACTTGCGACACCGTCACAATAGCCAACGTAGTTGGTATATTTGACATAGGTAAACATTGTTGCATCGAATATACAACTCTTGGTTGTTGAGGCAGTATTGGCACCCAACCGCTAGATGTAATTCCAGCATAACCTGAATTTTGTTGTGAACTCACATATGGTTGTCCTCCCGGAGGAGACAATGAAAGGGTATATTGCCCCCCATACGACGGTAATACGGTACTCAAAGGAATTGTTTGTCCTTGAGAACCAGACTACCCAAATTGACACCCTGAAGGATCAATTTGCTGAGACTCAACATAAGAGTTCCCGGATACTATTCCGGATGAACAAACAGGAATGGACCATACTGTCGAAATAGCCCCTGAGTGGGCCCCTTCTAGCGATTGAGAGCTAGTTGGGACAGATGGTATGCCGGTGAAAATTGTTGGAGTGACAGCAGGAAGTTCTGTCGTCGCTGTGTCAGATGACACAGTTCTAGATGTCGACGGTTGTTCAGACATTTCTAGTCTATCCAAAATATTGCCTAGCGATTCTACAGGAGCTTCCGATAACGGTAGACTAATTTCTGATGAAGAAGGATATAGGGTGATCTTGACTCCAAATTGCGATGGAGTACTAGATGGAGGATCCTCCACAATCTCTTCTATAGCAATCAGAACAGGTAGAAGAGGTAGACCGTTAGGTCCGTAAAATATTTCTGGTGCCGAAGAAGGTATAGAATCTGTAGCGACAAATGTTGGGGGAACAACACCTCCCGAATCAACTGTAGATGGAGCTGGTTCAGTAATACAAGTTTTTACCTTCACACTAGGATCAGTTCTACTGTCCTTTGGTGGCTGCTGAACTTCTTTTGTAAAGGCATGGATACCAGAAGTGTTTGGAGTAACCAGAGTCCTGATGGTGTTAGAACACTTGTTCTAACTTTACTAGGGGATTTGGAACCGGTTAAATGAGTTCGCTTTGTCCATAACAATTTCGATTCTGGAGACAAGACGGTTGACTCGTAAGCCTCCGCGAACGATGGGGTTTCAATTGAATTTCTTCCACGATTGCAGATTACTCGATCAACTAAAAATCAAGGGGAAGTATGTTTCCAAATTAGATGAATTTTAGACGCTTTGACACAAATTGTTTTTTCAATTTTTAAGAGTCTAGAAAAAACAAAAGATGACTCTAGTCGCCTTTGATTTTTAATGAGCCTAAAGTGACAAGTGCTCAGATGGATCTTTTCCTTTAAGGAGTCTTAAAAGGAATGAAAGAGACTGATCTGGAGATCTAGACAGAGGGATTACCAAACCAATTGCAAAACTGCAGGATACTTTTTATGGTACGGCAGTCAATCTTCCCAAATGCCGTGTTCAGTGCATTGCGATCGATAAGGCAGCAAACACGGCTTCATATGGATAAAGGATAAAGCCTATTGTGGTCTCCCAATACATACTCGATGGTACGTGGGAGCACAAGTCTGTACTGGCACTTATCATCTCAAAGTGGAGGAATCATCCAACCAACAATGAAAACAACAGTTACCAGGCTTTACGACGCCATAATAAGTCTCTAGCCTAGACTTCTAGATGTTGTGCGTTAGGTTCCAAAGTGTTTTTAGATTCATTAAATTTATTTTATAGTTGATCTTGATTAAGAAATTTTCCTTTCAGGTTCACTGCATGATGTAGATGTACAATTCCTAAAATGCAATCTAAGATGATAAATAATCATTTAATCTTCTTTTTGCAATGAAAATCCTAGCTACTAAGGAAAGAGAGATGACGTTCTTTCAACATAGAGCAAAGAGCACACACTATATGCACTGTCCTAAATCAAACCAACAAACAGTCTAAATGAAAATGCACGTGCATGTATTTTTTTTCAGCCTTCTTAATGTGTGAATGGTAAAAAGAAAGCTAAGCGCAAATCTGAATTATTTTTCAAAGCGACATTACTAGCAAGTTTCTTTTCAAGACAAAATGAGGACAATGATGACACTTTGCGATTTGGAATTGAAAACTTGCTTTCGACACTTGAAAAAATACTAATTCAAATCAAATACAAGAGTAACAGTGTAATCAACTATCAAGAACAATCAGATTCTCTTCTATGACTGAAAACGACACTTGCGACACTTTCAAATCAAGAAACGACAGTACAATTACGCTACTTCTTTGTAAAAGAGAACTGAAAATGGCTCAAAATACATAAAAAAACATTTATAGTCCTTTGCACAATGGAGGCAGAATAATGGAAAGGAAGGGGGTTTCAACAGAGGTGTACTGACCATAGGCAGCAAAACTCTTGAATAGAGCTGAAAAGAGTGAACATAGAAACCAAAATCTAGGAGCAGGAAAGGCCTTGTCTGATCAACGCACCTGTAACATAGTGAAAAAGAGATGCAACGCACCTACTACACTCGTGAAGTGTGATGCATCCATAATTCACAGAAGAGACAGTGCGCTGGACCAGGGACGAGACTTTAATTGGGTTCCGGGTCACAGTTTGCAACTCAGTTCAGGGATTTAGGCCGAGAAAGTGATAATCAGTAAATCAATCACAGGGGTAGATCTAAAGAGGTTACTAGAGCCACCACAAGGGAAATTAGAGAGCTTGTAAATCAATTGTTCAGTTCATAAACAAAACCCGGAGATAGATTGAAGCAACATTGATCTACTTTGCACTTGCATAGCAAATGTAGTTTGAAGGCTAGCTGACTTGACTTCAGGCTCCGTCTGTAAGTTTATAAAGCAAACAAATGTAGATAAACAAACAATCTATTCACTCCCCGGTATGGTCGCCATTTTGTTATCGGGAAAACTAGTGTCTATGCAGAGCTGCTAGTCCCACTAAGCCTGATAGCTACCTTAGAAACAAACAAACTAAAACTACTTTCGTTTTCCTTTATGAGAAATAGATAAGAGGGTAATAAGGAGACCAACCTCTGTCTTATGCTTGGTTCCTTGCTCGATTCCTCTCCCTTTTGATAGATCTTTGCCACTCGCTTCCTCGTCTACCCAGCTTCAAAGAGCACCTGTAGAATCAAAGTAGCATAACACTATCCAAGAACATAGATCTATTATCACAAACAATATAGGACCAGATATATATTGACCACACAAATGCATATAATATCAATCATACAAGAATGTGGAGGAAAACTTGAATAGCTTTATTGATAATCAAGAAACAACAAAGAGGATTACAACCAATTGTTCTGACCCAGCATCATCCTCTCAGCAAGAAAGCCCTTCTTCACCTCATGAAAAGCTTAGATCACCCAACACTATGATATTGCACCAAGAAACCAATAGCACTTCCTTACAAGATACAAAATTCCAGCCTTTGGATCTCTGGGATGAGGGATCCATATATAGATGTTTGCAAGGGGGGTGAGTCAGCTTTTGAGATTTGATTAATGTCCTCTCTCTGATAGTTCTTGATTCCACTTGGAGATTTATGATCTCTTACTCATCCCTGGGCGAATGCAGAGAGGCAAGTGTCACAGGAGAAGTTTCTAGAAGATTCCATGATCCTCCACCCTGCAGATTGACCCTACCATTTTTCCACTCTCGCCCATCGCACCCCATAGAAGGGCTTTTCAAGATGCATCGCACCTCCTGTGTGTATTTAGGTGGGATGCATCGCACTTTGACCATGGAGCAGGTGAGATGGTCCAGTTTCGACCATTTCTGAGCAGTTTTTCATGCAGAACTTCTAGGAGAAGATGTAATCAGTTGAACTTGTTCTTTTAGAGGTTGGAACAACACTTTTAGGGACTTAAGAGCCCTTGGTTTATGGACATTTATGATTGGGGTTGCAGTGCCCAAAAATGTCTGTAACACCAACTCCTCTTTTCAAGGGAGTGAGTTGGTCCCAATATGTTGCTTTTTGATTGTGAGTGGGCTCAGGAGGGGGACTATGCTTCTCTTCCTCCATTGTTGCAACTTTCCCTAAAAGATGCTTTTTTTGTTGCCATTGTTGTTGTTGTGTTGGGTGTGGTTATTGTTCTTATTGGTGTGAGAATTATTTTGCGACTCAACCAAGGGGGCGTTTCCAATCATGGTATTTTTGGGTTCAATGTTAGAGTTATTCTTGGGATATTTATGAAAACCAAAGCCTTTATTGGGTTGAGTGTTGATCCCAGAGGTTTTTCTTTCACCTCCAACTTTGGGCATCTTTGATATATTTGGTGCTTCAACTTCAAAATTC
The DNA here is from genome assembly GCA_031772625.1 of Pinus tabuliformis. Taxonomy (NCBI): domain Eukaryota; kingdom Viridiplantae; phylum Streptophyta; class Pinopsida; order Pinales; family Pinaceae; genus Pinus; species Pinus tabuliformis. The sequence goes on from CM062820.1 coordinate 950,084,705, forward strand.
TCTTCTGGTTCAATCTTAGGTTTTAGACTTGGAGAGGATGATATTTCAATTTCTTCCTTGGGTGGTTCTTGGAAGTTGTATTGTTCTTCCTTAATGTTCAATTTTCTTGTGGTTTTAGATATCGCAACAACTCTTGCCCCACCTAATAATGGCCTTGTGTTTATCTTTTTGTTGTTGGCATTGAATTTGGTGGCATTGGCAGGGGGCCCTGGGGTCCCTTTTTCTAGTCGATGGACCTTCTTGTTTTAGCAAAGCTTCTTCATGGAATATCTTTTTCATCTCATTATTTTCCAATTATCTAAACACCACTCTAGCTTTGTTCTCCTAAGAGGACTTGGGATAGAATATAAGCACATTGTTGAAAACCAAAAGCAAATCTTGAAAGAACTCCAGGCTACTAGAGTAAGACCATTCCTCCAATATTTCCCTTATCATTCCTAAATCCATGTTTCTCTTGATAATGTTCTTGTATTGTTTCTTATTTTTCACATTCACATAGCCCACCTTCACTATCGGTAACAAAAATTCAAACCAATAAAAAAAACCATGAAATCAATCAAGTGAGAACATGAGAAGAAAGTAAAGCAACATGGCTTGCAAGTTTATGCTTGAAGAGTGATCCAAATTTGTGAGAAGTTATGGACCTTAAGCATTTGAGAAGAGACAACAATTTTCCAGTAACTCTGGCTTCCCTTCTGCTTCATCTGCTCAATAGGTAAGTATCCATGGACAATTATGAAAGAAAAATTAATAGGGTAGAACCCTTAAACAAGTGTGAACCCTATTAAGAGGGTTCTACCTATAGTTCTATTCATGGAATGGATAAAGGCATCTACCCTGACGAGTTTCAAATTTAATCCTAGATTCAACGACAATAGTCCAATGAGTTTTTTTCAAAAATTAGTAAGTCCTTCAGATATCGAAGCTGGTCGAATTGTAAATGAATGGGTCTAGAAAGATAATTTCTAAAGAGAAGAAATTTCTTCAAATATGTCAAATTTTCAATCCTCTTTGGTCAATATTTCTTAGCACTCCAAACCGGGGAGGAATTCGACCCAAATGATGTCACCCGAATTTGTACAGTGGCAAATGATGAATCTTTACAGTTTCCATAAGAATTGAACCTCACCATAATAACGCCTATCGACATAATAATTCCTAGACAAGTGGAGTTGATATGGAGACATAATGTTATTAATACTAGGAGTACTTTCCATTTTTTGCATGCAACCATATGCCATGATGATGACTCATTGGGTAGACCTCTCATGCATATGAATTCATGGTGATTTGTTGGGTAGACCTTCCATGCACACAAATTTGGATGATAAGTGAGTGTGGATGGCAAACAATCTAATGCATTGATGGCACATCAAGCTATATAACTCCAAGAAGCATAGTAGGAATGATAGATCAAGTAGGGCGACCTCTGCATAGTATGGAGAAGATTTTTCTATGTCTGCAATCCTGTAAGCATATTAAGATGCTTCTTATCTGCAATGATGGTTCAATTATGAAGAGTTATTTAGTTATGACCTTTATCAATCCAAAAAATATAAATCCCCCTATAAAGTCTGATGTCACTACAGTCGCTTATGCCTATATCTGAACCACCCCTCTCCACCTTCATAACCAAGTGCAAGTAGTGGAAGCAAACATAAGGGTTAAACAAGGATATCAAGGGAAAGAAGGGGTGGATGCAATGGTTATTCATTTTCTTATAAACCTTGCTTTGATTTGCACTCGAGAAAACAAATTCCACCACTTTGTGGAACTATACTAGTCCATGTTTTATCCTCTGGTGACAATGACTAGAAGGACTTTGTGACTAAATGGAGATGTTGGAGAAACAAAACAAGTTTATGATTACTTTAGATTCTTGGCTCGTAGAGAAACATTGAGACATGATCCAAGATAAATCTCTTGGGTCTTGCAAGGATACCCTAATTGTCCTCCAGTCCACTTCAGAATAAGCTTGTCGCAACATTCGTATCTAGTCTAAGGTTTTTAATAAGTGTAAGTTTTATATTCTTTCTTTTTACTATTCGTCCCAAGACAATTAGAACTTCTAGGCTTGATTTCTGTCATGGTGGCCTCTTCTAAGACTATTAATGACTTATATGTCACTCTTTTATGCCTACTTGCCTACCCGACCTATTTTCCTTTCTAAGACGAACAATGGCATTTTTTTAGGGTTTTTTTTCATGCATGCCTAGATATAATACAAAATAATTGCTTATGATTTGCTGGCAATTATAGTTGTATGTCTAAGACTACTAATAATCCAATTTATCATACTTTCATTGTATCTGCGTATCACATTTTTATTTTATAATAGAATAACATGCCTTTGAGGAGCATAGAGTGTTGCGTCTAAGGTGAGTGTTGTTGTTTCTGTGTTATTGGGGTGACAAGGTTGGGGAACAAAGAAGAGAAAATTAGGAAAAAAATGTTGTTAGGGAAAGTAAACAAGAATAGGATGGAGAGAAGTTAGAAGCAATGGAACAAAACTAGGGGAGTAAGGAAAGCACCACAAGGTGAGAAGGCTTTTATTATTTCCATGGTGCCATAACTATAAGGAAGATGAGTTAAGGTTATCCCAATCTCTTTCTTTCTTAAATGAATATGAGTTTTCCTTAGATTCCTTAGCTCTATATATCTCATCAATAAAGTTTTATGAGGTAAACCTTTTGAGGGTATCAATATATTGTTGCACTGATTGACCTTGAGCTTGCCTCAGTTGAAGCTGGGGCTTAACCTATTTCATGGTCATCAAATTTATTAGGTATTTAGTTAGTTTTGTGGTATTAGGTATTCAATTTGAAACGTTTGGAGTGAGGTGTATTAGTTTATGTAAACATTTATTAGGGATGTCATTCAGGAATGTGAGGAAGCATCACTTGGGTTTGCCCATGAAGTTTTATTTGAAAAAAATAAAAAGAATAATTCAACGTAGCTTAAAGAAATAACAATTTGACTTCCTTGACACCAAAGTTATAATTTATTAAGCGTTGATGGGGATAAAGTTCCTAGTAGTTGAATTTTTTTTTTTTAGGCTGTGAACATTTACATTCCATTGATTTGATTTTTCTTAGCACTTAAAAAATACAAAGATGGAACTAGACTAGTGCACTAATATTAACATTTTAAGTCAATGTTTTTTCAATTTATTTCTTTGATATATTATATTTGGATCACATGTAATATCCCAATTTGACTCCCACTTTGTAAACAAACATGTACATACAAAACCTAGGTTGGCATGCTAATGATTACTTATGGGGCCAATGTGCCCATGTGCATATGTGTTTATATGTTTTTGGGTCAGTGTGATCGTGTCCATATGTTTTTATATGTTTTGGGGCCAACGAGCTTAGTTTCTTAAATATAAAACTATATGCACATTAATCAAATTCTTTTTTGTTGCAGATTGAGTTAGACAAAAAGAGTATGGGGGGGGGGGTAAGACTCCATGAATGTTGAAAGAGGGTTTTGTATGGATTGATAATGTATTAAAAGTGCTCATGTTTTAACTTAAGTCCATCAGGTGACTTTAAAAGGTGTAATTTGTCAATAGAGTGACATGCACATAAAAGTGAGGGAGTTGGTGTTATGGAACACACATTTTCCTATAGGATCTAAATAGGGTAAGGTACTAGACACTTGGGATGAGAAAAATGTTGGAAATATGATTATATTGAGAGAGGGGGTGAATCATTATAATGGTTAATATAAACCAAGTAAAAACACTTCAATGCATATTTTATATCAATTACATATGTTAGTGTCAGTCTTGTTAGCCTGTCACCTAGATCAAATGTGCTTTTACTATGCTTGCCGACACTATCAAAATCAAATTTTTTATGTCACTACGTTTACACAGAAAAAATTGGTCACTGTTTGGTGAGTCTAGAGATGAGGTCAATCTTTTGGAAATCCACTCATGCTGGTCACCTATCACAGTTTTATGGAGGTGTCATAATAAAAACGTGTTAGTCATCATCATCATTCCATTTAGTCTCAGGTCATTCATTAGGTCGTTAGGGTTTCCAAGGTCCATCTTTTTCATGAATAAATCAAGCAATGAATAGAGCATGACAAGCAACTCTTGGGTATTGATTTGTGAATTTTCAAACATTCATCATGTTCTCATGTTCAAAAAGTTCCAAAAGAAGGAGTTCTATCACTCAAGAAAGTAAAAGGCAGCTCAGGTTTTTAGTGGTAAAGATAACTATGTTTTCATAAGTGAAAAATCAATTTTTAAAGGATGGTGGGTCGCATTTCTTTTTTAAAAAGAGAAATAATTTTCCCTATATAAACTCAAAATCCCCCAAACTTGGTTCATTTACCTCCTATTCATTATTGAGTATCGAGCTATCCTGTCTAAGAGAGTAAAAAAGTTGGTTTCCTAGGCAAATTTAGCAAAAATCTTGAGGCGCTACGCTCAGAAGAACTGTGCTGCGCTCATGAACAAAGTGCTGTGCTAAGGACAAAGTGCCCAAAATTCACCCAAAACTCTCCCAAATTTAATTTTTTGGCTTGCAAGCTTAATTTCATTGACTTCTAGGCCAAGAGACAAGTAAGTAAACCATCATTATCCTTCATTTTCTTTTCAAAATCATCTCATGTTAATGATTCTTCAAGTTAGGGTTTGTAGTGAAATTTTGCATGGGAAATGATAGGGTGATAATGGCCATTTTTATTTTTGGTTTCTAAAACATGTAAAATTTTGTCCTACACCTGCATACATGTTTAATAAACCATTTTAACCATTTAATCCACCTCAAAACAAAGTTTTACCCCTCAAAAAGCAAAACCCTAGCTCATTCCTAGAGGTTTTTGGATATTTTCCATTACAAACCTTGTTTTTCCTCCTTGCAAGTAGATCACTCCTCCACTGTTTTTTCACTCATTTTCATTAGCTTCCAAAGTTAATATCCACCTTTTTCAAACCTCCTCTATCATTTTTTCAAAATCTACCTTCACATCACTTCATTTCCAGTCATACCTTACACTTTATTTTTCATTGCCTGCTGCTAGGGTTTTTTGTCATCATGGAGGCAAAATCTTCACCAGAGAAGAAAATACATCATAAGGGAGGGAAGATCCTTAGATATGAGCCATCAAATCTGAATGAAATCAATTCCTATCCTTTCATCAAAAATTTCTTCGAGGATGTACATTGCTTAGAGTTTTGTAAAAGAGTGAGCGAGGTGGGGTTTCATGAACAATTAACAGATTGGGTGGCAACTCAGTTGAAGGGTGAAAGTGTTGTCATTTCTGGTGTTGAGTTAATTTTTTCAGTGGCCTCCATATCACTTGCAACAGGGTTACCAGAAAATGGTGACTATTGGTTCAAAGGAATGAGCCTAGATCTTGAATACTACAAGCCTTTCTTAAAAACACCATATAGGGAAAAACATGCTCACATTATGCCTTTCAAATACTTATTGGAGAAATAGGCCCCCTTGATGAAGATTTTCATGAAGTGTTTTACATGTGAAGGAACATTCTCCAGGTTTTATGCTTATCATATTCACCTCCTGATGCATTTCACCTCTCAAAAGCCACTCAACATGTGTAACTACCTATCCAAAATAACAAAATGTCAGAAAATATACAATTGAAGAACAAATAACAACCCCCAATCTTGTTTCATCATAGTCTAATTAAAAGTATTGTCCTTCACTAGCTTGCAGAGAAAGGTATGGCTTGGGAAGCCTTTTTGGAAACAACCCTGAAATGGCATGAAGCCAATCTAGCAGCTCAGTCTTCTAGTGTGTCAAAACAACAAATGGAGGTGGGGTCTTGTATAAAATTAGTGGAGAAAACTCAAGTACCTAAGCCTGAGGTGACTAAAGTGTACAAGAGAGGATAGAGGCTTGTGTTTTCTTCTTATGGAGATAGAGGGCTAAAGCCTTCTTCATCGACAAAGTAGGGATCAACTGTGAAAGATAAAGACACAATTGAGCATGAGTTTGAGCTAGTTGATTCAGAGGCAGAGGATTAGACTTCAAGCTTGCAACAAAAAATCAGAGATAAATACTATCAAATCAAGGAGCTTGCAATCAATATGGAAAGAGCAAAATATGTCATCTCATTCCTTGAATAGGAGAAGAGTTAGCTCAAAGCAAAGGACTTGATCATGGAAAAAGAACAAGCCAAGTTATTGCAACAGGTTGGCAAGGGAAAAGAGATCATGGAATCAAGCGAGCCTGAAGGATCAAAAGGGAAAGGAAAGAGGAAGAGGCCAAGAACAAAGGGCCTAAAGAAGGCATTGCAAGAAGAGGAAAAGCACATTCTGTTGAATGAAGACGTAGACTTAGAGAATAAGATTGATCTTGAGGTAAATCAAGACAAGGAATATTGGCTCAACAGGGTGAATGAAAACTTGGAGAAGCTCCTTGAGAATGAAAACATAGATAATCAGTTTCTCAGACATATGGTGCACCACTACCAGGCTCAAAACATGATTGCCATTGTTAAGGTAAAGCAACTTGAAAACAAGCTGAAGGAAGCCAAAAAAGACCAAAAGGATGAGGGAAACTTGGAGATGCTTGCTGAAGCATCTATGAAGGTTTAAAAAACATATTTTTACACCTTCCATCCATTTTTGAGCAAATTCTAAGCACTTTAAGTTTTTTGAGAATTTTTGGGCTAAATTCAAAAAATTAGTTGCTCGTGCTGCGCTTTTTCCTCATGCCTCCATTTGAGGAAAGGTTTATATTTTTGGAAATCTCTTTCCATACTCTAAAACCCAATTTGCTCTGATTTCTCATTTCTCTTGAGGAGAAGAAGGTGGAACATTTTGTGAAGGAGGCTTGCATATAATCATCTTTTAAGCTAATACAGAGACATGTTGCAGCTATTTTCAAGGAATTCTAGCCCGGTGAGTTCATGGTGCTTGTTCTTCATTCTATTTGTTATCTAATGGTTTACACATCTTTATATACATGATATCTATTCTTTCTATGGATTCCTTTCAGTGAAATATGCAGAATTCTTGTTTCTCAAGCTCTGTTATCTAGTTTTCATAATTATGTTTATGTCTTCCTAAGCTAATGAAATCTTGTTTACTTATACTCATTAGTTTCTTATACACTTTCTATTCTATACTACACTAACAATATTCCAAATACACCACGATTTCTGATATCTATCTCCTTCTCATATTTTCTCCTACACTCCCACAACCTAGACCTACTTGTGGCTCCAAGCCCTAAGTTCAACAAACCCTAAAACACAAATTTTTACAAACAAACAAACAAATACACATATCTATCCTAAAATTCATTTGCTTTAAAGTCATATCACTGATAAGATACTTAGAGAGATCCCTCTAATGCTTAGTAGGGCTAGCTATTGAGTTGAAGTGGTTTGAGGTTACCCTTCTCGATTTCCTTTTCAGCCTAGGAGATTGTAAGGACTAACGAAATAAACAACATAAAAATACACCTTATATATGTATTTTATATATTATGAAAATTAACAACCGTGAGGCTTGAAGTTGTTTCCACAATAGATATCTTAGTAGTTGATTATCGAAAAGAAAAAATTGCTCTATCAGGGTTTAGAACTAGGTCTGGGCTTTTCAATTTAACAAACCTCTTTGGCTCAACTCTGAACTTTCCTGTACACTCATACCATGCCAGAACAAGAAGCTCCATAAACCTTTCAGCACGTACGAAAATCTAGTGGACTACATGCCAAACCCTTGGGAAGGAATCAACATATCAATAGATCCAGTCACTATGTCAGGGATCCCTCCACTCCCCACATAAGTGTCACTCCTCCCTTCCATGGTGGTGGTACAACCTATTCCTTTGTCACTGTCCATCGCATGGCCTTCTCTATAGGTTCCTTTAGTGTTTGAGATAGGTCACAACTTATTAAATAATGTTGGGTCTATTTCCCAACATAACCATTGTTTGTCTCGACTATTTCTCTCCATTTTGCAGTCCCTCCCTTGATTGAACCTCCCTCCCCATAATCTTTGTTGGATCTTTCACTACCAGGACTGCAATCATCCTTCGAGGGTTTAAATTCACAATTTTTACCATGCTTTCCCTCTTCATCTCTTGGTTTACTAAACTACCTCCTCACCTAAAAAATGTATAGTGGAGGCGGTTTCCCTCAGCGGAAATTATGTCATGTGGTTTCCCTTGTCAGTCCCCCACAAAAACCTAAACACAGGTGTATTAAGCATATATTATAGAAAATGTCATAAATAGTGGGGAAGGGCATCCAATTGAATGATATTCATAAGATAGAGGACATGGTGGTGGTTGGTCACTTTGCTAGTAGGTGCATGTCGATGGGGTCCTACAAATGTGGGCAAACCTACACATTAAGTTGTTCTTTGGTTACTTGCCCCTGTGTATGATTTTCAACAGTGTTTGGACGGGATGGCGGACTATGTGTGCAAAAGACGTGGTGAACATCATGGCGGGGGAATATTCATGGGGCTCACATGCCCTCTTCTTAAAAAAATGGTTTATAAGCTTTGATGCAAGAGCAACGAAATTAGACTTGGTCACCATCTAGGTTCAACTTCCAACATTTCCTCCCATATTTTGGTCCCAGAGTGTGTTTCGAGAGGTAGGAAATTCTTGGTTTTCCACTATGATGTGCATATTTTATTTCAATAGACTGGAGTTATGGCTATTACACACATTTTGGTGCGTCTCAGTTTGTAATGTTCACAATTTTTTGAGTGCAAAAATCACTAAGGAGTTTTGCCAAATTTTCGTCAAAGGGGGGCAAATAATATTTTCATTAGAAAAGTTAATTGCGATTAATATTTTATTGGAGAATTGCTGGACCTTAGAATTACTCTCTCTTTGACAAACTTTTCTCACTTCTTTCTCTTGTTTTGCATAAAAGACAGATCCCCATCACTGATAAATGATAGATTTTGTCTCAAGGAGGACATTAAATGATTAACATGTTATAATTTTATGTTTTTTCTATTTGAAATAAGTTTTTGTAAATTAGCTAAGGAACACAACCTATTCTGTAGCTAACTATGTGTTCCATAGATACTTCCATGGTTGAACATGTTACAGGTGTCAAAGAAGAAACCGACCACATGGGCATCTCTGGAAACGTCTCGACATGGATCCTATCCTAATCACCTAGTCCAGATTGACAAAAAAACCAGCTCAAGACCACATTCAAAGGTGGAGTCAAATGTATGAAACACAGAAGCAATAGGACTCTTTGTCTACCCTTTCATGGTTAATTAATAAATCCAACATACCTGTTGAAGCATTAACTCGGATCAGCCACTTGTGTCAACGGTTTTGTGCAACCACCTTGTTCGAATTCAAGTCACATGTAGCTAATCAAATATTCACATAGACCGGTTGTAATACGTGTAGACAACCTGTAGATAATTTTTCTCAAAACACAGTTATGGATATTTTCTTTTAAATACCATTTGAACAGAATCAGAGGAGTTCAAAGTTTTTGGATGTATTAAGTTTAAACTTATCAGCTCTGTAATTTTAGACTCTCGTTCTTGTTTTATAATACAAAGCAGTGTGTTGACTGATGATCATTTGAAGAAGCATTTTGAATTAACTTAGCAACTTAACCTAGTCAGTTTTAGAGGGCCCTTGCACTGAAGGAGGTTTTCTTTTCATTTGTTTTCTTCTTTCTGTTCAGTTTTAAATTCGTCATTTGCTTTTAGCAGTGTTTATAACTCAGGTTTCTTTCTTGTAGTTTGATTCCTTTTAGTTTTAATCAGTGGCATAATGTTAGAATTCAATTATGCAGTCTTGTTTCTCCAATCCATTTCATAAAGGAAATGACTTTGTCTCTAAACAGAGTAAGGTTGAAAGTAATGAGAATGCATTGTTGATTAGTTTATTCACTGTTTTTCTTATTTATTTCCTAGTTCAGGTTGTCAATGCATTGTACTAAATTTTTTTTAGTCACCATTTCAAGCTAGTACCCATCCTGAACTAAATGGTTAAGCATTCACTTTACATCAGGGTTGAAACCAATCAGTTATCTTTTGCATGTTTTTATTTAGTTTCTTTAGATCATGAAGTATAATAGTTGCTTGAATTCCATCTTAAGGGGGTTATCTTTCAAAATTAAAGGTTAAGGTAACTAGAAGTACTTCAGTTAAATTCATTCTCCATATTTATTTCAACATGACATACAACATTACCTTCTAGTTTTAAGAATTATTCATGAATTAGGATTAGATGAGAAGACATGATAGATGCTCTGTTTTTTCCTTCTTTTAACTTAGATTTTGATTGGTTTTAAGCTCTTGGTTCACCTTTAGGAAATTTATATTCGGTTTCTCATAGTTCAAATTGTACATCATTAGGAATCAAAGAACAGAAACCCCCAAAACAATATAAAATACAAAACAACGAAGTAAGAAGGGTTAACTAGCACATACAATGCACTACACTTCATCAGCTTACGAGCCTCGGTTGATAATTTATGCAAAGCAATTTAGGACACTAAATTGACTAAACATTTTGGCGCCGTTGCTGGGGAAGTATAACTAGGCAACCTTATCTCTTACATTAAAAAAAAAAAAAAAAAAAAATGATATGCATAGAGAAAGAGACTCTAGGGGTAGATTTATAGCTAGAGGTAGGAGTTCAATTCCTATAACACCACCTACTCCACCAAGAACAAGAAGAGATACACCTCCATCTCAAGCTCATACTCCCAACCATAGAACTCCTAAAATTCTAGAGACAGAAATCCAATCAAAAGAATCTCCTACTTCATCTACCAAGTCAGTCCTAGAGGAGAAAAATCTTGGGTCTCCAACAACAGGAGTAGCCTTTTTCACCTCCATAAGGGAGCACATTTTAGTTGAAGAATTAGGAATACCTGGTGAGGAAGAAGAAATAGAACCTCTTTCCCATATCCCATTAATAGAAGAACCAGAGGAGGAGGAAGTAACCTTGCAGGTTGAACCTTATACTAACTCTGAAGAAACTATAATGGAAGAAGAAGGAGAGGATGGAGAATTCACACTGTTTGGAGGAGGGGGTAGAGGAAGAGAAAGATGAAATAATGGAGGAGGAAGAGGAAATAGGGAAATAGATAATTCTTTTGGATTCCCTATAATGGATGAAGAAATAAATGCCACAATGAAAAATATCTCATCTTCTGTCCTCCCAATATTCCATGGGTTAAAAAGTGAGGATCTTGAAACATTTTTATTTTAGTTTGAAGTCTTGTGCTGAACCTATGATTATCTAGAAGACTCTCAAAAACTTAAGTTTTTCCCTTAAACACTGAAAGGAGCTGCTTTGAAGTGGTTCATGGGGTTAGTCACTTAGTCCATTAGAACATGGAATGACATGAAAAAGGTGTTTTTGGATAGGTATTTGGATTATGGCATGCCTACCAAGCACAAAGATGAAGTGTTCAAAATGATGCAAAGAGAGGATGACAATTTAGAGGATTTGATTGAGAGATTCAACTCTAATTTGAAAAGAGCAAACATGGATAATTTAGATGAAGATACCTTAAAATATCTTTTATTAAAATCCATTAGAGATGAGTGGATAGATATCCTTAACATGATGGGGAAGGGAGATATATCTCAACTTCTATTAAATTCCATAGGAGAATTATGTGTTCATATCTCAAGAGGGAAATCCAAAACTGGGAAAGGCCCAAGAGATCCTTCTCTTGTTAGAGTAAATAAATCTGCAACTGGATCAATGAGCAAGGGAGAAATTGGTAATGTTCTTGATGAATTCAAAACAGATATTCTAGGGAGTCTTAGTGAGAAAATAGACACCCTTAAGTTGCAAAACAAGCAGAAAACCTAGGCTGATGTTTTAGCTATTTTCTATACAAAATGCAGAAAAAAAACATGCTCTAAGAGAATTCCCTTTGGAGGCAAAAATTATAGAGATTTGTATGATTTACTTAGAGAATCATGAGACCAAGGGTTGTCCTTCGATTCCAAGTCTTAAGGTTGTTTTTCAAGAAGAAATAGTTCCAAATTCAGCAGAACCTCTTTGCTTTGTCTCTAGAAAACCTTGGCAGGGGCCACAAAATCATGGATTTAACAATCAAATGTATCTTCAGCTCCCACCAAATTTGAATTCTTGGCAGAAACCTTGGCCTCAACCTCAATCTCAATCTCAATCTTGGGCACAAGGAGTACAAAATCCTTATGGGATATTTTCTCAATGTTATCAATATCCTCCATCATATTAGAATTATCCTCCCCCACACATTCCACAACAAAATCAGCAGCCACAACTTCAAAATCAGAACCCTCAACTTTGATTACCATTTCCACAACAAAATCCACAACAAAACCCAAATCCTCAACTCTTACGGCCAACCATTACCAAACCCCAACAATAAAAATCCTCAGAATACTTACATGGTGGAAGGACAAAAATTTCCAACTTGTATGATCACTCCTCTAGATCTCAATGATGTTCAACTAAGATCTGGTAGCATATTAGAAAAGGAAAGGCCTTATGTAGTTATTCAGGAATAAGACAATTCTGTGTAAGATTCTCTACAACCCAATAAAAGTTTTGAGGGAACATCTCTACAAAACCAAAATACTAAAAATGAAAAACAGAAAGAACCAGTGAACTCAACTCCTATCATTGAGTAGCCAGTATCTACTTCTGCACCTCCTTTTCCTGAAATATTACAAGTTGATAGAGGAGTAGAAAAACAGATCATGTTGCCTAATTATGATTTTCTAGATGAATTAAAAATTGTCTGTATCAAAATTCCTTTGTTACAAGCTATTAAGGAGATTCCAATCCTAGCTAAAAAAATAAAGGAGTTGAGCATAAAGAAACTAGGAAGAAAAGCAAAAGAAATAAAAAGTATTCACCTCGTAGGAAAAATAACAGATATAATGATGGGAAAAAATTGCCATACAAAAATATGTAGATCTAGGAAGTCCAATTGTGAAAACACATATCAATGGAGTTGAAATTCCAAATACATTGATTGATTTAGGGGCAACAATAAACGTCATGAGCAAACAAACCATGGAACAACTCAAGCTTCCTAATCTTCTTTACACCCCTACATTACTACAATTAGCAGACAAATCTGTAATCAAACCAGATGGAGTGTTAGAAGATATTTCAGCATCCTTAGATTCTTGGGAATATCCTGTTGATTTTATGATCTTAACCCCCAAGAACAGTCTAGGAGGACATCCACTCATATTAGGAAGACCTTGGCTAGCCACAACTGATGCTCTCACTAGCTGTAGATCTGGTGATATGTATATTTCTAATGGTAATTCAACAAAGAAATTCACTCTATATCCTCCAGCAAAAACAATCATAGAAATAGATGACAAAGAATGGATTGGTGATGAAAATGACATGCAACCTCTCTTTACTATTTCAAATATTAGTGAAGATAGCCAAATCTTAAATACAATGGAAAATTTTGAATCATCTTCAGAATATGAACATGATCAATTTCAAGAAAAATCCAATATTGAATATTTATCATCTAGGCAGATGTCTCTTTATTCTATGGAAGAATTTTTAGTTCTATAATTGAAATCTTTCCAGGGAGAACATTGAACATAAACAATAACTTGGAGAAATTACAACAGGAAAAGCTAATCAAGACATTACAATAACATTCTGCTGCATATTCATGGGAATATACTGACAGAAAGGAATTAGTCCTAAGACTTGTATACATCACATCTACATTGAGGAAAAATTGTAGACCTATCAGACAACCTCAAAGAAGGATGAATCCAAATATTAAGGAAATTGTGAAAGAAGAGCTGCAAAAACTACTAAATGTAGACTTTATTTACCCAATTTCAGATAGCCAATGGTTTCCCCTTTAGTGATTGTGCCTAAAAAGAATGGTAAATGGAGGGTGTGCATCGATTACCGATAATTGAATAAACTTTCCCTTAAATATCATTTTCCTTTGCCCTTTATAGATCAAATGTTAGATACATTAATAGGTAAGAAGTATTTCTCATTCTTGGATGGTTTTAGTGGTTATAATCAGATTCAGGTGGCACCTGAAGATCAAGATAAAACTACATTTACTTGTCCATGGGGAACTTATGCCTACCAAGTACTTCCTTTTGGGTTATGTAATGCACCTGCAACATTCCAAAGAGCAGTACCAGGAATTTTTTTTGATCTAATACTTGATTGTGTAGAGGTATACATGGATTACTTTATAGTCTATGGGAATACATTTGAAGAAGCTTTGGAAAATTTGGAAAGAGTTCTTAAAAGATGTAAGGAAGCAAACCTTTCACTAAGCCATGAAAAATGTTTTATGATGTTTACAGAAGGTATTGTTTTAGGGCATCACATTTCAGGAGATGGGATTAAAGTTGACAAATCTAAAGTTGAAGTCATCTCTAAATTATCAATTCCAAATTGCCAAAAGGATGTTCGAAGTTTTCTAGGATTACAGGATACTATAGACGATTTATAGGAAATTTCACTAAAGTAGCATCCCCACTCTTCAAATTACTCACCAAGAATTGTGAATTCAATTGGAATCCTGACTGCCAGTTAACATTTGAGACTTTAAAAACAAAAATTTCTGAAGCACCCATCTTGAGAGGTCCAAATTGGAAATTACCTTTTCACATTTCAACAGATGCTTCAGATACATCTCTGGGAGCTATATTAGGACAAAAGGACTTGATCCCCTATGTCATCTACTATACAAGTAAGAATTTGACTCCCACTGAGTTGAACTATACTGTAACTAAAAAGGATTTTTTAGTTGTTGTTCATGAAATCAACAAGTTCAGACATTATATAGAAGGCTATGAAACCTTTGTTCATACAGATCACCCTGCAATTAGATACTTAATGAATAAACCTATTACTAATGGCAGAGTTACAAGATTGCTTTTACTCTTGCAAGAATTCAATATTATTGTGCTAGATAGACTTGGAAAACAAAACATAGTTGTTGGTTTATTGTCCAGAATTCAAAATATCAAAGATGACACTCTGGTTGAAGATAAGTTTCCCGATGAATATATTTTTGCAGTGACTACTCAAACTCCTTGGTTTGCAGATATTGCTAATTACTTAGTCATAGGGAAATTGCCTTCACATTTGTTCCTAGAGAAAAAAAAAAAATCATTTAGATAAGTTGAAGATACTTATGGATCACTAATGAATTGTATAAAACAGGCCCAGATCTTATGATCAGAAGATGTTTTAGGGAAGATGAAATGCCTGAGATTCTTAAGGCATGTCATGATTAGCTGTGTGGTGGACACTTTGCTGACAAGAGGACAACCTATAAAATCCTTTATTTAGGATATTATTGGCCTCCATATTCAAAGATGCCAAAGAATATGTCAGGAGGTGTGACAGCTACCAGAGGGTAGGGAAACCTTCTCCTTCAAATGAAATGCCACTAAAAATTCAGGTACGCATCGAACCTTTTGAAAAATGGGCCTTAGATTTTGTTGGGCCAATCTAAGAAAAAGAAGTACATATTGGTATGCACTGATTATGTCACTAAATGGATAGAGGCCAAAGCATTACCATTGGTGTCACTAAGATTTTGCTAATGAAAAAATGTAGTTAATTTTATTTTTGAGGACATATTCACTCGTTTTGGTGTTCCAAGAGAAATTGTGACAGATCAGAGATCTCAATTTACATATAAAATGGTGAAAGGTATTGTGGAAGATTACAAGATCGAACATAGGAAATCTACTCCCTCTCATCCACAAGCAAATGGTCAAGTTGAATCTACAAATAAGGTGATTGAAGGAATTCTCACTAAGACTGTGCATCTACATAGAAGAGATTGGGCAGAAAGGCTTCCTGAAGCCTTATGGGTCTATAGAACTACATGGAGGAACACAACGGGACATACGCTATATGAACTTGTTTATGGGAAACAACCCCTATTCCCTATAGAGATTCAAATCAAAACCTTCAAGATGGCAATCCAATTGGGATTGGATTTATTAGAGGCACAGAAACATAGATTGGAGCAACGCAATGAACTTGATGAAATCAGGCTAGATGTATTCCAAAGAACTAATATAGTCCAACAACAGAGGGCTAAATGGCATGATAAATATATTAAGGAGAAGAAGTTTCAAGCAGGAGATTGGGCACTGGGCACTATTGTTCGATTCAAAGTTCAAAAATTTTAAAGGTCAATTTCAAACTCATTGGATTGGGCCATATGAGATTGAAGAAGTCTTTAATAATGGAGCAGTAAAGATAAGGATGATAGATGGAAGCGAAATACATCTTATTGTGAATGGTCATCGGTTGAAGATATATCAAAAACTAGTTTCAAGAGAGGAGTTCATTAAGATTTTCTAGAATAACTCTGAAATGAAGCTAGTGAAGAAGAATTCTTCTTCTCCACTAACGTAGTCTTTATTTTTCCTAATAAAATAAAAGAAATAAATAAATAAATAAATTGTATGAGGTTGAAAACCGATCATTGATTGGCATACTTATACAGAAAATACAGAGTGAAAATTAGAGATTTCTGACATCCTATATTTTCCATTTCCTTTATGTAATAAGTAGTGACAAAAATATACATTCATTTATAGTTTAGAGTCTGAAAATCATCATCTCATTTCATCTCATTCCGTCTTCATTTTTTTTACAGCTCCACTTCATCTCACTGTCATATTTCATTTACATTTTATCTTTTTGCAATTTTACCCCATTTTCACCCTATTTTTCATTTTATCTTACATCTCATTCCATCTCACTGTCATATTCCATAAGCCATATTTCACTTTTCCTTCTTTTCACATTCTGCAACTAATTCCATTTCGCAGCTAATCTAATTCTGCAGCTACAACTTACTTATTAGCTCTGGCACAATTGTACATCTCACAAATAAATCATGAATTTAAATTGAAGAATCAAGTTTTAGAAATCAACCATGCTCAAAGTACCTATGGATCAACACCAAAAGAATTATCAAGAAAAAGGTTAAGATCTAAAGGTAAAATGCAAACTTTATTTTAAACAACAAGTTATAAACATAAGTCATGTAGAATATGAATGATCATATGTCTCCTTAACAAGTCATCATTTGATTTGACTGCCACTTCATGATACCACATCTCTGCCACATCTTCCACATTCGATACCAAACAGTCTATAATGATTTCATCATACCACACCTCCACTACGTTCTCCATACTTTGTACTTAAACGGTCTCTAATAACTCCATCTGTTAACGGTCAAAACTACGATGTGATCAACGTATTCACATATCCCCAAACCCTCACCGTCTACTCATTCCAGGTAAACCCATAGTTCTTTTTCACCATACCCACAGTTAGTCCATTTCATAGACCAACAGAGTAATTCAGAAGGTTAGAAAATTCTACGAAACAAAGACCATGGGAATCATTGCCAGGGTAGAGCCTGTAGGGGCAAAGTTTATGGAAGGGTACCCACAACTCAAGGAGATGCTGCAGAAGGCTGGATGGCTCAATTTCATTGAAAAATTTGATGGATATCACAAGGAGATCACAAAATCTTTTTCTAGATCATTCGATGGTACAAATTTGGAGATTGGAGACATTAAGTTTGCAGTAACAAAATCTTACATAGCAGAGGCTACAGAACTACCAAGACTGTAGAAATTTTGAATAATTTAACACATATTCACAGATATTATCATGATAATACAATTATAAGCGGAACATGTATAATACATAATCTCCTCTACGTTGATCATCAATTTACAGAAGCAGAAACATTCACAGGCGCACATAGAAGCATCAATCAAACTCATAAACACATTATGTATCCCGGGGAAAGCATCTCGCTAAAAACCCCACACTATCTGTATATTATATTGATTGAATCATGTAACAATACAAAGCATAATACTTCTCACAAGTATCTCCACCTGTTACACACAATACAACTCAGATTTGATCTCCAAATCTCCCCCGCTGCTTGCCTGCCTCCACTGCTCAATACCTGCTCAAGAACTAATGAGAATGGCTTCCCAAACTCGTTTTTCACCTACAAAATAGTCACTCACTCTTTGTGGACGTGAGCAAAGGCTAAAATGTGGGCCAAATACGTGAGCAAACTCATTGGCATACTCAATCCCTTGATTGTGCAAGATCTAGTGCACAACTATAGTCACAACTGATAGCAATCTGATTCTCTACCACCTGTCCCTGTTGAACTGAACATGCACTGACATGCAACTGATGTATTCTTTAGTTGTATTATGAGTTAATAATTAGTTTAACAACTCATCATTAGTCTATCTGCAGTTAGACTAACTACAACTAGTTTAACTAAGTCAAACTGAACACAACTCCATCAACTGTACCTCCAGTCCACTAAACTCAACTCACTTGAGTTCTAACTGAAGTCATGCATGCAACAACTCAACTGACTCATAAGAAAAGCGTATTTCCTTCTGACAGCTGCATGTGCCACCTCTGTAGCTAAAACTGAAGTGCTCCAAGAGAATAAGATCAAGTTTATAGTCCAAATATTATTGTGAGATAATAATATTTGACTTTTCTATTTTTGACAGCCAGTCTAAAAATAGACTTTGATCACTCACACTGTGATCACTCACACTTTCATCAAAAATAGAAGTCCATCTATTTTTCCCAACTTGATCAATCATCCATAAACAACAACCTGCAATCCATAGACATAGACATGATCCATATGTCTAAAAATAGACTTGTGCCAAAAATAGCCTGCGGGCCCACTTAGTGAAGGCGACTCTTTTCACTAAGCTCCATCATCTTGTTGCAATCTCAACAAGCATTTCTTGTTGCACACTTTTCAACACTCCCTCTCAACAAGAAAGGCTTCCTCTCAAACCCGATCCTGTAACTCTGGAATGTTCTCCATGCAACACATCTGGCCGGTCCACTTGCTCTGTCATCAAAGTCTCTGACTGCTATTGCCTCTGTCGACTGAAACTCTGCATCTCTGTGCTCTTTAGTATCTGACTGCTCTAGCCTCTGTCACTTTGATCTCTGACTGCATCCGTGCTGCTGCTGGTTCTATCTCCCAGCATTGCATCCGCACTGCACCTCCCAACTGATCTCCCTGTTGGGATAGAAACATCCTCTGATGCTGAAGCTCTACCTGCTGCTGACAAGTGCTCCCTCTCTGACATCTGCGCTACTGCAACATCTCCATGCATCTCGCACCATTACACACCTCTCTGTGCCACCTAGCACTGTGCAAAACACTTGTGCCTCTCGCATTGCTACATCCTGCTAGCTATGCGCTATCCTGGGATTCCCTGCACTGTCGCTCTCTCTACCGCTCCATCCGCATCTGTCTCTACCCAATCAGTCAGTTCCTGCTACTACACATCGGGGCTCCCGTAGCAAGGTCTCATCCAAGAGGTTGGGTACCTCAAGGATCCTGCCCCTCCTCCTTGGGACGATCAATCCACATCACCCCACCTCCTACCTGGAGGTATGGCTGCATGCGATCCCTCGGCCCACCTGGCTTGAAGTTTCCCCCTACTGGAGGTCTCTGGATGAGTAGATGTCTCTACTCGATCTCCTCTCAACTTCCCTTGTTGTGGCTGCTCCACAACCTCCTGAAGCTGTTGCACCAATCGTGGCTCCTCCACAATTGTCTGAGACTTCTCTTGGCTCTGCATGTTGAGAGGTAATATACGCTCCCTCTCAACCACCAAGTCTCCATCAGTTGCCTTGCTACTCAAGGCTTTGCATGCATCTTGAACCTCAAGAGCATACAGGTTCTTGACCTGTGAACCAATCTTCTTCACCTGTCTGGTGATGATGTGTCTAAGGAAAACCTTTCCCTTACTAAAGACTACATCATAGCCTCTGTCTTCCAGCATCGCGATCGACACCAAGTTTCTCTTCAGTCCTGGTACATACTTGACATCGGTCAAGGTAAGGCGAGCTCCATGCTCCCTCTGAAAAATAACCGTGCCTACACCTGAGACACTATACTTCTCATCATTACCCATCCCTATGAGTATCTGGAGATCTTTCTCCTCCAAAGTACTGAACAAACTTTTGTCACCGGTCATGTGGAAAGAAGCTCCACTGTCAAGAAACCAACCACTTCCCATCATGGATGAAACCATGCATGCGAAGAGTGTGAAGTCCAACTCAACCTGTGAAGCAAGTGAGGCTGCCTCACCTTCAGATCCTTCACCGGATCCCTTCTTGGACTTCTTCTTTGGGAAATTAGTAGCATAATGACCCAACTCATGACAACGAAAGCATCTCACCTTCGCCTTGTCAACCTTCTTCCCATCATTGGAAGAACAAGATTCGAAAAGAGAAACCTTCTCCTTCCCCTTCTTCGCCTTAATCACTAAGGCACAGTTCTCCTCATCCTGCATGGATGAAGAACCGTCTCTGGTGCTCCGTCTAATCTCCTCCTGCACAAGATCCGACCAAAGTCTCTCCCATCCTGGCAGTTTTTCCCTTCCATTCACCGAGTCCTGGTAGCTATTCCAACTCTTAGGAAGGTCAAGGAGTCCTAGACTCACCATCCTCATCATCAACAGTAACCCCCACACTTCCCAGCTCATCTCGACACTGAGTGAACCTCGTGAGATACTGGGGCATACTATCTCCATTCTCGAACTGAATGTTTCTGAGTTTTATCTCTTGCTTTGGAATTAAATTCGAATTCCACCAGCACAAAACTCAACTGCTTCCGATCTAGAATTCATGAGAACAAAATATTTCTCGTACAGAGATTGACTGTATGGGCTTTTACCGGATATTTCACCTTCCAAAGGAAGGATGAATCCAGAGGCTAGCTGGCCCGATTACAGGCTCTGCCTAGAGAAATAGAATGTAAACACTTCCTGAATAGTAGATCTGATGATCAATCCTCGCTTGATATCCTGTAAAAATCTCTTCTACAAATCAAGCAACTCTGATACCATGTAGAAACTTTTTCTACAATTATCTAGCTCTGATACCATGTAGAAATTTTGAATAATTTAACACATATTCACAGAGATTATCATGATCATACAATTATAAGTGGAACATGTATAATACATAATCTCCTCTACGTTGATCATCAATTTACAAAAGCAGAAACATTCACAGGCGCACATAGAAGCATCAATCAAACTCATAAACACAGTATGTATCCCGGGGAAAGCATCTCGCTAAAAACCCCACACTATCTGTATATTATATTGATTGAATCATGTAACAATACAAAGCATAATACTTCTCACAAGTATCTCCACCTGTTACACACAATACAGCTCAGATTTGATCTCCAAATCTCCCCCGCTGCTTGCCTGCCTCCACTGCTCAATACCTGCTCAAGAACTGATGAGAATGGCTTCCCAAACTCGTTTTTCACCTACAAAATAGTCACTCACTCTTTGTGGACGTGAGAAAAGGCTAAAATGTGGGCCAAATACGTGAGCAAACTCATTGGCATACTCAATCCCTTGATTGTGCAAGATCTGGTGCACAACTATAGTCACAACTGATAGCAATTTGATTCTCTACCACCTGTCCCTGTTGAACTGAACACTGACATGTAACTGAGTTAACTGATGTATTCTTTAGTTGTATTATGAGTTAATAATTAGTTTAACAACTCATCATTAGTCTATCTGCAGTTAGACTAACTACAACTAGTTTAACTAAGTCAAACTAAACACAACTCCATCAACTGTACCTCCAGTCCACTAAACTCAACTCACTTGAGTTCTAACTGAGGTCATGCATGCAACAACTCAACTGACTCATAAGAAAAGCGTATTTCCTTCTGACAGCTGCATGTGCCACCTCTGTAGCTAAAACTGAAGTGCTCCAAGAGAATAAGATCAAGTTTATAGTCCAAATATTATTGTGAGATAATAATATTTGACTTTTCTATTTTTGACAACCAATCTAAAAATAGACTTTGATCACTCACACTGTGATCACTCACACTTTCATCAAAAATAGAAGTCCATCTATTTTTCCCAACTTGATCAATCATCCATAAACAACAACCTGCAATCCATAGACATGATCCATATGTCTAAAAATAGACATAGTCTAAAAATAGACTTGCGCCAAAAATAGCCTGCGGGCCCACTTAGTGAAGGCAACTCTTTTCACTAAGCTCCATCATCTTGTTGCAATCTCAACAAGCATTTCTTGTTGCACAATTTTCAACAAAGACTTGGTGAGAGATGGTTCAAAAACAAAGAATTTCACAATGAATCATGGAAGGTAATCCTCAAGAACCCAGGTTTGGATGTCACTATGTTTAGAAAAGGAATTCCTATTTCAGCACTTAAAAATAAATGGAGAAGCATGCTTATTATATTACAAAAATTTATTACCTGTGAGGGAAGATTTAGATGCATGTATGTTTATCATATACGTTTATTGATGAACTTTCTAGAAAATGGAAATATCAACCTCCATTTCTTCCTTCTAAACAGTCTAAGGAGGACGGATTGAAATGTATAGAAGAAAATAGATTTTATAGACACAATTATGTACCATCATGGGTTGGTAAAAATGTTGGTTGAGTTTCATATGAAAAGAATAGGAGATACTTGGGAAAACTTCTTGATAAGAAACTATTTCCAAGAGGCACCAAAATCACCTAAAGAGGGTAATGTCAGAAAGAGTAAGAGGAAAAAGACCAGTATAACCATTCAAAGCAAACCTGAGTCCTCCACATAGAAAAATGATGAAGAGCCAGTCTCTGGGATAGATATCAGGGAGCAGATCAAGTAAAAAGGAAAGATAAAAAAGAAAGCTGGTGGAATTACTGAGAACAAACCTGAATCTTCATTACAACAAGATGATGAACAACTAATATCTAAAAAATTGACAGATATTAGGAAACAAATCAAGAGGAAGGAAAAGATAGGAAAGGAGAAAAAGGGTACCAAGGAGGAGAACATAAACCCCCTACAACTTAGAAGGAGCTCTAGACTCCGAGGTATGGTAAAGAAGGTATCATCAAAGGGAAAAAAGTTCATAAATCAAGAAGAAGAAACCCCAGTACCATCTCCTGATAATGTTCCATTTACATAAAGTCCTCAAAACTCTCCTAAACGGTATTTTGAAGGCATCCCCAGCAGAGGATCCCCATGCATAGACCCAGTGCAACAACAAATTTATGATTACATAGAATCATTGGAAAAGAAAAGTGCCTCAATGGATCCAGGATCCTCAGCCAATCCAAAACAATCTTTCAATCCACAACAACCTCTGACTGACTCTCACAAACAGGAAATCTATGAGTTAGAGATATTGAACATGCATATCAAGAATTAAAATGAAACCTTGAAGGAACAAACCAAATTGGATAAAGCCATTCATGATAATACAATACTGCACCTAAGGATATGTTACAAGAAGAATAGGAAGTTGAAGAGGAAGAATATAAACTTGAACAAAATAGTCATCAACCTTAAATACAGACTTCTCATGAAGAAACCCAAGATGGTAGTCACTTCAAAGAGGAGCAAGAGAAGAAAGTTAGATGTACTAGCAGAGGTATCTGAGTAGATGCAATAGGAAAGAAGAGTTCACATTTTTGGCAAAATTGCATAGGGACATGCAATGATTTTGCAGTGGGGGTATGTTGGACCTCAGAATTACTCTCTCTTTGACAAATTTTTCTCACTTCTTTCTCTTGTTTTCCATAAAACACAGATCCCCATCACTGATAAATGATAGATTTTGTCTCAAGGAGGACATTAAATGATTGACATGTTATACTTTTATGTTTTTTCTCTTTGAAATAAGTTTTTGCAAATTAGCTATGGAACGCAGCCTATTCTGCAGCTAGTTGTGTGTTCCGTAGCTACTTCCATGGTTGAATAGGTTACAGGTGTCAAACGAAGAAACCAGCCACATGGGCATCTCTAGAATCGTCTCGCCATGGATCCTATCCTAGTCACCCAACCCAGATCAACAAAAAAGCCCGCTAGACCACAGTCAAAGTTGGAGTCAAACGCATGAAACCAGAAAGCAATAGGAATATTTGTCTACCCTTTTGTGGTTAATTAATAAATCCAACAGATCTGTTGAAGCATTAACTCGGATCAACCACCTGTGTCAACGGTTATGTGAAACCACCTTGTTCGAATTCAAGTCACCTGTAGCTGATCAAATATTTATGCAGACTGGTTGTAATATATGTAGACCACCTGTAGCTATTTTTTCTCAAAAGATACTTATGAATATTTTCTTTTAAAAACCAGTTGAACAGAATCAGAGGAGTTCGAAGTTTTTGGATTTATTAAGTTTAAACTTATCAGCTCTGTAATTTTGGACTTTCGTTCCTGTTTTATAATACAAAGCCATGTGTTGACTAATGACCATTTGAAGGAGCATTTTGAATTAAGTTAGCATCTCAACCAGGTCAGTTGCAGAGGGTCCCTGTGTTGAAGGAGGTTTTCTTTTCATTTGTTTTCTTCTTTCTGTTCAATTTTAAATTCCTCATTTGCTTTTAGCAATGTTTATAACTTAGGTTGATTTCTTGTAGTTTGATTCCTTTTAGTTTCAATCAGTAGCATAATGTTAGAATTCAATTATGCATTCTTGTTTCTCCAATCCATTTCATAAAGGAAACAACTTTGTCTCTAAACAGAGTAAGGTTGAAAGTAATGAGAATGCATTATTGATTAGTTTACTCACTGTTTTTTTTATTTATTTCCTAGTTCAGGTTGTCAATGCACTATACTAAAGAATGTTTTTGGTCACCATTTCAAGCTGATATCCATCCTAAACTAAATGGTTAAGCATTCAATTTACATCAGGGTTGAAACCAATCAATTACCTTCTACATGTTTTTATTTAGTTTCTTTAGATCATGAAGTACAAAAGTTGCTTGAATTCCATCTTAAGGAGGTTATCTTTCAAAATTAAAGGTTAAGGTAACTAGAATTACTTCAGTTAAATTCATTCTATGTATTTATTTCAATATGACTTACAAATTTACCTTCTAGTTTAAAGAATTATTCATGAATTAGGATTAGATGAGAAGACATGATAGATGCTCTATTTTTTCCTTTGTTTAACTTAGATTTTGACTAGTTTTAAGCTCGTGGTTCACCTTTAGGAAATTTAGATTCGGTTTCTCATAGTTCAAATTGTACATCATTAGGAATCAAAGAACAGAAACCCCCAAAACAATATAAAATACAAAACAACAAAGTAATAAGGGTTAACTAACACATACAATGCACTAGACTTCATCAACTTACGAGCCTTGGTTGATAATTTATGAAAAGAAATTTAGGACACTAAATTGACTAAACAAGAATTGTGGCAAAAAATTATTTTATTGACAAAGGGAGGCAAATTATTATTTTATTAAAATGGCGGCAAAATTGACTAAGTGGAAAATTCCTGCCACCAATAATAAAAAAAATAAGCCTAGAAGCATGGGGAGAAATTATAAAAGGAAGATGAACTCATTTGTTGACCATCTTTTGTCTACCTATCTTCAGAAATTGAACTCTCTTGTAGTTGTTGAGCAGAAGAAGAGCAATATTGTTTAGCACAGGAGTTCCAAGTGGAATTCCACCCTTATTTCGGAGAACTTTTAGTGTATCCCTTGCGAGGAATTTCAGGAAGTCTATTTCAGGATTTTCCACAAAGTTCTATTGCAGGTAAAATCTAGTTTTGGTCATTCCTTAGGCGTAGAGGCAGCTGGAGTTACTCATTAGAGGACCAACTATTGTGGGTTGGATTTATGGTTATTTTGTAGGTGTTTTCTCCATCGGTGCTGTGCTTTTGGGGTGGATTTGCAGGGTTGGATATTAACACTATTTGAGGGATGAATTTCTCATTTTTGGCACTATGCAAAGCTCACTAGAGAGATCTTGATCAGGAGTAGAGGAGGTCTTATTTATGGAGGAGATTGGGTAGGAGAAAAGGGTAGTTTCTAGAGGGAAATTTGTGTGTAATTTTAGTGGCATCTCAATGGAGGATTTGGACACATCTTAGTAGAGTTATTAGTGTAGTGCACATAACCAACCACAGAGAGAAATTCACACTATTTCGGGGCTCCCAGGCTAGCTGTAATTACCCCAAATCCTTTCTGGGTTTTTGCGGGTATTTGGAGGAGAGACCATGGTTAAAGTTTTAGAAATTTTTGAGTAGTATACAAGGTATAATTCCAGTAGGGCGTATAGCAAGTCAAAGAGCCATTTGCACCCTTTTTAAAGGGCTTTTTCATGATATGAATTCAACCCAAGCCATTTCTAGGTTTTGTGGGTTCGGTGAGATGTGTTGGGGGTTAATGTTTTAGAGTATTTTGAGCAATATTCAACCCTGATATCAACATTCTAGCCAACAGTCAGCTGCAAATTATTTATGGGTAGTGTGCAAATAGTCTGGGTACACTTCCACAATTGGGTTCGAGTTATCTTTATGGGTTTTGTTCAACTTGCATAACAATCCCATGTTCTATAATTTTAGCTCATTTTCTGTACCTGCTCCCAGTAATTCAATAAAATGGCTCAAAATATTTTGTTAGTGTCTATTGTGTTTTGATTTGGGTTGTGATTCTTTATCTATTTTGTTGTTCCTTGTACATTGTTTTGGTAATACCGTTAATTTTTCCATTAGGAATATTACAGTGGTATCAAAGCATTATATTATCCAACTCTAGGGAAACTAGCAAGATCATGTAGGTGTTAGGCATGAATGCATAGCGATTGGTGAAATTATGGACACTCTAGTAATGTAAGAAAGAAGCGAACATGTGGAGAGCCAAGAGAACAATGAGCAACCTAGAAGGGGTATTCAGGGACAAGTTTTAGAGGAGTTGGTGAGGCAGAACCAACAGGTTCTAGAGATGATACAACAAATAATGGGAATTCAAATACATAACCAATAGGGACAAATCAACAATGGAGAAAGGGGTTTCCGAATCAGAGAAGGAATCCAGGCACATGCACACACATTACAGTCAGACAAAATCCATACGTATGGGAAGACTAGCCATCCCACCTCAATTTTCGAATGAACATGAGTGGGAGAGAGAGACATATAATTTTATAGATTTTTTGAATACTTTCTTAAATGGGATTGATGAGTATGATGTGTTGGACCCCAAGACCAAGAGGGTTATATTGTTTGCGGAGTTTTTCCATTTGAAGGACAAGTATAAATCAAGGGTTAGATCATCATATAGAGGAGGGAAAATTGATGATGAGACTTGGAGAGACCTTAGGGGGAGTAAATTTTTCTTCACAGGTTAGGAATCGTGGACCCTAGGGTGCAAATACACGAAGGGCAAGGCCCATTACATGGATGTGCTTCCTGAGGGCGAGCCTAAGGAGGAGGTTGAGCATGAGGTAGATAACACCAGTGGTCATGAGGAAGACATAAATCAACCTAGTGTGACTCTAGATTCACCACTATCAGGGAGCACATTGATGCATGGGTTGAGACAGTGGTAGTTGTTATGGCCTAAATCTACCTCAGGCTAAGAAAGGCAGGTCTAGGGTAACATCAAACCACACTTAACCTGGTAGCTAGCCCTACTAGGTCGGGAGAGGGCTCTCTCCTTGTCAATCTCATGAAATATGGAAAATAATGCAAGATATGGCTGATGTAAAGACTAATTTTAGGCTAGGTATAGGTTCAGAGGAGTTTGATTGAATTTTGTGTTGGTTTACTAGATCAAATGTGAAAGGCAATTTTGGGTCCAGGGAATGAACTCAGTCTTGCAGAGGTTTCTCTGGGGCGAGGTAGGAAAATGATTTAGTACTTTAGATTAGGTGTAATGGTGAGTCTTGAGACTGGTGAGGAGTTGGAGAAGGCATGAATGTGTCATGAGTCCTCTTAAAATAGTAGAAAACATGTAAAACCAATGAAACCCTAAGGTAGAGCACTACAACATCAATGATTTCCACCTTTATACTTGATTCATTTAGTTAAGCAGAAGAGAGAGAGATAATGGCACACATAAGCATATGATAACTTGAATTACAGAAGGAAAAACAATACTAAGTCACCTTGCCACAAGAATCCCACAAAATGTTGCAAACCCTAGTCTATTTCCTTGCTAAACTGCAGAGATGATGTACAATAGTGCTCAAAACAATCACAAGAGTCCAACCTTTACAAATGACTGAAAAAACACATCATATAGACCTCCAAACCACCTGTGATATCCATTAGGGGTTGAATCCATGAGAATAGGGGTGGTTTCACCCATATCTAAACTAGGAACACAAAAATAGGTAGTGGAACAACTTGCCTCTTAAACCTAGGAAACTGATTCATTCAACTCTAAACCACCTACAACTGATGTATCTACCTTATCAAGTAAATTTTTATCATTTTTACATCATAGTACATCAATTTACATCATATCACATCATGAATTTGACCATAAGAGAGAAAAAGTCAAACTAGAAGAAAACTAGGTGAAAAACAGAGTTTTTGAGCAAAATTGGCACTTTTTCATCCTATGCATAGCGCCACTTTTTTTGCATAGTGCTTTTTCCAAGCTGATTTTGGAAGGCTTCCCGAGGTCCAAATCAGGTGCAGGATATCTCGTTGGAAATCCCTGTGAGTCTACTTTCTGGAACAACTTGAATTTTTTGATTTGGAGTCCATTTTCCCCTCCAAAATTGCAATCTCCCAAGACTGCTTCCTGTGTGGCCAAAAAGTGGCAGAGAGGGCATTTTTGAGGTGTTTTTGGCCCTTTAGGTGACCCAAAACTTGTCAAAATTTCCTAGTAATTTCTGAGCATGCATAAATTTTCATAAGGAATCCAAAAATTCCAATTTTTCTTCAAATGGAGGTCCCTATCAAAAGCGAGCACTAGGTGGCGCTACGCACCTGCCGGAAAAACTTGTTTTTTCCATGAAAAATTCAAAAATGACAAAAAGTTCACCAAATTTCTTGAAATTTGGCATCAGTGATCTATGTCAAGTGCTATGTTGGGCCAATTAAGATTCAGCCAAGATTTTGAGCTTATATTGCTCTTTCTTGCTCCTCAAAGTTTTCCTTAACTTGACTTTTAGGCTTCTTATCCTTGTTTTACAAATTTTGTTTCGTGCCAAATAGTGATAAGCCATGTGGCGCAACATATTTTTCTCCTGATTGGATTTCTCAAGTAGCTTCTCCAAGTGCATATTCACCTTTTCCAACACATATTCCTGGTCATTGTCCTTTTGCTCAATCAACTTGCCCTTTGCCCTCTTGGACTTTTGCCAGTTTTCTTTAATGACTTGCAGCTCCAAGATTTCTTGTTTGTCCTCCAATTGCTTTTTTTGTTGCTCAAGGAATTTGATAATCCACTTATCCCTCTCAAGATTAAGGGATAAGGCATGGATGCCAACTTCTTTCTCTCTAATGACCTCCTTGAGCCTTGAGTTTTGGGAGATCAAATCAGTATCCTCCTCCTAAATCAAAACAAAATCTCTCTCTTGACCTTTAGAAGGTCCTTCATCATGCAATGGTTGCTTCCCTTTATCCTGTACCTGCTCTGCTGAAGAAGAAGGCAAAGCCCCTTTCACCCCGGGTGAAGATAGCATTTGCCTGTGGTCTAATGGAGGAAACGAGACCTCTTCCACCCCAGGTGGAGATAATACTCGTTTGGCAGATGCAAATAATCTTCTTGTGCCTTTTTCATAAGTGACAAGTACTCGCACACCTGTAGTTTGAGTCTCATGAACCTCTTCCTGATTTGAAAGCCCTCCTTCCTCTTGAAACACTAATGGGGTCACTTGAGGGCCTTTGAAAACCTCATGTGAAATGAAGGTATCCCATGAAATATTCAACAAGCTCAACTGATGCAAAACAACAATCTTGATCAATGAAAAATGAAAAATGCTATTTGTTAGTGTCAGTCTTTGAAACCTTCCTCTAGTGATCAAACATTCTCTTACAAAGTGATTTTAAGGTGTCAAGGTCAAATTTTGTCATTTCAGTGAGTGTTCAAGTAAAATTTGGTCACTAGGTATTAGGTCTAGGGTTTGTTTTCACTCCTTTCAAAGCTGTCCAAATCTTGGTCCATGTCACCATTCAGCTAAGTGTACCATCATTCAGAGGGTTGTCATCATCATGTCAGGTTCCAATGGGTCATTTTACACCTTGTTCATGCTTCAGTTGTGCCTAGGTAAGGTTCATTTCCCACTCCTAAGGTTTTGAAAGTAATTTCTCTTGGATGGTCAAATCATCAACAAAACTTGTATCCTGTTGTTCATACACCTTCCCCTATCCTTAATGTACCTTATTAAATACTTCCCATCACTAATATCCCTCAAATTTCTCATTTTCGCACAAACCCTAGTTTCTTGCTACAATTTGACAATTTTCTAGGCTAGGCCTGTGTTTTTCCCTTTTGGACCCCTTCCCTCTCTTCAATATTTGAAATTCCACTTTCCCCTACTTCCTAACATCCCTCCCTACTTCCAAAAATATTCTTGAGAATTTATAAGCCCCTTATCCCCTTCATTTCACTTCATTTCAACAAATCCCCCGTTCCACACATCGGGATAGGTTTTACTCAAATGATGTTTCTAAGCAAGGAAAAATGAATTTGGAAAACGTGAGAGAGGTTTTGGTCCAAAATAGGCCAAGGAATCAAAACCTCCTTAACTTTTTACATAGGTGTCATGGTTTTAGATAAATGTCAAAAATACAGTTTCCTTAGGAGAATTGATGTACCTCTAAAGTGACCTTGGGACAATCAAGATTTCTCCTAGATTGGTTGGCCAAATGACTTTCTTGATGAGTCAAATGATAACTAGATACCAAGATAATTCCAATGAGCTATCATGAGCTCAATTTGGAGTTGAGGAAGACCTTCAAAAGTTGATTGCAGCAACACTCTGCCTTTAGGCAACCTCATTTTGCACATTTTGACCAGTCTTGGGATATTGGACTTTTGACAGGGTAAATGACCTCCAAATTGAAATTCAAGTTGTGTTGGAAAGTAGACTCAATAAAATTTCCAACTAGATATCACATGCCCAATTTGGACATCGGGAAGGCTGTCAAAAGTGAGTCTTAAGTTGGCGCTACGCACCTGGTGCAGGTTTTGCACTGAGTTTTGTTTGGGCGCTATGCACCTGGGAGGTGCTACGCACCTGGAAACCAAGCCCCAAAAGTCTCCAAAATCACTCAATTTACCTCAAAATATCTCAAGTTTCCTCTTGAAAAGTAAGTAAATCAATTCTTCTTGATTGAAAAGGGTTTGTATCAAATTTTGGTGATGTTTTCACTCATGAAATTAGAACCCTAGTTTGACTCAGAACTGTCCCCTAAAATTCACAAACTGTCTTATAAGTTTGGTAAGTTCACTCACCTATTGTTTTCCTATCTAGTCCATTTTACTATTTTTTCCTAGCTACCATTCCCTCATATAAATCTCCCAAACCCTACCTCACATACACAAACTTCACTATCCCTGAAATCCTATTCCCTGAATTCCCAAAACCCTAGTTGCTTCAAAGTTGTCTTGAAAAACTGTCTAGGGTTTTTGTTATTTCTAGATATTTTTACTCCCTTGTATGATTTTCCCACATCCCATCCCCTGCATTAAATTTCCCTAATTCCCTTCCCCTTTCCCTCTCCCATTGACACTCACCTTATCCCCTATCACTAAACCCCAAACCCTATACATATTTCCTACTATTCCCCAAACCTTAATTCCACTTTCCTAAACCCTATCATTCCCTAAAAACCATATTAATATCATCAAAACCCTCCTTTGTACTTATAATGTCAGTCAACGCTTTACCCCCAAAAGGAAAACAACAATCATTTATACTTCAAGAAAATCTCTTCATACTCATCATTCACCCACACTACCTTTCTTTCCTCACTAGCATTTACAGTCAATCAAGACAATTGACAGTGATTATGGAGATTTTGTCCTTGTGGACCATGAGGTGGCACAAGAAGTGAGTTTCATGGACTTGGATGCTCAAAATTCAAGGAGTGTCAAAAATTTGATCATCAAGGAAAAAGATTTGTAATGCAAGGACAAAGAGGCTAAAGGCCAAGCTAAGAAGAGTTTTGAGGGAAAACAAAAGAGAAAGACAAAATAAAGATCTTGGTTGAAGCCTCATTGGCTCATAAAAGCACCTAATAAGGATCACTAATGCCAAATTTCAAGAAATTTGGAGCATTTTTTGTCATTTTTGAAAATTTTAAGGCAAAAAATAGGTTTTTCCGGCAGGTGCATAGCGCCACCTGGCACTAACTTTTGATGGGGACCTCCATTTGAATAAAACTTGGCATTTTTGGATTCCTTATGAAAAGTTATGCATGCTCAGAAATTACTAGGAAATTTTGACAAGTTTTGGACCTCCAAAAGGGCCAAAAACACCTAAAAATGCCCTTTCTGCCACTTTTTGGCCACACAAGAAGCAATATTGGGAGATTGCAATTTTGGAGAAGCAAATGGACTCCAAATCAAAATATTCAAGTTGTTCTAGAAAGTAGACTCACAAGGCTTTCCAACGAGCTATCCTACAACTGATTTGGACCTCAGGAAGCCTCCAAAAGCAACTTGGAAAAAGCGTTATGCACAGGAAAAATGGCGCTACGCACAGGATGAAAAAGTGCCAATTTTGCTCAAAAACTCTATTTTTCACCTAGTTTTCTTCTAATTTTACTTTTTTTTTCTCTTATGGTCAAATTCATGATGTGACATGATGTAAATTGATGTACTATGATGTAAAAATGATAAAAATTGACTTGATAAGGTAGATACATCAGTTGTAGGTGGTTTTGAGTTGAATGAATCAGTTTCCTAGGTTTTAGAGGCAAGTTGTTCCACTGCCTATTTTTGTGTTCCTAGTTTAGATATGGTTGAAACCACCCATCTTCTCATGGATTTGACCCCTGATGGATAGCACAGGTGGTTTATAGGTCTATATCATGTGTTTTTTTAGTCATTTGTAAAGGTTGGACTCTTATGAATGCTTTGAGCACTATTGTACATCATCTCTGCAGTTTGGCAAGGAAATAGACCAGGGTTTGCAGCATTTTGTGGGATTATTGTGGCAAGGTGACTTAGTATTGTTTTTCCTTCTGTGATTCAAGTTATCATATGTTTATGTGTGCCATTATCTCTCTCTTTTCTGCTTAACTAAATGAATCAAGTATAAAGGTGGAAATCATTGATATTGCAGTGCTCTACCTTAGGGTTTCTTTAGTTTTACATGTTTTCTACTGTTTGAAGAGGCCTCATGACACTTCCATGCCCTCTCCAACTCCTCACCAGTCTTAAGACTCTCCATTTCACCTAATTCAAAGTACTAAAGCACTTTCCTACCTCGCCCCACAGAAACCTCTGCAAGACTGAGTTCATTCCCCGGACCCAAAACTGCCTTTCACATTTGATCCAGCAATCAACCATAAAACTCAATCAAACTCCTCTCAGCATATATCTAGCCTAAAATTAGTCTTTACATTAGTCATCTCAAGCCTCACTTGCTATATTTTCCTGAGATTGATAAGGAGAGAGCCCTCTCCCGACTTGGTAAGGCTAGCTACCAAGTTAAGGGTGGTTTGATGTTACCCTAGACCTACTTTCCTTCAGCCTGAGGTAGATTAAGGCAATAAAACTATTGAACTGTTGAGGAAGAGGTTTCCTTTGCACCAATGTAGCCATTTTCTCAAGATTTTTACATATGAAATAGGGGAGGTTCATCATCCTCACTCTAGTGAAATGCATCAATAATCTAACATGATAAGTGTATAAGCGAGAATACCTCCCTTGACAGGTGAAATATTTGATAATAAGCTTCATGAGTGGAGCATAGGTGTCTTGTAGGTATCTGGAAGGAAAGACCCTATTGATTTGATTTTAATAACTAACCTTGATATAAGGCTCATAATGCTCTTTGCCCACAAGCTGAACTTTTTTCCACTATTCACCAACATTTGGAATACCTGTTGCTGCAGCTATGGTTTCATGTGTCAAAGTGAAGGAAACACCTGCTAAGTTCACCTGGCCATTGTGAAGATGAAGGAAAAATAGCCTAGCAAGTTCATGGTGGTATTTCACCCTCTCCACCATCTCACAAAACTGGTAGCAAGACTGATGTTTAAAGCATGCTACTGCAAGAGGGCAAGCTAGTAACTCTGTAAGTGTGGTGGGCTCCTCTCGGATGTGTTTTCCTCCCTTATGTGGTTTTCTTGGTGCATGAATCTCTTGAGAGGAATCACTCACAGTTTCCTCATCCCTTTCATAAGCTGAATCTATCTCCATATTTGCAAATGTATAGTGTAAAATGATGAGTATGAAGAGATTTTCTCAAGAATAGGTGACTATTGTTTTCTTCTTTGGGATTTAATGAGTAGACTAATAATATAAGTGAAAAGGAAGGTTTTGGAAAATGAAGGTTATTAGGGAATAATAGGGTTTGGGAAATGAAGATTATGGTTTGGGGAATAGTGGGAATTAGGTGTAGTGCTTAGGGTTTAGGGAATGGGAAAGTATGCAAGTGAGTAAAAAAACAACAAGAATAATAAAACCCTAGAAAGTGTTGCAAGACAACTGTGAAGAAACTTAGGGTTTGATTTTTCACCATTCAAAACACCATCAAGGATGAAAAAATCTCTTGCTATGGCAAATGGTAGGGTTTACTTACTTGCAGGTATGGTATTTGCAAATTTGGAGCTTTTGAAAATCAATGGCATGAATTTTAAGCTTGGCTGACTAGTGCGCCACGCCAACACCTAGGTGCATAGCGCCTGGCAGCTGCGTTGTGCCCATTGAATTTTCTTTGTAAATCCTGCGCTTGGTGCATAGCGCCTGGCAGGTGCGCCGCACCAAGAAAAAACTTGAAATTTGCTGCAATTTTTCTTCTCTATCCTCATAGCACAATTTCTTCTTGTTCTCTCTCACTTTTAGCACAAATGAAGTCTTCCAACACAAAGGAGCACTTTATATACATTTTGAATTTAATTTTTCATTTAGAAAACCCACTTTCTAAAGTTTCCTTTTCACTTTGTTCTTCAAAACCCTGCTTTTTGTAGTTGGGTTCTTTTTTGTCATTTGATGGACTCATGCTTGGATTTTCTTGTCTCTTTGCAGTAGTTGAAGTGCTGGAGTTTGGCAAGGTGACCATGGGCTGTAGATGATGCTTTATTACATATGAAAACAATAAAATTACATAAAATTTGTACATGAATTGGAAAACCCTGTTTTCACCTCAAAACAGAGTTTGGAGGTAAAAACCCTTTATGGAGAAAATCATCAGTAGAATTTGTGATTTTATGAACTTATTAAACATCCTCATGTGCCTGCTGACCTCTTATTGAGCTTTTGAAGATCATGGTGGCAAACCCTAGACCTAATGAGACGTAAAACCCTAAAAATTATTTTTTGCAAATGTAATGACAAAAATGTCTGTAAATGACTTAAACTTGTTAAAATGGGCCAGCAGGTAAAGACCATGAGGGAAATTTTGATAATGAACCACTACCATCAGATGATCCATGATCCTAATGGAATGCAGCTAATCAGATGAGACACCTATTATGCATGCAAAAGGAGAAATTTTGATCGCTAATGGAGGGATGAAGATACCGACACTAAAAGCAGTGAAAGTGGAGCACACACCCATAGGACTATCCATTATCGAGATGACAATAGATACAAAGGCATCGAGGTCCATGACCAAGCTTCTAGATGATAGCCACCTACAACCGAATGGTGTGGGTATTTTGCATGATGGGTTGTTTATGGAGGAGTAGTTGGAGGCTCAAGTTGACCCCATGATGGAGGAGGATGAGTTACCATATTTTGGGCTATCCATTGATGAGGGGTAGAAAAGGGAGCACATGTTGGTATTTCAAGAGAGTTCGCTTCAAAGGCACATTTATGGGGCTTACAACATTATTAGCCCACCCCTACTCATTGGACTGAGAGAGACAAAGTTATATAGACATACCATAGGG
The DNA here is from genome assembly GCA_031772625.1 of Pinus tabuliformis. Taxonomy (NCBI): domain Eukaryota; kingdom Viridiplantae; phylum Streptophyta; class Pinopsida; order Pinales; family Pinaceae; genus Pinus; species Pinus tabuliformis. The sequence continues at coordinate 950,120,590 of CM062820.1, forward strand.
GATGACCAGGTCAGTAGGATTGAGTGACATGAGCCGAGTATGACACTGCATCAGCTTGGAGGGATTGTTCCTTATGCAGGAGATTGTACCTTTGATCCCTTTTTTGGGATAGGATGGAAAGAGGTATTGATTTGGTACCCGGTGGAGCGAGCTAGGTGTCTGAGTATATTCATGGCCAGGGGCATAAATTCACAAGGTCCATGGGTTACCAAAGGAGCTCAGGGACCAAATTATTATTGGGATTCAGTTGGGATTCCCCATTACATCATGGAGCTTGTAGGTGATGGTAGTAACATGATGGTAGGATATTTTTCATGATGGGTTGTTTATGGAGGAGTAGTTGGAGGGTCAAGTTGAGCCCATGATCGAGGAGGATGAGAAACCATCTTTTGGGCTAACCATTAATGAGGGGCAGCAAAGGGAGAACATGTTGGGATTTCAACAGAGTTAGCTTTAGAGGCACACTAATGGGGCCTAAGACATTATTAACACACCCCTATGTATTGGATTGAGAGAGTCAGAGTTATCTAGAAAAACCATAGGGGATGACTGGTTTAGCAGGATTGAGTGACTTGAGCTTAGTATGACACCACATCAGCTTGGAGGTTTTTTTTTTCTTACACAAGAGATTGTGCCTTTGATCCCTCTTCTAGGATATGATAGAAAGATATATTTAGTGGGTAGTTGGTGGAGAGGGCTAGGTGTTTGAGTATATTCTGGGCTAGGGCATAGTTTAGCAGGGGCCATGGATTACCATAAGATCTCAGGGACCATATTGTTGTTGGATCCAGGTGGGATTCCCATCACATCATGGAGTTTGTAGGTGATGGTGGTAGTTGCGTGATGGATTTGGTGATTGGGCATGCACACAATTTCAAATCTCCATCATAGTCTTAGACAACACTAGTGACATGATGAGTTGACAGGGGAGCAGGAAAATTTTGTGAGTTATCATGGCGGGTTAGACATACATGGGGTCGCCGGTTGATTAGTATACTTTGGCAGGATCTTGTAGGAGGAGGTGGCATTGGCAGGCCACAAAAAAGGGTATTGTATGGAGACAATGCTTTCTCATTGATGTATTGGGAACATGAGATACTAAGGATCAACATTGTAATGTTATTCCCATTAACATGTGTGGAGTAGGGTTACTCAGGTCTACCAGGGTAGATGAGGAGGTGTAGCTCACATTATTGTCAGTTCACTAGTAGAGAGGTGGATGTATTTTCACATATGAGATACCAGATCATACTAGGTGGTACGATAGTGGGCGTTGGTGTCCAGTGCGGGGGCACACGTTTGTGTACATTAGAATATGATCATGCATAATAGGCTGTTGGAGCATTGACTCAGAAGAGATCTCCTGATAGGGACAATAGGCATACCATCATGTTTTGCTTACCCAGGATCAATGAGGGCACTGATGAGCATATCTCGGTCATATCCCATGGGACTCACACACTTATTCCTCCCTCGTATGCTCATAATCTCTGAGGATTTGGTTATTGTCCCTTAACAGCCTCGGCACAAGTAGCAAGATGTAGGGAGCTCACACGAGAAAGTTGGATGGGACTCAGTGTGCCAGGAGAGAGTTTTACCAACAATAGAATATGGTTACGGCGCAAGTTGGCAGATGCAGGTTTGGGAATGGCTCGACCTGCTACAAAGGTAGCACGTACTCCACCCTTGAGCTCACACTTAGGGAGATACATGACACATTCTGGGCGAGACATTTCGAGGTGTCACGAGAGCTTGTACAACAAATTGTGGACCTATCTTATAGGCGATGTTTAAACTCTAAGCAATATCAGAGTGTGCCTTTAGGAGACATCATAGTAGATCTCATTGTGTGATGTGGCAGGAACATGGAAATTTTGCATACACCAGATTGATTCATGATATATGGAGTCTATATATTGATTACATGAATTGACTAGAGATGTGGCACAGGTGGATTCCATTAGTTGTTAGGACTATGTCGCAATAAATCTGGCTATGGGATCTAGGGATTCAATTAGATGATACATCACTCCATTTCATGATGAGAAATATCATGACAGAGGTTGATCAAGTTCTCTTTATGTTTGACACATGGGGGATCGTTGTGACCTCCATTGTATGGTAGAGTATATTTTTCTTATTGGATCTCAGGACCAGGTAGGTAGGGATTGGCATCATGGAGATGCCTGGGCAAAATGAGCTTGGCCTTTACAAGCATTTCGTCATCAGAATCTAAGAGAGGAGGATACAGTAAAAGCATGATGGTCGTTTAATTATAGTTAGAGTAGCACAATGTCAATGTAGTGCACCCTCTTTAGATTAGCATGGGACCCCGACATTCCAGGATAGACAATTCAACTACCCTTTGAGATGAGTTATTTTATGTAGAAGGAGATCAAACATATCTTCCATTGGGTTTTAGGGATTCATTGATGACATGGTGTAATTCTTTAGTATGGTAGGATGTTAAATAGGGAGAGATCAAGGGGAGCATGTGTGTGAGGATCCACCTCCATAGAGGTTGTATTGTATGTTTAAGAGTCTACTCTTGAAGTCCATGAGACTAGTTACGTAGTATAGCAGCTTCTCAAGGAGTTGATTAGGATTTCACCTTACCAGGGTGATTTACTTATTGGCGATATGCAGGGGCCTTCGATGACTTTATCTTATTGGATTGCAAGTGGACCGAAGGGGGCTTCACATGGATCAGGATGATTTGAGACCCTAGTATCATAGGATTTGTTCATGTGATGGTGGCATAACAATGAGGATTAGTTCAGTGGCCCAAGGTGATTTACTTACTAGAGATATGCAGGGGGCCTTTGGTGACTTTATCTTATTTGGTTGCAAGTGGAGTGAAGGGGGCTTCACATGGACCAAGATGGTTTAGGACCCTAATATTATAGGATTTGTTCATGTGATGGTGGCACTACAATGAGGAGTGGTTCAGTGGCACATTTTGGATCCCAACATTAGCTGGGCCAACTTATGGAGCAAAACATATGATGATATTACTTTAGGAAAAGTAATTATTGGTGGGGAGGATTGTAATGTTCCCAATTTTGTGAGTGCAAAAATCACTAAGGATTTTTGCCAATTTTTTAAAAAGGGGGTAAATATTATTTTCATTAGAGTGCGGAAAAATAATATTTTATTGGATAATGGTGGGAAAAAATTATTTTATTGGCAAAGGGAGGCAAATTTTATTTTATTAAAATGGCGGCAAAAGTAACTAAGTGGAAAATGGCCCCCACCAATAAATTAATATTAAAAAAAGGGAGTCTAGAAGCATGAGGAGAAATTATAAAAGGAGGATGGACTCATTGGTTGGTCATCTTTTGTCTATCTATGTTTAGAACTTGAATTCTCTTGTAGTTGTTAAGCATATGAAGAGTAGTGTTGTTTAGTACAAGAGTTCTAGGTGGAATTCCACTCTCATTAGTGAGGAATTTTGGGAATTCTATTTCAGCGTTTTCTATAGAGTTTCATTGCAAATATCATCTTGTTTTTGGCACTCCTTGGGTGCAGAGGCAACTTGAGTTATTCATTAGAGGACCAGATATTGTGGATTAGTGGTCTAAATATTTTGCAGGTGTTTTTCTCATTGGTGCTGGTGATTTTGGGGTGGATTTGCAGGTTCATAGATCAAGACTATTTGAGGGATGAATTTCTGATTTTTAGCAGTGTAGAGAGCTCACTAGAGAAAGCTTGCGCAGGAGTAGAGGGCTTATTTCCAAAGCACATTGGGCTGGAGGAAAAGGTAGATTCCAGAGAGGAATTTGTGTGGAATTTCAGTGGCATCTCAATGGAGGATTTGGAGACATCTTAACAATTTTTTTCATGTAGTACACGTAACTAGCCAGAGAGGGAAATTCACACTATTTATGGGCTCACAGGCTAGCTGGAAATAGCCCAAACCATTTCTAAGTTTTTGTTGGTATTTGGAGGAGAGGTCATGCTTAAAGTTTTTTGAATTTTTTGGGAAATATACAAGTCTAATTATAGTAGGATATATAGACATCCATAGATCCATTTGCACCCTTTTTGGAGGGTTTCTTCATCATCTAGATTCAACCCAAACCATTTCTGAGTTTTGTGGATTTGGTGAAAGGAGTATGGGGTTAAATTTTCAAAGCATTCCACGCAGTATTCAACCCTGAGATCAACATTCTAACCAACAACCAACTGCAGATTATTTCTAGGTAGTACGCTAATCACTTCAGGGACACTTCCACACTTGGGTTCGGGCTATCTTTTTTGGGTTTTGCTCAGCTTGCATAGCAAGGCCAGGTTCTATCTTTTCAACTCATTTTATGTATCTGTTCCTAGTATATTAATAAAATGGATAAAAATATTTTGCAATTTTCTGTTGTGTTTTGATTTGGGTTGTGATTCTTTATGTATTTTGTTGTTCCTTGTACATTATTTTGGTATTACTGTTAATTTTTCCATTAGGATTATTACACAATTTGTCCTTAGGTTTATCTGAATCCATATCCATTAGTGTTGGGGATATAATACACCACCAAAATATTGATTATGCAGGTACACCCTTCAAGTATTTTCATTGTCATGCTTATGGACACCTTAATAGGGATTGTGAATTAGGCAAAATCAAAGGGAATAAATGGGTTAGAAAGAACATGTTATATTTTTTCACTCCTCCCGCCTCCCCTCAAAAATCCCCTTAGGGTGTCTAGGATTGTCTACATGGTGTTCTACTAAAAATTCCTCAACCTATGTGAAATGAGACCACTTATGTGCCTGCTCAATTATCTCCATCTCCAAGCTCACTGTGAGAATTGACACAACACTCTTCGGTAGTCGACACAATGATGGTCATAGTGGGTTGTTTTAGCCCCACCACCTACTTCAGGTTTGGGCCATTCTTTTCGTTTGGCTTTTTCTCTTTCTAGCGATTCTCTTCTTAATATCCATGAGGATTCTTTTCCTCCATTTCCTCCCCCAATCACAAAAAACCCCTCAAGACACCCTTTAGGATTCCATCTCCCATTGCCCCTCCACTCTGCCTCACATTACAGGTATCTCCTTCAATCCCCTCTATCAAAGAATTCCTAGTAGGTCCTTTAAAATATTGATCATGGTTTCAAATATCTTAGTTTCATTCTCAAGCCTTGCAGTTATCACAAACATAACTGGACATGGATGCTAGAAAAAATTGAAAGAAAAATTAGACTCTGGATCAAGATATGGCTATCAAGAGTGAGGCACCTAGTCCTTCTGCAAGTCTATAATTGAAGCTATCCTAGTTTATTAGGCCTCTATGGCCTAGATTTCCATGAATATTTTGAACAAGATACAACATCCCTTTTTTTGTTTCCTATAGTATAGGAAGGAGGAAAAGCGAACTTTTACCCTCATTGCTTGGAAATCTAATCCTCTTTTAAAATCCTCAGGTGTAAGGGGGATATGGGAGCATACCATGGTCCAAAATTATATAAGACCTAGAATGGATTCTCTCTCCTTAAAAACCTCTTTGGAATGTGTCTATTGTTTGGAAAGTTATCCTAAAGGATTTTCATATCGTCGTTGACGATTTGTGCTAGAAGGTGGAGAATGGACAAAATGTTCTAGTTGGAAGGGATCCCTAGATCATGTGTCTACATTGGTACCACTTCCCCAACTGTTTGATAAATTCCTAGCTAATAAATGGAAATGATCTCTAGCCCATGTATCCCTCCACTCCCTTTGTTTGGGTCAACAATCCTACATGTTTCCCATAGAACTCTAGCTTGAAGGCGAGGATGAAACTCCTTGGGAAGATTATATTTAAGTTCTAAAATTATCAAATGTTAGCATCTCTAATAGTGAAGGCCAACTCATAGATGAAAGGTCCTCATAAGAGATATACCCTGAAATATGGATACCTATCACAAATTCAAGCAACTGAAAATCCTCCCACCAATGGGTCCTCATAAGAGATATACCCATGAAATATGGATAACCTATCACAAATTCAAGCAACTGAAAATCCTCCCACGTGGGGGAACATCCTATGGAAATTGTGCCACCCCCCTCATCTTCATCTATTAGTTATTACTCCTCTTGAACATGTTGTTATTCACACTAACTTCCCCTAGGTATTTTTTTTATGGCACTAGATAAGAAACCACAACAAACACAAGAAAAATATCTTGTGTCTTAATTAACTGAATCCACACCTCACTTCAAAGAATCTCTGGTTTATTTAAACAAAACCAAATCGAAAAAATGTGGTAGGTCCGACACACCATAAAATACAAACCAAGAAACATGGATTTTTATTGGAAACCTAGTCTGAATGACCTGGATAGACCTTATTCCAATTGTTTCTTGGCGACCGCGGGCTTAAATTTACTCTAATGAAACTCCGGGATACACCCACCTTTAGCGTATCCATAAATCTAGCTCTTATCATTAACCAACATTAATTGATGTATGGACTAACCCTGAATGACCGGATATCATTCGAATTTTTGTGACTCAAGGTATGGACCAAGTGCTTAAGCTCCAAGAACACTTAGGTACCCATGTTAAACAACCGCCAACTTATTAGAGCACGACAAGTGATCCCATGTTCTGACCAAATCCAATGACAAAGAAGTCACTTTAGGCCCCCCTTGACTATTCGAACTTCAAAAAAAGGTGTTGCAGGGGGGTTATGTTATTTGTCATATATGTTTGTTAAAAAACTACCACCTTGTCAATTCGTTCTCAGTGATCTTGTGAGCCTATCAAATCCATTTGCAGATAATTTTCTCCATAGAGCCCCCATGACTATCTAGATTTTAATGAAGCAGCACATGCTCTGCAATCTGTCACTTAACGCATACGACACTTAACAAAAAAGGTCCATGTCTTCCGCTCACCACTTGTCACTGGATAACAATGCTTCTTTTGTGCCAATTGGTGGTGGGTGGTGGTTGATGACTATTAGACACACAACTTTTTCCAAATCTATTAACACTCTGAAACTTTACCAAATAGACTCTTAGTACGAATTTCGGTTGCCATTGTGATTTCCAACTCATCTGCCACATTAGTTATTTACCAAATTTGATGCCATGTCACTGCGATATTGTCTTCTTCCACATGTCCTTCCACATCATTGCCACATGCCACTAAAAAAAGGGCCACTTGGCCACCCAAAAAAAAGTGAAATCCACCTACCACGTGTCACATCCACATAATGCAATGTGGCATCCTATACATGTCACTGCCACATATCATCATGTCACTATGCAATGTCATTTCTTGAGCCACGTCATTGCCATCACATTTTCCATGTCATGCCATCATGTTGCTCAATGCTCGTTTGTTTGGTGTGCACATTGTTGGACCAGGTGGTCCAATAAGCACATGGGAGATTATGCCAAGCTCTTTATCGCTAAGAGTTGTGATCAGGGTCATTGCAACTCCACTTCTTGTTGCTTTGTTGGTCATGTTCACAATTTTCAACAACACATATGGCCCAATGGTCTGATGAGCACTTGAGCGGTTATGCCATGTTTCTTGTGACAAAGAACTATGAACGGGGGCCTTGTTGCTTGTTGCTCTTCCTCCTAAGCTTTTGTTTTATTGTTAGGAGCTTATCCGATGTGGGGCCCGTGATGGAACCATGACCAACTATGTTTCGATACCTAAGGATTTTACAAGTTAGAACTACATAAATTAAAATGTATGATTCTTTTGTTCAGTGTGGAGACTCGTTATCTTCTTGATTCTTCATAGATTCTTTTGTTTTAGCCATGTTGGATCCATGATCCTAACAAGGCGGAAAATCCACCCTTTTAACCCCCTCGGGGGGGGGAGGGGCAGGGGTGACGATGAATTTTATGAGCCCCCCCTTACTGGGGGTTCAGAGGCAGTGCCCCCAAAGCTAAAATAGATAAAAAAATTCCTTGTAAAATATTGTAATTTCATAGCCAATATGGGTGGTTCATTAGGAAAATGACCTGACAGTTGAATATATGTTAATTTAGGGTTATTTTCCCTTGAAAACAACCCTCAATCTATATGAGGGAATTGTATTGTGGTTGCGTGATTATTCTAAGCGAGAAAGAGAGAGGAGATTGTGTGAGAGCGAAGAGGAAATTACAACGGATCAGTTGTATGTTGTATCTCTTCATTTTGCTGGATAATATAAAAGGAAGGTCTGACTATTTCTGCATGGACGTAGCCCAAATTGGGTGAACCACGTATATCTGTGTTGCTATTGTTTTATGTGTCTCTCTATTTGTGTTCCCGCAATATTTTATGTATTTCATTGCTCTATTGATAAATTTGTAACAACTGGTATAAAAGCCAAAGGTTTATTTGGCTGATAAACTCACAGGAGAGAAGGGTTCCTAGTTCAAGTGGGAACAATGACGCAAGATGGTAGGTTTAGGGTTGAGAAATTTAACAACCAAAACTACTGGTTGTGGAAGATGCAGATGAAATATTATCTATATCAAAAAGTTATGTACCTACCATTGAGTGTAAAATCTAAGAATTCAACGCATATGACAGATGCAGAATGGGAGAATCTTGACAGAAAGGCACTAGGAACAATACAGATGTGTCTGGTAGCATCAATGGCATTCAACATTTCAAAGGAAATGACAACATAAGGTTTAATGACGGCATTGGCCAAATTATATGAAAAAAACTCGGCCTCTAATAAGATATTTCCTATGAAACATCTATTTAATATGAAGATGTCAAAAGGTGGATATGTTGTTAATCATTTAAATGAATTTAACACAGTTACAAGTCAGTTAAGTTTTGTAGGGGTAAATTTTTATGATGAATTTAGGGCTCTATTATCTCTTTTCTCATTGCCAGAAAGTTGGAATGGCCTAATTAAGGATATTTGTAAATTTCTCTCAGGATCTAGTACTTTAAAGTTTGATGATGTTGTTGGTGCCATCCTTAGTGAGGAAATGCGATGGGAAAACTCCAGTGAGACATTAGGTAATGCTTTGATTGCAAAGACTAGGGGAAGAAAAATGGAAAGAGGAAGGAGCCTAGGAAAACGCAGTAAGTAAAGAAAAGGAAGATCCAAATCCATATCAGGGATAGTATGCTAGAAATGTGGGAAGGACACTTGAAGAAAGAATGGAAATCTCGAAAGGGAAAAGAAGGAGATGAACAGCAAGAGAACAATCATGAAGCGAATGTGACAGGTGATGTGTTGCAATATGCTTTGATTTTTTCATTAGATGATATTATTGATGCCTGGGTGGTAGATTCAGGGGCCTCATTCCATGCCACACCTGATAGGAAACATTTTCATGACTATGTTCAAGGAGATTTTTGACAGGTTCGCCTGGGTGATGATAAACCATGTAAGATCGTTAGGATGGGTAAGGTTTTTATAAAGAAACAGAATTGAAACCAATGGCTATTGAATGAGGTAAGGCATGTTTTAGGTTTGAAAAAAATAATATAATTTCAACAGGGCATTTGGGTGATGAAGCCTATGTAACTACTTTTACAGAAAAAACTTGGAAATCCACAAAAGGATCCTTGGTAATATCAAAAGGAGAAAAGGTTGGTACATTTTATTTATGCAATATTATTTCTAATTCTATTAATTCTTTAATGTCCATAGGAACATATATGACACTCTGGCACTGTCAAGCGGAAAGAGTCGATTTTGCGGACAAAACCAACCTCCCTAGAAGCTTAAGGCTTTCTAGTGACAAACAAGACAACTAAGAACAATCCTTCTCTAAATATGCATTTACCATATGGGAAATCAAGTGTTTAGATCGTACTTGTAGTCCAACGCTGTTGTAGTAGTCCAGCCTCGTCGATCCGGATGAGCTCCTCCTTCTCTTCGAAACCTGCATTCACTAACAATCAAACGATTAAATAGCACCTGAATATCTCATAAAATAAAACATATTTAACATACAGACCAAGGAGTATATGAAACAACTCATAAATAACAAATTGTTGAGAAGAATGGAATTATTTGTATTAATAGGAAACAAAAGAAACCATTACAACCTGAGCCTTGGTGTTGTGCAAGTTCCTCCCAGGGTCCAGCAAGAGTTTTCCTTTACTTTGATCAGCTCACCCACTTCCAAATGAAACAAGAAAGGATGGGAATCTCTCCTCACAAGCTTCTACAAGGAAGTCCTAATCTCAGCAGCATCTACCCTTAGGAATGTTCAGCTTTGAACCTCCCCTCCCTTTGGCCCAATGCCTGCATTTATAGTGCTGTAGAGGAAGTTAATGAGGTCCACCATCAATGGGATAAGCCCCTCTTTTGGGTGGGTTAGCTCCCCTCTTGATGGGATAAGTTCCTCTTTCATAGGGATACATGAACCATCTGGAGGCGCTCCATACACGTCAAACAAGCTTCTAGAATGCTATAGAAATGACCACAAGTAACTTTTTTGGAGTGAAACTTGTGCCTTTTGACCTTTACAGGAGTACACACCCATTTCTTTACAGACAGAGCGTACAAGTACGCAGGTATTGTGAACTTGTGTTGCGTACACGCAGGTAAGGTTGAGAGAAACTGCGTACCTAGAGATAATTGACTTTAAATGACTTTTCTCTCTTTCTTGGAGTTTGACATGGAAAGCAGAGGCATGAGACTTGCCAAGGAGGATAGTATGACAGTTGATGGAGCCATACTAACTGCAAATAGTCATGGTGACATTTTTTAGTGTAACAGATTGCCCCCTAAAGTGCGAAGCCTGAAGTAGATTTAGGGTTTCAAATCATCTAGGAAGGGTGAAGTACTTTATCATTTCAAGGATTATCTTGTGGAGAGCCCGGTCAGAACCTGCAAATATTCAACAAAAAATACATATATAAGATCATATCATCGCTGAGGTAGGCATTCCCATACTCATATTGAAAACTTTAACTAACAATCTAACTACTGCTCTGATACAGGAATGATTTTGCAGTACATCACAATCATAGACACAGTATGGACGCAACCATCTGTTTATGATTAGTCTACTATATAATGAATACAAAACTCCTCGCAGCCTGGATGGTGGAAACTAGATCCAGGGTCTTGATTTCTACTTCCCGAATTGGTACGATTCTATCCATGCGAATAAATGAGTTGATGTCGAACATGGTAGAAACCACTTGATTACCAATCAATGAATTAAACTGTTAACAAGTGTGAGAGAGACCACCAGTGATGTCAATGGTTCTCAAAGTACCCAGTACAATCCATGAGATGTGAATGAATGAGTTGATGTCGAACACGTCACGGAATCCTTCGATCGAAAGTCAATGATGTAAACTGTCGTCAAAGGCGAGAAACCTGCCATTGATGCATGCAGACTTCAAGGTACTGATGATTTCTAAGTCATCTCTCTAGATAATGTGTTGATGTCGATAGAAAGCGACCCGTTGTAGGCAAGCCCACAACACGAAATCATAGTTCAAGTTGAAGAAATATTGCTTTAAGGACTGACTCAGGGATGGTCAAAATGGATGACAAGTATTTTGCATATGAATGGTTTATTTGTAGAGACCTCTTGAACACATAACGACACGATAGATGGCTTGGCGACGATTGACCCAAAGTTAATACCCAGAAACGGTTGAAGACTTTCAAAGTGGTTTAATCAACTTTAAGACAAAGGATTTCCCAACCCAGGTAAATGAAAAGTGTCGTGTTCAAGAGTGGTAATAAGGTTTTTTTTGTGACAAAGGATAACAAATAGGCTCATTCTTCTCTCTTTTCCCCCACCATTTCTGGCAAGTACCTCTTTATTTTTTACAAGCTTGAGGAGGATAACATATGCTTTATTATAAGCTCATCCTTCGGATGAGTCTAACTTAGTTTAGATTCGAACCCTAAGAAGGAGTGGTCCGTTCCTGTTTGTAATCGAACAGGTCCTCTACTGTGAAATTTTAACGAGTCCAGTATAGGAGAAACTCGACGTTTTTCAATTTTAGAGAGTCTGAAAAAACTAAATAAGACTCCAGGGTTGAACTTTTTCGTAAATTTGTGTCTCCCAAGCCCGAAAAAGTATAAAATAATACTTGAGAGAACCGCTTGATCTTGCGATCAAGGAGTACTTTCATAGTTAGTGTCTTTGACTTGAAAAGTAAAAAGCGATCAAGGACACGTCGTTTTATTTCCAGTATCGAATTTGAAACGACAAAAATCCGGAAATCTTTTCGTGTTTTTACGGTCAGAAAAGGGCTATAAGAGGACCATCTTTTAATTCCGTTTTAACGAGTGTAAAAGAAACGCTCGGCAATCTTTTCATGTTTTAGGAGTCAGAAAATGGCTTAAAAGATGACTCTGATGTTTTGGTTCGTGAAAAATGATAATTTTCCCTGAAAGTCCTTTTGTCCTGCACAAAAACAAGACATTACTCATACCTGTTTAAGATAGGCAAAAATACATTGAAAAATATCCTTCCATGGTGAAAAATAAACAAACCTAGCATTCATTTATCCAAAAAACCTATAAAAATACCTTTTACCATGTCATTTTTACCATTTTACTGTTGAGGGAGAGAAAAGGGCTTTTGGCAAGAAACTTCCCGTGGACTTTGCGGAGAATCCGACCGTCGGAATCGAGCGCCGTCTCTTTCAGGTATTCCACAACATCCTCCTCTTTGTCTTCATCCGTTTAGAATTTCATTTTAAGCCCTAGTTTGATTTTTTGGGGGCTTTGGGGTTTCAAGATCCGCTTTTCGGGGTACGCAGGTGCCCCATGGGCGACCTGCGTACCCCGACATTTTCGTTAATGGGAAAATGGCAGGAGTACACAGCCTACCTTTAGAACAGCTGCGTACCAACGCTCTGTTTCTGAACGCGGGGTGCATACTCCGTGCAAAGCAAATTTAAAACCCCAAATCTCAAAACTAAACCATTAATTTTTGATTTAATGAATTCTAATGGGTGTTTTCTGGTGTGTAGATTGCCCACCATGCTTGATTGGCGCGAAAGAGAACACGAAGATGTCGATTTGGCCGCAATAGATCATCAACCTTCCATTGATGCTTTGAAGGCATGCGGTCTCTACAAATACTGGGCCATACCTGGCATGAGGGCCCAGGTGCCATTCTTAGAGTGGCTGGTTGAAAGTTGGAACGTCCAGGAACAATGTTTTTACATCGGAGGGCACCAGCTCGAGATTGAGCCCTCAGACATATATTTTCTCACTGGTTTGCCTAATAGGGGCGAGCAACTGTCTCTGTTCGGGACTAGGCCGGGTGGCCAATCCCTTGCTAGTCTCTGGCTAGAGTGGTGCAATAATCAAAACCAGGAGAAGGGGATAGAAATCAAATACATATCCTGTTCTGAACTTATGGTAATTGCCTTTACAGTTACCAGACTCTGCGGCACGGCCACTTTGCACATTGCCACCGGGTCCCAAATGCGGATGGCGATTGATTGCTTCCGAGGCACCATTTTCAACTGGTGCGATGCTGTGTTGGCCAATATGAAGGGCCAACTGACTAGGGAAAAGAACAGGCAATTAAATACCTTTGGGTATGGGCCTTTAGTTGTGAGCTTTGCCCTAGAGAGAGTTCCGATGCTGATCCCCCAGCATCTCACTATTGCGGTTGGGCCTCCTCGGGAGCCAAAGTTGATGCGATGGGTTGCGGTGATGGCCCGGCATCCTGATGAGGGAGTGGGAGTTGTCCGATTTCCTGCGGGTTACTTTCACTGGTTGGAGGACCAGGTCTTTGCGATCCAGGATTTTCCTTATGCCGAAGTGGATTTTCGCGGTGATCCGGACATGGTTCTTCCACAGGGAGAACAATGGGACGACAGAGGTACTTCATTTTTCACAAGTTTTTAAATTATCTATTTTTTTTGTTTTTATATATCGTCTCAAAATTGACAGTAAAATTTTTCAAAATGCAGATGTAGGTCCACGGCGTCCAGCCAATCTCCGGCCTTTCGAGAGGAGACAACCAATTGCACCGGCACCGGTCCCACAGGATGCGGCTGTAGAGACCTTAGCTGAGTTGGAGCAGGATCTAGAGCGTCTGACGGCGGATATACCAGAGACTACTATAGATGATATTCCTATCAGACTTCAGCGCTATGTAGTCGCAGTCCCAGGACCTTTTAGGAGGTTCTTGTGTAGGGTAGCCCGTGCAGTGGTGTCGTATAGGGAGCACCACCAGTGATTGGATGGTCACTTTTGTAGACACATGTGACATTTTGGTTTTTTGTACTTATCATTTTTGCCGATCATAAGGTGTTTTGCAACCTATGATCGAAGACGATGTATTTTTTGACACACTCCTATCTATATATATCATTATTACCGGCTTATCTTGTTAAACATGTGTGATTAAATGTTAATGTTTTTAAATTTACATGTATGATTATCGCAAATGTCTGTCTAACATTCGAGAAGCAATTGCATCTGCTAATGTATTAAAAGACCTTGGAATATGTTGATATTCAATGTAATCAAACTCACGTTCCAAGAGACGCACTCTCAAAAATAACCTTAATAACACTGGATTTCTAATGGCATAAACTCTATTAAGCTGTAATACAACGAGTTCAGAATCTAACCTCACTATCAAACTCCGAATCCCAAATGAAATGGATTCAGATAATAACTCAATCACTGCACTGTATTCTGCAATGTTGTTTGTTGTTTGACCGAGGCTCACCCCATGCATAGAAACTAACTCGTCAGAGGGCGAATAGATAACCCAAGCTGCGGAAGAGATATTCCATGTACTACGACAAGCACCATCAGCAAATCCAATATACGTTTGGAGAGGCATCAACATCTGCAAACATCAAGGGTAAAACCAAGATAAGCAGAATAACGACGAAAAACACACTTTCTAAGCTAAGCACACTGTCTATACTAACAAACATACTAGCTAGAAAGAAAAATTAACCTAACTAACCTAACGAAAATCTTCACACCCACCATTTAAGCATAGTACCTCTTTAGGTAAAGTCCATTTCTGGGTTTACCCAAAGAGTCCCCATCAAAGTCAACCAGCTCATATGCCCCTTTTGCTAGCTTTCGCTTAACAATGTAGGGTCCATGCCACATAGGAACGAATTTTCCAGCACCTAATTTATTGTTAGCTTGATCATATAATAGCACTAGATCTCCTTCCGAAAAATTTCGAGGGGTCACATTTCGATCATACTGAGCTTTCATTCGTTTTGCATGAGTCTCGATTGCCAATGCAGCATCACGTCGAGTCTCATCTAATTGAGCTAAGTATAATAAACGCCTCTCCTCTTCGAAGGTAGCTGGAAGTAATTCGACAACCATTTGAAGTGATGGGATTTCGCATTCAATGGGCAGCACGGCTTCCAAACCATAAACTAGTTGGAAAGGAGTGAACCCTGTTGATGTTTTCACTGAAGTTCGATATGCCCAAAGCGCAGAAAATAACATGTTGTGCCAATTCGACCGATGAATCCCAATGATTCGTCGGATCATGATGACCAAAACTTTGTTGATGGACTCAACCAGACCGTTGGCTTGTGGATAATAAGGAGTTGAGCTATCGTGACGCAAACCAAGCTGGCCTGTAAGTTCTGTCATCATAATGTTTCGAAAATGGCACCCATGGTCAGTGATTATCACTTGTGGGACACGAAACCTAGCAATAATGTGATTGAATACGAAAATTGTAGCTGTCTTGCCGTTTGCCTCGAATGTAGGCATCGCCTCGGCCCACTTAGTAAAATAATCAACCGCAAGGATGATATACGCATGCCCCCTGGCCGAGTGAGGGTTACAAGTAATAAAGTCGATACCCCATTTGGAAAAAGGACCGACGACAATTATAGGGTGGAGAGGAGCTGGTGGTGCGCGCATCTTGCGATCAAACACTTGACAGTTGTGGCATTTTCGGACCGCAATGATACAATATTTAAACATGGACGGCCAAAAATAGCCAGCACGCAACACCTTCTGAGCTGTGGCATACCCAGACATATGACCGCCACACGCCCCAGAGTGACAGTCATTCAAAACCCTTTCTGCCTCTTCGTGAGTTAAGCAACGTCGGAAAACCAAGTCCGCCCCACAACGATAAAGAATATCTCCAATAATTTTGTACTGTTGGGACTGGAATCGAATTTTTCGGCGTTCTGACTTTGAAGCTTTAGGCCGAAAGGATTGGGTTTGGAGATAGATGATTATATCCCCATACCACGGATCTAAAGTGCTGATGAGAAACAAAGATTCGTCCGCAATGGGTTCCTCTGCCACAGTTTCCGTGTCAGCACGCGGGAAGTCACCAATCAACTCTGCAAAGACTAAAGATTTCTTAGACTTAGATTTTTCAAACTCTAAGTCGAAATCTTGCAGGATAACGATCCATTTAGAGTACTTGCCCCCTAGCAATTGTTTAGTCAAAATGTAGATCATAGGGTTGCAATCCGAAATGATTGTAGTGTTATGGAGAAGAATGTAATGACGAAAACGTTGGACAGCCTGAACGGCTGCCAGGGCCAATTTCTCCACATGCGAATATTTTAGCTCAGTGGGATTTAACGTCCTACTGAGATAATATATCACATGTTCCATTGCGAATTCTTCTTCCTGAACTAACACCATTCCAATAGTGGAATGAGAGGCAGTGAGGTACAAAAAGTAGTCTTGGTTGTAGTTGGGAGGATGCAACAACGGTGCATGGGTCAACGCGTGTTTAAGTGCATCAAAAGATTGCTGAGCGATCTCATCCCAAGAGAATTGAGCGTTCTGTTTCAACAACCGTGTAAAGCCTTTTGTAACCTTGGCGTAGTTAGGAATGAATCGGCGTAGAAAGTTTGCTTTCCCCTGCAAACTTTGGAGTTGGCGAAGACTCGAAGGGGGAGGCAATTTGATGATAGCTTCTACCTTCGAGGGATCGACGCGGATGCCGGCTTTTGAAACTACAAAGCCCAGCAATCGTCCCACTTCTATACAGAAGACACATTTGTGTGGGTTCAAATGTATACGATAATGCCTACACCTCATGAAAATTGCTCGTAAATGGACAAGGTGATCAGCTCGATGTAATGAATGAGCAGACAAATCATCGAGGTACGGTTGCACAATGTGTTTGATGTCATGAAACGCATAAGACATCGCCCTTTGAAAAGTGGCTCCGGCATTCTTAAGCCCAAAAGGTAATTTGCAATAAGCAAATGTCCCCCATGGACAAATGAAAGCCGTTTTTGGTTGATCGGCAGGTAGAATATTGATTTGATTGTAACCGGAAAAACCGTCCATAAAGGAAAATATTTCACTGCCGGCACAATCATCAATTATTTGATCGATATAGGGTGTTGGATAGTTGTCTTTGGGACAAGCACGATTAATATCCCTATAGTCGATACATATTCTTATTGTTCCTTGTTTTTTGTTAACCGGAACAATATTCGATACCCAATCCGTTAAGGGGATCGGATAAATGAAACCTGCTTTCAACAACTTCTCGACTTCTGCTTTAATTGCAGCCGCTTTTCGAGGATGAATCTGACGCAAACATTGCCGAACGGGTTTAGCGTCCGGGTAAGTCTTAATCTCATGGAAAACAATTGCGGGATCAATTCCTGGCATTTCCTCATAGGACCAGGCAAATACGTCGCGGAATTCTTGAAATAGGGCCTTGTATGTTTGAATCTCATCATCTGAACACGAGGCTCCTATATGAATGTTTTCAACGATTCCGGGCTTGACTGAAATGTCAATGGGAACAGTGCGAGAGATGTTTCCCAAATTCAGCTCTGAATCAGGATGTTTCATTGGACTCTGAGCTTCTTTGACATATTCAACTGTAAAAACTGATGAGAAATTTTTTTCAAAGCGATCATCCTCAGGTAAAAACGAAGATCTATGATGGAGATCTTCCCATGGTAAATCGTCTACACACATGACTTCACAAAGTTGTTCGTCAGATGACACAACTTCGGGAAATGCTATTAACTCTGAGGTTGAAGTGAAAAGTGATTCCTCACGGACCACATTCAATTGGTCGATTTTGGTTGAACGCGAGTTGGTAAAAGACTGCACGACCTCATAAGCAATTTCATATGGACTCAAAGGCATAGCATCACCAAATGAGTCTATTTCAGATTCGGAAGGAATGATCCAAGGATCGTCGTAAACAATGGTATCTGATGTAATCATATGAATAGATGCGAACGAAGACACGGCGTTGATTGGAGGAAAAGGATAAGTTCCCAGTAAACCGACATCTTTAACTAATCCTACACCAACATCCTTATAAGGGATAGTCGTTTTACCGACATGCTGGATACTCTTTGAAGAGGCTGGGTCAGATGAAAAGTAAGCCAGCTGGTCTATGGTCATGATCTTGCCATTATGTGGAAATTTTATTACTCTGAAGACCGATGAGACAACCGCTGTCATAGCATAAGACCAACTTCGACCCAAGAGAAGGTTGTAGTCTAGAGGGGCATCAACCACCTCCACATCCAGACTAACGGTTTTTCCTTCAACCCCTATAGGAAAATCCTGTAGAATTCCAAACGGATGGAACCCACGGCCATCAAAGGCCTTAAGAATTGTCGGGGATTGGTTAAGTGAAGGAGAACCAAGCGATCTCCAACACTGAATCGACATAATACACGTGGAAGCTCCCTCATCAATTACAGTCCGATGAATAGGCCTGTTTTTGACTATCACTGGAATCTGGAAAGCCATCTGATGAGGTAAACACGATGTACTATTTTCTAGATCAAAGATT
This sequence comes from Pinus tabuliformis, assembly GCA_031772625.1. Lineage (NCBI taxonomy): Eukaryota > Viridiplantae > Streptophyta > Pinopsida > Pinales > Pinaceae > Pinus > Pinus tabuliformis. The sequence goes on from CM062820.1 coordinate 950,139,267, forward strand.
ATCAGGTTTGGGTCCTGAACATCAACAACTCCTATAACCGACAAAATTAATTTTCTTTGTGCTGGACATGATTGTAGCACTTCTAAAGCTGACATTGCTGAGGGTGAAACAGCTAAATCCTCAACAATGTTGTAATTCTGGGCCGCTCTCGCATGTGGATTGAAAGCAGACCTTCGAAGTACACCCTTGGCGGGCGGTTTAATTACTAAGTCAGGGTTAGGTTTCTCGATCTATAGTGGATCAGAACCGGGAGCTGAGGTTGATGGATTTGACTGAGAAGATTCTGCTTCTTTCGATCCATCAACAGGACCTTTACTACCATAATTGTGTGACCGAGTCACAATCCTTACATGAGACATCATCAATATGGGTTCTTCAACGGCACTCGAGGAAGAACCTATCATTTTGCTATCTTTCGGAAATGGATCCTTCAAGACAGCATGAATTTGGGAACTTTTGACGAGTTTCGCAACCTCGGCCCGATGAGGGCAATCTCTTGTAAAATGATCTTCTTCACAAATAAGACAAGGATAACAGGGCTTGCGCTTTTCGTCATTGGTTTCCGACTTTTCTGTTTTCTCCTTTGGAGCTTTGTCTATTTTATTCTTCTTCTTGCCTTTCTTCTTCCCACCGTTTTTTGATTTAGCCGTAGATGACTCTACAGCGTGAATATCAGCGGAAACTTCAGCAGAAGACTCTCCTGTCGGGGAGTCTGGTAAGGTGATAATGGGCGAAGAATTCTTCGAAGACTTCTTCTTGCTTTTAGTATTCACCATACCAATCATGCCATCAGCAACATGAGATCCCGAAGGAGCAGCAGTGATTTGATTCGACTTTGGAAGATCTGGGATCTTTTCATGTAACGTACCCAACTGAGTATAAACTAAGTCAAGGTACTGCGCTTGAGCAATGACTTGCTCTTTAGTAACTACTCTGGCCTTAGCTATGTCTTCAGTAATCTTCGGTAATAATGATTTAACAAACCATTCAGCTAAGATTTGGTCCAGGATAAAAACTTTCACTAAACGCCTTCGACGTCTCCATTCATGAATATGGTCGGAAATATAAGTGGACGTCGACTGTTTTAATGAAGTTAATAACTCGGTGCCATTATCATATCTGACCGACAACTGAAAATGTATTAAGAACGAGGTAGCTAACTGACTAAAATTATAAAAAGAGGCCCGTGGTAACTCAATGTACCACTTGGCCGCGAGACCAATGAGCGTACGCTGAAAAAGACATAAACGGATCGAATCATCCGAGATAGAATTTGAAGCACACCAGAGGTGGTAAGTCATCACGTGATTTGATGGATCCTCTCCAGACTTACCTTCGAACTTGGGTATATCACTGGGCAACTTATTTGGCATTGGCGGCCAGAACGGAAGATAATTTATTGGATCGTTCGTTAGGCGCGTCAAGTCCGGTAAATCCAAAGTTGCGATAAACGGCAATTGCCGATTAGGATCCCTAAAACTCTGAGTCACAAGACCAGTCCCAGGAGGAGGATATCCAGGATAACTTGGAACAGGAATCGCATTCGGGATATTGTATCCTCCCGGAAAACCAGGATTAACCGGACCGTACTGGGGTTGCTGTGGTTGTTGATAAGTGTACCCAGGATACGGTTGATACTGGTAAACCGGTTGTTGGACAGCAGGCCCGTATTGGTACTGCCCCTGGTACGGTTGATAAATAAATTGTGGTTGAGTAGTAACAACCGTACTTAAACCTGGCTGCCCCACAGGCATCTGAACCGTAGTTTGAATCGTAGATCCAGACAAGGGTAAATATGTCTGCGGAGTAGTGGCAGAGACAGTAGAAACCGGAGCTGTCGATACTCCAAAAGTAGGTGTGGTGGAAGAAACAGATGTTGCGGTAGTTGCAGCAGTCGTTTGAGATGGAGTACTAGGTGCAATTGGCGACTGAGTAACTACTGAAGGTACAGAAGTTTGAACATTAGACTGGACTGGTTGCTGGGGTTGACCAGAAACCACAAGTTGTCCAGTTTGGGATGACAATTGTACGCTTGGCTGCAACACTTGTTGAACTTGCGATGGATCCCACACGACGTTCATTCCGGGGTATTGACCCATGACAGGTTGAGGATATTGAGATCCATAACCGGATTGAGGGTAGGATTGATAATTGAAAGGTACATTTCCCGTACCTTGAACATAAGATTGACCTTGGGGTGGTTGATAACCTTGACTCGAGTACTGACCTTGGGGTAGATACCCTTGAGGTAAGTACTGATACTAGGGTTGACCTTGAGACATATATTGATACTGAGGTTGACCCTGGGGTACATATTGAGGTTGGGGTTGACCTTGAGGAATGTACTGTACCATGGGTACATACTGTCCTTGAGGTTGCCCCCCAGACGCAAGTTGTGTACCTTGAGGTTGCCCCCCAGGCGTTAATTGACGCTGCCCCCCAGGCGGTAATTGACCACCTTGAGGTTAAGAACCGGGAATTGAACCTGACATCATATAAATGTCTCCTACACCCAACGGTTTATTACCATTGTTTCCAGCTAATGACCCATGTCCAATGGGTTGAGGAGATGCTCCTGCAAAAGTACCAGAAAGTGACTGATACCCAACAGGAACAGAAGGACCACCATACAAGAAAGATTCGGGGGGTTGAGTAAACACGGACGACTGACTAGACATATTTACAGGAGTATAAATACCTCCGGGTGGATAAGGAGTACGAGGTGGAGAAAAACTTATCCCTGAGTTGTCTAAGTAATTAGTTAACGAAAGATACCAAGTAGTACTTCTAGGTGGACTGTAAAAGATAGATTCATGCTCTCTTAGATCAATGGTAGGTTGATCTTCAAGAATAGGGCCGCCTACTTCTTCTTCTGGAGCAAGTTCTTCAATAGCTATCAAACCAGAAGGAAGATTTTCGGTGATGACTCTTTCTACCCTAGGTGAATTAGGAACACTAGAAGTTGGAGTAACAGGTTCAGATATTTCAGGTTCTTCGCCTATATCACTAGTAGATGAAAAACTACCAACAAGCTCGGAAACTGCAACAGCTTCAGGACTATAACCTGTTTCTAGACTTTGGTAATCTGGATGGACTACCAACAAAGACTCTCCTTCTTCAGGTGAACCTACTCTACTACCACCAGGAGGAGTTACAAGGACTTTCAAACCTTCGTAATGACTCGGGACGTCTTGATGAGGCTCACCCCAAAGTCTATGGGACTTCCTCAACAAATCGGCTACGGTAACAATCTCAGGAGACTGGCCCCGAAGTCTACGGGACTGTCTCAGTAATTCCACCACAGTTAAAATTTTTTAACTACTACACACACAAACAAAGTAAAATCTCAAAGCAAACCACCTAAAGTCTCTAAGGAACCAAACAAATTTGAATCACACGGCTAAAGAATCTAGGGCGTCAAACCATGCACAAACAGTAGCCTTCCGGACCGAAAACACTAGTTGGTGATGAAGCCCAACATCGCCGAATTCAGTACAGAAGTGGTGGGTGGAACAGTTACCCCGACAACCTACTTAATGAATAGACCGGCACAAGTTCCTCCACTTTAACCGTCTCTAGTGAAGTGAACCCCCCAGAAAATCCAAGTGAGTCTAGCCGACGTCTGCTCCAGGTACAGTGGGATCTTCCCTCCACCATCACCTCGGGTAGAATCCTAAAGATAATGGTCACTAAGGTTACCAACAGCAACAAATATACCTGGGGGAACAGTCTACGACCCGATAGCACGCAAGGGCAGAGTAACAAGCTCAATCCCCTTGCCGGTTCCTTGACAATAATCCAAGGTTTACCGACAAGTGACCCCAGGCTCCTCGAAATAATCCGAGGTTTACCGTTTGTAATACGTGCGTATTTGGCATCTTTCCCAATGAAGGAGGATTGATCCCCTCACTGGTTCGGACACGGTCTCGTGCTTCCCCTTTAAGAGGAGCTTTCCCAGAGTACAAATGAAACAGTTGGATTTATCCTACCACAAGATGAGCTACTTGTTTGGTTTTGTTGTCTTGGAGAGTTAATTACTCTCCTACTCCAAGACACTAGCCTGATCTATATTGGTGTTTCAGAGCCCTAGTAAATAAAAAGTTACTAAGTTGATTTTACTTTAAGCGTTAATTTTTATGGCTTTTCTTTAAGACAAAAGGTAGCGGAGATGAAACTGATGGTGTGTAGACTCGACTCAAACCACTAAAAAGATGCACTTAGGATGATTTATACTAATTTTCTTTTTCAATGAATTCCTTAGCTAAGAGAGTTGGAGAATGAAAAATTTATGTAAAGACAACTTTATTGGCAATGAAAATCAAGGAAACAATCTCTTTATCTTTTCCAAAACATGCAACACATGACCACTAATTATTTTGTGGCAATTCCCTTTCCTTTCAAAGACTCAAATGCCACTAAGCAAACTTTTCCTTCAAAAGAGTTTTTTGGATTTTTTCCTACTTAACAAAGCATTTAAAAATAAAAAAGCAAACCTTTACAAATCTATCAAATCAAAGCTACTTAAAAGCAAATCAAAAGAAATTCACCTAATAAGCAAATCTAATGAGGCCAAAACCTACAAAGTATGATCCCAGGATGTTTTACTCAGTCGTGATTTAACTAAGGACTAGTCAATGCAGAATCAAAAACTAGTCAAAAACAAACATAAAATCTTTTGTTCTTTTTTGTAAAATGAAATTCACAGTTCAATCAATAAACTCTTCCGAGATTCGGCAAAGAGACAAAACAAAGGTAGATGTCTCACAAGGGTAGATTCTATGAAAGGTCTGACTCCTAAGAAGACTGCAAATACCAGGGAGATCCAAGGTTTTACGACTTCTAAAGCCAAAATCACTACAGGACCAGTGCAAAAATCAAACCCTAAGGCTAGAACCTCTACGAATTCCACTAAAACACTTGACACTGACGAAACAAGTTCAGATGAAGATCTTTGGTAGGTAACCAGTGGATCTGGGTGGAAAAAACAAATTAAAAGCAAAATCTAAGAGGCAAAAAGGAGAAAATTGAAATTTTCTCAATTTTGACAGGGTACGCAGGCAACCTATTTACACAGGTGCGGGTACGCTCTGTGCACAAAGCCGCAGTGCGTACAGGTACGCACTGTGATGGACTCAGAGGCTGCGTACTTCTAGCAAAACTAAGAAAAAGTAAAATCTAATTTAACCCTAAGCTTGGCCACCCAAACACACAGTCAGACAACCAAAAACCAGAAAGAAAAAGACTTTTCTCAGATCAAAGTTTCAGACAAAGGAAAAATCATTCACATCAATGGATTCCCCAGCGGATTCGCCATTTTGTCAAGCGGAAAGAGTCAATTTTGCGGACAAAACCAACCTCCCTAGAAGCTTAAGGCTTTCTAGTGAAAAACAAGACAACTAAGAACAATCCTTCTCTAAATATGCATTTACCATATGGGAAATCAAGTGTTTAGATCCTACCTGTAGTCCAACGCTGTTGTAGTAGTCCAGCCTCGTCGATCCGGATGAGCTCCTCCTTCTCTTCGAAGCCTGCATTCACTAACAATCAAACGATTAAATAGCACCTGAATATCTCATAAAATAAAACATATTTAACATACAGACCAAGGAGTATATGAAACAACTCATAAATAACAAATTGTTGAGAAGAATGGACTTATTTGTATTAATAGGAAACAAAAGAAACCATTACAACCTGAGCCTTGGTGTTGTGCAAGTTCCTCCCAGGGTCCAACAAGAGTTTTCCTTTACTTTGATCAGCTCACCACTTCCAAATGAAACAAGAAAGGATGGGAATCTCTCCTCACAAGCTTCTACAAGGAAGTCCTAATCTCAGCAGCATCTACCCTTAGGAATGTTCAGCTTTCAACCTCCCCTCCCTTTGGCCCAATGCTTGCATTTATAGTGCTGTAGAGGAAGTTAATCAGGTCCACCATCAATGGGATAAGCCCCTCTTTTGGGTGGGTTAGCTCCCCTCTTGATGGGATAAGTTCCTCTTTCATAGGGATACATGAACCATCTGGAGGCGCTCCATACATGTCAAACAAGCTTCTAGAATGCTCTAGAAATGACCACAAGTAACTTTTTTGGAGTGAAACTTGTGCCTTTTGACCTTTACAGGAGTACACACCCATTGCTTTACAGACAGAGCGTACAAGTACGCAGGTATTGTGAACTTGGGTTGCGTACACACAGGTAAGGCTGAGAGAAACTGCGTACCCAGAGATAATTGACTTTAAATGACTTTTCTCTCTTTCTTGGAGTTTGACATGGAAAGCAGAGGCATGAGACTTGCCAAGGAGGATAGTATGACAGTTGATGGAGCCATACTAACTGCAAATAGTCATGGTGACATTTTTTAGTGTAACAGGCACCATAGGCTCGGGCACATTAGTGAGAAGGGTATGTAGATTCTTCACTCAAGAAATTCATTGCCATGTTTGAAGCATGTTGATTTGGATTTCTGTGAAAATTGTTCTATGGAAATCAAAAGAGAGTCAAATTTATCAGTTGGGAAGAAAAAGAAGATAGAGAAAATTAGAGACCGTGCATACAAAATTATGGGGATTTGCTTAGGTATCATCTCTTAGTGGCTCTCGCTATTATGTTACTTTTATTGATGATGCAACTAGGAAAACCTAGATTTATTGTATTCAAAATAAATCTGATGTATTTGATACTTTCAAGAAGTGGAAAGCTTTGGTTGAGAATGAGACATAAAATATGTTGAAGTGTCTCAAATCAGAAAATGGAGGTGAATATTGCAACAAAGAGTTTGATAACTACTGTTCTAAGCATGGAATCCACAGAGAGAAAACAATTCCAGGAACACCATAGGAAAATCATGTGTCAAAAAATATGAACATGACAATCATGGAGCATGCAAGGTGCATGAGATTGCATGCAAGATTGCCCTTACAATTTTCGACATATGTTGTAGACACTGTTGTTTATCTAATAAACATAGGGTCTTCAAGTTCCTTGGATGGTGGTATTCCTGAGGAGGCATGGACAAGTTAAAAGGTAAACTACTCATTTTTAAATACTTTTGGTTGTGAATCCTGTCTCCACATCAATAAAGAAAATAGAACAAATCTTGATGAAAAATCAAATAAGTTTACCTTTATTGGATATGGTGTAAACACCATTGGTTATTGCTTATATGATTATGAAAATCAAATCATTAGGAGCATAGATGTCATATTCAATGAAAAATGTCTTGTATAAGGATCAGATGTAGGGAAAGAAACGGAAATAAAACAAATAATACACAATGCTTGATGAGATCACAAAAAAGGTAAAGGTGCAAGAAAATCATAATGATCAATAGCCACAACAACAACAACAACAACCACAACAACAACAGGCACCTCAAACACCTGAAAGTGGTGTTAGAAGATCTACCAGGATAAGTAGACCCATTGGATGATACTCTCCTTCATTATATTATGTATTGTGGACTGATTATGGTGAACCAGAAGGATATGAATAAGAAATGCAAGTAGAAACCTAGAAGAAGTGGTAGTAAGCCATGGAAGAAGAGACAAACTCCTTGACGCATAACTAGACTTGAGACTTAGTCAAGTTGCTTGTAGGTAAAACAACATTACAAAATAAATGGTTTTACAGGTTGAAGGAAGAATATGGAGGTAAAAGGAGATATAAGGCTAGACTTGTGGTGAAGGGGTTTGCACAAAATAAATGTATAGACTTTGATGAATTTTTTTCTCCTATTGTTAAAATGACGTCAATCAGAACTATTTTAAGTCTAGTGGCAACAGAAGATTTGCATCTTGAGTAGTTATATGTAAAGACAACCTTTTTCCATGGGGATTTGGAGGAAGAAATATATATGCATCACCCACAAGGGCATGAGATCAAAGGGAATGAGAATTTAGTGTGAAAATTAAAGAAGATCTTGTATGGCTTAAAACATGCTCCAAGGCAGTGATATCTAAAATTTGACAGGTTTATGTCTGAACAAGGTTATACTAGATGTCACTCTGACCATTGTTTTTATCTTAAAAAGAAAAATGATGTCATCTATATTATATTTTTATTGTATGTAGATGACATGCTTGTTGTAGGGTCTAACATGTATGAAATAAGTGTACTCAAAGGAAAATTGGCAAATTCATTTGCAATGAAGGATTTGGGTGCTGCAAAACAAATCCTTGGTATGAGAATAACTAGAGAGAGGAAAAATTGCAAATTAACATTATCTCAGAGTGAGTAAATAGAAAAGGTGTTGGAAAGATTTAATATGCAGAATGAAAAACAAGTTAGTACACCTTTGGCTAGCCATTTCAAAATGAGTAAGGAGATGTCTCCCAAGACTCAAGAAGAGATCGATTATATGTGTAAAGTTTCATATGCATTAGCAGTCGGAAGGTTAATGTATGCAATGGTCTACACAAGGCCTTGTATTGCACATGCAATGGGAGTTGTATGCATGTATATGAACAATCTAGGAAAAGAGCATTAGATGGCAGCGTAGTGGATTCTCAGGTATTTTAGAGGTACCACCAATCAATCATTATTCTTTGGTGGTTAAAACATTGCTCTACAGGAATATGTTGATGCAAATATAGTAGGTGATAGAGATAATAGGGGGAGCACGACAAGGTATGTGTTTACTGTAGGTGGAACAACTGTCAGTTGGGGGTTTTAAACTTGCAAAATATTGTTGCCCTTTCAACAACAAAATCAGAGTATGTTTCTGCTATAGGGGCTAGTAAATAAATGTTTTGGTTACAAAGGTTTATGGATGAATTGGGAAAAATGCAGGAGATGGGAAGGCTATACAGTGACATCTAGAGTGTCATTCATCTTGAAAAGAACTGAAATTTCATTCCAAGATTAAGAATATACAACTTAAGTACCATTTCATATGGTTAGTGTTGGAAGATGGAAAATTGAAGTTGGAAAAGATACACACTAGCAAAAATCCTACAGAGATGTTAAAAAAAGTTGTAACCAGGGAGAAACTAAGATTTTGCTCAGTTGCAATTAGTATTCAAGTATGATGACGAAGATGAGAAACAAAGAGGTCCAAGTGGAGTCATTTTCAAACAAGTGAAGCAATGATGGAGTTTATATAATCAGTCTCCAAATGGGATATTGTTGCGTGTGGAGCCTGATTATTTTCTTGATTTAAGCCAAGATCTTCCAGAGAAATCACTTAGAAATCTTAGGGTCAACGTGTTTCGAACCTCTATCGAGGTTCATCATCATTACATGGTTGGCGATCCAGATCAATAGATCACCAATTTATATCAGACATGCAACGATAATTATTTAACGGTTAAAAAGAAAATAATATAAAAATAAGAAGAAACATTAAGGGATCCAAATAAACGTGTTGACCCTAAGATTTCTATGTGATTTCTCTGGAAGATCTTGGCTTAAATCATGAATCACAGAAGCATCCAATATGAGATATCTGTTGGAATTTTCATAGTTTTTTTTTTTTAACCTTGTTGGATCCCTATTCCTAACGAGGCAACAATGCCACTCATTTGATTGTCGTTAGGGAGGCTAAAAATAGATAATAAAAGAATTGCCTTGTAAAATATTGTAATTTTATTGTCAATCTGGGTCATTTTTTAGGCGGATGATCTAACGATAGAATTTATGTTAATTTAGGGTTTTTTTCCCTAGAAGACAACCCTCAATTTATATGAGGGAATTGTATTGCGACTGTGTTTGATTATTTTGAGTGAGAAAGAGAGAGGATAATCCTTGAGAGAAAAGAGTTAATTATAGCAGATATGTTGTAGGTTGTATCTCTTCATTTTGATGGATAATATAAAAGGAAGGATTGGTTGTTTCTCCGTGGGGTGAACCACATATATCTGCGTCTCTCTTGTTTTATGCGTTTCTGTATTTGTGTTTCCGCAATATTTTGTGTATTTCATTGCTCCGTTAATTAATTTCTAACATCTTCTTTTTCCTTAGGAGATAGGCTAAGTGCCATATATCTTTGAGAAGCTCTTTGAGAGGGATATCTATGCAAATACTTTGCATTCCCATTTGATCAAGATAAGTGTATTTTCAAATGCAGGTTTCCACAGTTGTGAGTCATAGTGAATAAGTAGTTTATGGAGAAAATTGTGTGATAATGAGCTGAAATGTCTGACATTTCGGGTGCATACTTCACCCATCATCAAGGATAGGAAGCAAAAAATGCAGGTGAAGAGGAAGAGAGACCTAGCCAACTTATAATGGGAGTGTCAAGAAAGAGACATTATGAAATTATTAAATTAAACCAGGAAAAGACCATTGAGGGAATATAATTAATATTGATATTTTTTTTGTATCCCAGAGGAACCCAATGACCCGCTTGACATGTAGCTACTTGTAAAATTTTAGTGGTCTATGACCTGTCATCCTCTCCCTAAACTGGGGCAAAACCAGGGAAACTTGAACCTTATATCCCTTAGTTTTCAGAGGACTCATATTACTTTGAACACCAATTGAGCTACCCCTTGGAACACAATTAATAATAATAATATTATTATTATTATGATTTTTTTTAAAATATTATTATTTTCTGTATTCAAGCTTTTGTGATCCATAATTAATTAAGCAAATTCTTTCGGTAGAAATCACATGAGAGAAATTTTTTTGGTAGACGCGTTTCGAACCAATAAGTGTGGTTCATCATCAGACTAGATGAAGAGGTAGACCATGACAAAGGCTTAAATAGAGAGCAATGTAGAGACAAGTAACAACTATATTTGAATAATAATATTTAAATTATGATATTAATTTTTTTTTTTTTTTGACAAAATCGGGTACTGATATATTATAAAAACTTCCAGGGACTGAGTCCTATTACATGGATATGATAAACCAAGGCATTAAGGATCCAAAACGGGTTCGCAGACCCTTGATCCTTATTGCTACATAAACGGTAACTAAAATGAAAGAGGTAACGGCTATATTGCCGGATAAAAGAGCCTGCCAGCCAACAAAATTTGCAGTTCATGAGTCCTAGGGGTATTTCTGATTAACTGAGTCATCCGGGAGAGGTTCCTTCCCTGCGCTGGCTCTGGTTGAAGCTTCTGCTTGCATACTTTGGGTAAGTGTCCTGATATGGGCTATAGCTTCCTCTAGGTGGGAGCATCTGTCCTTCAAAGCCTCGATCTCAGCTTTTTGTTTTTCTAGCTTCTTCCTTTTTGATCTGCTGTCCGCCTGATAATCGTCTTTGAGGTCGTTGAATCGCTTGATGAATCTGCCAATCATGAAGGTGTGCGCTTTGCAGAGAGTGCACTCACTGTTCGTGATGACATTTTCTAAGGGATTGTTAGCAGGCACCTGAGCTTCCTGTTGTTCCTGTTGATCCGCCATATCTCCTAGTTGGAAAAGAGAACCAGAGTGCTGATGATGCAGAAAGGGGCGGTTTCTGGGGATGAGGGCGAAATAGGGGAAGGACAGAAAGGGGGAGTGCAGAGCTTTGCGCAAGGAGGGGACCAGAAGGGAGGGACAGGATGACGAAGGAGCAGAAGAAAGAAAGAGGGAGCGCTGTAACAGCCAAACAAACAACCTGTTAGAAGGAAATAAAACTCTGTAATTAAGATTGCCTGAGTTTACCGCTGTCGAGGGACGTGATCCAAGCTCCAGATGACTTCGCTCAGCTTCGTGAGAGAGACTGTGCTGGGAGGAGGCGCGTGCCAGGGCCTTCGTAGCGGTGGAGGATGAAATTAAAGAGAGAGCCATGCTGCTATAAATAGAGGGGGAGAGGTAGCTCGAATGAGTGATCCCTTGCTGGTCGATTCGATCCCTGAGGTGACTGTGAGGCCAGGGAGAGATTTTGCTGCGCGCGATGGGGATTTTGGAATGATGACCGTCTGAGCATGACCTGAGATTGACGGCGAAGGACAAATAAAACATAAAATCGGGGCTGGAAGAGGTGACATATACGATCGCAGGGGGGAGGATCTGAGAGAGGAGGGACGGAGTGGCGCAGTCGAGGAGATTTGGCAGAGAATGTGGAGATTCGGGGATGAGCAAATTTCGAGAAGGATGGAGTCTGAGGTGGCTCAGAATCTGAGTAGAGAGAGAGGGGTGGGTTTTTTTAAGGGATTGCTTTATCATAGATAGAGTCGTTTTCTCTGACTTGGCCTACGGGTCTACTGGCTGCCTTGTTGGCCTGATCATCAGCCTCTTTGTTGCTGCTCCTTAGCACATGTTTGAGAGTGGCTCCATTTATGTCTCTTAAGTTGTCGATGATCCTGGTTTTCACATTGTTCAGGGCAGTTTGCTTGAAATCCCTCCCCGAAACCATAGCAGCTATAATAATAGCTGAGTCACCCATTATGAGCGGATTTTGAAGACCTAGTCTCTTCAGAATGGAGGTTCCCAGGAGAAGACTATAAGCCTCGGCCCTATTGTTGGACATTATGCCCAATCCCCACTCGTAAGTCACTAAAATTTTACCTTGATGATCTTTGATGACTCCTCCTGCACCTGCCTGACCCGGATTGTTTTTAGATGCCCCATCGAACAGAAGGGAGGGCCTCTTTTGGTTTTGAATCCAATCTCTGATTTCCTCAGTAGAGCCTCTTAGCTTCCAATCGACCTTTCTCTGTCCTGTACTTGCTGCTTTGTGATTCCTTGCTTCATGACTGAATTTGCCCATCCATTCAGTTTCCCTTGGATCCCCCGATTCTTGATCTGATTGGACTATTCCATTGGCACTGATGGTCTCAGAGATGAGGGCAATTGTTTTTGCAAGGGTGCTGGAGATGCTGGGCTTCTTATTGTTAAAAATGCTTTTGTTTCGGGTGTTCCAGATTTGCCAACAGAGGGTTGGGGGGATGCTATTCCACAGTCTTTTGGCAAGGGTTTTGTTTTTCTTGGGGTAGGGATAGCTGTTCCCCCAATTTTTTTGAAGGAGGGTGATCTGATTGGGCAATTCACCTATCCTTAATGGGCTGGTGATGAGCTTCCAGCAATTTCGAGCAAAGGAGCAATCTAGGAAGAGGTGATTGCTGCTTTCTTCCGCTGCTCTGCACAGGCAGCATATCGAGGGACCGAGGATGCCTTTCTTCCTTAGATTTTCCGCTGTGAGGATTTTGCTTTTAAGGAGGGTCCAATTAAAAAATTTGATCTTTGGGAGGCATTCCGGATTCCAGGCCGCTTTATAAAGAGGCCAATTATTGTTGGCTGTGGCATTTTGGAGGATTTTGTATCCTTCTCTGACTGTGTAGATTCCGCCATTGGGGTCCCAGACATACTTATCCTCGGACACACTGTTAAGGGGGGCTGACCCTGAGAGAGATAGCTTGAGGTCGGCCCACTGATCCCTTAGGTTGTTTGGGAGGGTGAGGTGCTTCCAGCCCAGCCACCTGTTTTGGTCCCAAGAGGAAATATCATATAGGGACTTAAGATTTTTCCCTTCCATCCACAATTGCAGAGGTCTGAGATTTGGAAGAGTTTCCCTTGCTTCTGAGCCCATTATGCGATCAGTCCAGATGTTAATGTCTCTTCCACTGCCCGGAGCTCTTGAGATATAATCTTTGAAATGGGGGAGAGTTTTTTTTATAAGTTTCCAGACTGGGGTGCACTGCCTGTCAACGATAGGTTCCGATAGGATGTTGGAGTTGGGGCCGTTCAGGTATTTTCTTTTGATTACTTCTGTCCACCAGGCTCCTTTTCCATTGAGAATTCTCCAAATCAGCTTGAAACCCATGGCCATGTTGGCAAGCCTTGGGATTCTTATTCCTAGCCCTCCTTTTTCGAAAGGTAAAATAACCTGGTCCCATTTAACAAGACTGAACTTTTTGGAGTCCTGCCTTCCTCCCTGCCACAAGAAGCTCCTAATAATTAATTCCATGTGCTTATGAGTGCTGGTCGGGGCGAGAGTGGTTGCGAACTGATATATGGGGAGAGCAGAGAGGATGGCTTTTATGAGAGTTGTTCTTCCAGCCAGGTTGAGCCAGGACACACCCCAACTCTGAAGTTTCCCTCTCAGCTTCTCAATTAGTTTCACCCAAATTTCAGTTTTGACCGATTCCTTTGCTAATGGCAATCCCAGGTACATGAAATGGCTCCAGTTCCTTTGGGCAGGGATGTCCAAGATTGAGGAGATTCTCTGAATAATCTGCCTGGGGACGTTCCAGGTATATATCATGCACTTATTGTTATTGAGCTTTCCTCCGGACACTTGTAGAAAGAGCTCTAACGTTTTCTTGAACCTTCTTGCCATGAGACTGGAAGCTCCTCCAATTAGGAGGGTATCATCAGCGAAGAGTGAGTGGTTTATCCCCTTGGTTCCACGCACTATGCTGATACCTGTGATTTCTTTTTGCCTACGAAGATTTTCCAGGTGTATGCTTAGCGTTTCGGCCATAATGATGTATAGGAATGGGGAGAGCGGGCAACCTTGTCTCAATCCCCTTGAGCTTCTGAAGAAGTTGCTTGGCCTGCCATTGATCAGAGGGGCTGTCCATGGGAATGATATACACTCCATGATCCTGCTGATGAAGGTGCTGGATATCCCAAATTTCCCAAGGGCTGCCTTAAGAAATTGATGGTTAACTCTATCAAAGGCGTTTGCCATGTCTAATTTAATAATCATACCCTTTTCCTTTCTATTTATGCTGCTGTGGATTGCCTCTTGGATAAGGATAACGTTATCCGTAATTTGTCTTCTGAAGCCTCCTTGATTCTCAGAGATGAGGGAGGGGAGGAGCTTTTTTAGCCTGTTGGCTAGAATTTTGGTGATAATTTTATAGGAGACATTGCATAGGGAGATTGGGCGGAATCGGTCGAAGGATTGGGGGTTGGGATCCTTGGGGATAAGGGCTAAGTGAGAAGATTTAATGCTGTTCCCCATTTTGCACTTTGAGAAGAAGTTCTTTACCATTCTAATGAAGTCTTTCTTGATGGTTTCCCAGTGATTTCTGTAGAATGCCACTGTGAACCCGTCTGGGCCCGGTGCCTTGTCCTGCGCCATGCTGAAGATCGACCCCTCAATTTCCTCTGTCGTGACCTCTTGATCCAGCTCGTTGTTTTGGTCTGCTGAGATTTTATTTTCGATTAGGCTGAGGAATTCCGCATTATCGTTGGGCTGAGTGTCTGCGGATAGGAGGGCGCAAAAGTGTCTGGACGCAGCCTCTTTTATTTCTTCTTGATCTCTGAGCTCTCTTCCATCAATCATGATTCTCTCTATATGGTTCCCTGCCCGCCTGAGTTTTAGGCTATTGTGAAAAAAGGAAGTGTTTTTGTCTCCGGCTTTGAGCCAAAGGCAGCGAGACTTTTGTCTCTGCTCTTCTTCTTCCATCCTGTTCTGCTTATACAGTTCTTTGTACATTTCATTCTCCTTGGCCTGGTCTTCCTCTGTATACTGGATTCGCTCCTTTTCTTGACTCCATTGTTCCAGCTGTGATTGGAGATCAGCTCTTTTTTTACTTTCCTCTGCAGCGTGGTTTCTTGCCCATTGCTTGATAACGGTCCTGAGGGATTTGAGCTTAGTTTCCCAAATATAATGAGGCGAGCCAATAATTTCTTTTGCCCACTGCTCCTTGATCAAGTTTCAGAATTCTTCTTTGTTGTCCCATGCCTTGTTGTATTTAAAGGGGAGAGGCCCCATGTTCTTACCTTTGTCTAAAGTCAGAGCCACCGGTTTATGATCTGAAATGTATCCTTGGATGATTTTGCTTTGGATATTTGAGAATCTTGCTACTGTTCTTTCTTGAGCGAGGATTCGATCTAATCTCTCTTTTATATTGTTGTTGCCGGTTCTTTTATTGCTCCAGGTGAATCTCCCGTTGTGCGGAGGAATGTCCACTAGATTATGGGTTTGGATTATTGCTTCTAATGAGTCTCTTGAGGGATCAACATAGTAGTTTCCTCCCAATTTCTCATCAGCATTCCTTATAAGGTTTAAGTCACCTCCAAGGAAAATGTTCCTTCCCTGTACTGTCATGAGGTCTGATGTTATTGATTCCCAGCATGAAGCTTTGTCCCTATAGTGGTTAGGGGCGTATATGTTGTATATAGAGTATTCCTCTTTTGAGGCTTTGTTCTGCATGTCTGTTCTTACCCACCAGCTGTAAGACTTTTGCTCTTTGAGTTCCCATTTGCTTTTGTCCCATAGTGTTCCTATGCCTCCTGAGGCGCCAGCTGCACTTGTTGCTACGCCTGCATAGCTTTTGCTTCTTTTTATGTGATTTTGGAATTCTTGTTCCGTGATTTTGGTCTCCTGAAGTAGGAGAAGGTCTGGATGTTCAGATTTGAGGAGATCTCAGACTGCATTTGTTTTTAGGGAGGAGCCCATCCCCCTACAATTCCAGGAGACCAATATCATCATTTACCTTGTTTGGTATTTGCCCCGCTTTTCTCTTTCATTTTTTCTCCGCTTCCTTTTGATTTATCTAGAAATGTGTCCATTGGTTGCTGCATTCCGGTGGCCATTTCTTTTGCAGCGTTTTCATCTCTAATCTCTTTGTTAGACTTTCTTCCAACTTTTCTGGGGGGATCTGTGGAGAGGTTGTTTTCCTTTGATTTATTTCTAGTTAAGATTCTTTCCACTGTTGGGGGAGGAGAGGGCTGGGGGAGGGGGCTGGGGGAGGAGATAACGATGGTGGTACCTCGAGGGGAAGGGGGGGGATGGAGGGTCCTCTGCGGACAGGGTTTCAAAGGGGTTGGAGGAGGAGGGGAAGGAAGGGGCAGAGCCAGAGGGATGAGAAGGAAGGGAGGGGTTTTCAGGGGGAACCTTTGAGCTTGGGCCTGGAGGGGGGTTTGATTTTTTCTTTTTGACATGCTCCCAAGCTCCCTCAGGGGTTTCGACATTGTCTTCAGGAACATTTGTTTTAGATTTGCTACATCTATTAGCGAAATGCCCATATTCATGACATACCTTGCACTTGAAGGGTAGCTGCTTGTAGTCCACTTGCTGAATGTGCGTCCACTGATCGACTTTGAGTTTGATTGCTTCCAGTAGTCCTTTCCCCAGATCTACTTCAACACAGATCCTCGCGCATGCATGCATGTTCTCCTTCGGTTTAGATCTATCAATATATTTGCCAACTGCGTTCCCTATGGCTTTGAATGACTCATCCCCCCAGCAATGAAGCGGCAAGTGGGGCAGACGAACCCAGACGGGGACAACGTTGAGGACATCCATTTCTGGGTCAAAGTCTAGGGTCCATCTGTTTAAGTAGAGACCCCGGGAGTCCATGAAATAGGGGCCGTTTCTGAAGATGAGGTTCCTGTCCTCCATTGATTCGAATAGAAAGGTGTAAAATCCTCTACCACAAAACCTGATTGCTATTTTCCCTTGCACCATCGCGTTCCAGTTTCTCTCGACCCATCTCTGAACTGATCTTGGGGAGGGCCACAGTCCCGTGAACTGGCCGACCAGGCCTCTTTCTGCTAAGGAGATTGCTGCTCTCCTCGGGAGGGAAGGAGGTAGAGAAACTTCTGGTATTTCATCTAATTTCTTGATGAACTTGGAGGCTGTAGGACGGATTTTTCCCGCTGCGCTCTCGGGAATGAGAGAGGCAAACATTTTCTCGAAGTCTTCTGGATCCTGAGGCGGGGGATCCATTGCTGCCATTGTAGAGTCAGATCTCAGGGAAAACCTCAAGAGGACAACCGGGGGGAGGCCCCGGTGCTGGGGGAGGGCAGGAGGCCCGGGAGCGGAGAAGGGGAGGCCAGCAGATGAGGAGCGCGGGCCTAGCAGCAGCGCTGCCAGGCGCAGAGGCGCAGAAACGATGTCAGGGTTCTAGGTCACGCGCAGGTTCGATCGCCAGAGCAGCCCGCCCACGTGACTTTTTTACTACCTAAAACTAAAAGGAACTATTGGTGGTCCTGATATTAATTTATTAATACATTAAGAACAAATATTATTAAGTAACAACTACATTAAACGACTAGTTTTTGAAAAATAATATTTAAAATATGATATTTGTTTATTAATTAATTAAAACAAATATTAACAAATAATGACTATATTAAATGACTAGTTTTTGAAAAATAGTATTTAAATTAATTTATTAAAATGAAATATTATTAAAAAAATCAAAGTCAAACTCCAAACAAGGAGGGAAGACAAAAAATATAAATAAATAAAAATAATTAATGTAAATAAAATAAACTAAATTAAAAATAAATAAATAAAAATAAATAAAATAAAGCAAAAATATACACTAGTCAAAAGAAATATACTAATCTAAGGTCCCTAACATAGATGGCTTTATGCTATGGTCTACCTGGAACAAGTGATCCTCCCGTAAAGGCATTGGGGGAATAACTTGTTACATTAAGAAGAATATCTCCCCCCATGCTAGGATTTATAAAAACGACCCTCACAACCAATATAGTTGGATAGAGATCAGTGACATTAATAATAAAAAGTCCTACATAGCAATATGTTATTTCCCCCCATCAGTTCTAACTTCTATAAGAAGAAGAATCTAGATAAAAATAACCCTTACAATGGTTTAGATAATGATATTTCTAGCCTAAGGAATGATGGTAATATCCTTTTAATAGGTGACTTTATTGCTCAAACTTCAAACAACCAAGCTATTATTCTAAGCAATCATTCCAACCCTACTCCTCTTTGGTTAGACGAAGACCCTACTCTAGCTAGTAGGTACAAAAGCAGCTGTGAAGACCTCGGGGAAAATTTGTTTGAGTCAAAACTAGCCAAGCTCTGTAGTGCTCAGGATCTCATAATTTGCAACGGTCTAAAGAAGTGGCCCAATTCGAGCAAGATGACCTGCATCCATGGACTTGGTAGAAGCGTGGTAGACTACGTTATTTCCGATCTCCCATTATACAAAGAAATAATAAATTTTGACATCTTAAACGACCACGAACCTGACTCTGATCATAGGCCTTTACTTGTAACTCTCAATTTTGTCATGCATAGAGTTCCCACAGAAAATAATACTTATAGCCAAAAGAACTTAATATTTGATAGAAACAAAAACGATCTCTTTCTAAATGAATTAAAAACTAATTTGCTTCTTTTAACTAGTATAGATGACATAGAAGACCTCTATCATAATTTTACCTCAACCCTCTCATATTTTATTAACAAGTTCTCAATTGAAGTTTAAAATAATAAAATAAATAGTAAAACCAACCCATGGTATGACAAATATTGTAAAAGTGCGAGGAGAGCAATTAAGGAAGCTGTTGATGAATCTCTTAAAATGGACATGATAAAAATATACAAAGCCCTAACTAAAAGGAAAAAGAGGCAGTACATTCGTTAAAGACATGAGAATCTCTTACACCTCTCTAAGGTAGCTCCTAAGAAATTTTGGAGGCAGATTCTGACTAGGAAGACTAAAGATAATAATAAAATTTCTCTTCATGATTGGAATTCCTATCTTAAAAAGCTTTATGAATCTCCAAATGTCATGGATAATTTGGAAACCCTGCTCACAACGAAAGAAGTTTTTTCTTTAGAAGACATTAAGTTTGGGGTTAACCACCTGGCTAATGGGAAAGCTAATGACATTGAAGGTTACGAGGCAGAAATCTTAAAAATTGGAGGTCCTGTCCTCATCCCCCACATCCACAAGATTTTCAATCAAGCAATCAAGCAAGGGTTCCCTAAACCTTGGACTGAGAGCCTCATTATCCCTATTTTTAAAAGTGGGGATATAAATAACCCCTCTAATTATCAGACAATTATGATCAGCCATCTCTTAGCCAAGTTATATGGTAGTATTTTGGAAAAGAAGTTAAGCATATGGCTTGAAAGTGAAGGTAAGCGGGCTAAAGGCCAAGCAGGTTTCAGAAGGCATCACTCAACAAAAAACCACCTCATTATGCTTAGGATCATTACGAAGGAATGTTGTAATGATAAATCCAATTTATTTTGTTGCTTTGTGGACTTTATAAAGGCTTTCGATACGGTTCCTAGATACAACCTTTGGAATAGATTAGAAGAGCTAAAGGTTCCTCTCGCGTTGAGAGTTGCCGCTATAAGGTTATACGAGAATGTAATTGCCAAGCTAAAGAGAAATGAGGGGTGGTCGAAAGATATTAAGTGTAACATCAGAGTTGAACAGGGTTGCCCCCTCTCCCCTACCCTATTTGGCATTTACATTGACAAGCTTGAAGGCTATTGAGAGGAAGCAGGATGTGATGGCACCATCTTAGCTGGGATAGTCGTCATCCTTCTTCTCTATGCTGACGATATTTTTATTTTCGCAAGGTGCCCATCTGATCTTGATAAGCAACTCAGGCTTCTTAAGGATTTCTGCTCTACCATGGGTTTGACTGTTAACACTGACAAAACAAAAGTTATGATTATCAAATCCAAGAAGGATACTTACGCTAATTTTATGTATGACAATAATAAATTGGAGGAAGTGTATTCTTACAAGTACCTAGGAATTGATATTCATCACAAGCTCAACTGGAACCATAACATAGAGAAAAGGATTAATGGGGGGTGGAAATCTTATTTTGGTCTTGAAAGTAATAGTAAAATATCAAACCTTGTAATGTGGGATAAAAAGAAGTTCCTCTTTGAAACTTTAGTCACTCCTGTTATCTTATATGGCTGTGAGCTTTGGGGTTGTAGCATCTCTAGAGAATCATGGAGAAATATTGAGCAAATCCAGAAGTGCTTTATAACATATAATCTGAAAATTAAAAGTAATACACCCTATCCTAATCTCCTTATAGAAGCAGGTCTTTCCCCTATTGAGAGCCTAGCTATGATTAGGTTTCTGCTGTACAAGCACAAACTCAATAACATAGACGATCATAGACTTCCTAAGCTAGCTTTAAATTCCAGCCAAAACCACCCAAGGCTCAATCGGGGGTGGCATAAAGACACAAGGGCCTGGTTAAACTATTGGAGGTCAACGAGAATGATGCATTGCAAAACATTAATAACATTAAAGATATTGTTACTTCTAAGTTCAAAGAAAAAATGTGGTGTGAGAAAGATTTAGCGGCTAAAAGAAAATTAAGTTATTATAAGAAGGCCATCAACCCCACCCTAGAAGATCAAAAGTATCTCTCTAATTTAACTAGCTTAAAGAAGAAAATTAATATAACAAATATTAGAACGAATTCTCATGAGCTCCATAGTGAAACAGGTTGTTGGGCAGTTCCTAAAACACCGTGGATGGAAAGGATCTACCATATATGTGAGAGTAGGAACATCGAGGATGAAAACCACTTCCTCTTAGAGTGCCCCGCATACAACCATATTAGATCTCAGTTCGCAATCTTTGTTACAATACTAACCTTCCTAGCCTTTTACAATGTCAAAATTATAGTGAGCTCGGGAGGCTTCTCTCCAAGCTTTTTGAGCATAGGAATAAAATATTAAATCAAAATAAATAATTTGTTTCTTTAGGTCCGATAGACCAATGTTTGGTCTCAGTGTTAACCATCATCATCATCATATATATATATTTATATATTTCTTTTCACTTGTGTATATCTTTATTTATTTTCCATTAATTATTTTTAATTTAGTTTATTTTATTTCCATTAATTATTTTTATTTATTAAATGATCTTGTCTAGATTGCCGCCTTGACTCCATTTTATAATTTTTTGACTTCCCTCCTTGTTTGGAGTTTGACTTTGAGTTTTCTATTCATATATATGTGTGTGTCTTTCAGATTAATCACATTATTAGGATTTTTTTATTATTATTTGATTTTAATAAATTAATTTAATTAAACAAAGTCTTTTGGTAAAAATTAATTTAAATATTATTTTTCAAAAACTAGCCATTTAATATAGTCGTTATTAATTAATATCTGTTTTAATAAATTAATATTTGTTTTAATAAATTAATAAATTAATATCATATTTTAAATATTATTTTCAAAAACTAGCGGTTTAAAATAGTCGTTAGTTAATAATATTTGTTTTTAATATATTAATAAAATAATTTAAATATGATTGTTCAAATATACCTGTGAAATTTTAGTCTCTACATTGCTCTCTATTTAACCTTTTACTGTGGCCTGCCTCTTCATTAATAATGTAATTATTATTAATAAATATTTATTGTTTCAAATAATATAATAATATTGTTATCCTAATTTTTCAGTTAATTATTACTATTATTGAGCCGGGAGCCTTATTCTTCTACAACCTAGTCTGAGAGGATGCGTAAGTTTTCATTAATATGAACATTTCATTAATAATAATGTCATTATTATTAATACATATTTGTTATTTCAAATAATATAATAATATTGTTATACTAATTTTTTAGTTAATTATTATGTAATTATTACTATTATTGAGGCGAGAGCCTCATTTTACAACCTAGTCCGAGGGGATGTGTAAGTTTCTCCATCAGAGTGTACTTTTTTAAAATAAAGATAAAAATTAAAATTATGTTTTAAATAGAAAAATAATTTGGGCTTTAATTTAAAAAAATGAATATGTTGTAAAGTAATTAGAAGTAAAAAAATGTGTGAATCAAATACTTTAAAAAAAATATTTCAACAAGAGATTTAAATAAACTATTTCAAGATCTATGTTAACTAATCTATGTGGATATCAACTTCATATATATTTATATATAGAGAAAAGAAATTAAGTTTTTATGGTTAAATTTTTTATTTGGTGCTATATATAATTGAGCCAAAAAATATTCAACAAGAGATTTAAATAAACTATTTCAAGATCTATGCTAACTAATTTACATAGATATCAACTTCATATATATTTATATATAGAGAAAAGAAATTAAGTTTTTTTATGGTTAAAATTTTTATTTGGTACTAGAGGTATGATAAATAAATAACACATTTTTTTATATTTATGTTCCATTTAGGTGAAGCCTATGAGCCAAATACCATGGGACAAATAATTATTAATACCATGGGCCAAATACCATATTTATAAAAGAGGTTTGGTAAATAAATAAATAGAAAAGAGGTATAAAGACGTATGATAAATAAATAAAAATATATCAAATATGATTATAAATCAACATCTAATTATATACCAAGTCTATGGGCCAAATACCATGGTAAATAAAAGAGATATGCTAAATAAATAAAAATATAAATAAACAAGAGGTATGGTAAATAAATAAAACATCTTTTTATATTTACTCCATAAACCTCTTTATACTTTTTTTTCCGGGGAAAAAATCACAACTTTTTATTAAGAGCGATAAAAAGTTTTACAAGCTATTGAAACATATGCCACCACATCTGGCTCATAAGTCTGCTGTTCTGCTCAACAATTAAGGAGCTGTTCTGCTGTTCTGTAGGACCCAAAACCTTTACAGTCAACCTCCCAACGGAGGTGCAATAACAACCATATATCAAAAATGTGAAAACAAAAACTGGGATCTCCTTCAACAGAAGGAAAACAACCCCAATAAACAAAAATATAAAAATAAAAATATAGATGTCTCAAGGCCCGTGAGCAGTTTCAAAACGGATAGCAAGTATAAAAGTCTGTTTGCTGAGAATTTTAAAAGCTGCTACTGAAATCAAGATCTAAAGAAAAATAGAGCTGGAAAATACAAGAGTATACATATAATATATAATGCCGCTGCAAAACTGCTGTCAAAAAGAAACTGGACGACAAAATTCAAAGAGACTGTGCATAAGGAGGCATATTTGATCTGACTGAATGCCCCTGTCTAATCTCTTCTATGACCCAGTTGCCCAAATCCTGTTGTACACCAGCTTTAGATAGCTGGTCTGCTTCTTCATTCTTGTCCCTGTAAATGTGGCAGATAGAAAAAGTATTAAAAGATGCCTTTAATAAGAAAATTTCTTCCACAAGAGTTCTCAATATCTGATTATGACAAGATGCTTTTCCATTGACCCAATTGATGACATTAAGGGAGTCCCCAAAAATCTGTATCATGTTTATGTTTCTGTGAATAAGCCAGCATAAAAGGTAACGAAGAGCTGATAATTCCGCATAGTTATTAGTGCCATAACCCAGCCCAACAGAAGCTTTTAATGAATGATCAGGATCGATATGAATGCACAGGCCAGCTCCTGCCCTGTTATTTTGTGAAGCCCCATCAAAAAAACCCCAAGGAATGCCTTCTTGTATGTTGATTTGTTTTTGCTTTTGCTTAGGTTCTTTTTGCTCAGGAGGCGGTAATGCAGAGTAAATGGCCGCAATGTTAGTGGCAGTGACGAAGGAGGGAATGTCCTTGTCTTGAAAAGTGCTTTTATTCCTGGCAAGCCATATTCCCCAGTAGTATATGAGAGGCAGGTTTCTCAGGTTTCCGTCAGGGAAGTCTTGCCACCATTTTCTCCAAGCTGACTCCAAAGAATCGAGGCCCCACCTTGCATTTATCTTGAGCAGCGCAGAAACCTCCTCCCAGATCTGTCTAGAGAAAACACAAGATATGAAAAGGTGGTTTATGGATTCATCATCCGAATTGCACAGCGGGCATCTTCCAGGCCCAACTAAGAATCTTGCCTGTAGAATTTCCCAAGTTGGGATCTTCCTTTTTAAGATACACCATAGAAACAGTCTGGCCTTTGCTGGGCTTTTGAGTTTCCACAATTTTTTGGCCCACCAATCCGGAATGCCCCAACCTTTCTTTCCCATCAAGAAAAGGTATCCATCTTTGGGCGAGTAATCCCCTGTTTTACTCTGGGCCCAAAGCAGGCAGTCAGGTTCATCTTTTATCCTGACATTTGAACGTTGAAGTTCTTTTATGAAGACCTCCCATTCAGCCTTCCACCTGACATTGATTCCCAACTCGACATCATCCTTCCAGGCCTGTCCCCAGATAGTAGACTGTCCCACCTTCTCCACTTGATTTAGTGATGTAATACCTTTGCTGTCCAGATGTCTGAGAAGTCCAGGCGATAGAGCATAATCTTCATTGCATCCTACCCAAGGGTCTCTGCCAATCTTGATTAGACTACCATCACCAACTTTCCAAGCTAAGCCTTGTTCGATCACGGAGAAAGCTTCCACCGTGGCCTTCCATATGGCAGAAGTATTTTTTATCTTCTTGTTTTGACTCCGGATCCAGTCTTCCAGGGGGATGGGGTCAATGTATTTCCTTTTTACCACTCTTGTCCATAAGTTTTCCATAGTTATTAGCCTCCATCCGGATTTTGCAGCTAAAGAGAGACTGAATTCTGGGAGTCTTTTAATGCTCCATCCACCCCATTCTTTTGGTCTAGCCACTTTGTCCCAAGCCACCCAAGGCAGAACTGAGGATTCCTTAGTGCCGGCCCATAGAAATCTACTACATATTTTCCTGATTTTCTCCATCACTCCTTTGGGGATCCAATTCAGGGCAGCCCAGTATACCGGAATAGCTAGGAGAACAGATTTAATAAGAGTCAGCCTCCCAGCTCTGGAAAGCCACCTGAAGCTCCAGTGTGATATTCTAGCTTCAATTTTGGCTATGAGCCAGTTCCAATCCTCTTTTCTGTAGCCTACAGGCTTTAGCAAAAAAACCCAAATATTTGAAAGGAGTATCCAGAGGCTGTATAGGGAAAGGAAATAAATTAGCCAGACTGTTCCTTTCCCTTCTTTCAAAATCTGCAACACAAGCTTGGGACTTTCCAGAATTAATCTGCATTCCAGTGGCTTTAAGGAAGAGATCAAAAATACATTTTAATTCCTTTAGTTCATCAGAGGAGCCATTAGTGAAAATCAAAATATCATCAACAAAAAGGAGGTGAGTGATGAAGAGATTGATTGCTACCTCTATACCCTTTACCTTTCCCGTCCTTCTGGCTTTATGGATTAGTCTACTTAGTCCTTCTGCCACAAGAAGGAACAGTAGGGGAGATAAAGGGCACCCTTGCCTTAATCCCCTCTGACTGTTGAAAAATGAGGAGGCCGCACCGTTAACCAAAACAGCAAAACTGACATTTGTGATGCACCCCATGACCCAGCTAACAAAAGAATAGTTGAAACCGAGATGTGTAAGCAACATTCGCAAATAGAGCCAACTGATCCGGTCATATGCTTTGGATAAATCAATTTTGAGCACAACACCCTTCTTATTCTTCATCCGGATACTATGAATAACCTCCTGGGCAACCCCGATGGCTTCATGAATTTGTCTTCCATCCAGAAATCCAAATTGTTCCATCGATATGTTTTGTGATAGGATTGGTGCTAATCTGAGAGCAATAACCTTTGCAATAATCTTGTAGATGCAGTTACACAAGGATATTGGTCTGAAGTCTTCGAAACTATCCGGATCATCCTTCTTCGGAATAAGAGCTATGAAAGTTGAGTTGAAGGGTCTATAGATTTCTCCTTTCTGTCTTGACTCTTCAACTACTTCAGTTATTTCTGTTCCCAATTGATCAAAAAAATGGAGGAACAGCTCTATTGTCCAGCCATCAGGGCCTGGGCTCTTGTCTTTGCCCATGAGCTTCATAGCTGCTTCAACCTCCTCCTTTGAGACCGGGGAGGACAGATCTTCTGATTCATCTTCCTCAATGAACCTAGGAAAGCTTTGTGCTGTTTGGAGGACTTCTGCAATCGTAGCCTCCCCAGAATCTGAGAAAATGTTCTGAAAGTGTCTTTTCCCAAGCCCAGAGAGCTCTGAGAAAGAATTGACCATCCTCCCTTCTTCGTTTTTAAGGCGCCATATAGTATTTGCAGCTTTCCTACCTTTAGCAAAGTTATGAAAAAACTTAGTATTCTCATCCCCCGATTTTATCCAGACTGCCCTACTTTTTATCCTCCATTCTTCTTCCTTATCCAGTAGGATTTTATTTTGTTGTTTCTCCAAATGGAGGATTCTGTCTTTGGATGACTGAGATGAGTAACCATCAACCTCCATACTTTCCAGCTGCTTCAGTTCCTCCCTAATATTTCCCATCTCCTCATTTTGCTTCAGCTTTCTTTCCTTTGCCCAGGAGATTGTGGCTTTCTTCAAATTTTTAAGGTTCTCCATGAACAAAAAACTCCTATCCTCATCAGAGTTTGGAACAGGGTGGCTCCATGTATTATTGAACAGATTGCAGAAAGAGGGATCTTGGAGCCAAGCAGGATTGAACTTGAAAGGGGCTGGGGGCTTGGGGGGAGGGAGGAAAAGGTCAAGAAAAACAGGGAAGTGGTCCGAGTTTCCTCTTTCCTCAACCCACTGTTTGATCAAGGGAATTTTTGTTAACATGGGCTCAGCTATCAGAAAACGGTCAAGTCTTTTGGCAATTCGATCCTCACCCATTCTTCGATTTCTCCAAGTAGGCTTTAATTTGATCGGAGAAGGATCAGTCAAATTGTTATCCGATATGAGGTTAAGGAAGAAATCAGAAAGAGGGTCTTCTCTGGCAGATGGCCCCCAAGCTTCAGCTCTGCCAATGGAGAAATTTAAATCACCACCCAGAAGCAAGTAAGGAGTCTTCATCACCGATTTCATCATCAGATTATCCCAAAAGGATTCCCTGCCCTGACAGGGCCCATACACATTTACCAAGGTAATAGGGAAAGAGAAATCTGGGGAGATAACCTCCATTCCCAAAACAGAATTCATAGCCCATTGGTTTATAATTTTAATCCGTCCTTCTTTAATTCCAATGGAAATGCCCCCCGAATGACCAGAAGAGTCAACAGCAGTAAAAGACCATCCTGGTAAAATATTTTTTAGCAAAGCCTCAACCTCTACGGCCTTACCCAAAGTTTCTTGCAGAAAGATTACATCCAGATTAGAATTGTTTATCCACTCTTTTAATGCCAGTTTTTTAGGTTTGCTGGCCAAACCTCTACAATTCCATGATGTCAAAATCATTTAATAACATTCTCAGGGGGGTGGGCTGCTCTAAGAACCCCCGGTATAGAATATTGTTTGCCGTCTGCAACGTCAAGCTTAGCTTTAATCTTAGCTTTGGACATATCTGACTTCCTACCTCGCTTATTTTTGAGGCAGCTATGTTCAGAGGTTTGTCCCAATCCACCTACAGTCCCAGGATCACTAAGTTTCCCTCCCAAAGATCTCAGATTATATGGACAGGGAGATCTGGCAACCGAAAGAGAGAGGGGTGGCCATTGGTCTTCACGATTAATATCCAGAGCTGGTAAAGCATCAGCAATAAGGTCTATGGAAGGGGATATAGTATTATTTTCCACAGATTTATCAGCTTTATTTTCATGAACATTTTCGGATTGAAGCATAACGGAATTATGGTCCATGGACTCATAAGTATTATATTCATGTTCATTACCGGATTGAGAAGTAACATGCGGGGGAACAGGAACATGCTCAGACAAAAGATGTGTAGAAGTAGAGGTTCTTGACATACCCTTTTCTTCGTCTTCGCAATGAGCTTGTATAGCCGGGACAGTCTTGACATGCTCCTCCGCGGTCACCGAATCTTTGACAGGTTCCACCTCATGCACTGTTGAAAAGTTTGCAGTTCGCTGATTCCCTTCTTGGTGCGGGGCATTTTCATCCACTGGGACTTTATCAGTTTCCTCTGCCTCCATATCCTCTCCTCCGAGCGTCTCCGGTATTTCGTACTCCGTGGATAGCTGATCAGGGTCTTGTACATTTCCTCTATTCGCTGAGGCCCGCCGAAAGTGTCGCCTCCTTCGCATCAATGGGCATTCTTTAGCCAGATGCCCATACTCATGACAGAGATGGCATCGGAACGGGAGATATTCATAATCTAACATCTGCTCGAAGACGTAATCCTTATACTGGAGATTAATTGTTTTTGCTAAGCCTCTGCTCGGATTAAGGGTGGCCAGTATACGCGCCATCGATCGATCCTTTGTGTGCAAAAAGGTCATATCTGCCTCCAGATATTTCCCCAACCGGTTTCCAATGGATTTAAACACTTCTTCAGTCCACAGGAAGGAGGGCAAGCCCGGGACACGAATCCACACAGGAAACTCATCGGCTCTCTCCTTGTAAGCATCAAACATGGGTGTCCATTTCTTTAGTAGAATGGGAATGTTCCCAATATGCCAGTTGCGTTGGAAAACCCATTCTGCCGAAGCTTTATCTACAAAAACGAGCTTAAACCAGCCCTTCCCTAGGACTTGAGCTTCAAACTGAAGTGGTCTGTCTGAAACAAAACAGGATTCTCCCCACTCTTGCAGAAATTCTGAGGAGTATTTCTTACCTCGAACTCTTCCTACCAGCGTGCATTCTGCAACAGCTAGGGTTTCTTCAATATTTACCTCCATTCCAAGGACCAGGTTGCCCTCTATCGCCTGAGCTCCAATGGGTCTTTGAGACTTCCTCTTCGCCCCTTTGAATCCTAAATCTTCCACCTGGGTATCATAACCCTTACGGCTGACGTTCCTATCTGTGATTGTCTGCGGATAGCCCCCACTGGATGTTATCTCCGGCTGAGGCGGATTTTGGTTCGCCAAAACTGCTTCCCCGTTCCCAGAAGATGACAGTCCCTTAGCCGGTCCATCAGAAACTGCCCGCGCCTCACCAGGTAGCTCTCCGGGACCCTGAGCAAACGGCCCTTCAAGGGTATGGGATACCCTTGGCTGCGAAACCCTAGTAATCGGGGGAAGCCCCTCAGAGACCCTTGGAGGGCTGTTACTTGCAGCGAGCCCTAAAATGGGAAAATCTTCAAAACCCTTAGTCAACCGAAAACGCGAAGGGTCTTTTTTACCTTTTGGGTCCAAGGGTAAACCTTCTTCAGCTGCTCCTCTGGGAGTCGAAACGCCGTCACTCTGCTTGTAACCGTCTGCTATTCTTGAATGAAGTTCCGCGTTTTCCGCCGCCTTGTCCACTAGAGGAAACAGAGGAGTATCATTCGGGTTTATTTCTCCAAGCCTCGTCAGGTCGAAAGCTCCAAAATAGTGCTCCACAGCCTGAGCATTTGTGTCTTTCCCCCACATGGACAAAATGTCTTCTAATGCTGGGTCCAAATCGACTAAATCTGCGGGGTTAACCATGGTTATCTAGGAGCAGTTGCTGGTCAATGGCGGAAACCTCACGGTTCTAGTTGGGAGAAACGAAATAAGGGCGGTTGTTCAAACTGTAATAAAAACAAAGTGAAAAGGTTCTCGTGGATATGTTTTCAGGCCTATACCGTCGCAGTGATTAACCTCCAGCTGCCAGTCAAACGAGAACCCGCGCCGGCATCTGTTCTGCACCCCTCTGACCTTGCAGGCTAGCCGTGGCCCTTACGGGTTTCCAAGCAGCTTCCAGGTTTCGGAACCCTAGTCGCCTCCATGATCGCTCCCTCCTCTTTATACTTACTAACAATAAAAAAGGTTTTATTTTAGATCTGATACTTTTGTGACCCATATTGTAGATAAATGTCTTTCCGATTAATCACATAATTAGGATTTGGTGGACGTATCGAACCAACTAATGTGGTTCATGCTCACGACAAGGTAAAAAAATCATACAATCTTTAAGAATAAATAGTAGGGATGCATCATTGCCCATGGTCAGTCATTGGTTGAAGATTAGTTAAATGGGTAAATAGAAATTCTAAAAAGCTAGAATGGAATTATTTGATATTCTAATTTTAGTTATAAATTATTTAATATTCAAGATTTAATTATTCTAATTATAAATTAGTTATTTTGATAAATAATAGTAATATGTTGTTAAGAAAGTTAGAATAAGTTTCTTAATAAAATAGAGGATATGAGATAATATAATATTAAAGTTATTAATAAAATACAAATAGTTGTTATATAATTTTAAATATTAATCAGGTTATAAGGTTAAGAGTGGTTAAGAGTAGGATTCAAAATATTCTAAAAGGGATGTGAATGATTTATTATTATAAATTTAGTTATAAATTAATACTTTGGTGACTCATATGAGCCAAATACCATGGGCCAAATTATTATTAATACCATACAAAAAAACATTATTAACCCTAATATTAATATTAAAAGATTAATAATAATATTATTATTAAATCTAATATTCATATTAATATTATTAAATTTAATAACTTTAGATTAATACAATATTAAATTTGTTATCTTTAATATATATATATATATATATATATATATATATAATATATATATATATATATATATATATATATATATATATATATATATCTCCCTTGTCACTCCCCCCATCTCTCCGCCTCTATCACTCTATGTCTTTGTTCTTCCCTCCCACATATATATATATATATATATATATATATATATATATCTCCGCCTCTATCACTCTATGTCTTTGTTCTTCCCTCCCACATATATATATATATATGTGGGAGGGAAGAACAAAGACATAGAGTGATAGAGGCGGAGAGATGGGGGGAGTGACAAGGGAGAGATGGAGATAAACTTAAGGATAAGGGAGAGAAGGAATGAAGAGAGAGAGAGGGAGATGAGTGAGAGATGTAGAGAAGGGTAAGGGAGGGAGAGGGAGAGGGATAGAGAGGAAGGATGAGAGAGAGGAATTGCAAGAGAGGAGGGGAGAGGGAGCGAAGAAGAAAGACAAAGAGTGAGAAGTGGAGAGAGAGGAAGTGACAAGGGAGAGATGGAGAGAGACAAAGTATGTTTAGGGGTGAAATAAAGAGATAAATAAAGAGAGATAGAGAAAAGGGGGGGAGAGAAGGAGAGAGGGAGGGATATAGTAACATAGTTGGAGAGAGAGAGAGAGGGAGATAGAGCGAGTGATGGGGGAAGAGAGAAGATTGGAGAGAGAGAGAGAGAGCGAGTGATGGGGGAAGAGAGAGGATTGGAGAGAGAGAGAGAGAGAGAGAGAGAGAGAGAGAGAGAGAGAGAGTGATGGGGGAAGAGAGAGGGAGAGAGAGGAAGTATGAGAGAGCGCACTTGAGAGAGAGGAGGAGAGAGGGATGGAAGAAGAAATACATAGAGAGTGAGAAGTGGAGAGAGAGAGAGAGTGACAAGGGAGAGATGGAGAGAGAGTGTGTATGTTTGGGGGTGATATAAAGAGACAAAGAAGGAAATATGGAGAGAATGGAGGAGATAAGGAGAAAGGATAGAGGGAATGACAGTGGGGAGAGAGAGAGAGAGAGAGAGAGAGAGAGAGAGAGAGAGATTCAACACTTACATTGTCACTTTACATTCAATTTTTTTATTTCATCATTTTTTATCATTAAAGTTATTCACAATCTTTATCATCTCAACAAACTGAGGTAACTAAGAAAGTTTAAAATTAAAATGACCAGATTAATATGAGACATATTTAGCATATTTAAAATTATTATATTAATATTATATGATTTTACATATTATTGATAAAATCAATCATCTGTTTGTTAGATTTTCTTTGGCTGCACACGACTGAAACCAACCTAGATCCATCTTAACTCTAGATCTATCAAGCACCAAGAGGGATCAAATCTCTCGAGGTGTAAACCTTTCCTCAAGTTTTCCTCGAGATATTTGATCCCTCTCAGCGCTAGTTAGATCCAGAGCTAAGATGGATCTAGGTTGGTCTATTTAGCATTCAAAACTACAATTTAAACAATGAAAAATAACACATTGTATTTTGCAGTCTAAAAAAGTTTGCACTTCAAGAAATTTGATCCCTATCAACTCATGTTAGATTTGATCCCTATTAGCTCATGTTAGATCCATACTTAAGATGATCTATGTTGGTTAATATAAAATAAAACACAGGTTTTCGCTTCATGTAACCATAGTCCAAGCATCTACTTCAGGCGAGGAAGATCTATGAAATGGGGTTGAGGGATCATCTCTCTCCACAAAGTTTTGCAGACAGGGATATATCAGGTGAGAAAAAGTTGTGGTTGTTTGGATTTTTTTCCTAACAATCGATATGCATCTTGATGGACACTAGGGCTGTGATGGTTGTACAGAGGGTCTGGATCTGCAATAGAGTGATAATGGTTTCCTTGGATGAGCGATTGTTCATCTCTCTCTCTTCATGGTTGGCTGCACGACACATATGAATCTAAGACTTAGAGCTCTTACAAGCCCCCTAGATAAATGCATGTAGACTAGGATTTGGTTGGGATGTAGATCGTTCTACAAACTGGGAAGGATTCGAACAATGCCATACATGGCCCTCGATCGAAGATTTTCTGTAAGCAAAGCTTCATTTCAAAGTTTGGTGTTTCACTACAAAAGCATTGTTTAGCAGATCTAAGTTACAATATGGATCCATCCTCTTTTGGGTTCCATTTAGTCTTTTAACCCCAGATTTGGATAAAAAAGATGGAGTAAGGAAAACACTAGATCTTCTTAAAAAATTTAAATGGGGAGACATCTATTTTTTGGATCTAGGGCCCATATCTAGTGGTTAATCTGAAGCAAAGTATTAAAAATAAACTCCAAATATAAATGCTTCAATGTTTGATATATCAGGGTAAAGTGATTTAAGATTACCATTAGTTTAGAGATTATGGTGTAAAAAAAAATTCCACCATAATTTTAAATTTTGGGATGCGGGGGAGGTTCTACAGCCTTCAAAACCACTAATACTAATGTTAGAAACCAAAATGAATGCATTTTATTCTAGGATGATCTGAAAGGGAAGAATTTTGTTACAACTCATCAAAACCAAAACCCATGTTGTTACAACTCATCAAATACAAAACACAACTCATAAAATCCAAAACCTGCAAGGTCCTTACATTGTCGAGCAAATGGACAAGGTTCCTACTATGGATGTAAAAATCCTAGAGGTAAAATCATACTTTGTTGATCCACAATCTAAGGTACTAATACGTTGGTTTAATTGTTTCTGGCCGAGACTTGAAGGCTTATATCAGTTGGTGTACTCTTCTTGGACAAAAAATGGTGATATATACTTGTGCTCTAAAGGCTTCTTCATAATAAAATTTTATACATAGCAAGATATATTAAAAGTTCTAGATGAAGAGCCATGGTTTTGGGTGGAGTCGGGATTTTTGTTACCCCATGGTTCCCAGAGTTTGATGCAACTCACATGGTGGTAACAATGATGTCGATTTGGGTGAGGTTGCAAAACTTCCCTCTTCCTTTCTGGCAACATAAATTCTTGGAGGATATCATAAATACTTTGGGAAAATTAAAAAGAAAAAAAGGTATATGGACAGAAGAACAATAAGAATCTTTACTTTTTCCAAGATATGTGTACATATTGACCTTAGCAAAGGTCTCCATGATCGTATTATTTTAAAACGTGA
This sequence comes from Pinus tabuliformis, assembly GCA_031772625.1. Classification (NCBI taxonomy): domain Eukaryota; kingdom Viridiplantae; phylum Streptophyta; class Pinopsida; order Pinales; family Pinaceae; genus Pinus; species Pinus tabuliformis. Next base: position 950,173,278 of record CM062820.1, read on the forward strand.
AAAGTTTCAGTGGATACAGGTGATACATTATAAAAATACGACATTTAGATGCCGAACTTGTTTTCATATAGATCATTTGTAGAATACCTGCCTTCAAGAAAAAAAGGTCCCAAAAGAGAAAAAGAGGCAAGACCCTAAGCCAAGGGGATAGAATTTTCCTGACACTTCAGATGACAAAAAAGAATAGTCTGAAGAAAATATTCCAAATAGAGGCACAGACACAACTTGTCATTCAACCAAATGGACGAGTGGAGGATCAGTCAGGAACAATGACTCTTAGCCAAAAGAGTACCAAATTAATAGAAATTATAACACTATAGCAACAAAAGAAAAAAAAAAACACCCACTGATAAGGATGCGGGGGGCATAAATGGATCTCATGTATCTGAGAGCTCAAACTCAAACAAAGAAGTCCACACAAAGGAAAAATGGCAATAGTCACAACTACTCCCAATCAAGGAGTCTGGTGAGAGGTGGAGAGAAAGAAAAGAAAAATGGGAAACTAAGTGATTTTTATCACACTTAGCCCCCACAAATATATGTAAATTTTTATCATTTCATCTTGTTTTTATGTATTAACTGAAAGCCTAACAAGATCTAATGCTTTCAAACATTTGCATAATGTTATTTTGTTCCTTGTTTTTCAAGCTGAATAAAATTATGATTTTCATATATATATTCTTTGTAAGCTTGGCAAGGCTACATCTTCAACATGTTTAATATATCACCCTGATTCGGCGGAGAATTGAACCGATGACTTCACATCAAGGAGTGCCTTAACAGAGCACCCGATCACTGTCTATTAGAGGAGCCAGAGGAAATAAATCTAATTAAAATATTAAAACAAGCTAAAGAACAGAAAAGGGAAGAACAAGAAGCGAACCATTCAAAAGTGAAAGAGAAAGAGGCAAGGGAGAAGGTCAGAGGTGAGAAGAGTGAGGGGAAGGTTTATGAGAGAGACAATGGATAGTGCGCTACCATGACCACTAATCTTATATCCATCTTCTTGGTTAAAATTGTTAGGGTTATTTTCGATTTCGATGTCTTCCCTCATGAGGCGGGCAATGTGGAAATGAAAAAATACAATAATTCTAAGCAAATGAGGTGCTTGGTACTGTGAGGGTGTTCAAAAATGACAAATTTAGAGACATGGTTATGGATATTATTATCAATATGCTCTTTGATACAAGCCTTAAAGGATCTACCTATTTAGCCCATGTAGGATATTGCCAAGATCTTGAGGAAAATGAATATTCAAACCTCTTTCAAACCCCAAACCACCCTAAAACAACTCTTTAGTTGTGCTAAAGACAAATCTAACCCCCTTCTTGGCCTTGGATTCTATGAAATCTATTTCTCTTATGAAAAACCCTACATAGGCCAAACAAGTAGATATTTTAAGGCTCGTATCAAATATCACATGGCTAATAATATCTATAATCTAGTCTCCAGATCAACCATAATCGAACACTCTCATAGTACCAAGCATCTCATCTGCTTTAAGAAAGCTAGAATTCTTACATCAGTTCCTTTCCACATTGTCTATCTCATCAAGGAAGCCATAAAAATTGAAAAGAACCCAAACAATTTTAATCGAGAAGAGATGGGTTTAAGCTTAGTCGATCATGGCAACCCACTATCCACTATCTCTCTCATAAACCTTCCTCTCACTCTTCTCACCTATGACCTTCTCCCTTGCCTTCTTCCCGTTGGCTTTTGAATGTTTCCCTTGTTATTTTCTTCCCTTCTCTGCTCTTTACCTTGTTTCCTTACCTCTTTCTTTTTATTTTTCATTTTGGCGTTGAATATTATTTAATTAGTATTTTAATAATAATTTAACCAAATTTAATTCCTCTAGCTCTTACTCTATAAAAATATTATTAACAAGTATATAATACTTAATTGAAAAGTCAGAATAACATTGTTATTATATTATTTGAAATAACAAGGCCCTAAGGGTTAGGTCAATTTGTTGAGTTCCCATCGTTAAAGCCCCTTTTTAATGGGAGGTCATAGAGTCAACTCTCCTCAACACTCTTGTGGTTAGGCTTTGCTAATAGGCCAATGGGATGTGATCCCTTTGGGTGGATCTACTCAGATAACTTTCGTGGACATAACAACCACCAATCTTCGATGTCTGTGAACATAACATAAAAATTAAAATAAAATAATAAAAAAATAAAAAAATAAAAAATATTTGAAATAACAAATATTTATTATTAATAATAGCAATACTACTATTATTAATAAATATTAATATTCTATCATTAGGGCTTATTATTAATAAAATTACTAAGAAATATTATAACCATTTTAATAATAATAATAATAATTATATTATTATAATAATGGTTATTGGTACATTATTATTATTACCTTTTTTTGCTAAAGCAAGAGTGTTTTTCGTTTCTCATTCAAAGGTTTAAAAAATTTACAAAACTATGTTACAAGTCCCGGACATAGTCAACGGGCATAGTCAAGGACCGCCAAACCCTAAACAACGAGCTACAATCCTTAAAACATACAACCCACAAAAACAAACTCCCGTACACAAAAGGAGAATAGACTCAAAGCACATAATAAATCGGGTCCGCCCTGGGGGCCTAAACCCATGCAACTATGAGATCCACCATTCAGGAGCCAACACGTAGAACTCAAAAAGCACGAAGGATAAATATTGGAAATAGCTTGATGTACTAGAGCCGTTGATCTTCCCTCCCCTGATCCGACGACTGAGGAGAATATCGCACAGAGAAGAAGCACGAGGATAACCCGCGTGATATGGGTGGTATTCTCTCTATGCCCACTGCCACGTGTTGATTGATGAGTGGCATCGGAGGCAAACATTGTAAAACCACTTTTGGGCTCGAATGCGTGCGATAAACTAGAAAACCGTTTGACCTATAATTCCTTTGTGAACGAAAACCATTTGAACTTCACCGCCTGCCATCCAAATGAGAGCCTTCAATACATCACGAACAAGAGTAGAGGCTAGATGAGCCCTGGTCCACCTTCCTCTTCCCTGCCCGACTTGAGAAAAATCTCATTGTCATTGCTAGACAAACTGTAGCATTCTTCTCTTAAATTCCATGCAGGCATCATTTCCCATTTGTAAAAACTGTATTCACTCTTGCAGAGCACCCCTTCATTTTCCAGCTGGTCCGCTACTTTGTTGGCATTTCTACACACATGAGCAAAACTTAGGGTTCTCAGGATTCTCAGATGTGATTGAATGCGTTGATAAACCTGCAACAGTCTCCACTGGTGCGAGATTTTCTCAGGGTCTGAGCCATTAGCTATTCTTTTTATAGAATTGATTGTTAATTCAGAATCAGCTTCTATTATGGAGTTCTTCATGTTGAGATTTCTTAGAATCTCTAAGCCCTGTTCTATGGCCATTAGTTCCGCCATGTTGTTGGTAGCATTCCCTAAGTAGCTATGGAAGATGACTATTAAATTCCCCTTGTCATCTCTGATGGCACCTCCATACCCTGCTTCCCCTGGGTTACCTTTTGAGGCTCCATCTGTATTTAATTTTAAGTACCCGGGGGGGGGGGGATGCCAGAAGTCCTGCCTCATAGTAGCACGAGATGGAATCTGGATTGAGCCCTGAGGGACCATCTTCTGTAGGCCCAAAAGAAGAAGAATTCGAGCGTCCTGATGAGAAGGCAGATTCTCAGTAGGGTGCTTCTGAAAAGTATTAATAGTCTCTTTGAGCTGCCTGAGGAGCTGATTTATGATGATTTGGGGCGGGCTGGATTTGTCCTTGAAAATTCTGTTATTGCGTTCTTTCCAGACGTTCCAGATAAGGAAGCCTGGGATCAGGGTCCAGGCTGAGTTGACAGTCTCATTCTCTGAGAGTTTTTTCCTCCAATTCTTTAAGGTTTTGGAGATGTCGTTTTCATCTCTATCAGTTTGTCTAAAGATACAGGCTACCCAGTTCCATAGGGTAGAGGTGAAAGTGCAGAGGCTAAGAAGGTGATCCCTCGTTTCTTCTTGGATACCACATAGCTAGCATCTGGAAGGTCCTACAAAATCGTTCTTTCTGAGATTTTCCCAAGACAAAATATTTTTGTGATGAACCAGCCACATAAACAACTTGATTTTCATCCATTGAGGGTGCTTCCATAGGTCCTTCCAAGTGTTGTCCGGGTTTGAAAAATTGTATCCAGTGACCACTTCTTTGGCTTCTTTGAGGTTGAAATTGCCCTCACTGCTTCTTCCCCATCTAAGTTGATCTTGGGACGATGAGATCAAAATTTTCCTCTTTTCCAGGATTTTGGCAAGAGTTTCTGCCTGGGTCTTCAAAGGAGATTCTTCACTATTAATTGGTATTTTCCAAGTTCTCCACTTGCCACTGTTTCTAGTTTTATCCCAAAAGTCACTAACCTTTTTTATTCCTTTGTTGACAGTTTCCTCTCTGAGAATGTCCAGTCCTTCTCTACTTAAGTTGGATTCCTGCTGCCAGTTATCCTCCCAAAACCAGGCAAGGTTTCCATTCCCAATCTCCCAGAAGTTGTGATTCTGAACTAAAGCTCTGTTCTCCCAAGCATTATTCCAGATGTGGGAACCCCTGATGTGCCCTGTCATTCTGATCAAGTCCCCCTCCCTCTAGTTTTTTTCATATTTCTCCTTCCAGAGCTTGGCCCAAGGGCTGCTAGATTCCTTCAACCATCTCCACCAAAGTTTGGCCCCCAAAACTTTTTTAAGAGTTTCCAGGTCATGGAGACCAAGGCCCCCATGAGGCTTGGGCATGCAAAGTTTGTCCCAAGCTACCAGAGCCCATTTCTTCTTTTCCACTCCTTTTCCCCATAGAAAGTCTCTTTGCATGTTCCTGATTTGTTGGGAAACTCCACCATGGATAGGAAGAGACGAAAACATATAAATTGGAAGAGACTGTAGGACCGCCATTGTGAGAATGAGCCTGCCAGCAATGTTTAAGGATCTACTTGTCCACTTGTAGAATTTGTCCTTTAGTTTATTGATCAAAGTTTCCCATACCTCCTTGCGTTGAGGTTTGTCAGTGAGAGGTATTCCCAGATATTTGGAGGGGAGTTGGTCTCTCTAAAATCCGAGAATTCTGGAGAGGTTTCTTTGAATTGCAATATTTGTATTGAAAAAAACACTTTAGGATTTGAGAGACTTACCTCTGTACCAGCCACTAACGCAAAATCCTGCAGGATTTGTTTGTAGGCTTTGGCTTCTTTGACCGTTGGTATGCCCTGTATCATAGTGTCATTGTTGGCATTATGATACATATGTTGTACTTGATGGCAACCCACTCATCTCAGATAATAAATTATAGTGTAGAGAAAAGTTCACGCACTTTTATGCAGAGAAAAGTTTATTTCATGTAGAGAAAAGTTCACACACTTTTATGCAGAGAAAAGTTTATTTCATGTAGAGAAAAAGTTCACGCACTTTCATGCAAGGAAAAGCACGTATATGTTGGAGAACTTACCTTTGGTCCATGGTAGTTAGTCCTTGGTATTTGAACCTATGAGGAAAAGCGCGTTTATGTTGGAGAACTTACCTTTGGTCCATGGTAGTTAGTCCTTGGTATTTGAACCTATGAGGAAAAGCGCGTATATGTTGGAGAACTTACCTTTGGTCCATGGTACTTAGTCCTTGGTATTTGAACCTATGGTTTTGGACCTTGGTACGCACTTTCATGCAAGGAAAAGCGCGTATATGTTGGAGAACTTACCTTTGGTCCATGGTAGTTAGTCCTTCGTATTTGAACCTATGGTTTTGGACCGTGGTACCTCGTCAAAAGTGTTGATCTCATGCAATTTCATGGTTGGTTCATGGTATTAGTCCGACAGTTTTTGATCCTATGGTTTTGGCCCGTGGTATTGCATCCAAAAGTGTTGATCTCACGTACTTTCATGGTTGGTTCATGGTATTAGTCCAACAGTTTTTTGATCCTATGGTTTTGGCCCGTGGTATTGTGAAAAGCCTAAGACTATAAAAGGGGAAGGAGATCATTTGGCAAAGCATCTTCTGAATTATCGAATATCTGATAAAGTGCTAGATCTGGAATATTGTGATTGGGTTTTGGTGCAAATCTGGATCTGAATGAAGAAGGAACCTGAGCGTAAGGAGAAGGATAAGTTCTATTGATGGGTTAAAATCTTAAGGCTGGAATAGTGGTATCTCTATATGATTTTGATCTATGATATGTGGCATACGCTTGATCTATAAATCTAATAATCTGGGTCTGAATTATTGATGCATGTTTTATTTTACACATGTTATGATCTGGGTATGTCTGATGTAACAACTGCAAAGTTATAAGGAAATATTTGCAGATCTGTATGCGGGTTGGCTTTGGTGAAATTAGAGATTGATGATGCAAGTGTAGTTGATGGGTTTTTGATGTTCTTGGATCCAGTTTGAAAATTTATGAAAAGTGGTCCTTGAAAGAAAATAAGTAGGGGGTTGTAGCTCCCTTCCAGGAGAGATTGGAAAACGAGAGAGAGTTGTAGCTCTCTGCAGGTTGCAGCCTGCGTACTGGTAAAGGACTGCACTAGTACAAAACCATTGTAAAAGGAGTTTCTAATTTGAAAGAAGATAGAGACATATTGCAGCAGGTGGTTTTCACCCACATTGGGTTTCCAACTTACATCTTGTGTTCTTTGGTGTGACTATCTGTTTTCTTTGTTCATGCTCATTATTTTATGGTACTGACATGCAAAAATAATTCAAAGAATAAATAAGGAAGATTTATTAAAAGAACTTGATAATACTGATTCACCCCCCTCTCAATATTATTTCCAACAATTGGTATCAGAGCAGGTCCTTCAAAGAAGCTTGATCGCTTGAAGGAAGATCATTCATCATGAGCAACTACGAGAGGGAAGCATCAATCAGGCCACCAATTTTTGATGGGACAAACTTCAATTATTGGAAGGTAAGAGTTACTGCCTATCTTCAATCTCTTGGTACAGAAGTTTGGGATATCATAGATACAGGCTACACTTTTCCTTCAGCTACTCCTTCAGATACGGCCGAAAGAAGAAATATGAAACAAATGCTAAAGCAGTCAATACTCTGCAGGGATGCTTATCTCAAACAGAATTCGTGAAGGTTATGCAATATAAATCCGCAAAAGAAATATGGGACAGGATTGTCTTGAGCTACGAAGGAGATGAACAGGTAAAGCGTGCTAAACTTCAAACCCTCAGGATTCAGTATGAGAATCTCAGAATGTATAATGATGAAAGTGTGGCTAACTATTTCCTTTGGGTAGATGAGATTGTTAATTGCATGAAAAACTTGGGTGAAGAAATAAAAGAGGCTATTGTGGTTGAAAAAGTTCTACGATCATTGTCTCCCAAGTTTGAATCTAAAGTGTCTGCAATAGAAGAAAAGGAAAATCTACGAATTCTTACTATGTCTCAGCTACACGGAATTCTAACTGCTTATGAAATGAGAAAGGGAGGTCCATCATACAGAAGAGAAGCTGCTTTCAAGGCTTTAGGCAAAGGAGACTATTATGAAGCAAGTCATGTGCCAGAAGAAGAAGAAGAAGAATCAAATTTTGTCAGAAATCTTCAAAGGGGAACTGGAAGGTTCAGAGGTAAGTTACCTTTTAAATGCTTTGCTTGTGGAAGAGTAGGTCATTATGCTGCAAAATGTCCTCATAAGGATAAAGGAAAGGAACCTGCTAGATGGAACAAGAAACATATTGCAAATAAGAAAAGCTACTACACTCATGAAGATAGTGATGGTCTATCAAATAGTGACGAAGATGAACGAGGTAATGACTATAAACTCTTAATGGCTTTTGAAGATGATGATTACATGGATGCTATAGATGTGGATAGCTTTTGTGAAGAAATTTCTAGACTCAAGACATGAATAGAAAAAAAGAATAGGATCATTGATACTCTACAACTTCAAATTGATGAAAAAGAAAAATATCTTGAAAAGTTAGAAGGCGAAATTGTTGGTCTTAGAAAAGAGATTGAGAAAAGAAAGGCTATTAATCTTAAGTTTGTCAAAGGATCTGAAACTCTGGATGAGATCATCAATGTACAGCGCTCTCCTCTAAACAAGACAGGTCTCGGCTATAATGAGAAACTTCTCAAGCATCCACCTCAAAGAGTTATCTTGATGCAGCAAGAAGGAATGAGCAAAAGCACAATGGAGATCACCAAGTAAAGCAGGGACCAATTACAAACAAAGACTATTAGGAAAATCAGGGGCAATCTGTCTTAAGGATGAACAAAAGTTACAACCAGCCACAGGTAAAATCCTCTCAATTTGCTTCAAGAATGAATGACAATAGAAATTACAATCGTTTGGCTGGAAGATTTGATAACCGTAGAAATTTCTTCAATGGACAATGCTTTTCTTGCCATAACTTTGGTCACAAAGCAGCTCAATGTGTTGCATATAAAATGATCATGACTAGAGAAGCTAAAAAACAAAGAAGTATGACCGGGATTACAAAAAGGACCTATAACAACTTTTCGGTTCTTGAAAATGAAGTTGAATGTTCTATTTGCAATAACTTTGGTCATGAGGATTCTGAATGCAGGAGCAGGTTTCAGCAGACCAAGGAACAAGCCTCAAGCACCAAAACATGGAGAATAAAGGAACCACAAACAGAAAGATGTGGGATAGCATTTTATGCAGAGGGACAGGAAAATCTATGGTACATTGACAGTGGATGTTCGAAGCATATGACAGGTGATAAAGAAAAACTTGAATCATATTCTGCTCTAGAAAAAGGAAAGAAAGTTTCTTTTGGAAATGATACTCTTGCAACTATAAAAGGAAAAGGCACTGCTCAGTTAAAAGAAAAGGTCAAAGCTGGAAATGTTTTGTATGTTGATAGATTGAAACATAATCTTCTAAGTGTCAGCCAGATGTGTGATCAAAGAACTGAGGTGATATTCAGATCAAATGGATGTCTTGTTCGCGATCTTGATATAGGTAAAATAGTGATCAAAGGTAAAAGAACTCCAAATAATCTATACATATTTGAAGAAGGACAACAACAATGCTATCTAAGCAAGGATGATGAGCACTGGTTATGGCACCGGAGGTTGGGGCATCTAAGCTTTTCACAAATAAGGAAAGCATGCAAATATCAGGCAGTTCATGGTCTTCCAGATATCAAAGTTCCAGACAACACCATTTGCAAATCATGTCAGTTTGGAAAGCAAACCAGAACTACCTTTCCGGAAAAGGTAGGATCAGCTAGCATGCCTCTTGAACTAGTACATACAGATACATGTGGTCCATTCAGGAAAAGGACACCTTGAGGAGAAGAATACTTGATATTATTCATTGACGATTTCTCCAGGTTTGTCTGGTTAGGACTTATGAAGCACAAAGATGAAGCATTCGAAAAATTCAAATCCTTTAAAGCCTTGGTTGAAAATGAATCAGGATACAAAATTAAGTGTCTTAGATCCGACAGAGGTGGGGAGTTTACCTCAAATGAATTTTTCGATTTCTGTGAAGAACATGGGATAAGAAGAGAATTCTCTACAGCTAGAACTCCTCAGCAAAATGGAGTGGTGGAAAGAATGAACAGAACTGTCCAACAAATGGCTCATGCTATGCTTGATGAATCTGGAACTCCCGCAACTTTCTGGGGTGAAGCAGCACATGCTGCGGTTATTATTCCCAACAAAACAAATGTCCGAGTGAACAACACTCAAACCCCTCATGAGCTCTGGTATGGTGAGACTCCTTCGGTAAAACACTTCAAAATCTTTGGGAGCAAATGCTATATTAAAAATACTGATGAGCAACTTGGAAAACTTGAACCTAGAGTAGATGAAGGCATCCTTCTTGGTTATTCTCCACACAGCAAAGCATACAAGTGCTATAATAAAAGACTTGGAAGAATTGTTGACAACATTGATGTAGTGGTTGATGAGAAGGGATACATTCCTAGGCAAGTAAATCATGAAGATATCAAAGAAGATGAAGGCCATCCTCAAATACAGAATGATGAAGAAGAAGAACCTCAAGAAGAACCAGAGGAGCAGATAAGGATAGAAGAGAAGACTCCATCCAGATATGTTCAGAAGAATCATCCAGAATCTCAGATTTTGGGACAGAAAGAAGCAGGTGTACAAACAAGAAGAACAATTGCAGAAGCTTCAAGCTATTTGGCATTACTCTCTTCCACTGAACCACAAAATGTGAAAGAGGCATGCAAAGATGAATGTTGGGTCAAAGCAATGGATGAAGAACTTGAGCAGATCGAAAAGAACAACACTTGGGAGCTGGTTCCTAGACCAAAGGATAAGAATGTTATAGGAACAAAATGGGTCTTCAAAAATAAATTGAATGAAAATGGAGAAGTAATTAGAAACAAGGCCAGACTTGTTTGTAAAGGGTATGCGCAGCAAGAAGGAATATATTTTGAAGAAACTTTTGCTCCTGTTGCAAGACTTGAGGCCATCCGAATGTTCCTTGCTCTCTCAAGCTTTCAAAACTTCAAAGTATTTCAAATGGACGTGAAATCAACCTTTCTGAATGGAGACTTGGAAGAAGAAGTATACATTGAGCAGCCAGATGGTTTCATTCTTGGAAATGATCCAAATCTTGTATGCAGATTGAAAAAGGCTCTCTATGGCCTCAAACAAGCTACAAGGGCTTGGTACTATTGTTTGGACAAATATCTTCATCAACAAGGTTTTTCAAAAGGATCAGCAGACAACAATATTTATATAAAAGTTGAAAATGACAAATTGCTGATACTTGTTGTGTATGTAGATGACATTATCTTTGGCAGCAATGAAGAAGCTATGAGTCAAAGCTTTGCCTTGGTGATGCAGAAAGAATTAGAAATGTCCTTGCTAGGAGAACTGACATATTTTCTTGGTTTTCAAATCCAACAAAATGAAGGAGGGATCTTCTTGTCTCAAACCAAGTATCTCAAGCATATTTTGAAGAAATATGGTATGGAAGAAGCAAAACCAGTATGTACACCCATGGTCACAGGATGTAACCTCAGTGCAAATGATGAATCAGAAACAGTGCATCAACCAACTTACAGATCTATGATTGGAAGTCTACTTTATTTGACAGGTACCCGACCAGACATCATGCATGCAGTGGGAATAGTTGGAAGATTTCAGGCAAATCCAAAGGAAACTCATCTTCAGGCAGTAAAGAGAATCTTCAAATATCTTCAAGGGACTCAAAACTATGGCTTATGGTATCCTAGAGATACAGATCTCACACTTCATGCTTATACAGATGCAGATTGGGCCGGAAGCGTGGATGATAGGAAAAGCACAAGTGGTGGTGCATTCTTTATGGGTTCCAGATTAGTATCTTGGTTCAGCAAGAAACAGAGTTCGATTGCCTTGTCTACAGCTGAAGCAGAATATGTTGCTGCTGCATCTTGCTGCACTCAACTCCTTTGGATGATGCAGACCTTGCAGGATTTTCAAATCACTTGTACACCACCCATCTCCATCTTATGTGATAATACAAGTGCAATCAACATTTCAAAGAACCCAGTCATGCATTCAAAAACCAAGCACATACCAATCAAGTATCACTTTGTCCGGGAACAAGTGCTTGAACAAAAGGTCAAGTTGGAGTATGTTCCTTCTAAGGAACAGGTTGCTGATATACTCACCAAACCATTGCCTAGGGAGACCTTTGAATACCTCAGGCAAAAGCTGTGGGTTGTTGATGCATCATCTTGTTGTTGAATCTCTTCTGATTGTTGGTTGTACGCAAGGTTCATCTGAAGTATATGCGTACATGTGCTGGGTTGCGGATTGGTCAAAGATCGAATGGCACAGGTTCAGGGGGAGCATATCTTGCATTGTTGGCATTATGGAGGAAGTACAGAAGGAGATCATGGATGTTGGTCTGAATATTGCTGCAATACGTCTCTATCTCTTTCATGGTCATGGATTATGGTTCTTCTTTGCAGATCTAGTTTATAGTCAAGGGAAGCATGTTCTTAGGGGGAGCATAACCTTTTGCCCTTGATGTCAAAGGGGGAGAGTGATTGGTTGTTGTTGCCATCAAGTCCAAAGGGGGAGATTGTTGGCATTATGATACATATGTTGTACTTGATGGCAACCCACTCATCTCAGATAATAAATTATAGTGTAGAGAAAAGTTCACGCACTTTTATGCAGAGAAAAGTTTATTTCATGTAGAGAAAAGTTCACGCACTTTTATGCAGAGAAAAGTTTATTTCATGTAGAGAAAAAGTTCACGCACTTTCATGCAAGGAAAAGCGCGTATATGTTGGAGAACTTTCCTTTGGTCCATGGTAGTTAGTCCTTGGTATTTGAACCTATGAGGAAAAGCGCGTATATGTTGGAGAACTTACCTTTGGTCCATGGTAGTTAGTCCTTGGTATTTGAACCTATGAGGAAAAGCGCGTATATGTTGGAGAACTTACCTTTGGTCCATGGTACTTAGTCCTTGGTATTTGAACCTATGGTTTTGGACCTTGGTACGCACTTTCATGCAAGGAAAAGCGCGTATATGTTGGAGAACTTACCTTTGGTCCATGGTAGTTAGTCCTTGGTATTTGAACCTATGGTTTTGGACCATGGTACCTCGTCAAAAGTGTTGATCTCACGCAATTTCATGGTTGGTTCATGGTATTAGTCTGACAATTTTTGATCCTATGGTTTTGGCCCGTGGTATTGCATCCAAAAGTGTTGATCTCACGTACTTTCATGGTTGGTTCATGGTATTAGTCCAACAGTTTTTTGATCCTATGGTTTTGGCCCGTGGTATTGTGAAAAGCCTAAGACTATAAAAGAGGAAGGAGATCATTTGGCAAAGCATCTTCTGAATTATCGAATATCTGATAAAGTGCTAGATCTGGAATATTGTGATTGGGTTTTGGTGCAGATCTGGATCTGAATGAAGAAGGAACCTGAGCGTAAGGAGAAGGATAAGTTCTATTGATGGGTCAAAATCTGAAGGCTGGAATAGTGGTATCTCTATATGATTTTGATCTGTGATATGTGGCATACGCTTGATCTATAAATCTAATAATCTGGGTCTGAATTATTGATGCATGTTTTATTTTACACATGTTATGATCTGGGTATGTCTGATGTAACAACTGCAAAGTTATAAGGAAATATTTGCAGATCTGTATGCGGGTTGGCTTTGGTGAAATCAGAGATTGATGATGCAAGTGTAGTTGATGGGTTTTTGATGTTCTTGGATCCAGTTTGAAAATTTATGAAAAGTGGTCCTTGAAAGAAAATAAGTAGGGGGTTGTAGCTCCCTTCCAGGAGAGACTTGAAAACGAGAGAGAGTTGTAGCTCTCTGCAGGTTGCAACCTGCGTACTGGTAAAGGACTGCACCAGTACAAAACCATTGTAAAAGGAGTTTCTAATTTGAAAGAAGATAGAGACATATTGCAGCAGGTGGTTTTCACCCACATTGGGTTTCCACCTTACATCTTGTGTTCTTTGGTGTGACTATCTGTTTTCTTTGTTCATGCTCATTATTTTATGGTACTGACATGCAAAAATAATTCAAAGAATAAATAAGGAAGATTTATTAAAAGAACTTGATAATACTGATTCACCCCCCCTCTCAATATTATTTCCAACAATCTACAAATTGCTGATGAGTTAATGTGTTCCCTTCTTGGGTAAGCTTGAGACCCTAGATTTTACCCTCCCTTTTGGCAAAAGTGATTGCTTTTCCTAATCCTTCCATCATGAGAATAAATAGAAATGGTGAAAGTGGATCTCCTTGCTCGAGGCCTCTCGAGGGTCGAAAGGATTTGGAGGGAGAGCCATTGAGGAGGATGGAAAAGCTGGCTGAAGTTACCAAAGCCATAACCCATCTTATCCAATTCTGGTCAAAGCCATAAGCAATTAGAACTTCTTTGATATATAACTAGCTCAATTTGTCATAGGCTTTCGCTAGGTCCAGTTGAATGATCATCCCTACTTGCTTATTATTCTTGAGAGAGTACACTATTTCATGTGCTTGAATGATGCTGTTAAGAATTTGCCTTCCTTCCACATAACCAGTTTGCTCCTTCGAAACGAGTGTTGGTAGGAGGGGCTTTAGTCTATTTGCAATAACTTTGGAGATGATTTTGTATATCACATTACAAAGGGCTATGGGCCTGAACCGATCTGGAGTCATTGCCTTATCCTGTTTAGGAATGAGGGCAATGAAAGAGGTATTTAGCGCTTTTAGGATTGTTTTTGAAATCCTTGAGTCCTCCACCACTTCCAGAATATCCTTTTTGACTATTTCCCAGCTTGCTTTGAAGAAGTCTACATTAAAACCATCCGGTCTAGGCGCTTTCCCATTGTGCATCTCATTTATTACTTCTTTTACCTCTTCTTCTGATACTGGTCTGTTGAGATTGAAATTGTCTTCCCTGGACACCATTTTTGGAATATGCTTCGTAAATTTTTTGATAGCTAGCGATCTGTTTGAGATAGGCTCCTCTGCTATTTTTTGAAAATGTTGTACCAGAACGAACTCCATATCTTTGTGTGTGTTGAGCTCTCTTCCTAACGGATCTATGATCTTTGTGATCTAATTATGGGCTTAGTGTTCCATGGTAGATTTGTGAAAAAACCTTGTGTTTCTTTCTCCTTCTTTGAGCCATTGTACTCTTGATTTCTGCTTCCAGAATATTTCCTCCTGCTAACATCTGGTGTCCCATTCTTGTTGTAGTGAGGCTGCTTGCAAATTCCTGTCCTCAGTGAAGCCTTCCTTAATAAGAGTTTGGTTAATATAAGCTTTTGTTCCACTTCTCTTTTGACTTTAAAAATGTTTCCAAACTCACTTTTGTTCCAATCTTTGAGTTTAGTCTTGATGTGTTTGAGTCTCTATTGCAGCATGAACATTTTTGTGCCTTGAATTGGTAAATATTCCATCCATCACTTATCAATGTTAGATATGAAATTAGGGTGAGTAAGCCAAACATTTTCAGACCTGAAGGGTCTATTCCTTGGAGTGCCAATAAAAGAAGCTTCTAGCTTAATTGGCCAGTGGTCTGACCCTCCAAAAGGTAGGATAAAAGCATTCAAGTTAGGCCCCGAGAGGAGGAGGTTCTCCGAGATTAGGAATCTATCTAGTTTTGAAGCAACTTGTGATGCTCCTCCCCTCTTATTGTTCTAGGTGAAGATCCCATTTGCTGTTTCTAAGTCCACTAGCTTCAAATTGATGAGGAAGTTCTGAAAGGCAATAGAATCCTTGCCCATTAGTCTAGTGCCTCCTTTTTTTCTGTAAGAGATTTGATCATGTTGAAATCTCCACCCAGAATCCAGGGTATTGCTGGGTGTCTCTGTCTAAGCTCCTCCAGTGAGGTGAGAAGCTTGAGTTTATCATCAAGATTTTGAGGACCATAGACATTAGTAACCATATAAATATCCTTGTAACCTAAAGGTTGGATAACCATTGAAAGATAGTTCCTAGATGCTTCCGCATCCAAAATGTCAAATTTCTGGGGATTCCAGAGAGTGAGAATCCCTCCCACTGTATTATTGGCTTTTACTTCTAGGTATTCATACTTACTGAGCCATTTACTATGTATCTTCCAGACTTTATCTATTGAACATTTTGTTTCCTATATGAACACCATATCTGGGTTTTCTTCTTTTATTTTTCTACTAAGATTCCTCTGCTTTCTTTTACTTCCTAGACCCCTGATATTCCAAGTTGCAAGCTTCATGATGATGGGTTTTTGAATGAGTAACTGGTAAGATCTTTCATCTTACCTAAGTTGATCATGAGCTTTCCACACTCTATTAGCAGTTCATTTTGACTCTTTCTACTTCTTTTCCTGCCTGGACTCTTAGCCGAGTGTCCTGATATTTCCTCCATTGATTTGACCCCTCCTTGGTCCTTACTTTCATGGCTTCTTTTGTTTCTTGAGGTTTTTATCTGAGATCACCAGAGGAAAAGCTGTTGTACTCTATCAAACTCCTCTTGTGGTAAGGAGTCTATCCCTTTGCTGGTTCCCTGGTTTAAGAATTTCTCCAAATCAAGATTTTCCCTCTCAAGAATTTCATGTAGTTCTTGGTCCTCAGTCCCAACTTCACTAGGGGTCATATCTTGATCCCTGCTTTGTTCCATGCTATTTGGTATGGCTTCATGCAGTTTGTTGTTATCCTATATTATTTCCATGTTGTCTTCATTGTCTTCCTTTTCTGTCTCTTTAGGATGATTGTCTAAAGTAATATCTTTTCCACTCTTCCCCCCTTCCTCCTCTAAAACTTAAAAACTATTGCGACTTGCTACTTTTTTATCACTCTATTTTTTCTGATACCTTCTTCCTCCGCCTTTCCCTCTACCTCCTATCTTGGTGAATCCTTCAGGATCTTTGTGTATTTTGGTCCTCAGATTCTCCTCCCACTTGTTTTGTGGGCAATCTCTGAAAAGGTGTTTGTGTTCATGACATTTCCGGCATCTAAAAGGGACATGTTCATAGTCCAATGCCTATACCCATTCCTCATCATACACTTCTAAGACCACTTCATCCAGGAGTGCTCCCAATAAATCCATTTCCACACATATTCGTGCGAAGGAAGTATATTTCCCTCTCAAAGTTGCCTCTGAAATTTTTAGAAAATGTCCTAATTTATTTCCTATAGCTTTCATCGATTTAGGCAGCCAATAATCTAGAGGTAGGGAGTAAAGTCTTATCCATACCGGGACCAAAGTGAATGTCTCTCGCTCCTAGACAAAGTTCAGTACCCAAGGTCGCATATAGAGTCCTTCAGCAGCATAGAAATAAGGTCCTCCTTCGAAAACTCTGTCTTTATCCTCTAGGCTATTGAAAATCACTATGAAGAAGCCCTTGGACCCTAGATGTAGAGTTATATCCCCCTTTGTTTTGTAGTTGTTTTTGATCCAAGTGTATAGATTCTTCTCTGTGGCCATAAGCCCATAAACTTATAGATAATAGCATATGTCATCATGTGATCTCTGTGCTTCTGTAATGCAGGATCATTTAGAACCACCCTAGGTTTGGTGGCAATCTTGGGCTTACAAGATCCTCCTGCCGAGTTGTACCCTTTTCTTTCCTGACTGTTGTCCTCTGGAATCTTCTCCCTTTTGACTGTCTCGTGAGTTTCTTCCTGAACATCATCTTTGCTGCTTTCTGGTTCTGTTGAGTCTATATATTTTTTTCCTTTCTCCTAGGGTCTCCTGAATCCGTTCAAACTCGTTTCTCTGCTTTTATTCGAAACAACATTGCTGTAGGAGGGAGTGGAACTCCCTCCTCCTGGCACCTCCATGGTTCTCAGCTCGCTCCTCCTGTTGCTTCCTGCTCTAAACCCTAGAAAAAAACCCCTACGATTAGTGATCTATTTGTTCTACATTATTATTATTACATTATTATAACAATTTTACATTACTTTTGTGATAAAATGAAATTGGATATTAGAATAATAATAATACTTAAAAATATCATCATTGATATTATAACATTACTATTATTTTATTGATATTATAAAATCATTTTTTTTAAAGAGACAGTTAGATTATATTGATTCAGCTGGAAAATAGGCCAAAGCTCTTACATACATAGATAGTTCTTCATCAATTGTTGACCAAAATTGCTCACAAAACAATCTATTTCTACCTAGTCTTTTGCATACAAAATTCTTACATCATTTATTCTATATATCCACCAAAAGACTCCATATTATTTAGCAAAAAAGTATGACATTCAAATATAACAAAAATCTTTGACCACTGGCTTCCATTTCCTATTGTTCACCAACTTCTTGCTCAATTGTCGTCGCTTTCATCTGGTGCAGAGGGGGGTCTACCAAAGTCTAGTCCTGTGGGATTCTGGAATGATTTTATTAATAATTTTTTGGATGGGGAGGGTCGGAGAGGCCATAAACCTCTTCTAGAATTCCAATAGTTGTTATTTCCACCGTAACCTCAATGCCATCCACCTTAAGATTAAAATTATTGATTTTCTTAGCAGGGTTTTCGACCATGAGATGAAGGTACTCCATTTATTTTCAAAAACGTTCCCACTGTCAGTTGAGTAGGTGAAATGTGAGTGCTCTTCCAGGGTTACCTATTCTCCAAGCTTCACCAAAATTTCATAAATTTTATCCATGATGATCAATAGATGATCCTTGCTGCCATTACCAATGTTGTCCTAACTTAGAGAGGCCATATCACTAGATACTGAGACCTTAACATAGAACATTATATATTTCAGAGATGCTTCCCATCTTTTATAATGTTGGAATACTCCTCCAGTCATGCTTGTAATCATCACTTCATATTTATTTATTCTGGCCAACATATCATCGTCGATCCACAATATCCCTACACAAAATCCTTCATCCGACTTCTGATTGCGGGCATACTGAAGTGGTTTAATATTAATGGAATTCTGGCTTGCAAATCCATCATCGTCAATTTAAGAGCACTTGACTCTAACATCCACCTATCATTTTGCATGGTTTCCTTTCTCCTGCTTCCTCAGCTGGGGGCACTTCCCAACAAAACTTCTTGCTTGACATGTGATCCATCTGTCTAACCAATAATCCGAGATTAAATCATTTCATAAAATGTTGATGGTCTAGATGACCCACTTGTATAGGCTTTTAATTAGCCTTAAACTACTAACAATCAACACTTTTATATTCATGGTATATGGATTATGGAGAGAGCATTATAACCCTAGGAAATGATCCCTTCCTGTAATCCCGTTCCCTTATTGGCATGTTCATTTACATTTGAATTATTTTCTCTTTTTCTATGATAGAAAATTATGGAATCAAATTTTTGTATTTGCAACCACATTCTCGCAAATAATGGAGCTCGATCATTCCTAGGAGGACTCTTAGATTGGTGGAAATTTTGGATTGTTATCATGGAGTCCCTGAAAACAACAATATGGTGAATTACCTTTTCTATGGCTATCCTTATCGCTTTCCATAATGCTAAGGATTTTGTTTGGTTGATTGTTGTCCATCCTAATCCCAAAGAAAGATTTGACACTATTTCTTATTCGGGGTTGTATATGACCCGTCCCGCTCAAGCCTCACCCAGAGTTAATTTTGATTCTCCATCAAAGAATAACTAGTGTTGTCTTAGAGAGTTGTCATTCCATGAACTAATCTCTTTGCCTTCTGATTAAAATTGTAAGAGTTGAGTTGAGAGATTTCAAGATGCCAGCATGATGTGAAAATTTGCTTATTTTGAGCCAATTAGATTCTTTCAGTGAGATTCTCAATCTCCTCAGGATTAAATCCATTGGATGTTATGCCTTCAACAAGAAGCCGAGATGCTTTCAATGCTTCTTGGATCAGGTTGGGCTTGATGTTCTTGAAAATGGTCTAATTACGAGATAGCCATATCGAACAACATATATATTTGGGGATTGCAACCCAACGTCTGATGGGAATATTTTTTTCCTTTTGGTGCATCGGATATTGTTGCCTCCACATTTCAAACATTTATGTCTAGTTCTTTGGGAAGGATTGGATATGCTTGATCGGTCTCAATGCTCATCTCTAGGCTTCTGTTGAGAAAGGGCACCGACAAAAGACATCCTGGATGTCTTCTTCAGCTGCTTCACACAACTCACATCTTGATGGGCCATGGGTTTTGCTTTTCTTCACATTCTCTTTCGTTAGAATCTTTCCATGCACCAATTCCCAATAAAAGGTATTTAGGGGAGTCCATCCTTATGCCAAAATCCCCCCCATATGCTTGAAATTGGAAGATGTGGCAATTGAGAGATTAAAGACTCGTAACCCTCCTTTATAGTGTAGTTGGATTTTCCCCCTAACTCCACATTCTTTGATCTATCAGGTACTAGTTGCTACCAGAGCATATCCCTTTATTGATTTGACCAATGCATCCTACTATTGAGATAAATGGGTCAGGAGGAGGGGGTGGTGCAAACCTTTCCAACAACCATCCTCATCTTAGTCTGAAATATCCGCCAACTTGAGCAAATCCTACTACTGCATCCATTATGAAAATTCAAGAATTCTATTCTCTTCAGTTGCTAACTTTGAGGAGGGGATTCAATCCTTCCACAAATAAATTTTCCTTTTATTCCTGGAGTGCCAACCCAATTGATTTAACAATGTTTGGGTTGTCATTTTGCATAATGTCAAAATATTAGATCCCTAAGCTTCCTAAGACTCCTCTTCTAGCCTAGTTTTTTATGAAAGTATTTCCTCATAAATTCATTCTTCCACCATTTCTTAGTCTCTGAATGAGCCTCCATACTAACTTTTCTCCCAATGCTAGATTAATATATTCTAGGTCTTTAATGGCCAATCCTCCTAATTTTTTTGGGATCCTCACTGTGTTCCAATTTATTAGATGAAAGTGTTGTTTTCTCCTTTTCCTGCCTTACCACAGGAACTTCCATATCATGTTGTCGATGCATTGGGTGACTCCTTTGGGAGCTAAAAGACTAGAGTCGATGTATATCACTAGATAATAGAGGATTGAACTTATGAGAACCTTCTTGGCTGTCACATTTAACCACTACACTCCCTAGGAGCAGATTCTTTTCTTATTCTTCTGTATCACTACCTCCGAATCCTCTCTATTTGATGGCCCAAAGGAAATTGGAATACCAAGATAGGTGAATCATTTCCAGTTCTTTGCCACCTTGAATCCTAATATCCTTGATATTTTTTTGTTTAACAAGAACGATTACTATATTTATTGCCAAAAGTGGATCATGCTCCCATTACAATCGACAATAGCTTTTAAAAACTGAGCAATGAGAATGAGCTGATGACATAGTCCCTTCTCCTATGCTTATATTAAAAAATTTAGTGAATTCTTTGACTATTCTTGTTTTCTGTCTTACATATTATCTCTGGAAGAGAAAATTCTGCGACCTTTTCCTTGTGTTTTTCTTTTTTTGTTCCTTAAGTTTGCTATTCCTTATGCTATTATTCGTTTTTCTTATTGTTCCTTCGGGTTGCTGTTCCTTCAGATGCTATTCCTTCAGCCTACTATTCCTTCGGATGTTGTTCCTTTGGCCTGCTATTCCTTTGGCTTTTTGTTCCTTTGGATGTTGTTCCTTCTGTTGTTGTTCCTTCGGCCTGTTGTTCCTTTGGATGTTGTTCCTTCTGCTTGTTGTTCCTTCTGGTGTTGTTCCTTCTGGTTGCTGTTCTTTTTGCTGTTGTTCCTTCATCTGCTTGTTGTTCCTTCTTCTATTGTTCCTTCGGCCTGCTGTTCCTTTGTATGTTGTTTCTTCTTCTGATGTTCCTTCTGCTTGTTGTTCCTTCTAGTGTTGTTCCTTCTGGTGTTGTACCTTCTGGTTGTTGTTCCTTTTGTGGTTGTTCCTTCTGCCATCTACTGATGTTCATTCTAGTGTTGTTCCTTCCTTCTGCTTGATAATCCTTGTGATTTATGGCCCATCTGCTCGCTACTTGGAGATCCTGAATGTGACTTTCATGGTTCCAATTACTACTCTTAATCTGAATATTGGGGCTAGTGAGTGTAGATCTGCCTTCTGTAGATTGTCTAAGGAAAAGGATGAATCGAGCAGGGTCCTCCATTAAGGCTAAGATTACCTTGAGACAACAGACAACCTTTATTTGCCAGCGAGTCTGCTTGCTTGTTTAAATCCCATAGAATATGGTATGAGTCAAATGTGTCGAAGTCTTTCAATGTGTTTCAAATTCTCTGCAAGGTTTTGTTTAAAGATGGGTTATGAAAATAATCTTCGGAGTCTAAGAGATTAATCAGAAGCTTTGAGTCTTCAAATATTTGGATTATTTTATAACCTAACTCCTTCACAATCTGGAAAGCTTTTAAGAGGCTGTAATTCTCTGCTTGATTGTTCAAACTTATGCCTAGGCCCCAACTGTAGCTGATTTTATTCGATCTATCTAGGGAAAGAATCAATCCTCCTATGCCTGCAGTGCCTGGATTCCCCTTGGACACTCCATCAAAGAAGATAGTGGCTTTTGGGGTCCCCTGCCACCATGTAAGAAAATCACCTTCAGTGAGACGCAAGCGCCAAGTAGGAGCTTTCATCAGTTTACTGATTGAATCTTTCCTTTCTCCTATCACGCAGGGTCCTAGCCATGCAGAGACTTCTGCAGATAAAATAAAGGCAAAAGTTGATTTATCTACTATTTCCAACAAGAGAGATTTTACTTTGACATCCACTTCCACTAATTTTGGGAGCCTGTTGTTGAAAACACACTCATTTCGAGCCAACCACACTTTCCAACAAAGGCATTTTGGAATAGCTTGCCAAATGTTTTTCCAGCTTGCGTTTTTAATTTTTTTCTCAGGGTTTTGATCTGCCCAGGAGGTGTAGAGAGAAACGATTGATATCTTGGAGGGGGTGGGTACACTAAGTCTGTGGAGGACCATCTTCTAGACTTGTGAAAAAACACAGTCAACCAATAAATGGTCAGAGGTTTCGATAACTGAAGTGCATAGGCAACATCTAAAGGGGCCATGGAAGCCTCTTTTGTTCAGAATTTCTCTTGTTAGTGCCTTTTTATGCATGAGTAACCAAGTGAAGAAATTCACCTTTAGAAGGAAAAGGGGAGACCAAACGGATTTCCAGAGCTTCGTGTCAGCAAAGATGCATGTGTGACTTGTAGAGAGGAGAATCCTTGAGCTGCCGTATAAATTCTGGTTCTTCCCCACCCCTATTTATCTTTGGATGAACAATGGATAGGGGAGAGGCCAAAGAGAGCTGCACAGAGCAAGTTTTTTTGTGCTTCTAGAGGGTCAGGAATCCCTGGAAAAGTCCATCCTACCCAATTCCATTTGCTATCCCAAGAACATATTTTTGCAAGCCGGAGGAGGCCTTTGTTCAATAGCCAAATATTTAAATCATTACAAGAATTTAGGGTGGCCAATGGGGCATTCCCTTGAATGGTGTCCTCCCATAGTAATGTTCTCTGTTCATTACCTGGTATTCAGTATAAATGCTACTGTATATGGTCGATGATTCTTCTAACTAAATTCCATATTGTTGTTCCTGTTGGAGTAGAAGCAGTTGTGAGGTTTCTCAGGGAGCCTCCCTTTAGGTATTTCTTCCAGAGGATTTGACGATAGGATGATTTTAATCTGCATACAATTGCCATATGATTTTTCCACCGAGAGCTAGATTTGCTAAAGCCTGGATCACATATCTATAACCCACCTTGCTAGAGTGGTCTATTCAGGATATCCCATCTCACCAGATGTAACTTGATCTGATTGCCCTTGCCCCCATTCCATAGAAAGTCCAGGAGGAGTTTGGAAATCTGTTTCGTGGTAGACTTAGGAGCTAGCAGGAGGGAAGACTAGAAGATGGGAAGGGCGGAGAGGACTACCTTTATCAAAACCAACTTCCCTGCCTTTGTTAGCCATTGGCCTCCCCAATATGCTATTTTTGCTTTTATCTTGATAATTACTTCAATTCAAAGGGAGGGAGGGCTTGGTCCCAAGGTTAAGGGAAGACCAAGATATTTGATCTTTCCCCACTTTTCATACCTAGGGAATCCCAATGTGTAGGTAATTCGAACAATATTTGGGTGATCTACATTCCATCCATAAACCACACTTTTTCTTTTATTGATCAAGGCTCCTGTGATTAAACAAAAGTGTTGAAGGATTTCTTTGAAAGCCTTTGCTATCTTAATTGAGGCCCCTCCCAAAAGGAGAGAGTCATCCGCAAAGAGGGCGTGGTTTATAGGATCCACCCCTCTTGCTACCTTGATACATGGAATAATGCCTACTTCCATTTCTGCTGTTAGATTTCTGCTTAGGGATTCTGCCAACAAGATATAAAGAAAGGGTGACAATGGGCATCCTTGGTGGAGCCCTCTAGAAGCTTGGGAAGTCAAAAGGTCTGCCATTGACTAGGGGGGATATCCAAGGTCTGTGTGTGCAGGCTTTTATCAAGTTGACAAATTCAGCACTAAAACCGATGGAGAGGAGGATTTTATAGAGAAATGAAAGTTTAACCCGGTCAAAAGCATTTGACATATCCAACTTGATGAGCATGCCTTTTTCCTTCCGAGAGTGGCTAGAGTGGAGGGCTTCTTGCACTTGGATCACATTGTCTATGAGGTGCCTTCCTTTGACGAAACCGCCCTGCAGAGGGGAGATCAGGTTCCCTACCAATATCCTTGATATTATTGCATAATGGACTCATTACAATTCCATCCAAGGAGATGCTTTTTCTACTTATTGACTGGCCCTATAGACAAGAGAAAGTATGCACCCAAAATCCTTTTGAATTGCATGTCTATTATTTTTTAGTCTCCTCCCATCAGCAGGTTATCGTTTGTGAATTGCAAATGATTGATTTCTTTGAAATTTTGGGCTATGCTCAAACTTGGAAGATTCCCTTCCAATCTAGCTACTTCCAAAATTTTTCTCAGGCTCTCTCCCATAATGATATACAGAAAAGGGGAGAGTTGACACCCTTGTCTTAATCCTCTTGAGACAAAAAATAAGTGGGTTGGCCTACCATTTATTAACAGTACAATTCAGGGGCCGCAATACAAGCCTTAATACATTGAATGAACTCTTGAATAAACCCAAATTTTTCTATAGTTAAGAAGAGGAAGGTGTGATTTACCCTGTCATGTCCAACTTGATGACCATTCCTTCTTCTATGACTTCCTTATTGGAATGGATCGCTTCTTGCACCAAGATAATTTTATCTAATATGTTTCTTTTTTGCATAAAGCATCCCTGGTTCTTAAAAATAAGCGAAGGCAACACTTTGTTTTCAGTCTATTAGCTATGAATTTTGTTAGAATTTTGTACATTTCATTACACAAAGAGATAGGGTGAAAAAATTTCTTCCTTTGGTATGAGATCAAGGAAGGAAGAGTTAGTGTTACCTCTCATCTTATTTTTGATTCGAGAAGGAAGGTCTTGAATCCTTGTCTGGATTGGGAGACAAAATTGCTTCTTGAACTTATTCCTCATCTATGCTCCTAAGTAACTCCTAATTTGTGTTTGGCGAGACCATTTTGGGAAGGAATTGGAGGAAATATTGTGCTTTCTCTAAAGGGATCTGATCTGCTTTATACAATGATTGGAAGTGTAGGAAGGCTTCTTGCTTGATTTCCTCAAAGGAGGAAATTCATGGCCTACCATCTGAGATGATTTCCTTTACTTAGTTTTTAAATTCTCTTTCCTTTGCCCACTTGTGAAAGAAAGAGGTATTCTTAGCCCCGACCTTTAGCCATATACTTCTTGACTTTAATCTCCATGTCTCTTCCTCTTATCTACTTACTGCAAATATGCACCAAGTCAAATCTTTTTAGTAAGTGAGAATATTCTATGGGGACTGATTCAAGTAGTCGATGATGATATTCTAACCGCTTCACTAATTCTATTCACTTTTGTCCTGAAAGGGCGAAATGACTTTTTCAACTAGGACCGAAGAATAATCTTGACATTTCGTAGTTTGGATTCCTAAACGAAGGCAAGGGAGCCTTGTATCGGGGAGAGCCATGATTTCTTGATCATGTCAACAACTCCATCCTCCTGTAACCAGATTAGATTGTACCTGAAGGGGATAGGGCCCAAATTTATAACTTTTCCAGTTGTAATGAAATTGGATGGTGATCGAATTCTCCTTGATCTTTGATCGCAGAGGTGTATTCAAACCCCTTCAAGAGCCAACTAATGTGAATTAATAATACGTCCAAATGGGAAAAAATATGATTTCACCCTAATCTGCAGTTGGACCAAGTATGATTGCTTCCACCTCTCTTCTCTTCCTCTTTTAAAAATGTGTTGAAGTCACCCCTGATAATACAATTTGTTTTGAACTTTGTTCTTTATTTAATTTAACGAGTCCCAAAATTCTGCCTTTGCCCCATACTAAACTCAAGCGTATATGTTCATTATTGGAATACATTCTCCTGGCTCCTTGGATTCCAATATTTCCATAATCCAGTGCTACTTTTTCAAGCTTTCAACCAAAGTGAAGTGTCTCTCTGACTAAATTCTGCTCAGACCTATTGACACTCCTCTTGATTACTGAATTATTCCTGGTTGTCAAACCAAAAGAATTCTGCTGCTTTTAGGACCTCTTGATTTTCCAACTTAGTTTCTTGGCGGAAAAGAATCTAAGGGACTTCTTGCTTGACTAGATCTTTAATATATTGGGTTTTAAAAAGGTTCCCTAAACACCTTACATTCCACGATAGAAATTTCGTTTGGAAGCGAGGTTCTGGATGAAACCCCCTCCTTCATTTCCTTCACATCCTTTACAACCTTTGCCCTTAAGGATTTGAGTTGTTACTGGTTGGATCCCTAACGTTTTATTTAGCTTTGCTTATTTTTCACAAATCGTCTTTCTTAGGGGCCAACCATATTTCTTTCTAGTGCTCTCTGGTTCATAACTGGTGATCTCATCAACCCACACCAAATTTTGTGCTATATGATGAGTGATGACCCCTATGATTTCCTCTGCAACACTAACACCATGGGATTTCGATGTAGGGCGTGGGGCTATGCAAATTCCACCACCTCTTTCACCATATCCGATCTTGGGGGGTCAGGAACTTGAGGTGGTTGTCCTCATTGATTTCACCTTCTTTTGTGTCTTCATATTCTTCATTATCCTCTTGGGATGCATTATTCTTTGTTGCATTGGATCCATCTGCCCTTTCTTCATCATGGTTCCTCAGAACGTTAAAGGGATTTGAGGTGGATGCTTCATTATTTCTGTGAGTGGCTTGGGGTTTTTGGGCAACAAATTTTCCTTTGGTTCCTTTCTTTTGTGTTTTTCATTTCCCCTCAAAGATTACATTCTGCTCCGGGAAAGGGGTTTTTGATCAGGTGCTCAGAATTATGCTAAAAAACAAAGCATTAGAATCTTGTCAAAATTAGCTTCAGATTGAAGAGCTCATCATTCTGAATCCATCGGCGTGAACGACACTCAAATCCGAGTTTGTATGCAGAAGTTAGAGAAAGTTAGAGTTCAAATTTGACTCGCCTACATGGAAGGATTAGGATGATGTGGCAAGGTCTTCAACGAATAAGGAGGCGCCAAGTAGCAGCCCGTCATTGGCCCTCGCATATCGCATATTTCAATGGTAAGTTGTTTGGGTTAAGAATCACCCCCCAGGTAGAGCCAATTGCGACTTGCGATATCACAATCGTAGGAAAGGATTGTCGAACAAATATCAGCCCCACCACCGGTAAGGTTGGGAGTTGCGATGCGATGTGATTGCATATCGCAATCGCAGTGGCAACAAGAATCAGCCCCGATAAGGGTTGGGTTGCGATACGATATCAGCCCTAATTGCGACGTGTAAATTGAAATTGCATATCGCAATCGCACAAGACAACAAAGTCCTGAAGTTTATCACCGCCAGACATCACCGATTGCGATTTGTGATATGAACAACAATTATAGCCCACCGCGCAGTGAAATCCTCTCTTGGTTAGTGGATTTTGGAGCTAATTTGTAGTTTTTTGCCAGTTTTAGAGCATTTTGTGGAGTGAATAAAGGAAGAACTAGGAGAAGTCATAACTTCTTCAGTTCTTATCCAAATTTGATGCAAAAATAGTCAATTATAGAAGTTTTGGGTATTCTAAACTCATTGAGATAGGTTTTATAGCCATATGAGCATTGTAAACACACTTTTGATGTAATTTGAGCATAATAGAGAGGCACAAGCCATTGGAAGTTGGACCAAGGAGACGTAGCTCAGGAGGGGTGAACTCCTTTATCATATGATTATTGTGTGTTGTATTTTGATGTTCATTACTATTATATTGCTACTATTCAACATATGTTTTTATGTTAAATTGTTCATAAAATTTACATAATAAACTCTCATGGGAATTTTAAAATTAAGCAAAAGTATTGAATCATTAAACACTTGAAAAAGCAAATAATAAACATCTGGGTTTTTATTTTGAATGGAGAATTAGCACAACATTACTAAGTTGCTCCAATTCAGATCAAGTTGATATCAGAGCTTTGTTTTTCATACTATATTTTCTTGTGAAAGAAGGATTTAGTTGTTTGCAATTTTATGTCATGCTTACAAGGTTAAAGCTCAAAAGAGGTGAAGGAAAGCTGGTTGAAAGCCTTGAAGTTGGGTCACATCGAAGAAGAGCAAGGTTTCCAAAATATTCTACACCAGTTCAGCCTCAAGTTGTAGAAGTTGCAGTTGAGATTCCAACACCAGTACAACCTCAAGTTTTAGTTGAGTCTCCAGAGACCATGTCTCATGAAGGAGAACCTATCATGACAAAAGATGATAAGACCTTCAAAAAGGCTTTCTTTGATATGAAAGAGATGATTAAGGTCCTCTATGAAGAGAGGAACAACAGATTGCAAGGAGAAAGCTCTGAGCCTCCCAAAGGAGAAGGCTCTTCAGGAGGAGGTAATGGGAATGGAGGAAAACCTCCACCATCTTCTTCATCTTCTTCTTCAAATCCATATTCACACTCTTAAGAGTTATGGATGATGTTTTAAGATCATTTCTTGATGAGTTTGTAATTGTCTATTTAGATGATATTTTGATATTCAACAAATCACGAGAAGAGAATGTAAAGAATGTTAGGAATTTTTTGGATATCATGAGAAAATAACATTTATTTCTAAAGATGTCTAAATGTGAATTCGGGAAAACTTCCTTAGTATATTTGGGCTACATAGTTGTAGGAGGTGAGTTAAAGATTGATCCCTCTAAAGTTTTGGTCATTTTGAATTGGCCAATATCCAAATCAGTCACAAAAGTAAGGAGTTTTTTATGAGCAACCCACTACTAGAGGAAGTTCATTGCCAATCTCTCCTCCATAGAAGCTTCACTACATGCATTGACCAACGTGAAGGTTATCTTCCAGTGGGGAGGAAAACAGAAACAAAAACATTTGATGCTTTGAAACAAAAGATCAGTTCAACCCCAGTTTTAGCATTGCCGGATTTGAAACAACCATTTGAAATACAAACAGATGCAAGTGACTATGTCATGTTTACAACATGGTAAGCCCATTTCATTTCATTTTGAGATTTTTAATGGTGGTGTTATTAAATATCCTACATATGATAAAGATCTTTACACATTGGTATAAAGTGTGAAGAAATGGAAGCATTACTTGATGGGAAAAGAAACCATTATTCACACTGATCACCAGCCTTTGCAATATCTGCAATCTCAAACCAAATTGCAGCAATCAATGCACTTTCGTTGGATGAGATTTTTACAACAATTCCACTTGGTAATCAAGTATAAGAAAGGAATTTATAATAGAGTTATTGATATGCTTTCTAGACCAGTTGAAAATGTATCCATTTTACTTAAGAATAATTCTATTTTACATGAAAGTTATATTGAACAATACGCACAAGACACTGACTTTAAGGAGGTGTATTTAAACTTGAGTCAAGGCCACCAAGTTGAGGAATTAGACTACCATGTACATGATAATCTGTTGTATCGTTTAGGAAAACTTTGTGTTCCATAGGGAGAGAGAGTAAATGTCACAAGGGAAGCACACACTTCTGTTATCGCTGGACATTTAGGTGTAAGTAAAACAGTGGAAAATCTTCAAAGGTATTTTTATTGGCCTCGTATGCTTGAAAGTGTGTCACATTTTATAATAGGTTGTTCAATGTGTGCAGTCAGTAAGCCTAGTGATAGGAAACTAGGATTGTACACACCACTTCCAGTGCCTTCAAGACCATAGGAAAATGTTTCTATGGATTTTGTAGGAGGTCTTCCTATGTCAAGGAAAGGTCATGATTATCTGTATATAGTTATGATAGGTTTAGAAAGATGTGCATGTTAACGCCTTGTAAAAAGAAAATTATTGCTGAAAAAACAACTCAACTTTACTTTCAAATTGTATGGGTTCATTTTGGATTGCCTACTTCTATTGTAAATGATCGTGATTCTCGATTTGTTGGGAATTTTTGGTCAAGTTTATGGAGCTTGATGGAAACCAAATTGAAGGAAAGTACAACCTTTCATCTGCAAATAGATGGTCAAACTGAAGTGGTTAACAGTACAATCATTCATTTTCTAAGAGGATATTGCAACAAACATCCTAAGTTGTGGGATGAACAATTGCATTATATTCAACATGCTTACAGCTAAGAAAAATACTCTTCTACTCTAACTTCTCCTTTTGAGGAATGTTTTGGTTGTTTGCCTAAATTGCCTTTGGATGTCATCTTTGAGAAATATGTAGCTATAGATGGACATAGTGACATAGACAAAGCAAAGAAATTCATTGGGAAAATTCAGTTGATTCAACAAACAGTTCAAGAACAACTAGAAAAGAGTCAAGGAAAGTATAAAGCAAGGCATGATAAGCATCGGGTGGCTCATCAATTTCAAGTAGGTGATGACGTTTGGATATACATTAGCAAGGAAAGGCATCAAGGTGAAGGTAAAAAGCTGAAACGAATTCGTTATGGTCTAGCTAAAATTTTGGAAAAGATTGGTAATAATGATTTAAAGCTTGATTTTCCTTTATATATGCAAATATATTATGCTGTTAATGCTAAAAATTTGAGATTATATGAACCTCATTTGATTGAATATCAAGGAGAGAATGTTCGAATTCCATCTATTGAAGAATTTTCTCTAGAATACCTTTACATGCTTCAACAAGACACTATACTTGACAGAAGGACAAGGACAATTAAAAGAGGAAATATTGATTATCTTCGAGTGGATCTCAAAGGTACAAACCCATCAAAGGCCAAATGGATTGAAGTGGGGAAGATGAGGGAATACTACCCTTATTTGTGTGATAACTGAAAGTGATCATTTTGGGGTCCAAAAGGCTTCCAGTGGGGAGGAGTGATCAGGTGCTCAAAATTATGCTAAAAAATCAAAGTGTCATAATATTGTCAAACTCAGCTTTATATTGAATAGCTCATCATTCTGAATCCAATGCTGTGAACGACACCCAAATCCGAGTTCGTATGTAGAAGTTAGTGCAATTCAAAGTTCAAATTTGACTTGCCTACTTGGCAGGATTAGGATGATGTGGCAAGGTCTTCAGAAAATAAGGAATCTCCAAGTGGAAGCCTGCCATTGGCCCTCGCATATTGCATATCACAGTGGTAAGTGGTTCGGGTTAAGAGTCAGCCCCCAGGTAGAGCCGATTGCGATTTGTGATATCGCAATCGTAGGAAAGGATTGACGAACAGATATCGACCCTGGTACCGACATGGTTGGGAGTTGCGATGTGATGTGATCGCATATCGCAATTGAAATCACAACGGAAACAAGAATCAACCCCGATAAGGGTTGGGTTTTGATGTGATATTGACCCTGATTGCGATGCGGTAAACCACAATCACACAAGATGACAAAGTCCCACAATTTATCATCACCAGACATCGTTGTTTGTGATTTGCGATACGATTGATAGTTACATCATGCCACACAATGAAATCCTCACTCGGTTAGTGGATTTTGGGGCTAATTGTAGTTTTCTACTGGTTTTAGAGCATTTTGTGGAACGAATAGAGGAAGAACTAGGATAATTCATAACTTCTTTAGTTCTTATCCAGATTTGATGGAAAAAAAAGTCAATTCTAGCAGTTTTGGGTATTATGAACTCATTGAGACAAGTTTCAGAGGAATTTGAGCTTTTTAAACACACTTTTGACGTAATTTTAGTATAATAGAAAGGCCCAAGGAGATGTAGCCCAGGTGGGGTGAACTCCTTTATCATATGATTGTTGTGTATTGTATTTTGATGTTCATTATTGTTATATTTCTGTTGTTCAACATATGTTTTTATGTTAAATTGTTCATAAAATTTACATAAGAAACTCTCATGAGAATCTGTTAATAAAGCAAAAGTATTGAATCCTTAAGCACTTGAAAAAGCAAATGATAAGAATCTTGGGTTTTTATTCTAAATGGGGAATTAGAACAACATTACTAATCTGTTCCAATTCATATCAATTTTAGGGGCTTTGGAGTAGTCTTGAGTGAAATGGTCGTATTTATGGAATATTCTACATTTGAACATGATCTCCTCATAGTCAAGGATTTGTCAGTGCTTCCACTCTCCTAGAGTTAGGCTTACTTTCACTAGCAACCCTTTCTCTAGATCCACTTCCATGCAGATCTTGGCATATGCGAATTGAGATCCCTTTGGTTCATATTTGTTTATGTATTTTTTGACTCCATTTCCTATTGCTTGAAGGAAATCATCACTATAGTAGGAGAGAGGGAGTCGAGGTAATTTCACCCACACTAGGATTTCCATCAAGATATCTTCATCAGGGTTTAAATCAAGTGTCCATTTATTCAGGTACATACCACAAGATCCGAAGAAGTATGGCCCATTTTGGAATCTTACTTCTCTATCTTCTTTGAATTCAAATAAGGTATCAAAGAATCCATTTCCTACTACATATAATTCTATATTACCCTTCACCATATGCCACCATTTCTTGTTGATCCATGCTTCCATGGACTTCGGTTAAGGGCACATACTTGTGAACTTGTCGATTAAGGCCCTTTCATAGTAATAGAGGGAAGTCATTCGAGCTCCTAGCAGTAATGCAATATGCTTGACCTCGTCGTTATGCTTCACAAACTTTGATAGATGCACGTTTGATCAGGTCGCTTCGACAGAGAGGAGACCAAGGCTTGGAATACAACGAATTCATCTGCATGTGAAGGGGAGGAATGAAGGGATTGGGGGGGGGGTAGGGGGTGTAGCCCCCCAAGGGATGCCATTGGAGAGAAGGTATGGTTTCTTATAACATCATCATCATCAACATCATTATTTTGTAATCTTGGCAGGAATACAACTTGATCATGTCCAACTTCTTAGGCTAATTGATGGGATAACATAAGATTTGAACCCAAGACTTCTGGTTCAGTGAGACTTCATTTCCATGACCATTACCTATTGAACTACCCCAAAAGGACATTATTATTGTTATTATTATTATTATTTTCAGTAATAATTACTAATGATAATACTTTTAGATATTTCAATAATAGAAATATTAATTATTATATATTTTTAAGAATAATATTATTACATATTAGATTTTTTTGGAATAATAAAAATTTTCAAATTATATTCTCTCAATGATTTTTTCATGGTTTCATTTAATAATTTCCTAATGTCTCTTTCTCGACACTCTCCTTATAAATTATTTAGGTCTCTCTTCCTCTTCACCTATGTTTTTTCTTCTTGTCCATGATGATGGGTGAAGTCTTCACACAAAACATTAGATGTTTTAACCCCTTATCACACAATTTTCTCCATAAACTACTTACTCACTAAGATAAATGTAGGCAAAATGTCTACAAAGCTAAGCCATTTGCATCCTATACTTAGCAATCAATGACACTAGACATCTTAACAATAACATTACTTTCAAAGGCCTAGAAGACGATTTTTATATTTGGCTTCTATTTTCGATGCAATGTAAAAAGATTACATGATAGAAGTGATGTTGAGAAGATCTATATCTTACCAAATATTAAAATCGTTTGCAAGTAGACCCTTTGAATTAGCCCCATTGGTGAATGACTAATTTATTAGTAGCCATCAATGACTATAAAAGGAATTTCCACCAATTGAGTGCTTGATCAACTATGTAACTCAATAATTAAAAAATAAAATAAAATCTATGAGATTTTGTTGAGTCCTAAATTTGCATCAAGGCCTCTAATTCATGTTTGTTTCTATATTTTCACCATCGAGTGATCCATCCAAATGAGGGATGGTGATATGCATAACCAATGTAAGGTCTCAACTGATGTAAAGGACCATTTCTAGGTAAGGTCTCAACTGATGTAAAGGACCATTTCTGATTCTATAAAAATTTACTGAACTGTTTATCTATTTTAAACTGTCTATCTATTTTAAATAGAGTATGAAATTTTAAGAAAATTTCTGTTCTAATTTATGCAAAAATTCATCTAGCTAATTGCTTGAATTAATGATAAGTACTTACTTGGTCTGCTGCGAATGTCTGCTACAGATGAGAATGTTTTAGCACCCCTCCAGTTTGCTCCCATTTACCAAAAGATTGAAACCACCCAGCCAGACTGAGAAGAATCTTGCTACTCAATCTAGTCAGCTTCTTAGTTGAAGCAGACCGTTCCCTTGTGCCCAAAAACCTCAGAACAACCAGCTATCCTTCCGTAAATAACTCAAGTTTACTCTTCCATATCCCCTTCGTTCTTCCTTTGTCCTTTTGGTTTATAAACTGATTCTTGGCAGTGGCTGTCCTTCCTCCAGCACCCACCGCTTCATTTCCTCACGACACCCTTCCCATGTCGTGTCATGTATACTCCTTTTTAAAAAGGGTATATTGATTTTTAATTAACTTTCCTTTTTTTCTAATTTTATTTTAATATAAAGGTTAGACTTATATTAAAATACTTTATCATTAGTTTATTTTTTTATTTTATTAATTTGATTAATATAATTTATTTATTAAAATTGATCTAATATTACTTTTATAAATAGGTCGTTACAACCAACTTGAAGATTAGTTGAGAAAGTAGAATGATTTTGGAGATTGCTTGTTATCTAAACATTTAGAATTGATGCACAATGAATTGTCATTGTAGTCTGATTAAATGATGAACATCCTCATCTCATCATGCATATATCTGCAGGAAACTCATCCTACTATTGTGAATGATCTCAAAGCTATTATACTAAGAACTAGAATAAATTTGAATCTGAATGGAACTTTGGGTTCTCTATGATGTCACAACTATAGAGAGGCAATGATGTTATTAAGGATAACAAGGATTTAACTCTTTAAATATGTCTCTAATTCACTTTAAAAATGTGGGAGTTAATGTCCTAAATGAAATAACCCCCCAATAACCTGTAAACTTGATTTTTAGAGTGAAGAGAGACGAAAAAAAATATTTTTTCTTTAAGTGATAGACTTAATAAAAGTAATCCAAGGACTTAATGAAATAACAAATTAGATACCCATATTAGGGGAGGCAGGAGCGGGAGGGGTTATCCTTCACCCCAACAAAGAAATGGAGACACAATTTGCATGGGGTTTGAGGAAGGCCACCAATATTCCTCCATTTTGCAAAGAATAAGCTTACAAATATAAAAATTTGTAGATTTTGAGTTCTACCATGTCAAAAGGCATCTCAATTCAAAAGTGAATGCATTATAAATTAAGGGTGCCCTTCTTGAGCCATTATTTCTAGATCAAGACGATACAAGGGGTGTGTATAAATTTTTACCATCATAGTTTTATAAAAAATTCATTTTTCAGAATCTTTAATATCTTTTAAGAATTGAAAAAGGTGGAATTATTTGGGTGGTGACTTGATGGAATTATTCCTGATTATATCTATGGCCTATGGAGTATATTGGAAACCTCTCTCTGTTGATGGGACACATGATCATGCACACATCATGTTAGCTAATGTGCTCACATGCAATATCTAGGACATATGGTTATTAGATCAAATATTTTATAAATATGGGTGAATGCGAAGGAGTGTTGGTTTTAATTGGAGGGGTAGGCATGCTCGAGGTACAAACCTTTAATGGTGATGAAAGGAACTGATAGTGGATTTAGAACCAAATTCAACTGTTTGAGATTGAGTATGTATAGGGCATCTAGAAGCATTAAATATGGTAGGAGTTTTGATGACATAATGGGGTCAAGTCTCTTCTATTATAAGTTGTGGACATCCAACATCTCTTCAACAACAATTCATGTTTGGTTTACAGAAGGCTCTGTAGGAAAGGAGGTTTGTAACATCAAAATCATCATAAAATCCTTGTTTGGATTTGAGAAAGTTAATTTCAGCCAACACCTGGACTATCTTATGGCAACAATGAAGTATATCTTGACTCTATTTACAAAACAAGGGGAAATGAAGGATGTTGAAGTTCAAGCTCAATTTTCTTTGCTTAATTAGAAAATTGGCATGCTCAAAACTAATATAGATTGATTGTCATCGAATATTGACATTCTGGAGTTTCGTTTGGAAATTATGGCACTCTTGTGAGAGAATTATGTTGTGAAAGTGGGTAGTGCAATGATGGAAGTGCAATAAGCCACAAGAGTACCAATTTTGAAGAGGGAAGCTAAGGTGGTGACCCAAGATTGTATTGCTCTATGTCCAAGGTCGATTGAAGAAGCAAGTCAGGAATTGACACTTGAACATGGTTCAAATAGCATTGACTAATTTACCCCTTATGTTAAAGTAATGTATTGTAAGGTTGTGTTATTTTTAGGTGTCTTTTGATGGATTTACAAGCAATGGAAATTCAATAGTGCTCTATGTAGACAAAGTAGGGAGAAAGCAAATTTTTTGTGGTCTTTTTTCATCTCAGTAGAAGAATTTTTTTTTGCAGATGTAAAAGGTTATGGCCTGAACCTAGATTGAACTTAATAGAAAAGCCAAATTGTTTCTTAAAAAAAAAAAATTGGATACCCAAATTGAAAATAAAATTGTTCCTTCCCCGAAGGAGGTGGAATATGAGGCAAATGTGGAAGGTGAGGGGCGAGCTCGCCACCCCACAACTAAGCATTGTGTTTATGAAGGGGGTGGTGTGTCTAACCCCCTACATGCACAAGCATGCAAGTATAGTTGATGCAATTTATCATGGTAAATGTGATTCGGATCCAATGCTACGATCCATAGTTCAGTCTGTAAAGGGTTTTAAACAACAAATTTCCATTTCCCCTGCATAAAGGGGATGTTTATTTATCTCCACTGGTGGTTAGGGGCATGTCCTTGCTTGAATTATCTTCTCTTTGGTGTTATTTGTTATTCTCTCTTCTATTTCAACTTTGTTTGTGTTACTATCCAAATTAGTGGTGAATTGGCAGTGCCTCGAAAAAATTTCTAGATCTATGCCAATGATTAGTGAGTAACCGACATCATGCATGGATAGAAGGTCAAAGGAGCATTGGAGATGAGGAAAAATAAATTTATGCAAAAGAGAGGGTTTCCTAGTCACCACAA
The DNA here is from genome assembly GCA_031772625.1 of Pinus tabuliformis. Taxonomy (NCBI): domain Eukaryota; kingdom Viridiplantae; phylum Streptophyta; class Pinopsida; order Pinales; family Pinaceae; genus Pinus; species Pinus tabuliformis. Next base: position 950,210,165 of record CM062820.1, read on the forward strand.
GAATTGGCGCTCCAATATACTCTTAAGTTTCTCATTTTCAGCTAGTGGACAACCCTCTTGTTAAGGGTACTTCTTGCTTCCTCTTTATGTTTTATTGTCTCATCCCACACTAAATCATTTGGCTCTTGTGTTTGTTTTTAAGCTAGTGCTAGGATTATATTATATGGTTGGCGATTGTGAACCATCATTTTGCTTTATTCCTTTGAATTTCTTGATGCCCTCCTTTTTAATATATTTGTCGTGTATTGAAATCTCTAGTTCATCCTACGCATTTGTTTTCCCTGGATTCATATTATCCTTTTAGGTGATTATCTTCCCACCCCAAACAACCATCGCCCTCAATATGAGCTCCTTTTCCATCCATTCAACATCCCCAGGCATCGAATGAGAACCGCCAAGGAGGTAGAGGTCATGACCCTTAAGATCATAGTCGAGCTCAATAATAGACACAAGAAGATGCTAAGACTTTTCATCCTGTTATCTATCCTAACACCTACAATGAAATTCATCACCTTGAAGCTCAAGTATCGAGAGAAGTGTTTTCTAACTTAGAAATATTGGAAGAGGTTTGACAATGGGTTCTTGACCCTAGTCAACGGAAGATGATGACCCTCATGGGTGATGCAGGAGCATCCTGCTTCAAAAAATCATTGTATATTTGGTTGACTTATGGGGTGTAATGTTTTTAATTTATTTGGATATTTTAATAAATTGAGTGAAAAAATATGTGTGTGAGGTTTTAATTGTAAATATTCTCAATTATGAGAGAATATGAGTGATGATAGACTTGTAAAGATCTCATAGAGATCTTAGGGATTAGGGGATCCTAGAATAGGGGATTAGTTGAGTAAATTGTGGAGTTAGAGGATTTTTAGGATTTACTTGAGAAATCTATGGAGAAGATCATGGATCTAGAATGATCCATAATCTTCTAATTATTCCTATAAGCCTGAGATCAATAAAAGATGTAGAGGTGTGTGTGAGTGAAGGAAGAGAGGAGAATAATTTCTATGTAAATATTTTATTAATGAATTATTTTCAGAGTTTATGTGCAGATGTTTTGGTATTATCTTTTATTCTTTTTGTGTAACCTATGGCTAGATTTACAGGTCCAAGAATAGTGTGAAAAGTTGTAGCTTTGCTGCATCAAAGTGGTATCAGAGCCAGATAATAGCTATTTTTTAAAAAGCGTGGAGAACAATTGGTAGTTTGGCAGAACCTTGGTGTGAAGGCATAGTGCTTGGTGCGTTAGAGTCGTGGCTACTACATGAATTATGGATCGAGAAGTTGTGTGAAGAAATAGAGCACAATGTGAGGATTGTTTTTTGAAGTGAGCATCGAATTGGCATTGTTTGAAAAGAATGTACGCTGGTGGAAAGAAAGGGTACCGATGCTAAGTGTTGTTTGTGTTAAAATCAAAGTATTGAGCATATATGTTCGACACTACATGGAAAATAATCTGTGCATGGATGAACTGGAAGATCTCTTGTATATAAACCATGAATCCAATGGTGTGCGCCTTTGAAGATCAAGAGGGTTCCTTAATATGACCAATCCGATTATAGATTCTTGGGGGTTATAGAGTATTTTCAATGCAGGCGGAGATCCTCCGTTGATACTGTTCCATCAATAAATCGGTTAAGCCCCATTGAAATCGATCAGAATTGGTTTTAATATTGGCAGGCTCCGAGTAGAGCACTAACAAGGCCAAGAATTCCAATCTATTGTTGGTTCCATAATTATCGAAGCTCCTTTCAGCTCACGCTTGCTGTGACGATTGGGTAACTGAGAAACACTATCAGATAAGTCTATACAAAAACCATTATTGTTGTTCATTTTCAGAGTCTCTTGCATTGTCTGCATGGAGAATGGCTAGGGGAAACCAAAAGGAATGCATTTATATAAAAAAAATCTGCTAATTTTCCATATTTTCAAACTGGGATTTTAATGGTGTGCCCATTACTATGAATGTGTTAAGATCTGCTATCGATATATCTTGTTTTCTTAATGTATTTTTCATCGAATTCAAATGGAAGGATTTTGAGTGGTGGAGTTTCTTCTCACTTGGAGACTCCAAATAGAATTTCACTTTATAGTGCAGAGGAGAGTGGGTGAGCGATGGATACATTTTGTAGCGCAATAGTGGCCCGTGGTGGAGCTCATCACTTCAGATGAGAGGTAGAGATCATTCTACCTTGTAAGAATCATTGATTGTTTTTGCAAAGAAGTGTTGGAAGTAAGGATCAGATTTTAAAATTAGAGGCGCAGTGGAAGCGTGGAGGATCATAGAAAAGGTTCTAAAGGTAAGATGAGTAATGAGGAGCGTGAGCATGAGGTTGCAGTGATAAAATTATAGTTGGATGTACTAACGAAATGGCTACAAGAGAGAATGAATGAAGACCAAAGATATGGATGGAGAATAAGAAAATACATCAAATGGAACCAATTGCAAAAGAGATGGAATGCCAAGCTAATAAACGGGTTCAAAACACTTGAACAAAGGAATATTTCTTTGTTGGAGAAGGAGAGACTTAAAGGAATTGAGTCACAACAAAGAGGATTTGTTGAAACCCAGAAAGTCCATTGTGAAGGATTGGTGCTTGAAGCATCAAATGTGATCGAAAAGTCTTGTATTGTTCAAGCTGATAAATTTTTTATGTATGCAGGCATGATATCAAATGAGGAGTTTGTTGCTAAACCAAACTTAGATCAAAGGATCAATGAATGGGAAAAATAATTGCAGCTACTAGAGGAATGGTTGAAAGCACCAGCAGGGAAGAAAAATCATGATGAAGCTGGAAAGAATCCGCAACATAGGAAGAGAAGGAAGAAGTTCTTCGTGAGCATGAAGTAAATGTTTATTCTTCGTTCCATGAAATTTAGTTTTCAGATAAGCAGAAGTAAAAATTGATTACATTTTGAACTGTAACAGGGAAGAATCTTTGGAGAAGATGCTGGAAGATATTTTATACCTGAAACATCAAATGAGGCGAGAAATCTTTATATTTTAAATTTTGATAATTTGTATAAAGATTTTGTTACAGGTGCAGGAAACCCGTCTACTGCTGATGTGAAGATAGAGGAAAGAAAGATGACAACAAAACATCATGAAGAAGAAAGACTGAAGGATCAGCAGCAAAACAGAGTTTGGAATCCTGGAGGTAGCAAGTCATTGAGACTTGTAGCTATCACATTATTACAGAAAAGTGACAGACCTCATAGACAAGAGTCTATGAAAATTTTCTACATCATGAGTTTGATGCAGGAGCATCCTGCTTCAGAAAATCATTGTATATTTGGTTGACTTAGGGGGTGTAATATTTTTAATTTATTTGGATATTTTAATAAATTGAGTGAAAAAAATATGTTTGTGAGGTTTTAATTGTAAATATTCTCAATTATGAGAGAATATGAGTGATGATAGACTTGTAAAGATCTCATAGAGATCTTAGGGATTAGGGGATCCTAGAATAGAGGATTAGTTGATTAAATTGTGGAGTTAGAGGATTTTTAGGATTTAGTTGATAAATCTATGGAGAAGATCATGTATCTAGAATGATCCATAATATTCTAATTATTCATATAAGCTTAGGATTAATAAAAGATGTAGAGGTGTGTGTGAGTGAAGGAAGAGAGGAGAATAATTCCTATGTAAATATTTTATTAATGAATTATTTTCAGAGTTTATGTGCAAATGTTTTGGTATTATCTTTTATTCTTTTTGTGTAACCTATGGCTAGATTTATAGGTCCAAGAATAGTGTGAAAAGTTGCAGCTTTGATGCATCAATGGGTAGGGTATTAAAAGATAAAAAGAAAGAAAGATACAATATATTTTCTCGATTGAATGACATCAAACATGCTTAGAAGAATCAATGAGTCTACGTGGAAAGATTGGAAACCATGATTTCTCATATAGAAAGTCATTTTCAATGTGATACTTGTTGATTTTACACCGCTAATTAGACAAGAAAAATTTTCTACAACTAATAATTACTTCGAATGATATATGATATTACTTTAAAACACTCAAGAACATCATTCATTAATTACACAGAAAATTCAACTGGTCAAACGTTGGTTGTCTCAGAAATTCAATTCCTTAGGAACTTCGACCTCTTCCTCAGATTACTTCGCACTAGTGAGAGAGAGAAAAATGTGAGTGATGCGTGAGTAAATGAGAAGTTCAAGTGTATTTTTATAGTGTTATTAGGGTACCCAAGAGGCAAGTCTCTTTGCAAATCAAATTTAAAATTAAATTAATTTTTCTTTTTTCTAAATAACTAAGGAATACCTCTTGTAGCTACCCAAAGGTTAACATGAATTAGGTGATAATCCACCCACATAGTGTTTGAATTTGTTAAATTGTTGCTCCATAATTTATGCAATTCTTTGCATAAATTTAGGTAGAAGTAAAAAATAAATATGCAGTACATTCTTTATTTTTTGGTAATTAAACATATTTATTAGGAATTACTACCCACTGTAATTCACACAATTCTTTTCATAAATTTAGGTATTCATAAAAGTAAATATGTCATACATAAATGTCGTAACAACCCAAAAAATTTAACACTACCTCTTATCTAGGGAGGTATTCACCTTGACTTCCTCAGATGTCCACTTCTTCAAAAATTTATTCATCCCAAGAAAATAATGAATGTTCCTGCTATGTTAATGTATTCATCCACTTCATGTTCTACTCTAGAACTATGTGAAAAGCATCCTACATCAGCATCATGCAAAATATCTAGTCACCCACTCACTGAATACCCTTTGGAAATATGGTTAGGTGCCCTTTGACCAAGGTAAAAACAAAACTAGTCCTGGGTCACCAACTAACCAAGTTTTAACTTGCAAACAAAACTAGTCCTGGGTCCCCCATGTCGTCACATAACACTTGAATGGTAAAAATACTTGCACAACATTTTTAGGCACTCACTCTACCCACCAGCCAAGTAACCCCTGGAAATATGGTTAGAACATTCTGACTGGGGGAGCACTACAAGCTCTGATGCTGTCTAGGCCATTTTCCCTAGCCACATTAAATGACACCTAGGCAATACCCTTGACATAGGGAGAATTTCAACCATGACGATAGAACATCAACACTCCCTCTCAAAGGGGGAGTCATTCTCAATCACTCCAAGCTTGTCCACAAAGTATACAAACTTCATACACAACAGATGCTTTGTTAGAATGTCAACAACCTGCTTGTCCATAAAAATGTATTGGAGCCTCATTACTCCCTTATGTACCATGTCTCAAATGTAGTGGTACTTGATCTCAATGTGCTTCATCTTGTCATGGAAAAATAGATTTTTCAAAAGCTTCACACAACTTTGATTTTCATAATGTATCACGATTGTCTCTAACACCTGATCAAACAATCTTACAAGCAACTTCCAAAGCCACATTTATTCACAACTCACCAAACTAGCTTTAATATACTCAACCTTTGCAGTGTTGAGTACGAAAAATGTTTTATTCCTTCTCATCCAAGATACAATAACATAACCCAAGTTGAAGAAACATCCTGATGTGATCTTCCTATCTTCGAAACTTTCTACCTAATCAAAATCTATGTATCCCTGCAGTTTTACTTCACTATTTGAGACATATCTCAATCCATAACTGACTATACCACACAAATTTCTCAAGACATGCTTTCTCACAATCCAATGTACATGCTTAGGTTCCACCATGAACTATCTCAAAGGGCTCATTGCAAAGCAAATATGAGGTCTGGTATTTTAACCAGATACATTAAAGATATGATCAATTGTCGATGCATATAGGGTTCCACCAAATATGAGTTAGATCCTCTCAGATTCTTCAGATTGGTCACCATGGGAGTGGCCATGGACTTGCCATCCATCATCCCAAATATCTAAAGGATTGTACTAATATACTTCCCTTAACCAAGGAATATCTCACTCGACTTCTCCCACATTTCTAATCCCAAGAGGTAATCCATCAAAGCTAGATCCTTCATCTCAAACTCATTGGTCAAGTCCCTCTTACACTGTTCAATGATATTTTCTGCTGCTGCAAAAAATAAGTCATCAACATGTAATAATAAGTTCATAAGCACAAACTTTTAGTAAATATTTGGACCGACATCACCCTAGGTGAAACCAAGACTCATCAAGTATCTATCAACCAGAGAATATCAAGCTTTAGGTTCTTGCTTGAACCCATACAAATCCTTCTTCAATCTACAAGAATGAGGCTCCTTCTTTTGTGCCTCAAAGTCATGAGGTTTATCTATTTACACTTGTTCCTCAATCACTCCATTAAGGAAACCAATTTTCACATCCATCTGATGCAATTTCCAACCCATAATAGAAGTAATATAAATAATAGTTCTAATATAAATGTGTTTAGAAATTGGAGAAAATTTCTCTTCATATTCCTTTCCCTCTTTCTTGGATAACCCTCTTTCCATGAATACCACTTTATACTTCTCTATGCTACAATCTACCGCATTCTTGATCTTGTGGATCCAATTAAAAGTCGCCATTGAATTCCCCTCAAGTCTTGACACAATTTCCCACACATCATTTTTCATGATGGACCACTATTCCTCCACCATGGCATCCTTTCAAACTTGTTGGTCTATTTCCTCCTTATAGTTGGATGGCTCAAAATCAATGATGTGACTCATCAACGCTACATATCTGAATACTTCTTAGCAAATTTACTTTCCCTAAAGGTGCCACGGGGAGTTGCATGCCCCTCCACATCCTCTAATGTACTTCAAAGCCATATTGACCTCTACTTAGATTCTAGAACAACAACCCTAAGTTGGTCCATTGGTTCAATGGGCCTTTCTAGGTATTCTTGATGATATAAAGGATGCTCCATTGGTACAAAAGGACCACAACCCATATCCTTGGGAGCCTCTTGTCTCTCATCCTCAATATCCATGTGATATCCTTTAGATCTCCAATAGGTAAAATCCTCATCAAAGGTAATGTCCCAACATACCTCAATCTGCCACTGTTCTTGAACATAAATCCCATAAGCCTTTGTTGTGTCTCTATATCAAATAAATGTTCCCTTCTTCCCTAAAGGCTCCAACTTCGTCCTCTTCTCCTTGGGTACATGAATGTAGACTAGACAACCAAAGATCCTCAAATTCCCAACCTTTGGTTTCTCACACGTGAAAGCATCTTCAAGAGTCTTATTCCCCAAGATATGGTGAGAACTTGTGTTTTGAACATAAACTATAGTTTTGGATGCCTCTCCCCATAAGAACTTGGGTAAATCACAATTATAAATATTTGCCTGATGGTTGTAAGGAACTATCAATTAATCCTTGTTTGCTTGCAGAAGGCAATGAAGTCCTTGTAAGTATTGTTGCCTCCAATTTCTAACCTCAGAACCTTGATATTCTTCCCTGTCAAGTTCCCTACCTCATCCTTGAACTCTTGAAACCTAGTAAATACCTCATCCTTGGTCTTCATGAAGCAGATCCATGTTTTCTGACATAAATCATCAATGAATGTCACATAGTACAAGAAACCACCCAAAGATGATACTTTCATCAAATCACATACATATGAATGTACTAGATCCAAGATCCCTTTGGACCTACTATCACTCCTTGGAAAAGATTATTGACATTATTTCCAAGTGCAAAAACTTGCAAACTCCTTGATGCTCTACTTGGAGCTCTGGAAGACTTGTAACCATTTTCCTCAATGTTAGCAAAGCTTTGTAGTGTATGTGAGAAAATATTTGATGCCATAACTCACATAGATTGGTGTTATCATGTACTAATGCTTGCGTTAATCGTACCAATAGTCTATAATAGCATCCCTCTCGAATACCAATCACCTTTGCATAATATATGCTTGAGCTATTATTCCATATAGGGACTTGTCCACCAACAAATGCAACTCTATATGGTTTTTATTCCAAGAATGAAGTAAATATCAGGTTATTTTTCAAACATGGTACATACAACACATCATTGATATGAGTATATTCTTTTGAATCCAACTGGAAAGATGTTGACCCAACACCTTTGATTGCATACTTGGTATTGTCACCATGTTCCACTTTCTGTGTTGACTTACTCTCTACCAATTCCATGAGACTATCATGGTCACCTATCATATGTCTAGAGGAACCACTATCAACTAACCAAATGTCATTACGATATGCCACAATGCCTATAAGGTTAGAAGAGAATAAGTAATCGATATCATCTGTACTAAATATATTTTGATGTGGATGCATATCATCATCAACGTCCGCTACTCAAGCATGTTTCTTTCCCTTTCTATTCTTATCATTCTTCCCGTCAGGACACTTGCTTTTATAGTGACCAAACTTGTCACAAATGAAACACTGGATCTTTAACATATCCTTCTTCTTTTGATTCTCAATAGGAGTAGGTCCTCTAGCTATATTGCTTCTATATAAATTTCCAAAATTTATTCCTCATATTAGCTAAAAATGCTTAGGATTCACCATCTTGATGTCTCTGAATCTTTCCCATTAACACTAGCCTAGAATCCTCTTGGGTATAGGAAGCCCATAGCTTATCAAACTTTTAATTCATGTTTTGCCAAAAATTATAGATACAAATGAATCCCATGAATCTGGAAACCCATTAAGGGTCACAGTCACAAGTTCTAATGCATCAATATTTTCTCCAATGGCCTTTAGTTGATCTCTCAACTGTGAGATCTCATGAAGTAGGAAGCCACAATATCTAATCTAGAAATTTAAATATCACGAAGTTGATTCCTCAAGGTCATCTTCAGACCAATGTTGTTAATTGTATACAACCCTACTAGGGCATAATATATTTGCTTTTAAGTATTCAACCCAACAACAAATGGAAAAAAATGGTATTTGATGGATTCAACAAGAATCCTCTTAGCCTTAGTTTCCATATTGTTTTGTTTGGCCTTTTGCTCATCATCCTGAGGTTTTAATCTTCCCTTCCACATGTTCCATTACATCATTCTCTTCAAGAATGAGATCCATTCTCATCCTCCAAGCCCTAAAATTTGTTGTGCCTTCAAACCTATCTTTAGGCTTGATAGAGGGAGCCATCTGGGTAAGGATTTGGTCACAGATAAGATCGCAAAATAGGTGTCTTAATGGAGTGATCTCAATGGCCTTTCTTAAACAGAGCTCTAATACCATGTTGATTTTCTAGTGCTAATTAGAAAAGAACAATTTTCTACAATTGATAATTACGTCCAATGATGTGATATTACTCTTACACACTCCATAACATCATTATGTAATTACACTCAAAAAATTCAACTGATCAAACATTGAGTGTCTAATAAATTCAACTCCTTAAAAAGTTTTGTCTCTTCCTGAAATTATTTCCCACATGTGAGAGAGAGAAAAATGTGAGTGATGATTGAGAAAGTGAGAAGTTCAAGTATATTTTTACAGTGGTATTACGGTTCCCAAGAAGCACGTCCCTTTGCAAAATAGATTTCAAATTAAATTAATTTTTTTTTCTTCTAAATAGTGTGGGAATATCTCCCACATCTACCCAAAGATCAACATGAATTAGGTCATAATACACCCACATAGTGTTTGACTTTTTTAAATTGTTCCTCCATAATTTATGTGACTCTTTGCTAAAATTTAAGTAGAAGTAGAAAGTAAATATGCAGTAAATTATTTATATTTCGGTAATTAAACATATTTACCAGAGATTATTTCCCACCACAATTTATGAAATTCCTTGCATAGTTTTAGATAGGAGTAAAAGTAAATATGGTGTACATAAAGATTGTAACAACCCCAAAAATTTAATAATACAAAATTCCCATCACCCCCAGGATCCAATGCCAAAGACCATGTACTAGTCACTTCACGAGTAGTATTTTAGCTCATAGCCTTTTTTTGAGAAAGGCATATGTATTTTGGATATTTTTCTTACATTGTAGGTGGTTACAATTATTTGGTTTCCCACAAGGCATATTGAAACCACCTATGTTGAAATCTGCTTGTTGTATGGCCTACTGATGATGTATTGTGATATTATGTTTTTCCGAGGTAGCACAAATCTTAATTTACTAAAAGAAACAAATGTTCCTAAGAAGTAAAGAAAAGGGGAAAATGGCTAACTTAAAATTTTAAGCACATTAAAGTAGGATGACATACTCTAGAAGAGACACTTTTATGTAGCCTCTAGAATTCTAAAATTAAAATGCTAAGAGTTGAGTTTGGAATCCAATGAAATTAAAGTAGAGCTAAATTTTTTTGTCTTTAGAAAAAAAATTGCATACTCTCGTCATTTTCAATGATATAGGGATTAAGGAAAAATGTATCAAAAAGTGAAATTAATTGAAAGGTTAAGATATATGGGAAGAATTTCTCGCAAACTCATTTTAAGGCAAGTTTAAGCTCCCAAAGTATGTTGCAAAACCATTTTAAGGGTCAAGGTCACATCCATCGATAAGTAGGATAGGTAAAATGTTAATATATATGGGATAAATCTATTCCTTGCCCATTTTACATATGTTTAAGATCCCATGATGTACTAATGACACATGTTGCAACTACTTTAGTGCTAATCTTTATAAAATCAATTGTTCGAGTGCAATTAGGAAGTGATCACTTGAAGCTAATTTTTCAATTTTTGTGGCTACTTAATGTTGGCATTATGTTACAAATTTGACACTATGACACATGTGTTGTCCTTGATGGCAACTCACACAGATGATAGATCACAATTCAAGATCATAGAATGAAGAAAGAGAGGTATACGCAGGTTCCCATTGTCTAGGTCAGTGTACACGTGGGTTTGCAGACAAAAAGACGTGTACAGACACGCACTTTCATGCAAAGAAAGGCGCGTAAATGTTGGAAAACTTAGTTTTGGTCCATGGTATTTTGATCTATGGTATTGGTCCAATGTATCCTATCTGAAGTGTTGACCCTAGGTATTTGGTCCAAGGTATTGCTTCTAAGTGGTTTTGGACCATGGTATTGAGTAAATCCTAAGACTATAAAAGGAGGAGAAGATCATCAGGGAAGGGCACTCAAGTATTGAATATCTGAATCAAGGATGAACCTCAGCGCTTGATGAAGGATAAGTTCTATTAATGGGTCAAGATCTTAAGGCTTGAAGTGAAGTATCTTTGTGTGGCTTTGATCTTTTATCTGAATAATTGGTGCATGTCATAATTTGTAAACATGATGATCTGGGTATAACTGATGTCTGAATTGTTGTAAAGGTTAAATCATCATTTACAGATCTGTACGAAGGTTCACTTTATCAAAGGCACGTATACACGTTGGTTATGAATATCCAAATAGCATATACGCAGGATCGCCTTGGGAAAACTACGTATGTACATAGGTTCGACATATTGAGTAGCGTATACCTAATAACTATGCTTTAGCTACTTCTAATTGTTGTTGCAGTGTTTTGGGTTCTAGCTTTGGTTCTAGTTACTATTACTATATTCTAGTTACAACATTCTGAGAAGTGATTCAGTTTTGGTTGGTGCAAAGGAGATTGATTGATGCAGATATATTTGATGTTTAATTGATGATGTTGATGGATCTAGTCTAAAAATTTATGAAACATGGTCCCTGGAAGAAAAGAGAAGGTTGTAGCCTTCTGTAGGTCAGCACCTACGTACTAGTAAACACATCAGCTAGTACAAGAGCTAGGGGGTTGTAGCTCCCTTCCAGGAGAAGCTGGAGAATGAGAGAAGGTTGTAGCCTTCTACAGGTTGAAGACTGCATACTGATATAAGACTGCACCAATACAGAAAAATTGTAAAAGAATTTTCTTATTAAAAGAAGATAGAGATGATTGCAGCAGGTGGTTTTCACCCACATTAGGTTTCCACCTTATATCTTGTGTTCTTGTGTGTGATTGTCTGCTCTGTTTTTACTACACCTGGTTACTGTTTATATGGTTTTGATGCACAGATTAAAGATCAACATATGATGAATTAACTAAATTGTAAGTTTGCAGGGTATACACTAGTTGCCTTAAATACAATTGCGTATATACGCAAGTTTCATTAATTGAAGTAGTGTATATGAATCAGATTGTGAAATGAAATATTATTGACTTAATAATACTGATTCACCCCCCCCTCTCAGTATTATTTCCAACACTTAAGATTCCAATATCCAACTGTTAGAAAATAGGAATGCCAACAAGAACACTAATAATTGAAACAAAATCTTCACTAAGTTAATTTAATTTAGGGATTCCTCGATACATCAAACCCAATGATCCACTTTCCCTTAGAGATTCATCAAAATTTTGTGGGAACGAATTTTGCTAGTTTTGTATATTTGTTACCCTTATCCAGATTTTAAGGGGTCATGTATGTGTGCTCAGAGCCACAATGATTAAATGCATGTGTAAGAGAAGAGAGGGGTCCACAAATAGTTGTCTCTTAGAGCTACAAATACACAAACAAACCACTAAACCACCCATGAAGAGGCCACTACAATAGGGTCAAAAGAAAATATGAGGATCAAATCATGTATTTGGTTTGTTAATTTTTAGATCATGGTAAGCATATTCAACACTCAAAAAATAACTTAAATACTATGTAGCTAGCGATTGAAAAAGTCCAATCAAAATAGTGATTCTTGAAAAAACTTAATCTAAAGGCACATATCACTTGAAATATAAACAAGATATACATAATCATGAATTATCAATCACATCCATCTTTAATTCATAAATTGAAAATAAGAAATACATTTCAATAGCCCAAAATTGAAACTCACCAACCAACTTAATGGTGCACCCTGCATATCTTATATGGAATAGGAAGAGGAGGGAAAATACAATGTATCTAGACACATGTAATAGGTAATTAGTTTGATTGTGTCAAACCCTAGCCCTCATCTAATCATTCAATGCACTCTCCTACATAGATAGTAGTGCTAGGAATGAATCACCTCTATTATCACTCAGGTTGTTCCCCAAAAGCAGTGGAAAAGGGAATACGGCCGAGGTAACCACTAACCAGTCTTTTAGTTGCAGATTCTAGCCAATCTGCAACCAGAGAGGACTCTCTCTTTATGATTTAGCTTTGTTTTGCTATATGTTAGGCTAGTTATGAGGCACAAGTATTTGTTTGATGTTTGGAAGGTGAAATTCAATAAAACAGAGCTGCAAAGTATGAGAAGTTCAAACCATTGGGTTAATGGAGTCAGTGAGAATGAATTTCTGGGTATGGTTTCATAGGCAAAAGAAGGAACTACAGAGAAAGATAATTAAACATAGAACAATTTTCAAGCTGGAATGAGATGAAATGAAGTCAGGGAATGAAAGGCAGTTAAGGATCTTTCATTATGCTAACAGAAGGAAAATGAATGAATATTACCAAGGAGCAGTTAAGAATTCCTTAATTGTATTTAGGGTGCAAGAACCAGGGAGACAAGAGCAGTCAAGAATTTTTACCTATGCTAGTCCCAAAGAAAACATAAAAATTGCCAGGAATTGAACATAGAGTACAACAAAGTAAATTCTGGGATATTCTTTTTTCCTGCAATTCAGAACATTATATATAGATGATATATAAAACTTAGGAATAGTAAAACAAGAGTTAAAAAGACTTATTGATCCATGAGGTAATACGAGAATTCTGTAACATATTCTTCTGCCATTTATTCCACAACCAGAGAGTTCATTAGCAAAACATTCCAGCAATCTTTATTCAGAAGGGTTCTCAAAATTTACAACGCAGGTCCAGAACGATATTCACCAACCAACCCCCAATACATCTCTAGGGGAGGTATTTATACAAAAAGAGTTACAAAATATCTCATAGAGAAAATATCAAGCAATAAATTTATCCATCTACTTCTTCAAAGGAAGTAAATGACATTGAAAACAGAGCGCAATTAATGTAGGAGTAACTCACACTGTACTTGTTGCCTTAGGTGGTCTGCTATACTTGACTTTTTGACTCAACAAGTTGGCTGGTAGCTGTCTCTTAAATTTGCGTTCCTGTGTTGCTGTCACGACCCTGTTATCTGTGCCTAATTCCGCCTTAATGCGTTTTGGCGTGAATTCCTTGCTCTATTATTTTCATTTTCTGATAGGTGGCCCGTGCATTTGAATTTGATTTAATGCAAATGATCAAAAAAGAAAAGAACCAAAAACTACCTTGGTAAAACCTCCAACATGCTCTGCCACCATTGGTCTGTTGGCAACTGGTGTCTTTGTAGTTTTATCAATATTTCATCAGCTTCAGTGTACCTGTAGAAATTGGGTTGGACTTCAAAAAGATGTGTTATTTCTTTTTTGTGTAAGTCAGAAGTTTATATTAAAAAACAAAATATAGTACAAAAAATCTGCAGAAGCAGATCGAGAGCAGGGATGTACAATAGATCATAACTTATCACCTGCTCAGAGAATTCAGAAAAAAGAGACTGCAAAATGCACACCGCGCAGGGTGGCCCGAGCTATACTTGTGCCTAAAAACGATACTGCCGAGACATTACAGTTCATGACATTAACATAGATAGACTGAGGCCGAAACATAGATAAAGACGAAGGAAACATCAGAAGTGACTACCCTAGATAAACTTGCCCATCTGACTGATGGTGTCCAGACCCATCTCCCGCATATGTTTGTCCATTCTTGCTTGCATGGCTTCAATTGGTTCGTTCTCCTGCACCTCAGTTGTGGCCGGCTGCGGAGTAACGGGCGCTGGGTTTACAGTATCCCTCAGGAGCCTGATGAGCAGAGTAAGCTTTCTGTTGACTGTCTGAACAACCTCATGCACAGTGGTGATTCGGCCGTCCAGCGAACTGTTGTAGTCGATTATCTTTGCCATTTGAGCCTCCGTGAGGTTCACCTCAGTTACAATTTTCTCCTTTTCCTTCTCGATCGATTCCAGAGCTTTGGCGATGAGAGTCTTGGTTCGCCAACTCTCTGCTTTTGTTCTAACAAACTGAGTTGCCCTCTTCGAGGGGGTGCCCGGATCCTTCATCCAATCTACCTCCTCTGCAATCTCCTCCTCCGTGCGCCCCTCTTCCTCCTGCTTAGCCTTGGCTTCCAGTTCAGCAACTTTTCGTTTGTTCTTAGTTGCCGTGCGGGTTTCATAGGCCCTCTTCGCCTCTTGGAAGTCCCGATTTGCAGCAGCACAACGGCAATCTCCCGCTTCCATATCTAACTCTCTGTGCTCCTCCCAACTAATACAATTGCCGTTCACGGATGCGTGCTCGACCCTATGATGAGAAACTGTGGAGAAAATAGGGTGTCTGCCCTCAGATTTATAGTGTTTTCGTTTGTGAGCCCTCCTGAGGTTTGTCATAATTCCGCTAGAAGTGTGAGTACTGTTGCAATAAATTTGATTGAGGTTCGCACAAGCTAGGCCGCTGCAGGTCGAATTGGAATGAAAGTGGCTGCGCATCATCCAATTGAGAATATGCCAAGTGTCCTGTACGTTAGATCTGTTGCTATGGTTAATAGTGGTGTTTGAAAAACCCTGTTTGCCTGCATGCTTGGTCTTCCTGTGCATTGCCTCGAGCCAGCCCGCCTCTTTAGATATCACCATAAATGTTATTGATGCCTCCCCATACGGATCCCTTCCATGTGTCTTAATTCTGATACTGCTGATGCTATAAGCTCTGTGGTTCGATCTGTAATGATCACTCGTTTGGCTGGCCTGCCGCCGCCAGGCATTCCACTGCCAGAGATGTCCTGTCATTCCGTTGCCTTGGTTATTATTGCTGCTTTTGCTGGTATCATCAAACATCCGGTCCCGTAACCCGACCCCTTCACCTGCTAGGTGTGATCGGCTTGGATTAAATCCTTCTCTGCCAGCTGTGCACATGTCACCTTGAGGATTGGGCAGTTAACCTCCTGCCAACAACTGTCCAAAATTTTGTTCGGGTTGTCAGCACCATGGTTTGCCAAAAAATCTGCCAACCCATTCGCCTTTCTTCTTACTGTTTGGAAAACCAAACCTCTCCTTTCTGCTATCAGCTCCGCTATACTCTCCGTAGCTTTAGCCAGCCTCCAATGTTTGGTGGCTTTACTGGTTCTTGTGCCTGCTTGTAAGCGTTTGGCCGCCGTGATGGCCAAGGAAGAATCCCCCTCAACTATGACATTCCCTTGTCGAATTGTTCTTAGAATTTTCAATCCTTGCTCAAGTGCCGCAAACTCTGCTTCATTGTTGGTGCTTTCTCCAAGCGCCCTGCAGTAGATATGAACAATGTCGCCAGCCTGATTGCGGATTGCGCCTCCGATACCTGCTGTTCCTGGGTTGCCCCTCGATGCCCCGTCGAAATTCAATTTTAGGCCTCCCTCTGGCGGGCATTGCCATCTGAGGATTTGCGGTGAGGGTTGTGACCTGTTTCCCCCAGTCGGTTGATTGCTGGAGGCCTCCAATTGAAAACTCTTCAATATGCGTAAGTCCTGGTCCGAAGGTTTTTCATTCGGTTCTTCTTTACATTTTGTCTGTATGAGCTGTTTGATGTTAATTGTTATTGATTCTTTTGCACATTCTATGTTTCTTACTTCCTCCTGAAATATCCTTCGATTCCGCTCTTTCCATATTGTCCATAAGATAAAGCCTGGGGCGCACTTCCATATACTTTCAACTCTTCGAATTCTAGAAAAGTTTCTCCTCCAGTTGATGATGGTTCCCTGAATGGAGTCTCTGTCCCGATCAGAAGCTCCAAGAACTTCTTCCATCCAGTGCCAGAGCTGGGAAGCCCACTCACAGGAATTAAAAAGATGATTCATTGTTTCCGCCTCCTCCATGCACATGGGACATCTAGAAGGTCCCCTGAACCCTTTTTTCAATAAGTTTTCCCAAGTTAGAGTTTTCTTCTGCATAAGAAGCCATAGAAAAGTTCTAACCTTCGGCCATTGTAGACTGTCCCAAACTTTATCGTTCTAGGGCACTGTATCAGGCTGCTCTTCCCTCTCTATGATACTCCTGGCTTCTTTTAGGGAGAAATCACCATTGCCTTTCGGCCCCCATCTGAGCTTATCATTTTCAGCTGCAATTCGGATTTTTCTTTTGAGGATTTGTTGATTTAAAGCTTGAATGGTTTCCTGAATGTCTTCGTTGTAGGTAGAGTTGAAAACTGTCCATTCCCGCCAATCTGGGTCTTCACTGGTTGAGTTCCAGTATTGATTGACTCTGAATTTGCCCTCATTTTGATAGTTTTGCTTCACGGGTAGAAGTTGAGGGGTGTCCAGTTTCGGGGACTGCTGCCAGGCGTCCTCCCAGAAGAGTGCTTGAGTTCCATTACGTATCTCCCAGAAGCTGTAGTCCTGAACAATACTTCTATTGTTCTTGGCATGGTTCCATATTGGTGATCCGTTGGGAGCGTCCTGCATTCTTATAAGTTCTAGATTGGTGCTATTCGGCATATACTTTTCCTTCCAGTGAGTGGCCCATGGTAGGCTTGTGTCAGAGATCCATTTCCACCATATTTTGGCCCCGCAGATTCTGTTTACCACTGAGGGATCAACCAAGTTAAGACCCCCCCTATCCTTAGGTTTACACAGTTTCTGCCAAGCAACCAAAGACCATTTTTTCTTTTCACTGTTTCCACTCCATAAAAAGGAGCGCTGAATGATTCTCATTTGATTTAAGATTCCTTTGGGAGCAGGAAGAATTGATAGCATGTACTGAGGGATAGCCTGCAAGACCACTTTTGTTAGTATTAACCTACCTGCAAAATTCAAAGCCCTGTTAGTCCAATGTTTGCACTTCCTTTCCATGCTTGCTAGGACTTTCTCCCAGTGAGCCTTTTGCCAAGGTCTGAGAGTTAGAGGGGCACCAAGATATCTTGAAGGTAATGAGCCAATTTTGAACCCCAGAAGCCTAGACAGATGAGATTGGATAGCCTGATGCGTGTTGAAGAAGAAAATGGTGGATTTGGAGAAATTAATCTCCATTCCCGAAGCTTTGCTAAAAAGATTGAGAATGTCTCTGAAAGCTAAAGCTTCTTTTACTGTTGGAGTACCATGTAACATGGTATCATCCACAAACTGTTGATGAGTTGTAGCTGGAATGGATCTGATAGGTTGCAGACCTCTAATTTGACCCTCTGCTTTTTTCTTGGCAATTAATCTGCTCAGGCCTTCCATTAGGATGACAAACAAGAATGGGGATAGGGGATCCCCCTGTCTGATGCCTCTGGAAGGGCTGAAGGGAGCAGAAGGGGCGCCATTCACAAGGATGGAATATCTAGGAGATTTTATGAGGGCTAAAACCCATTTGATCCATTGTCTACTGAAACCAAAAGCTTCTAAAACTGCTTCCAGGTAAGACCAACTTACCTTGTCATAAGCTTTGGAAAGGTCTAACTGCATGAGCATTCCGGCTTCTTTCCGCGAGTGAAGTGAGTGAATCATCTCCTGTGCAAGCAAAATATTGTCTAGAATTTGCCTACCTTCCACGTAGCCAGACTGCTCTTGTGAGATGATGCCAGGGAGAATTGCTTTCAGCCTATTGGCTATGACCTTAGAAATGATCTTGTAGATGACATTGCAAAGGGCTATGGGTCTGAATTTTTCTGGTGTATTAGCTTCCTCCACTTTGGGTATAAGAGCAATGAAAGTTGAGTTTAGAGATTTTAGGATCGTTTTGGAACGTCTTGAGTCTTCCACGATCTCCCAAATGTCTTGCTTTACAATGTTCCAGCAGGCTTTATAGAAGTTGATGGTAAATCCATCCGGTCCAGGAGCTTTGTCGCTTGGCATACTTCTGACTGCCTCCTCTACTTCTTCCATGGTGATGGTTCTTCTTAGGGCCCAGTTCTGATCCTCTGTGATGGTTTTAGGTATGACATTGGTAATTTCTTTGATGGCTTCCTCTCTGTTGATCCCTGGTTCTTGTGCTATGAAACTGAAGTGATCCAATAGGGAGGCTGATATCTCATTATGATTTCTAAGAATTTCTCCCTCACTATTTTTTAGTTCAAGGATTTTGTTGGCACTTCTGTAGTCCATGGCTGATCTGTGGAAGAACTTAGTGTTTTGCTCCCCTTCCTTTAACCAAAGGATTCTTGATTTCTGCTTCCATAATGATTCTTCCTGCTTGCATCTATTGTGCCATTGTTGAGTAAGCTCTTTTTCTTGTTCACAGGTTTCTTCATTTCTGTAGCCTGCCGCACCATCCTTGTGAATTTGTTCCAGCTTGTTTTCGATGATAGCTTTCTCCTGAAAGATATTTCCGAAAACTGTTTTATTCCAGTCCTTTAATCTCATTTTGATGTTTTTTAGTTTCTTTTGAAGATTGAACATTTTGGATCCTTCTTCAACTAGAGGTTCTGACCACCATTTTTCCACCACTGTGAGGAAGTTGGGGTGTTCTATCCAGAACTTTTCAAATCTGAAGGGTTTGTTCCTGGGGGTACCCTGAAGCTCGACCGCTAGTGAGATCGGCCAGTGGTCCGACCCTCCACTTGGGAGGATGTTCGACTCAACTACCGTTCCATCTAAAATTAAGTTTTCCGAGACTAAGAAACGATCCAGTCTTGAAGATATTAGCCTTTCACCCCCCCTTCTGTTGTTCCATGTAAATTTGCCACTCTTAGGGTATACATCTACCATTCTTGCATTATCAATGAAACTTATGAAGGTCTCCGCATCCCTGTTTAGTTTTCTGAGGCCTCCTTTTTTCTCCAGGAGGGAGGTGATCATGTTGAAATCTCCCCCCACTATGTATTTAGCACCAGGGTGCCTTTCTATAAATTTGGATAAAGATTCTAGGTAAAAAATCTTGTCTTCTAATTTCTGAGGACTATAGACATTGATGCATAGGAAAGATATAGAATTACCTGTAGGTTGCACTTCCAGTGCTAAGTAGTTTTTACTTGCTTCCGCTGATAGAATCTGGTACCTTCTTGTGTCCCAGAAAGTAGCTAAGCCTCCTTCTCGTCCTTGGCTTTCGATCTCTAGGACTTCAAAATTTCTTCCCAACTTAACTCGCAGCCGATCTGTAATGACTCTATTACATTTGGTTTCTTGAAGAAACACCATATCTGGGTTGTATTTTTGCATTTGCCGCTTCATAATCCTCTGTTTGGCCTGGCTGTTGATCCCCCTTGCGTTCCATGATACTATCTTCATATTTAAACACATCTTTGGAAGGACGGATAATCACTTAGCTGCCTAATCTTACCTGCATTGAACAACATCTCTCCAAGTTCCTGCAGATGTTCTCCGCTCGACTTGCGGCCTCTACGGCGTTTGCGCCTTGAGCCAGAGGTTTTTCCCAGTATTGCTTTGTAGTGTGGGCTGCTTCCTTTGATGATGCCTAATTTTCTTCTCTGTTTTTCTATTACTGCATTCTGCCGTGCAATGAAGAGGTCATTGACCTTCCTGATTTCTTCCTCCGGTACTGCTTCAATCCCTTTGGCTTTCCAACTTTCTACAATCGCCGTGAGGTCCATTCCTTCCATAGCTAGGGTCTCTTCCAGCTCCAGATCCTCACTTCCCGCTTCACTTGTTAACATCTCTGTTTCTTCGTCCGTTTCTGCTGTTCTATCCTGCATGTGGATTTCATCATTGAAATCTCCTTCCGCGGTTTCTTTCCCTGTAGGTTCTTCCTGTCCTTCTTGCCCTGCCTCCACATTAGGTATATTTTGCTTTTCCTCCGAGTCAGTCTCAAGATCTAGGATCTCAAAGGGGTTACTGAAGTAGTTTCTTTCTGTGCTACCTTTATTGGTCCTTCTTCTATTTGCGCGCTGCCTGTTCTTTGGTTTGGTGAAGTTGTTCTTGTCTTTGTTGTTTTGTATTTTCTCGTCTTCTACCTCCTTTCTATTCAGTGGACAGTCCCTTATTAGATGCCCATGCTCGTGGCATTTCCGACACCTGAAAGGTATTTTCTCATAGTCTAAAGCCTGAAAATATTCCTCATCCCTGTACTCGAGCCATAAACCTTCATGTAGTGCACCAGACACATCCAGTTCCACACAGATTCTAGCGTAGGAGGTATATCTTTTCTGCATGGTTGCCTCCGAGGCTTTAACAAAGGTGCCTAGCTTATCCCCTATCTGCTTCAAGGCATTCAATCCCCAATAATCTATTGGGAGAGAAAACAGTCTGATCCAGACCGGTACTTGAGTGAAAGATTCCTTTTCCGGGACGAAGTTTGGCTTCCAAGGTCTCATATACAAGCCTGCTGCTGCTAGAAAATAAGGGCCACCTTCGAAGACTCTGTCCTTATCTTCTAGACTTGTAAAGACTACTGTGAAAAATCCTTTAGCTCCCAGATGCAACTGCACATCTCCTTTCGGTTTCCACTGCTGTCTTATCCATTGGCATAAAGTCCTTTCAGATGGCCAGACTCCCATAAATTTACAAATGATGGCATGTTCAGCCATGTGCTCCCTATAGGCCTGGATTTCAGGGTCCGTGATTGTCACCCGTAGGTTTTCTTTTTTCTTGGGTTTACAGGCATTACTGGTCAGAGGGGTCCTGTTGGGGTTCGCGCTGGACTCCCCCTCCTTCTCCGGTGGGACCTCGCTTTTATTTTTTGGCTCTTTGTCTTCTCTAGGTCGCTCCTCCTTGTTTTCTGAGGGTTGAGACTTCGCATCCATTTTGTCTTTTGTGTCTTCTCTGTTCTGCTTCTCTTTATTCCTGACTTCTGAGGTGTTTTCTGTCTTGTCAGGCATCAGTGGTGTCTTTTCCTTGTTTTTTCTGCTATTCTGCATCTTGCTGTTCATTCCCTCTATTCTGACTCCTTCTTTCATTTTCTGTTGCTGTTTCTGCATGACAATCTGCTTAAACGTTGGGGTCCCACTGGACCCCTCTGCTCCCATCCAGTGCGACATCAGTTGCCCCTTTCGAAACAATGCTGCCAGTCTGACTCTGTGGTATTCCAGCCCTGTCTCAAAAAAAAAAAAAAAAAAGATGTGTTATTTCATGCTCAATATAGAACAGATTTTCTAACATGTCATATAAGCTTTGTCCAGAGGGAGGTGCTATGTATTCTGAAGTACCTGATGATGTTGTGATCTGATTGGCAACATATGTATTCACCCTGTGAGCATATTGTTCATGTGTCAACAACCTCTGATTGCTGGTTAACAATTTGGGTAGACCCCTTTGCTGCAAGGCTGTAAAATTTTCTGTAAAAGCATTTATTTCTACCTGCATTTATTGACATTTTCTCTCCAGCTTTTGCACAAAATTCTTCATAGTCAACACCTTTTTAATTGTCAAAATTGTACCTATTCTGTCTCCGATATCTAGAGTTGCTAGTTGCTCTCTGGTATGAGTATTCAAAAAATGAATTAGTCTATTGGCCTGCTCGAGCATGTTTCTCAATAATGCACTGGCCTTTTGAATCTCCACTCGGGCTATTTCTATCAATTCAATTTGCTAATGGATGGTTTGTATTGATCTCCATTGATCAGTGATGGACTGGCCAATCTTAGTCCACAAAATTGTTTTGATTTCAGATAGAGTTTTATGAAGAGTTAGATCTTTCTCCGAAGATTTTACCTTATTTTCCAAGGCCTTTACCTCTCTTGTTTTCTCAGCCATAGTTATTTTTGATTTATCATAGCTTACCTCCAACTTGGATAGTTTTTCTTTGGCTTCCTTTAGCTCTTCCATTTGGAGTTCTAAGGCCTTTATTTCCTCCATCATCTTTTCCATGCTCATGCTGGTATCTGGCACTGTTGTTGTTGTTGCTGCTGAAGTATTTGTGGTTGATGTACCTGTTGTTGATGCTAGGGCAGTGGGAGGGACTGATGTTGTTGCTGTAGGAGGAGCCGTTGTAGCTATTGGGGCTATTTGAGCTGACTGAGAGGTCAAATCTCCCTGTTTTTCTTGCAAATCTTTCTCCAAATCCTGCTCTGTTTCACTCAGCCCTTGATTCATTTTTATTAACAGCTCCATCATATCTTCTTCTTCTTTTTCTTTCACCATCTCTGTGGCCTGCGGATGCATAGTAACTAGCAGTTTTAACTATTTCTTGAGGGTGGCTATGTCATCCTCCTTTTTCTTTATCAGTTCTTTTATTGCCTTGGGATCCTTGGGATTATGTCCCAACTCAATGATGATTTCTTCCAAGGACTTTATCCTGTTGTCCTTGGCCAGAGAGGATACCTTTTCCAACTCTAATTGAGCAGATGTATTGTTTAGTGAATTTTGCAATTGCTGAGCTAGTATGGCTTTATCTGCTAAAGTGGAATAAACCATTTCACTGGTTTGTTTGTGCAGCTCAACTTGGTCCAAAGGGTGAATGTATTTGGCAAGAGCCTCCATATTTGTTCTAATATAATCAGCAGCTGACTGTGGCTGTTGCACTGTGGGCTTGAAATGACTCAAGATCAATTTCCCTTCCTTGATATCATAGGCAGACATCAATCTCTGCTGTTTGGCAGGAGTCATTTTGAGGAACTGATCGTACAACTGCATTCTTATTGGCTCATTTTGTGCCTTGATCTCCATGAATGGCCTCTTAGTATCGGAACTTTTTCTGCTTTGTGGCCGTGCTGATGAAATTTCCATAATAGGTTGTTTTCCAAATTGTTGTCCATGAGAACTGGTAGGTGATTCTGTCACTGGGGAAGTTAGTGGGCTGGCTGCCCTTTCACTTCTTGGACTTTCAATGATCTCTTCAATAACTTCCTCTTCAGGTAGAGGATCCACTCTTTGCCTCTTTGCTTCTGGCTGTTCTGTTGGCCCACTTATGGGTGTGGCCTCTTCTCGGTCCCTTTTTCTGCCCTTCTCCTCATTGAGAGGAGTCTGCAATGATGGTATCTCTGGTGCATTAGTCTGGGCAGGAGGAATTTGCCCTTGGCCTTGCTGCTGTGATGATGTAGGCTGATCTATGACTTCTTGTTGTTCTAAATGCATCACTTCTTTGCCTTTGGATGTGCCTGTAGGAGGAGTATATTCTTGGGCAGGTTGTTGTGAAGTTGTAGCAGCTGATGTGCCCGCTCCAATGTGTTGAGGCAATTTGAATGAGACCTATCCAAAAGAGTCCAGGTCAAGAGTTTTTTCAAGGTCTTCCATTGCCTGCTCCATTTGATCTTCCTCAGTAATCTGTTCTACCAATGTACCTTCTACCCATTCATCTTGATTAGCATACTGTTCTATATCAGGGATTCTACAATGTTCATAGCCTGATAGCCTATATTTTGTCTTTCTATCATTGATAAATCCTTTTGGGTCATAGGGTACCCACCAAAAGCTCCTTTTTAGTTTGAGATGCTCACTTAATATCTTTTCAGCAACTTTCCACCCTTCCTTTTTGTTAATAATGAGGGGGCCTAGTTGGTTTCTTAGCTTCAGCTGAGCATTTTTCTTGGCTTCATAGAAATGAGTCAAATATGAGCTAATAAACTGCCTAAAGTATTCAATGGAAAACAATCTCATAGGCACATATCTTGGCAGCTTGTAGGGTCACAATTCATAGCCATAAATCCTGATCTCTGTGTGATTTTCGTAAAAGTACTAGTCACCTATTTTATAGCTTTTGGACAGCTGCAAGATTTTTTGCATTTCAGCTGAGAGTTTGGGAGGGGGACTTCTCATCAGCAAAGATGAGACTGGATATATGAATAGATCAATGAAATCACAATAAGTAAAAGGAGAATTATGGACTATATGGAAGACTGGGGTCCAAAATATGACAGATCTCCTTTCTCCTTTTGCATCCAATTTCTTGGCAGGGAACTGAAAACTATCTGTTTGATAATATAAGAACAGATGATATATATAGGCTGTATACTTCAAAAACCCCTTCTCTATTCAGGCTCATGAATTCTTCATGGATTTTGTTGCTAATGAAGGTAGCAACAAAACTATATGTTTGATAGTATAAGAACATATGATATATATAGGTTGTATACTTGAAAACCCCTTCTCTATTCAGGCTCATGAATTGTTCATGGATTTTGTTGCTAATGAAGGTCGCAAAGTCAAACTTGATGGCAGGAGGGTGTCTTGGAATAAATATAGACATCAGAGCTAGAATGGTTTCATCAACATACTCACTTGTTCTAAAATCCAGGACATAGGATATCATGTCAATAACAGTTCTCCCAACTTCATTGAAATAGACCTAGTGAAAAGGAGGTGAGTCTCTGGGCTAGGAGTTTGGCTCATGAATAACTTGGCAATTCGGCCTATTTCTACAGAGGACAGTTTGGAGCCTTGGTCCAGCAAATGTTTCATAGACAGAGGAGTCAGAGGATGAGTAGGCTTGAAATGAAACATCTCATTGATTGAGTCAGGAGTGATATAGAATAGGACAGTGCCATTTGGGGACATGACTGCCCTTTGAGTAGGCTCATAGTTAGCACAACACAAGCGGATTATATCAGGAAACACATTGACTGATGGAAGATAATATATGGGCAGGTTGGACTCCCATATGCCATAGAGATCAGTCTTGTTTAGATAGTTGTTTCTAATTTCACAAAAGGTTTGCAGATGGTTTTTGATACCCATTAGGTCTTGTATTTGGAAGTCCCTATCAGCTAAGGGCAACCATTCCAGCTCCTTGTGTGGTGCATTCAAGGGGGCAACATTGAGGGCCACTGGAGGTTCCATTCTTCAACCCTCTATGATTTTTTAACTTGAAATTTTGAGTTTTCACAGCAACAGTAGGTAAAATATCAGTTTCTGGGGCTTTCTGTGGGGATTGTAGGCGGAAATAAGCTTAATTTCAGCTCGATGGGCAAATTTGCAGAGGGAAACATAGTTCACAGGTTTTCTTTGGAAAACAGAGGTTAAAATGCAGAGGTTCGGGGGCAGCACTGTGTTTTTAATTTGAAATTTGGTTCTACGGGCAATTTTTGGAGAAAAACTTGGAAAAACAGGGTTTGGGAGAAGAATTTGGGTAAATACCTATTTTATGGACACCTGGTGCACAATGTGGGTGGCAGACCGAGCTGAGGGACTGAGCAGCGGAGTTGATTTCCCTGGGTGGTGGACTGTGCAGCAAAAATGGCATTTTGGACGTTGAAAATCATGCAAACATCGTGCAAGAGAAACATGTGAAATGGAAAAAACGACGTTTTAATGGCTCTTTGACAAAAATTTTGATTTTGGTGGGTTTTTGGCGTGCTTTGGTCGGGTGACGTCAGCATGACGTCATGATTTTGTTGTATAGCGGCAGTACGGAGGCCGACTTGGCAGTGACATGGTGGACACGGAGGATGATATGGAGGCGGGGTGGTGGGTGACGAGAGGGTGACGAAAGGGTGATGCCAGCAGGGCGGGGGCATAGGCGGTAAGCTGTTTGGCCCCCGCATCGCCTTTGGTCCAAAGAAGTATTGTCAGAGGGGGCAGCAATCACGCGGGGCACCTGCCGCGTTTCCCGTGTACGATGGAAATACGCCCATCCCCCAGACACTATCGTTCGACATATGAAGGCTCGCGATATGCATGTGGGCCGTTTGATCTAGGGGATCGGATCCGGTGGTTGATGGCATGTTAAGCAGGCAGAGGGGTAATATATGGGGCCCGCCATAACATTTCATTGTTTTGTAAGGTTTTGCGGAGAATCATAGTGTAATTCAATTGTGGGTTTTGCGGGTTGGTTATTTAATTAACCAAATGTTAATTAAATCCCAAGGTTATACGTGCATGGGGGGGTTATTATAAGGTTCCAAGTGAACCTATAATTCCTGAAATGCCATGTTTTATGGCTAAAATTGCCGGGGGTTGGGATATTTAGATTTTTAGGGATTTTTATGTTATTTTATGTATAATAGGGGCGGGGAAAACTTTAAATAGGAGCTATACAATAAAGTTAAAGTGTTAATATGGTTTTGTAGATAGGAAACGCTAAGTTTATAAGGTATCAACTTAAGTTCTTAGGGAAATGAAAGTGAAATGGAATGATTATTTTTACACAAGAAATGTGGCTTGTTTTGGCTAAGTAAACACAGAGTTCCACTTAGTATTTCTCATAAAATGAAATGAACTAGGACCACTGAGCAGATATCACTTGTCCTTGAAGGGATGTTAGTAAGTGTTCTCAGGGAAATGAGAGGGGAAATTAGTAATGCTCCACCTGAAATATAATTGCTATGGTATTTTTGATATTCATGAGATAGGTCTTATTCAACAAGACAAAATTGATCACAAACCTGCTTCTGCAATATCTAACTACCTACCTAGCCTTATACACCTAACATTTTTTCCTTTTGATTGGGTGCATTTTAACTAGCAAACCATTTCTCTTCTATTTTCTTTCAGCTATCCTCCTATTTAAGTCTGCCCTTACCTCTTCCAGGGGCTCAGATTTAGCTGTTGAGCACCCTTGCTTCTCTACCTAACTAATGATCTACCAAGCTTGAACTATTTGAACATACCTTATTCTCTAATGCTAAAACAAGAAATTTAAACATGGAATGGCCAAGATTGGGCTGTTGGGCCATCCATCAAGTGTGACAGAAGTCACTGATTGCACATTCTGAACTTATTTTCAAAAAATAGGATAGTAGTGGCATTTTGACTAGCACACTTTCTTGGTCTTTTCTTTGGGGTTCATTTTCTTCTTTCTTGACCAAATTCATTCTTCTTGCCCTTTGATTATTCTTTTAGGGCATACCCTCTTTACATTTTTTAATTTTTTTGGTTTTTTGAAAATATGGAACCTTTGCAGCATGGAAAGGATGATCATATTTGGCATTTCCATAGTCAATCATGAAATATGACACCTATTGGTATAGGAACCTAACAACCTCAACTAGATATGTCTAAATCAAAGCATGTATTCATTGGACCTCTGAACTGAATATAAACAACTGCGTGCATCCTATGGATCTATACTCCTTGTCCCAAAATATAACTTCTGTTGGCATTATGATGTATGTGTTGTACTTGATGGAAACCCACTTGTAGCAAAACAACTCACTTGTATATGGTAACTAGATAAATCTACAAAAGAGATATCAAATGTGAAAGAATGCATGACAACAATGTTTACAGATGTGATGAAATGCAGGGAAGCTTCAAGGAATCAGTTCAGAAAGTATAGCAGGTAAGCAACAAAGAATTGCAGGTCAGTCTTCACAGAATGAAGAAAAGAGAGGTATACACAGGTTCACCATTGACCAAGTTGCGTATACATGCAAGTTCACTGTATACAAGTCGCGTATATGTACACACGCGCTTTCACGGAAAGAAAAGCACGTATACCTTGGAAAACTAAATTTTTGGTTCAAAGTATTTGGTCCATGGTATTGGGCCAAGGTATCTGGTCCAAGGTATTGACCCCAGTTATTGGGTCCAAGGTATTGGTCCTAAATGTTTTTGGTCCATGGTATTAAGAAAGGCCTAAAAATATAAAAGGAGGAGAAGATCATTAGGCCAAAGTGTGCAAGTATCGAATATCTGATGAAGTGTGAGATCTAATATGCAGGTTATTGGCTTATGGTGTTGTGCTTGATCTAAACCAAGGATGAACCTTAGTTTTTGATGAAAGATAAGAACTATTGATGTATTAGGATCTTAAGGCTTGAATTGAATTATCTTTATGTGGTTTGATCACATATCTGAATAATTGGTGCATGTTGTAGTGTGGAATAGTTGTAATGTTTAAATCATCATTTACAGATCTGTGCGCAGGTTCACTTTAGAAAAGGAGCGTATACACGCTGGTTCTGCATATCAAAGCAGCGTATACATCATAAATTTGATTTGCAAATCGTATGCTGGTTTGCTTTGAGGAAAGCGCATATGCGCGCAGGTTCGACACATGGAAGTAGAGTATACCTTTTAAAATATGTTTTAGTTGCTTATGTTTGCTGTTGCAGTGTTCTGGGTTCTGGTTACTGTATTCTGGTGACAACATTTTGAATGATCAAAATTGATGGGTTATCAAAGCGATTGATCGATTCGGTTGTGTTTGGTTCAAAAGGAGATTGGTTGATGCAGATATATTTGATGATTGAATGAATTTGTTGATGGATCCAGTCTAAAAATTTATGAAACGTGGTCCCTGGAAGAAAAGAGAAGGTTGTAGCCTTTTGTAGGCTGGCACCTACATACTAGTAAACATATCAGCTAGTACAAGAGCTAGGTGGTTGTAGCTCCCTTCCAGTAGAAGCTGGAGAACAAGAGAAGGTTGTAGCCTTTTGCAGGTAGAAGCCTGCTTACTGGTATAAGACTGCACTAGTACAAAAATTGTAACAAAATTTTCTTATTATTAAAAAGAAGACAGAGATGACAGTAGCAGGTGGTTTTCAGCCACATTGGGTTTCCACCTTATATCTTGGTGTTCATGTGTGTTTCTTATGTGTGATGCTTTATTCTGCTTTTACTGCATTGTCTAATGAATTCCTGATATACTGATTAAAGTTCAATACATGATAATTTGGGTAAATCAAAATATCTCCGCATATACGTTGGTTTCATTAAGTATAGTTGTGTATACAAACTAGTTCACTGAGTTGAAGTAGCATATACAAATCAGTTTTGAAAATTAAGTTATTGATTAGATAATACTGATTCACCCCCCCTTTCAGTATTATTTCCAACAATTGGTATCAGAGCAGGTCCTTTAGAAGAAGCTTGATCGCTTGAACGAAGATCCATCATCATGAGTAATCAAGAAAGAGGGGGATCCATCAAACCACCAATCTTTGATGGGAGCAACTTTGTTTATTGGAAGGTAAGAACCACAACCTATCTTCAATCTCTTGGAACAGATGTCTATGAAATCGTAGAAGGAGGATATACATTTCCATCAACAATTCCTACAGATATGGCAGGTAAAAAGCAATATGAAACCAATGCCAAGGTTGTCAATAAATTATTGGGAAGTTTGTCATAATTAGAGTTTTTCAAAGTTATGCAGCTCAAATCAACCAAAGAAATATGGGACAAAATCATTCTAAGCTACAAAGGAGACTCTCAGGTAAAACGTGCTAAACTGCAAGCTCTCAGAATTCAATATGAAACTCTCAAGATGTACAACGATGAAAGTATAGCTAGTTATTTCTTATGTATAGATGAGGTTGTTAATTGCATGAAGAATCTGGGTGAAGAGATAAAAGGAAGTTACCTTAGTTGAAAAAGTTTTAAGATCCTTATCTGCTAAATTTGAATCAAAAGTATCTTCCATAGAAGAAAAGCAGGATCTACAGACTATTACTATGACACAGCTTCATGAAATCTTAACTGCCTTTGGGATGAGAAAAGGAGGTCCATCAAATATGAGAGAAGCTGCATTTAAAGCTTCTGCAAAAGGAAAAAGAAATCAATGAATCAGGACATATTTCAGAAGAAGAAGAGGAAGTAAACTTTGTCAAGAAGCTTCAACGAGGTTCCGGAAGATTCAGAGGTAAACTACCTTTCAAATGTTTTGCCTGTGGTAGAGTCGATCATTATGCTACCAAATGTCCTCATAAAGATAAATATGATAAAGGGAAGGAATTTGAAAAATGGAATAGAAAACAAAGTGTAAGTAAAAAGATCTACTATACTCATGAAGATAGCGATGGTTTATCAAATACTGATGAAGATGAAAATAGTAATGACTATAGACTTCTGATGGCTTATGAAGATGATGACTTTTTGGATGCTTTAGATGAAGATGACCTTTATGAAGAAATATCTAAACTCAAAATATGTTTAGAAGAAAAGAATATGATTATAGACACCTTGACATACCAAATTGCTAAAAGAGAAAAACACAATGAAAAACTAGAATGTGAAATTGTGGGCCTAAGAAAGGATCTTCAGAAAACAAAAGCTCTCAATCTTAGATTTGCTAAAGGATCAGAAACCTTAAATGAAATTATCAAAGTGCGGAATTCTCCTCTGATAAAGACAGGTCTTGGATATACTAAAGAAGCATCTCAATCATAGAAGCCGTCAACCTCCACTAAAAGCTATCTTGATGCAGCAAATAGCAGTGAACAACTTGACAATCATCAGTGAAACCATAAAGCAGATCACTAGGTAAATCATGCTCAATTTACTTCAAGGATGAACAGAAACCACAATCAATTGCAGGTAAATCGTACTCAATTTGCTTCAAAGACAAATATCAATAGAAACTACAATCACCAGGTCAGTAGATTCGATAATCGCAGGAACTTCTTTAATGGTCAATGTTTCTCTTGTCATAATTTTGGACACAAAGGTGCTGAATGTGTTGTCTACAAAACCATCATGACTGGAGAAGCATGAAATCAAAGGAATGTGACAAGGATCAAGAAAAGGTCCTATAATAATTTTTCTCTTCTTAAAAATGAAATAGAATGCTCAATCTGTAACAACTTTGGCCATGAAGAATCTGAATGTAGGAGTAAATTTTGGCAAATATCTCAAAAGGAGCAAACTCCATTAAATCCCAAAATATGGAGAAAGAAAGAACTATGAACAGAAAGATGTGGTATAGCCTTGTATGCACAAGGACAAGAAAACCAATGGTACATCGACAGTGGATGCTCAAAACACATGACAGGTGACAAAGAAAAGCTACACCCATATAATGCCTTAGAAAAGGAAAAGAATGTCTGATTTGGAAACGACACTCCTGCTGTCATAAACAGTAAAGGCTCTGTTTTCTTGAAAGAAAAAGTTAAAGCTGGGAATTTTATGTATGTTTATGGCTTAAAGCATAACCTGTTGAGTGTGAGTCAAATGTGTGATCAAGGAAATGAAGTAGTGTTTCTATCAAATGGATGTGTTGTTCGTGATCTTGATATAGGAGAAACCGTGATCAAAGGTACAAGAACTCCAAACAACCTATACATACTCAAGGGAGGACAATAACAGTGCTATCTAAGCAAAAATGATGAAACTGGCTATGGCACAGAAGATTGGGACATCTAAGATTTTCTCAAATAAGAAAAGCATGTAGATTCTAGGTTATTCGTGATCTTCCAGATATCAACATTCCTGAAAATAATATATGAAAATCATGTCAATTCAGTAAGAAAACCAAATCTCAATTCATTGAAAAGGAAGGGTCAGCTAGTACGCCTCCTGAACTTGTTCATACTGATTTATGTGAACCATCAAGGAAAAATCACCTCGTGGAGAAGAATACTTTATATTATTCATTGATGATTTTTCTAGAATGTGTTGGATAGGTCTTATAAAGCATAAAGATGAAGCATTTGAAAAGTTCAAAGCCTTCAAAGCTTTGGTTGAAAATAAATCAGATCGCAAAATCAAATGCCTTAGATCTGATCGAGGAGGGGAATTTACCTCGGATGAATTCTTTGAATTTTGTGAACAACATGGAATAAAAATGTAGTTCTCCACCACAAGGACTCCTCAGCAAAATGGAGTGGTAGAAAGGATGAACAAAACTGTTCAACAAATGGCTCGTGCTATTCTAGATGAATCTGGAACTCTTGCAACCTTCTGGGGTGAAGCTGCATTCGCTGCCATCACTATTCTTAACCAAGAAAATGTTCGGGTAAACAACACTCAAACTCCACATGAACTTTGGTATGGTAAGGCTCCTACTGTAAAATACTTCAAAGTTTTTGGAATCAAATGTTACATCAAAAGGACTGATGAAAAACTTGGTAAGTTTGAACCCAGAGAAGATGAAGGTATTCTTCTTGGCTACTCTTCCCAAAGTAAAGGATATAAATGTTATAATAAAAGACTTAGGAAAATTATTGAAAGTATTGATGTTGTGGTTGATGAAGCATGCAAAAATCCAAAACAGATAAAAACCACAGGTTATGACAATGAATAAGATGAGGATCATTTTC
The DNA here is from genome assembly GCA_031772625.1 of Pinus tabuliformis. Classification (NCBI taxonomy): domain Eukaryota; kingdom Viridiplantae; phylum Streptophyta; class Pinopsida; order Pinales; family Pinaceae; genus Pinus; species Pinus tabuliformis. The sequence goes on from CM062820.1 coordinate 950,242,814, forward strand.
CCACATCAAATCACACCAATTCTAAAGAAGAAACCAATGAAGCACTAGAAGAAGAGATAACAATAGAATAAAAGACTTTGTTCAGGTATGTTAAGAAAAATCATCTAGAAACTCAAATTTTAGGGGAAAAAGGAGCAAGTGTGCAGACAAGAAGAACCATTGCTAAAGCCTCAAGCTATCTAGCATTACTATCTTCCACCGAACCTCAAAATGTAAATGAAGCATGCAAAGATGAATGTTGGGTCAAGGCCATGAATGAAGAACTTGATCAAATTGAAAAGAATGATACTTGGGAATTAGTTTCTAGACCTCATGGTAAGAATATCATAGAACTAAATGGATATTCAAAAACAAGTTGAACGAAAATGGAGAAGTTATTAGAAACAAGGCCAGACTTGTTTGTAAAGGATATGCTCAATAAGAAGTATAGATTTTGAAGAAAATTTTGCACCTGTTGCTAGACTTGAAGCCATAAGAATGTTTCTTGCCCTTTCTAGTTTTCAGAAATTCAAAGTATACCAAATGGATGTACAATCTGCCTTTCTTAATGGAGACATATAAGAAGAAGTCTATATTGAACAACCAGAAGGATTCATAATTGGAAATGATGCAAAACTTGTATGCAAACTCAGAAAAGCTCTCTATGGTCTAAAATAGGCTCCAAGGGCATGGTATTACCGTCTTGACAAATATCTCCACCAACAGGGTTTTTCAAAGGGATCAACAGATAACAATCTATATACAAAGATGGACACTGATAAATTGCTAATAATTGTTGTGTATGTTGATGATATCATTTTTGGTAGCAATGAAGAATCCATGAGCCATAATTTTGCCTCAGTAATGCATCAAGAATTTGAAATGTCCTTGCTTGGTGAGCTTACCTACTTTCTTGGTCTACAAGTTCAACAAAATAAAGATGGTATTTTTCTCTCACAAACCAAATATCGCAAATAGATCTTGAAAAAGTACGGCATGGAAGATTCTAAACCAGTATGTACCCCAATGGTAACAGGATGCAGTCTTAGCTCAAATGATAAATAAAAAACAATACATCAACCAACTTACAGATCCATGATTGGCAGTCTGCTTTATCTAACAGGTACCCGACCGAACATCATGCATGCAGTGGGAATAGTTAGAAGATTCCAAGCAAATCCTAAGGAAACACACCTTCAGGCAGTCAAAAGGATTTTCAAATATCTTTAAGGAACACAAAAATTTGGTTTAATGTATCCTAGAGATACAGATCTTACACTTAATTCATATACAAATGAAGATTGGGCAAGAGGTGTTGATGGCAGAAAAATCACTAGTGGTGGTGCATTATATATAGGTTCTAGGTTAGTGTCTTGGTTCAGAAACAAACAAAGTTCAATTGCATTATCTACAGCTGAAGCAGAATACGTGGCCGCTGCATCTTGCTGCACACAACTAATTTGGATGATGAAAATATCACATGTACTCCACCCATATCCATTATATGTGATAACATAATTGCCATCAATATTTCAAAGAATCCAGTCATGCACTCCAAGACCAAGCACATACCCATCAAATATCATTTTCTACATGAACAAGTGCTTGAACAAAAGGTCAAACTGGAGTATGTTCCCTCTAAAGAATAGGTTGCTGAAATATTCAATAAACCACTACCTAGAGAGACATTTGAATATCTCAGACAAAAGCTGGGAGTAGTTGCTGCATCATCCTGTTGTTAAATCCTATTTTCTTCAAAGAAAGGTGGTTATATGCAAGTTTCATAAAGTGTATTCGCGTACATATGCATGTTTCTGTGGGCACAGTCACCTATATGTTGGTTTGAAGGAAAGCAGTGGGCTAGAATTAGGAAAAAGGGGTCTGCTATGGTTTTGTCAAATATTTGCTCTGTTTGATGATGGTTTCACACTGCTGATAACATATGGAAATATATTGGTCCTCATAAAGTTGTTGATAACTTGATATATATATATATATATATATATATATATATATATATATATATATATATATATATATATATATATATATGATTGATGATGATGCTTTGATATCTCTTATTGACATATGCAATGATCAGATTTGACAGTGAACAAGTGGAATAGGTTCAAGGGAAGAACAGGGTTGATGATAGTTTAGGAACTAATAATGGACATATATAGGTTGTTGATCTGGATGTTGATTGAAAAATATTGCTGATGGTGCAGATCATATGATAGTTTTTGATGACTATCATGGTCTTGTTTAAGATATTTGGTCTCTATTATATATGTCATGTATATCTATTAATATAAAGGCCATGAAAAGACCTAATTTGTAACCCCACTATGCATTGGATGGATGATGTAATCTTTCTTGTTTATGTATAAACAATTGGTATATCCCCACTTGGTTGGGTGGATAAGTCAAACTTGGTATATCCCCACTTGGTTGTGAGATGGATGTATGTATGAGTCATTGGTGATAGGAAGGTCATTTATGATGTATGTATAGAGTCATCTTCTTTTAGAACACCTGTTTGCAGACCTTGCTTATGATTAAGGGGAGCATGGACTTGGTCATGGGAGCTCAATCAATACATTTCAACATATCAGAGAATTCAGCATGCACTTAGGGGGAGCATGACCCTATGCCCTTGATGTCAAAGGGGGAGATTATTGTTGGTTGTTGCCATCAAGTCCAAAGGGGGAGATTGTTGGCATTATGATGTATGTGTTGTACTTGATGGCAACCCACTTGTAACAGAACAACTCACGTGTATATGGTAACTAGATAAATCTGCATAAGAGATATCAGATGTGAAAGAATGCACATGACAACAATGTTTACAGATGTGATGAAATGCAGGGCAGCTTCAAGGAATCAATTTAGAAAGTATGGCAGGTAAACAACAAAGAATTGCAGATCAATCTTCACAGAATGAAGAAAAGAGAGGTAAATGCAGGTTCACCATTGACCAAGTTGCGTATACACGCAGGTTCACTGTATACAAGTCGTGTATACATACACACGCACTTTCATGGAAAGAAAAGCACGTATACATTGGAAAACTAAATTATTGGTCCATGGTATTTTGATACATGGTATTGGTCCAAGGTATCTGGTCCGAGGTATTGACCCCAGGTATTGGGTCCAAGGTATTGGTCCTAAATGTTTTTGGTCCATGGTATTGAGAAAGGCCTAAAACTATAAAAGGAGGAGAAGATCATTAGGCCAAAGTGTGCAAGTATCAAATATCTGATGAAGTGTGAGATCTAATATGCAGGTTATTGATGGTGTTGTGCTTGATCTGAACCAAGGATGAACCTTAGCGTTTGATGACAGATAAGAACTAATGATGTATCAAGATCTGAAGGCTTGAATTGAATTATCTTTATGTGGTTTGATCATATATCTGAATAATTGGAGCATGTTGAAGTTTGTAAATATGATGATTTGGGTATGATTGAATTCTGGAATAGTTGTAATGTTTAGATCATCATTTACAGGTCTGTACGCAGGTTCACTTTATAAAAGGAGTGTATACATGCTGGTTCTACATATCAAAGCAGCGTATACATCATAAATTTGATTTGCAGATCTGTACACTGGTTCGCTTTGAGGAAAGCGCATATGCACGTAGGTTCGACACATGGAAGCAGCGTATACCTTTTAAAATATGTTTTATTTGCTTCTGTTTGTTGTTGCAATGTTCTGGATTCTGGTCACTGTATTATGGAAACAACATTATGAATGAACAAATTGATGGGTTGTCAAAGTGATTGATCAATTCAGTTGTGGTTGGTTCAAAAGGATATGGGTTGATGCAAATATATTTGATGATTGAATGAAGTTGTTGATGGATCCATTCTAAAAATTTATGAAACGTGGTCCCTGGAAGAAAAGAGAAGGTTGTAGCCTTCTGTAGGTCGGCACCTACATACTAGTAAACTTATCAGCTAGTACAAGAGCTAGGGGGTTGTAGCTCCCTTCCAGTAGAAGCTAGAGAACAAGAGAAGGTTATAGCCTTCTGCATGTAGAAGCCTGCGTACTGGTATAAGACTGCACCAATACAAAATTTGCAAACAAAATTTTCATATTATTAAAAAGAAGACAAAGACGACAACAACAGGTGGTTTTCACCCACATTGGATTTCCACCTTATATCTTGGTGTTCATGTGTGTTTCTTATGTGTGATGATTTATTCTACTTTTACTGCACTGCCTAATGAGTTCCTGATATACTGATTAAAGTTCAATACATGATAATTTGGGTAAATCAAAAGATCTCTGCATATACGCTGGTTTCATTAAGTATAGTTGCATATACATGCTAGTTCACTGAGTTGAAGTAGCGTATACAAATTATTTTTGAAAATTAAGTTATTGATCAGATAATATTGATTCACCCCCCCTCTCAGTATTATTTCCAACAACTTCCCATGCAGTGCATCCTAGGTTGCCTAGGGAATTGTTCCCTAAGTTTCATAGAAATCGATGACCTACAAGAGCATAATCAGTGAGAAGAAGAACTCAAATTTTCATAAGTTATGAACTTTGATCATAACAATGTGCTATTGAGAAAGGGCCACAATTGGGAATTTAAAGAAATACGTCAAGGGTGGAGACAAAATTCCCAAATTAAACAAAAAAGTAAAAAAAAAAGGCTCCATTCAAATTACTAGGTTTTGAGTGGGGATTACAACACCTATAATAAAGAAAAACACGACTAAGCAAAAGAATAAGGAAAAACACAACAAGGAAATATGAAATGGGGAATTGAAGAGTGACCCCAAAAAAAACACCCATATCTCAAAGATGAAAAATGATCCAAATGGATCCAAGAAACACTCTCTATGTCTTCGCAAACTCAAAAATCATGCCAAAGACCAAAGGAAAATCGAAAAAGGAAGCCTTTTAAACCACTATCGGGAGGCAAAAACCCATGAAAGCAATGAAAAAAACAGAGTATTGAAGGTGGAACAAGTGATGCACAGTAGCAGTCCGATCTGGCCGATCAACGGTCTAGATTGGATCAACAATCGCAATTGGAAGTAACCTTTGGTAGAGGTCGGTGGGATCTACTTAAGAATTGCGATAGCGAACAATGATATCGGCGCTTAACACATATATATGGCGACGACGATTGGTGGAGTTAATATGGACCGTCGATCAAGTGTGCAGATCAACAACCCATATTACATCGCATATCGCTATTGGTGGATTGCAGGAGCGCTTATAACGACCCAAGGGTATTGCGATGAGCGATTGTGATATCGCAATCGGAGTGACCCGATGAACTGGACCCGACAGGTTTATCGATAATATTTTCTAATATTTTGTCAGGTTTGGTATGGTCCCCGATGTATACCTAGCTTTTGGTAAGTTGTTTCCCTATGGAGTCAAATCCCCAAATCGGTGGTGACTTGCTACTAGGAGAATATGAGCAGCATGGTCTGTGGTTGGGAGGAATGTCAGAGGTAAGCAACCAATTGGTAACTTTTACCAAATAATTATTATTTTTAATATTCACTTGAATTGTGTTGTAAATCTAGCTTACACACATATACAATAACATGCTACATCATAGCAACAACAAGGTGTAAATAAATACACATAAAGAAGAAAGGAGTTTCGGGAAGGAACTCCAACTTCATGGATATTTATACATAGTAGATGTTACTAGTCAATCATAAAATTACATTTTACCACTTATTACATATTTTTACTCATATATATATATGATGATTACACATGGCCTATGAGGCCCTGCCAACATCCCTCCCAGTCTTAATGCCTTGCTCGTCTCGAGATAGGATGCAACATTGTCTTTGAAATCTAGGTCTTGTAGAAGTATCCTTATTGTACATCAACCATGTGTACCAATCTGCATAGTTAACTCAATCATAAAAACTGCCTATTGGATATGATGATGCACATATATAAGGTTTACTATGAATTCTACTTACTAGGTGGCTACATATTGTAGATCTCATATTTTAATCATTCTCTACAATCATTCTACCATATAGGTTGTTACTCCAACTAAGAATTTTCAAGAAACTCCTCTTAAATTTGTTTTCCTCTCTTTCCTCTCTATGAATGATTACAATGTCTGATTTTCGCTTCTAGGAGTTTTTCATTCATACATTAAATTTAATGAAAGTTTGCACATCAACCATCCTACTCTTTGCCACTATCACAAGCCAAGTGATCATTCTGCAATTTTCATACAGAAGGAGGCTCAATCATATATTATCATGTTGTCATCATCTTTTTGCTTAAATACAGGTTATCGAATTATCAATCTTGGAGGAACGTACATTCCAACATCATGGTGAAGTGGAAGTGGGGTTGAGAGGTTATTGAATGAATTGTGTTTATATAACCAGACAGTCAAAATGATACCCCAGTAACTGAGTGCATAAGAACAATAACTTTGGTTAAGCCGAAAATCCCTCCAACATGCACATTAGAATAATTTGTACAAACAAAACGCCACATGTTGCAATGTAATTTTTGAATTAACATTATAGATCAGTAATACAACATAAGATAGGTTTGTGATGCCCATGGGGCTTTGGATTGACGGTGAATGGGTGTACTGTTAAGGCACTCCTTGCGATAGGTCACCGGTTCAAATCCCCATGGGTGGTTAGGTAGTATTATATAGAAAAAAAAAGATAGGTTTGCGATGAGCACTGAACTATACATTAATCAATGAACAATCACATATTATGATGAACATTCAATAAGCATCTTTAAAAAAAATCATCAACTTGCAATTTTTGTTTATCTTCCACGAGCTTTAGCATTCATGAGAAATTTTCCAAGGTAACCAGGCTTTTTCTTGGGCAACATATTTCCAAACCAATATTCAACTTGTAGATTTTTGAACTTGTTGCAGATTAGTCCTTGACGTTTTTTTCTTCTTATAGGATCAACCCGCTCCTTCACTTGTTGCTACTATCACCCAACCAAATGAAGGAGGAAACAACACCACATATTGTAACCCTATCTTATGCCCACATACAAAAACATGCCACACCATAGCAACATCAAGGCACATGTAAATATGCATAATAAGAAATGAGTTTTGGGAAGTAATTCCAACCAAGTTCTTATTCCGACTTCATGCATATTTATACATAGTAGATGTGGTTGGAGCAGTTGCATCCACTCCAACAAATCACTCATACATTTACCTTTTGCCACTTATTATGTACATTTACTAATACATATATGATGAATATACATGGCCTAAGAGGCCTTTCCAACCAATTCCATTATAATTAAAATTATGTATTTTTGGTCTGTTGCATGTGCATAACAAAATGATGTGATTATAATTTTGTGCATGAGATATTTTCATTATAGACCAAATTTAGTTACTCATATCATTCATATAAAAAATAAAATAAATGGAGAATTCCTAGAAATATCAGGTTATAGGGATAACATGTGTAGCAGTGCGCCCTTATAGGTGGATGGGATATTACAGATGGTATTAAAGCCCAAACTTACAACACTAGGGGCATATGGGTCAAACTCTGCTACGAAGGAAAATCAAATGTTTAATAAAATTTGCAGGGAATTGAGATGGAAATATCCCCAAATCTGAGATGGAATGTGTAGATATACAGGTTAATTTTTTTATTACAAACTCAAAATTTGTAAAATGCAGGGTGAAATTGAATAGCAAAGGTGTTAATTTTGTTTAGATAGAAATTATCGGAAATAAGTATTATTGATTGAAAGAGAATAAAAGAATTACAAAAAGATAAAAAATAAAAATAAAACCCTTATTGTGATGTTAGTAGTGAGGTGGCGATGCTAGGTGGTGGCTGAGTTGGCATGTGAAGGGGATCGAGTGACAAATAAGTGGCACAACTAGACATCGTTTGAAGTCGATGGGTTGTTAAATACCCTTCGCCTGCTAATCCAATATCAATATGAGTCATTGATATGATCATATGGTAGTTGTCACTTCCTTTAGGGGTGAAACTTCATGTTATCCTCTATGCATGTTGGAACTCAATGTGTGATCTGGAATGTTGATGGGAAATGATCATGATTTTCAAATCCATCAGGGGTGTAACTTCATGTTATCCTCCATGCATGTTGGAACCCAATGTGTGATCTGAGCCATTGATGGGGAAGTGATTGTGGCTATTAGATCCTATAGGGGTGTAACTTCATGTTATCCTATGCACATGGTGGAACCCAATGTGTGATATGGGCCATTGATGGCAGTGGATCATGGTAGTCAAATCCATTAAGGTCCATTAGTATCTATCAGGAGCACAACTCAACAAAAACTGTCACACATGTTATAACTCGATATGGGATGTGGGTCGTTGATCTACTCCAAAATCAACTGTCGGATTTGCAAGTGTGTAGGACATGCACCATGGAAGAAAATTGGAGAATAGACTCTGCATGCAACCATAGCTAATTAAGAGCTTCCACATGGAAGGAGATAGAACCATGGGGCCTAGGTAGGGAAAATGCAAAGAATTTGGTTATGTGTGTGCCAAGTGTCTAAGAAGAGGCATGAAAATTTAGTTTGTGTACACTGAGAACTAAAAACTATATATACACAAACAAGTACCTTTCAATGGAGGGAGAGAACATAGATAAGGTCCATATAATAAAAATTAGTCACAAAGCAGAGTTGTAGGTAGTTCTGATTGGTCGAGAGCAATAAAATAACCAAGAAATTACTAAATTTTTTGTTATTTTTTCCAAGTCATCCAATTGTAAGGTATTTTTTAGGCTCGGAGTGATGTTTTTAGGTAGTGAAAATAACACAACAAATTTACTTATACCTTTGATATAGATAGTGTTTCTAGGTTAAATAAAATAACTTTAAGAGATCTTTCCAACGATATATGACTATTTTGAAATAGAATCAACATGAAGAAGTTATGAATAGAACAATGTATGAAAAAATATGGTATGCAGTCACTTCTAGGAGGAGTACTTTGCAACCAAAGCTCAAATTGGGGCACTAAAGAAGTCAAGAGAATTATCCTAGACAACATAACATAATCATGGAGTTGGATTTAAATTTCAAATACAAAAATGTTCAGTAAACTAACATAAGTTTGTTGTAGCAAAACAAAGGAAATTGAGTAAAATATACCGAAACTTTCACAGGCCATAACTTTCAACCTAGAACTCCAAATTTGAAAAATGAATAATAGAATTCTATTGAGGAGGAGAATACATCTATCAACCCAAAATTTTGGTTTAAGACAAAATGTTCCTCCCAAACTTAAAGTATGGTTGTTGATGGCCTACATGAAAAAACAAGCACGAGGACCAAAGGTGTGACAAATGCTCAGGGGTCCTATAGCCAAAAGAAGAGGTCGGAGGTATGAATATTAGTATGGGTAATGTTTAAAGAGAGTCAAATGGGCATGAAAGGGACATTCCAGAGAATAGAGGCTTGGAAGATATCATGAAGAGTCTTAAAATGGAGGTGCTAACTTACAAGGTTGATAATGAAAGGTTGAAAAGGGAAAAATAAAAATTAACACTCAAATTTTACAGAGCTTAAATAGTTTACAAATGAAAATGGATAAGAGATATGATTCTAGGTAGGAATAGGAGTATGATTCACAATTTTGGGGGAAGGATACTAGAGATTCAAGGAAGTTTAGGAGTTTTGTTTGACAAGAACATCACTCACGAAAGCATTCAACTAAGAGAGCCTATTTTTCCTCAAAATTAGGGAGTAGTCCAACCATATCACCATTGAAGAAACAAAGAAGGAAACCTAAGTTAAATAATTTGAAAGGAGAGCTCTGAAAGATTAAACCTCCTACATTTAATGGTGAGCATAAGAAGGGGGAGGAGGCTAGAGCATGGATGTTGGAGATGAGAAAATACTGCTAATTGCATAATTACTCATTTAATCGAGATGCATGAATTTCAATTCACCACTTGAAAGGAAAAGAAAAATTTTGGTGGGAACAGAGTTAAGGAAGTAGAATACTTGGATCAGAAGAATATTTTGTGGAGGAAATTTAAGAGATACTTTCAAAAGAAATATTTATCATAGCATTACTATGAAAGGAAAATGCAAGATTTCTTTGAACTCAACCTAGGAAATATGATGGAAGAGTATGGTATGGAATTCACTAAATTGTTGAGGTGTGTTGGCCTTATGAAGTATGAAAAACTAAAAATACAAATATTTATAAGTGGATTGCTACAATTTTATGGTGATAGAAGTAAATTTGATGAGCCAAGAATTTTGGATGAAGCTACGAGGAAGGGAAAGTACCTTTATGAGCAGGACAAAAACAAGCCAACCTTCTAAAAAGCTTGGGATGACAAGAAAAGAGCTAAGGTCGAGCAAAGGATTAAGGGGTTTAAAACCTCAAATTTCAAGAACAATTCTCGGACAAATCAACACACTCATCTTTCCCACAGAGAAAAAAAATGGGTCTAATTCATTAGGTAAGAGACATTTATTTCATCCCATTAGGCGTTGGAGTTATGGAGGAGAACACACGACAATTCCCTCATAAATGAGACAAAATGAGGACTTCACATCACATTGAGGAGAAGTTATGGTGGAAAATATGGGTAAAATCATGCCCAAGATTTATGCAACATTAGACAATAGGCAGGATGATCATCTGGTGCATATGTTTGACGTTGAAGGTAAGATAAATAACCAACCCATTTCCATTTAATTTATTATGGAGCTAGTCATAGTTATTTGAATCCTAAATTTGTTAAAATAATTAACTTAAATAAAATAAAGCATGGTAGGAATTGGTTAGTTTAATTAATTGTAGAATCTGAAAGAGGAATACTTGAATTTGTAAAAGAATGTCAAATTAATATGAATGGGTTGACGACATTTACAAATTTGAACACCATATCATTTGGATCATGCGATTACTTAACTAGTATGGGTTGGTTGGACAAACATCATGCAATACTAGAATGTAATAATAAAGAGTTTACTTGCCTTTATGAAGAAGGGTAGCAAAGACAAGTGAAGGGAATTCGAAGGCTAATTTCTATCAGGGAACTATCAACGATGCATATGAATTTTTTTTTTTGAAAAGGGTGACAAATTTATGCAATACACATGAAAGAGGCAACCAAGTACCAAGAACGAAGCATTGAATACTATTGTGTACATTAGGAATTTGAAGATGTGTTTTCCAAATTCCTAGTTTACCACCTAAAAGGAATATTAACTTCTCTATAGATTTGGTATCTAGAGCTTCCCCAATGTCCAAAACACCATACAATATGAGCACATTAGAACTTAAATAATTACAAGTGCAGTTTCAAGAAATTTTAAAGAAGGGGTACATATTCCCAAGTGTGCCACCTTGGGGTGCCCTAGTGCTCATTGTAAAAAACAAGGATGATACCATAAGGTTGTGTGTTGATTTCAGGGAGTAAAGTAAAGTAACAGTGAAAAAAAAAATAAAAAATTTCCAATAATAGATGATTTGCTTGATCAACTTGAGGGAGCGAAAGTGTTCTCCAAGATTGATCTGAGACTAGCGTATCATCAACTAAGGATTAAAGAAGAAGACATAAAAAAGACAACATTTAAAACTTGATATGGGCATTATGAGTTTATTTTGGTACCATTTAGATTATATAACACATCATCTATCTTCATGTTCCTTATGAATGCCATTTTCCAAAATTATTTGGATGAGTTTGTTATTGTATTTCTAGATGACATCTCGGTGTATTCAAAATCTAAGGAAGTGCATGAACAACATTTGAGGATGGTGTGATAAGTACTTAGAGAACATGAATTACATGTCAAGTTGAGTAAGTGTTCATTTTATCAAAGTCAAATTAATTAAGTGGATCATATCATTTCAAAGGAAGGGATAGTTATAGAGCTAGGAAAGATCAGAGCAATCAAGTTGTGGCCAACACCTAATCATGTGACAAAGGTTAGATCCTTCATGGGCTTAGTATGATACTATAGAAGTTTTATGGAGGGATTCTTAAAAATAGTCCATCTTATCACTTCCTGGTAAAAGAAGGATATGATAAATGTGAAGTGCAATTTAAATATGTTATCAACGAGTGCTCTAATACTAAATATAGTTGATCCAAATGAATATATAGTTGTGTGCCCCAATCCATATAAGAAGGGGCTTGGAGGAGTTCTTGTGCAAAATGGGCATGTGATATGTTGTGAATCAATGAATTTAAAAGAGCATGAAAAAAATTATGTCACTTGTGATTCAGAGTTGGCAACAATTATACATAAATGTGGAGTCATTGCCTCATCTAAAAAAATGTTTGAATTGAGAACTAACCACAACGGTTTGAAGCACTTATTTAGATAGCCAAAATTAAATGCTAGACATATCAGATGTTTGGAATTTTTGGTTGATTATGACTTTGAAATTAAGCACATAAAAGGTAAGTAGAGTTCATACAATGCATGCTACAACCAAAAGAGTATGCAAATTTGATTTAAAAATCATAATTTTAGAGGCCGAAAATTCACATCAACAATACGTGGAAATAAAATAAATTCTACAACAAATTTATGTACAAACAAAGTACAATGATTATGAATTGGGAAAGGATGGAATTCTCATGTACAAAGGTAGGATTTATGTGCCAAATTCTCAGGGGCTAAAAAGTATAGTGTTGAATGAGATGCACAAGGTACATTATGTTGGACATCTAGGGTACCAAAAGACATTCTCAATAGTCAAAAAACAATACTTTTGGCAAGGTATGAAAAATGAGGTGTTGATTATATATCCAAGTGTTTAGAATGCCAAAAAGTTAAGGCAAAACATAGACATCCAACTAGATCATTATGGCCAATACCCATCCCCGAGTGGAAATGTCATATTGTTTCTATTAATTTTATTACAAATCTTCCCAATACTACAAGGCAACATGATTCCATCATGGTAGCGGTGGACAAGCTCACTAAGGTTTCTCAACTTATTATAGTGAAGTCAACATATAAGGCAAAAAGTGTTGCTGAAATTTATATGAAGAAAATTGTGAGGCTACATAGTGTGCCAAAGGCAATTATTTTAGACAGGGATCCCAAGTTTACATCAAATTTATGGATAGGTATATTCAAAGGATTTGAAACTAATTTGAATTTTAGCACAACATAATATCCAAAGTCAGATGGTCAACCAGAAAGATTCAATCAGGGGAGTTGAAAATATTCCAACAATGTATGTAATGGACAAACCATCAAAATGGGAAGAATATTTGCACTTAGTGGAGTTTTCTTATAGTAATGGGTACCAATCATCTTTGAAGATGATTCCATTTGAAGCCGTGTATGGCAAGAAATGAAAAACACTTGTGAGTTAGGACAAACCAATGGATAGGGACACTATTGGGCCAGACTTACTTAGGGAAATGGAAGAGAAAGTAATAAAAATCAAACAGAATTTGAAGGCAAATTGGGATAATTAGAAAAGTTATGTTTATAAGAATAGACTAAACAAGGAATTTAGAGTTTGTGATAATGTATTCTCGAGGGTGAATGCAAAGAAAATTTCATTTAAATAGGGTTTTTGTGCAAATTTGGAAAATATATTTTGTGGTCCATTTGAAATCCTGGAGGGGATTGGTCTAGTTGCATATAGGATTGCGTTGCTAACATCCAAGCATATTCATAACATGTTTCAAAAATTTAATTGCTTAAAAAGTAAGTTTTGGATTTTAATCATGTAATTGACATGAATATGATTTAGGTGGATCCTGAGGGAGACTTTCAAGTCCATATTTTGCAAATTTTGGACATGAAGTCCATGAGGCAATAGGAACTCTTGGGAACCACAATGCTTTGGGATATCCCTAGCTAGCCGAGTTGGACATTCTGGAGGTAGTGGCACAATTCGAGGGGTTGTAGGTGTATATAAGGGTGTGCACTACATAGGTTGTGGTGTTGATGAGGGATGTGAGACTGTTGGTTGGAGGCTATTGGGTTTGGTTCCTTAACTAGGTTACTTGAGGTACTAACGTGTACCTTTCTTTGGGTAAGTCGTTTCCCTGTAAAAATGTAGGCCCATCTCGGGGGTGACCTATTGCTGAGAGAATATGATCGAAGCGGTCTATGGCTGAGAGGAATTTCTTAAGTCTGCAACCACTCAATAAATTTCACCAAATAAGTAGTATTTCTAATATTCACTTGAACTCCTTTGTAATTAAAATTATGAATTTTTAGTATTACACATGCATAGCTAAATTACTTGATTACAAATCATGTGCATGGGATCATTGTAGTATAGACCACATTTGTTTATGCATATGATTCATATAGAAAATAAAAAGAAAATTATTCTTTTCGAAAAATTAGGTTATAGAGGTAACAAGTGTAGTAATACGCCCCAACAAGTGGATGGGGGCATTACATCACATGTACCATGTCATATTATGTTGCATATATCTCCCATAACAAAATGTAGAAAGCTCTTATTTAATATATTATTATCTTAATAGGTAAGTAATTTCACCCTCTATCAAAGAATATTATGTGCACCTTATTACACCACCCATAAACCACCAAAATAAATAATTGAATAAATTTTTATAGAGTGTGTGTAGTGAAAAATATTTCATTTTTTTGGCTTAGTAACTTTGTATTTGACATTGCTAAGAAAGTTCAGGCCTTAGTACAATTGTTGTGTCAATAATTTATGTTGACCTCTCTTTCCTGGCATGTTTCCTTGCTAGGTAATTTCCTTCATTGGGGCACAAAGCCTTAGGATGCTTGTTATGTTTTTTGGATTTGAAGTGCTCTTTTAGATTTGGAAACAATGCAGCCACACATTGTTTAATGATGAGTCAGTGTCTTACTAATTCTTTTGGTATGATGCTAGGTTGACAGGGAAAAAGTTAATTATACAAATTGAGGTACAATACCATGAGGTGTGGTAGGATATGGAATTCCTTAAACAATTGTTGAAGCATCAACATGGATCCCCATATACTATTAGGATGCCTTTAAACACACTTGGATTATTCATTCCATGGAGCTCCTTAGGGCCTATTTATTGGTATTATATCCCAATCTGTTAGTTGAGCAAGCTCTACCCATGGATAACACTGGCACAATGTAGGTCAATCAGCATAGGAGCAATGGGATAGAGAATGTAATTATATACTTAGACCGCTTATAGATGGGTAAGAATTTCCCTCCACCATCATTAGCACTATTAGAGTGGCTTATTCCCCCAAACCCCCCCACTTATGGGTGGGACCTTATTAAGCACATTGATGTTGATCCCCCAAATACAAGTTATAGGGTGTCTTATTAATGCCCTTGGTATTATGTTGGGTCTTTATATGAAAACTTCAATATACAAATTGAGGTGTAATCCCATAAGGTGCGACAAGAGATGGAGCTCCTTCAACAATTGTTGGAGCATCAACATGAAGCCCCATGAACTATTAGTGTGCCTTCAAACCCACTTGGGTTCTTCATTCCTTCAAAATCATTAGGGCCTCTTTATTATTTGAAAGAAACTAGATCTCAAATTGATAATTGAGTAAGCTCTACCCATAGTTAGCCTTGTCACAAGGGAGGTCAAATAGTTTAGGAGAAATGGGAGAGAGAACATAGTAAGATACCTAGACCCTCATAGATGGATAATAAATTCCCAACAACAAAATTAGCGATATTGGAGTGGCCTAAGCCCTCAAAGCCCCCCAACTATTTGTGGGACTCTATTGAACCCATTGATGTTGATCCTCTAACTAAAAACTAGGAGGAGGATCTTAATGACCACGGTTGGCCTCCTACTATGGTCAAATTGATCCTTGTTTAGTGTGTTTCTACTCAGGCATAGGCCCTTCATGCATATGTCCTTGAATTTCGTACTTCGATGGGGTGTTTCAGTGCAATATAGGCCTTAATTTTTGTTCTTACTCATAACATTTGACATCGATAAACTTGTCTCCAACTTCGTGCTTTTCAATATATGAGATCTCATAAGAGAAAAGTGCAACTTCTAAAAACTTCTTTTTTTTCACATTCAAAACATGTGTATCCTAAACTTTGTTATATATAAGTATATATGTATATTATTAAGCATCTTGATGCGATGATATAGGTCAATCCCATTGAGCATTTAAACATTTTTAGACCATTGTTGTTCAATAAGAATCCCCTTGACAATGGATAACTTCTTTGAATGAAATAACCCTAGGTTGAATTGGGGCCATCACATGATGGGAAATCTCCTTACAATTCCTTTGCATGAACCATCCAAGCTCCTACACAAATATTCATTATAATTGCTTAGAATCCATTGTTGCACACCCATGTGGGTAACCCCCAGGAGAAATTTTTTCTCCTATTTGTTTAGCTTGCCAGCTAACATCCTTGATGGTCCATAGAGAGGTGTGGTTCGGATATTTACACATATGCTCTAATTAATGGTTTTCACCATCTAGCTTACTTCTTGAAGGAAGGTGTATCATATATTATAAGGTACACTAACCATTTATGTAGTCACATGCCTTCATTTAATTTCACGGGAATTCTAGTATGAATCACAAGTTAAGTTGGATGATTGATCACTCTTGATTATATCCTTGTTCCACACTTAACCTTGGTATTTATACCTTGCCTCTAGTTAGTGTGACCCTACTTGATTATTTTTTCCACTATCTAGAAGGGGCACACATAGGATGCACTTATTGATGTAGTGTGCCCACGGTAATCAATACTTATCATCTTACATTTGTTCCTTTATCCAACTCCATTATTTGGGTTGTAGCCAGCTGTCATCGATATTGACACCCTTTTATCCTCATCTTTGGGTAAGGGCTTGGAAAATTTTCCCTTAAGAAGTTGATGCAACTCTAATAATGTTCAAATAATATATAGCCACAAAATAAAGAAAGCATAAAATGCAAAATATGGTTGGGACAATTGGCGACATGCGGACAATATCCTACCCTTAGATCTACCCCCCCCCCCGCCCCCCTCCATTAGCCCTTGCCTAGTTCTTGGCATATCACGATCTATATAAATGAAAAGGAACTAATGAATGTACCAACCCTACTGACTAAGAAACTACTATGCCTTAAATAAGGATTGAAATACATCAAGCAGGTTGGTAACCCAAGCTATGTAAGAAAGAAAAAGAAGAATTAGAGAAGTAAAAGGAACACTAGAAGGGTGGTAAAAATAGGATGAATAAATGGGTAACTTAGGTCCCATGATTGCTCCCCCTTCAAATTATTACACTCAAGATGTTGGACCTCCCTTAACTAGTACCAAGACAATGGCATCTTCCATGAAGTATATCCCTTCCATGGCCACTGTACTTACATCCACCTATTCATTAATGGGTCGACCTAGGAATTATTATTTCCCATAGGGTTGGAAGCACCTAATAGAAACTTAGGATAAGAATCCCATACTTAAGTGTGAAAACTAGTTTACAAATGATCAACTACGAAGACATTTGAAGGTAATGTTTGTGTGAAGTACATTTGTGCCTTTACTATTAGGTATGGTCCACCATGATACTTTTATGGTTTCCTCGCACAATCATGATGATATCACTTGATTTTGAGAGTGATACAAGTGGATATTGGTGGCCACCCACCTATTCCACTTAGATATCAAGTCAGTTTCATATATTTCCTTGTTTATTTCAAAATTTACTATTTTTACCAGTTTTTCGAGTCCTGAACTTCTGTAGCCGTTTTGACCCCCTAAACGGAGGTCTGAAATAAACCCATTTCCGTTGGAGGGGGCTCACTGCAAATAATATAGTACTAGGAGAGACCTTTCCAAAAAGGTATTTTACGTGCCAAACAAAAATAATATGACCAAGTTATGACTTGAGGAAGTTGGCTGCCAAACTAAACCCAACAAGGCCCACAAACTCTTATCGTTCCATCTCCTAGGGTTAGTGTTTTGGTTTTTTAGGGTTTTACCTTGTTGTTCAATAATAAATAGGCCATTAAGACTCATTATAACATAATTCATAGGCATGTAGCTGCCACATCTCTTCTCAGAGATAAGATACCATCGCCCAATCTAATTTATTTCCATTATGTTTGTATCCATATTTCAGTATTTTGATATTAATGAAATAAAGTGTTATTTCTATTGCATCTCTATATTTATGGTTATATCTATAATTTTTTGTGTTCCTATTTACGTTTAGATTAGTGGTATCATAGCAGTCTTCTCTTTCTCTGTTTTTCTTTGCATGTCCCCAACAAGGTCAGGGCATGAGTTAGGGCTCGATTTGGTTGAACCTTTGAGAGGCAAGCCTCACAAACCTCGACAACCTCCTATGGTAGATGAAAAGAAAGACAAGAGGGAAAGAGGTCTTATCAACATATTTCTCAAGGAAGTCCTCAAGTGACAGAGGAACGCGATGATGGATAACATTTCCTAGATCCTTCGATGGCTACCCACAAGTGATGCATCTTCACCAAAAGCCACTCTTTAGGTGCCACTCATTTTAAGGTACAAGTTAACTTTAACATTCCCATATTCGAGGGACACATAGATGAAGACATCGTAGATAAATGGTTGAATTTGTTGGAAGGATATTTTTCAGTTCATGACTTTTCCAATCGGGAAAATATTACTTTTGAACTTCTCAAAGCCGCCCCACACGTCAAGGACTAATGGGAAACCTATTGTGAACAAAAGGATGAGAGGGAATCCTCATTGTTTTTAGTTGCACCCACTTGGGATTCTTTCCGAGATGCCACCAAGGAACAATATTACCCTGTTAGGAGCTATGAAGATAAATACATAAACTAGACCACGCTACAGTAGGGAAGGGACTAAGAAGTACCAGAGTTCACAAATTCTTTCCATACCCTCTGCACAAAATTGGTATCAAGGATTCTGAGTGGAATTTGTTACTCAAGTATTGCAACTGCCTGCATAAGTACATCTAAGACGAGATGTAGTTCCTGGACATCTCCTCGCTCGACATGGAATACTGATAAGCTGTCAAGATTGAAAATAAATTTAAGCAAAAGAAGCGAGACTTTGGATCTGCAAATCTGAAGCAAGGAAAATGTGCCCCCAAACCAAAGAGCAAAGGCCAAGGCTAAGGCATGATGACCCAAGACAACTTGTCGAAGTCGTAAGCAAAGAAAAACACCCTGAAGACAAAGAAGGACACAAGAAAATGGTGTGAGTTCCATAAGAGCTCCACTCACAACACAAGTGAGTACCGGGACAAGTAGTCACTAGTGGCCAAGCTGAAGGCTTTTATATCAGACTTATGTTTTGACTCTGAATCAGAACCCAATAAGGGGAATGAAAAGGGGAAGCATATCATATATGTTGATCCTAGTGCCATCGTGGCCACTACTAAGATCCGGAAGAATGAGCCTGAAGATCCAGAGGAGGGAGGACGCCTATTCCACTCACAAATGTGGGTGAAGGGTTCTCCGCTATAGCTCATTATCATCAACAGGAGCTAAAAGAACCTCATTTCAGTAGAGATCATGAAGCAGCGGGGCCTACTGATGAAAACACATCAGAAACCATACACCATCGAGTGGCTTCATCAAGGATGAGATCTCCACGTTAGCCAGTAGTTTTGCCTTCCCTACAACATCAAGCCCTTCACGGATGAGGTACTGTGTGATGTTTCTCCTCTTGAAGTTTGTGATGTATTATTAGGACAACCATACTTGTGTAAGTGACATGCTATATATGAGTCTAGACCTCGCTCTGCGATTATTACTTTGGGAAATAAGTTATAAAGGATACCAGAGGTAGCCCCGTCTACTGCCATCAATTTGATCAATGCAAATTAATGCAGTAAGATCATTTCCCAGACCAGGAAATTTGTTTTCCTTATGATTTTCCCTCAGGGCAAGAAGAAGGTTGTGGCCATGACTTTTAAACAAGGCTCCTCCATGCAGCAACAACAAATGGACAAGTTCATGGAGGAGTACAGGGAAATTTCCACCTCACCTACAGGGGTACCTTTCCTTTGTCAGGTCAAGCACTCCGTCGATCTGACCTTGGGCACACCACTACCTAATGGATCGATATATCGATGCTCTATTCTCGAGTGCGATGGGATCAAGAGGCAGATTCATGAGTTGTTGCAGAAAGGGCACATCAGGCCAAGTTCATCACCCTGTGGGAGCCCGATTGTATTGGTATAGAATAAGGACAGGACCTGAAGACTCTGTATTGACTATCAAGTGCTAAACAAGATCACTATCTAGAGTAGATAACCAATCCCATGGATTGATGACCTTATGGACCAAATCAAGGGTGCCAAATATTTCAGCAAGATTAGCTTGAAGTCTAGTTATCACCAGGTTCCTATCGAACCCTCCGATGTGTGGAAGACTGCCTTCAAATCCAAGGAGGGCCTTTTCGAATGGCTGGTCATGCCTTCGGGTTGACGAATTACCCCACAACATTCATGAGATTGATGGATGACATCTTGTGACCCTTCACCAATGCATTCGTGGTGGTGTATTTAGTTGACATCTTGATCTTTAGCTAGAGTTGGGAAGAGCACCTCCACCATATTTGACATTTCCTTCAAACCCCACGAAAACACAAGCTGTGTGCCAATTTGGAGAAATGCACTTTTGGCATGACCCAAGTTCAATATCTAGGGTACATGATTGATGAGAAAGGTGTGCATGTGGACGAAACCAAGATACAATTCATTCAAGATTGCCCAACCGCAACCAGTCTAACAAAGCTTCGTAACTTTCTAGGTTTTGCCAATTTCTACTGTAGGATTGTGTTGGGGTTCTCCCATATCACTTGGCCTTTAAGTTAAGTCACCAAGGGCAGAGTGAAAGAAATTTTTGTTGGTCCTAAACCCAACAAAAGTGATTTACCGAGTTGAAGCATCACCTCTAATTTGCACCAGTGCTGACATTACCAAATTTGCAATAACAATTTGTGATTGAGACGGATGCCTCTAACTATGCTATTGGTGTAGTTTTTACTCAGCAGGGGCATTTAGTGGATTACCATAAC
This sequence comes from Pinus tabuliformis, assembly GCA_031772625.1. Classification (NCBI taxonomy): domain Eukaryota; kingdom Viridiplantae; phylum Streptophyta; class Pinopsida; order Pinales; family Pinaceae; genus Pinus; species Pinus tabuliformis. The sequence goes on from CM062820.1 coordinate 950,263,782, forward strand.
GAGACACTTTCAGAAATTGTCTGAAAGTATCCCACTTATGACAAAGAAATGTATTCCATTGTGAAAGTCCACCATTAATGGAAGCATTACATTATGAGGGAGGAAACGATCATCCACACAGAACACCGATCCCTACAGTTCATACAAACACAAGGGAAAATGCAGAATGATCGCCATCAGAAATGATCCACATACATGCAACAGTTCCATTTTAACATTAAGTACAAGAAGGGAAACATTAATAATGTTGTATACTTCCTTATCTGACCACCAGTAATGGAGTTGATCACTGTGCTCGATTCCTGTGGGCACGAGACTTTGGGGTGGCCGCATCTTTACAAGAGAAATCCAGAATTTGGCAGCACACACTAGACACTCCTCAAAGGTAAGAAAGTTCCAAATTTTCACCTCCAAGATGCATTGTTATGCCACCTGGGACACATATGTGTTCCTTCAAGTGAGCATGCCAAGATGATTTATGAGGCACACTATAGTCGGTTTGACGAACATTTCAGGGTAGAGAAAATGGTGGCAGTACTGCAGAAGTATTTTTATTGGCCGAACCTTGGTCAGGATGTTAGGAGGAACATTAAATCCTTCACTTCCTGCACCCTTTCCAAACTAACCATCAATAAGCAAGGCATATATACTCCTCTTCCTACTCCTAGTCGACCTTGGAAATCCATCTCCATGGATTACATGATGGGCCTTCCCTCTTTTAAGCATGAAAATAACTGCATTTTTGTGGTCGTCGACAAATTCTCTAAGATGGACATTCCATGCAAGAAGATTATCACAACAAATGCCATTTCTAAACTCTTCTTTTAGCGAGTGTGAGTACACTTTGGGATCCCACATTCCATTATCTCATATCGAGACAACAGATTCTTGAGTGCATTTTAGTCAAGTCTCTGGTCAATGTTGGATACCAAACTTACTGAGTCCATGACTTTCCATCCCCAAAATGATGACCAAACATAGGTCGTCAACAGGATGATCGTACACATTCTGTGCATGTACAACTTGAAGCATCCATGCAAATGGGATGAAAGCCTCACCTATGTATAGCACAAATACAACAAATCTCTCCACAATTCAATGAGCCACAACACCTTTTAGGTAGGGCTTGGATTTCAAACATTATGTCCCATTGATGTGGCCATACCATTTACAACTACTCAGGTAGATTCAATCATGTCTAGTTCGAAGCCGACATGGCTAACAACTTCAGAGCGCAATCAACACATCCACATGATCAACATTGGGTTCTACACAAGTTCTAGGTGGGTGACAAAGTTTGGCTACATTTGTAGAAGAAGCGCTTTGTTGGACCCCACCGTAAGCTTCGCCCACTCCGATATGGGCCTTACACCATCAATAAGGTTATACGGGAGAATCGATCCGTATTTAAATGGGGACGTAACAAATTACAAAGATAACCATAAATACAGAGATGCAACAAAAATAATACTTCATTTCATTACTGTAAAATATTGAAATATGCTTACAAACAGAAATGGAAATAAACTAGCTAGGGCGATGGTAGCTTATCTTTGAGAAGAGATGTGGCAGCTACATGCCTCTGAACTGTGTTACAATGAGGCTCGAAGGCCTATTTATTGTTGAGAAACAATGGAAAACCCTAAACATCCAAAAACCTAACCCTAGAAGATGAAACACCAAACTGTGGGCCCCGTTTGGGTAAATTGGTACATCAACTTCCCGGGATCGTAACTTTGGCATACGATCTCCATTTGATGCACACAATATCTTGTTAGAAAGATCTATCCAAGAAATACAACTTTTGGAAGAGAAATATCCGTCCATGGACTGATGTTACTCCCAGTTTTCTCAAAAAACATTGTTTAGGGCCTCAAAACAGATCTAGAAGTTCAGGACCCAAAAAAATGCTAAAAATAGTAAACTGTGCTACAATTAAGGAAACTGAAAAGTTGAAAGAAACAATAGTGGCGGTCCAAGTGGACTTGGTGGGTGGCCACCAGTGTGTTGTTCCTTCAGAAAGGAACAACAAAAAAGTGAAAGTGTTGTTCCTTTGGAAAGGAACAACAGAGAACGAAAGTGATGTTCCTTCGGAAAGGAACAACAAAAATGTGAAAGTTTTGTTCCTTTGGAAAGGAACAGTAGAAAAAATGAAAGTGTTGTTCCTTTGGAAAGGAACAACAAAAGACGAAAGTGTTTTTACTTCAGAAAGGAACAGTAAAAAGGTGGAAATGTTGTTCCTTTGGAAAGGAACAACAAAATTCAAAAGTGTTGTTCCTTCAGAAAGGAACAACAAAATGACAGAAATGTTGTTCCTTTGGAAAGGAACAACAAAATGAAAAAGTGTTGTTCTTTCAGAAAGGAACAACAAAAAGGAGGAAATGTTGTTCCTTTGGAAAGGAACAACAAAATGCAAAAAGTGTTGTTCCTTCGGAAAGGAACAACAAAATCTCGGAAATGTTGTTCCTTTGGAAAGGAATAGTAGAAACGAAAATAAATGCAAAAATCTATATAAGAAGTAGTTTATACAAGCAGAAAAGAAAAAAATTATGTACAAAATTTTAAAAACAAAAAAATTATTTAGTGAACCAATGCTGAGGAGGTATTATTTTCCTCAGCAAGAATTTGAGTATCAGAATCTTCCCGGAGTTGCTAGTAAAAGGATTCCCGAGTAAGAAGCTTATGTCTAGATCTGTCACTAGTATCAAAGTAATGGTGCCATTGCCGTGCACTTTCTAGATTTCATATGGTCCAAGCCATCGAGTATGAAGTTTTCTTGGAAAATCCTGAAACCTAGAGTCATATAGGAGTGCCCAATATCCTTCGTGGAAGATTTTCTTTTTGATCAGGGTGTCGTGCCATTTTTCTCTCTATGGTTGAATTAATGCAGTGCGTTGAAGAGCTGAGAGCCTAATTTGATCTAGCTCGTTGATTTGCTGTAATCTACTAGTCTAGGCCTCATTTAAATCCAAACCAATCTCCTGTGCTATTCTTAATGTTTGTATTTCGAAATCTATTGGAAAGATGGGTTCTTTTCCAAATACTATCTGATATGGTGAATAACCAGTGGTGTTTCTCCACGTTGTTCAGTATGCCCACAAGGCCTCCAGCAATCTTGAAGCCCAATCACGCCTGTGTGATGCAATGGTTTTTGTCAATATTGCCTCTATCACTTTATTCGTGCTCTCTACTTGGCCATTTTCCTGTGGGTGATACGGAGTCGTAATTTTGTGATGAATGTGATAATTTCTTAATGTTGCAATTATTTTATTACCTACAAACTATGGTCCTCCATTCGTGATTATGTCCCTCGGGAGGCCATATCACACAAATATTTGGAACAAGAAATGAATCACAGAGTCCTTTGTAGCTCTTGGAAGTGCCTATGCTTCAACCCATTTGGTAACATACTCTATTGCTACTAGAATATATGTTTTCTGATTTGATGATGGGTTGATCGGACCAAAAAAATCGAGCACCCAACGCTCAAATGGTTCGATTAGTAACTGTGGTTTTAAAGGCATTTCGTCAGACTGTCCAAGACGTCCTACTCTTTGGCAACTATCATAGGCTTGCACAAACTTCTTAGCATCTTTAAAGATTGTGGGCCAGTAATAACCTGTTTGCAAAACCTTGTGACCAATCCTTCGATCTGCGAAATGTCCGCCACACAGTCCATCATGACAAGCCTTTAGAATGTCAAATATTTCATCTTTATGGACGAATCTTCTAATGTGCATATCTGCCCCTGTATGAAATAGGTAGCCCCCAATCCAAGAAAATCGGGTACTACGTTGCACAATCTATTTCCGTTCATTAGGGGTTAGATGCTTTGGTAATTTTCCTACTGCTAAATAATTTGCAACATCAACATACCAGGGTGTCTTGACAGTAACAACAAACAAATGTTCATCCGGGAATTGATCTTCGACTGCTACTGCATCCACTGGCTTCGGAATTTGTGAGAGAAAGTTAGTTACAGGGTTCTCTAAGATAGGTCGATCTTTTATTGTGATGTCAAATTCTTGCAATAAAATCAACCATCTTGTTACTCTACCATTTGTAATAGGTTTATTTGCTAAATATTTTATGGTAGAGTGATCTGTATATAAAACAATAGGATATCCAGTGATATAATGCCTAAATTTATTTACAGCATGTATTACAGCTAAAAACTCTTTTTCAGTAACGATATAGTTTAGCTCAGCAAGAGACAAATTCTTGCTAATATAATAAATTGCATATGGTTTTTTGTCTTCTTCCTGCCCAAGGACTACTCCAATAGCTGTGTCTGAAGCATCTAATGAAATTTGAAATGGTAGGTGCCAATTTGGGCCTCTGAGCATTAGGGCTGTTGATACAAGCTTCTTCAGATCCTCAAAATCATGGTCGTATTTATCTGTCTAGACAAAATCAACATTCCCTGTCAGTGCGTATAGAGGTGCAGTGATTTGAGAAAAATGTTCTATGAATCTCCTATAATAACCGGAAAATCCTAGAAAACTGCGTACCTCTGTCTGTGGGGTAGGAGTAGGTATTAACAAAATCATTTGACTTTTGGTCAGATCTACCTGTATTCCAGCTTCTAAGATATAATGACCCAATATGAGCCCTTCGGTCATCATCATATATCACTTTTCATGGCTCAAGCAGAGCTTGGTGGCAATGAATTGTTGCAACACCTTTTCCAATGTGTCTAGTGCTAGCTCAAAATCATCTCCGTATGGTGTGAAATCATCCATGTATACTTCGAGCCCTTCATTTATTAGATCTAAAAATATGCTGAGGATGGACCTCTAAAATGTGGCAAGGACATTGCATAGGCCAAAGGGTAGGACTCTGTAAGCAAATGTTCCCCAAGGATAGGTAATAGTAGTTTTTTCCTGGTCTTCAGGGGCAATCTGAATCTAATTGTATCCACTGAAGCCATCCAAGAAAGAAAAGAATTTCTTTCCTACTAATGTGTCTAATACTTGATCAATGAATGGAAGGGGAAAGTGGTCCTTGTGTGTTGCTTTGTTTAATTCTCTGAAATCTACACAAATCCTCCACTTTCCATTATTCTTTGGCTCCACTACTAGTGGAGAGACCCACTTGCTATCGGAGATTGGATAAATAAAGTTTACATCCAAAAGTTTTTGTAATTCAGCTTTCACAATATCTTTCAGGTGAGGGTTGAGTCTCCGTTGGGGTTGGAAAACGGGTCTAACATCTTTTTCTGTATAAATGTGGTCCGTACACAGTTGGGGATCAATTGCCTTCATGTCCAGATAATCCCATGCAAAAGCTTCCTTATATTTTCTCAGTAGTTGGACTAGTTTTTCTTCTTGTTCAGGAGTCAGGTTTTTGATAATGTTCAAGGTTTTTCCTGGCTCAATCTCTATAGTTTTGTTGTTTGAAACAGAGGTAGTGGGTATTGATTGGTCATGAGTGTCTTTGAGTGGATCTTCTTCTAGTTCATTGTCAAATGTTGCCTCTATCATGTGACATTGTACATGGGATCTAGATTCTGATTAGTTAATGAAGTTGTTAATAACATCATCCGCTTTTTGATCTTTAAAATCGAGGGCATATTTTATAGTTAATGGGGACCTAATGTTTTCTGTGAGGTATGATATAGGTTGTTTGTTAGTTTTTATTATTGTTACACTTGGCTGGGTTGGAGGGTATAGAGCTAGATTCTTGATATTGCTCCCTCTAGTTATAGTCATACTGCCTTGTCGGCAGCTAATGTAAGCATCAGCAGTCGCAAGCCAAGGTCTACCTAAGATTAATGGATGTCCATCGAGTCAGTTTTTGGGGTTGATTATCAGAAAGTCAGCAAGATATTCCCAGGAATCTACGGATACCATTACATCGTGAAGTGTACCTTCTGGTCTAACCACTGATCGGTCAGCCAATTCCAATAAGGTGGAGGTTGGTTCCACTGATGTGATGCCCAGTTTTTGACAAGTGGTGGTTGTTAAAATATTAATTGCAGCCCCTAAATCAACTAGGGCATTTGAAAAGGTTTGTCCATTGATTTGCACTGTCACTATAGGATTCCCTGGGTCTTCATATTTGACAGGTGCTTCTCTTCCTGATAACAGATCAGATAGGGTGCCAACTACTTGGACTGTTGGGTTATTTGTTATTCTCCTCCTTGGTTTTTTTATACATAACTCTTTGATGGTTTTTACATATATTGGTATATCTTGGATAGCTTGGAGGACCGGGATTTTTATATACAAATTCTTTAGTTCTCCCATAATATCAAAGTCAGGATGTTCGATAGGGCACGGTATGATTAATTGATCTGGGAATGGGGGAGAAGATGTGGTTGCTTGGTCATGCGTTTGTTGTCTGACCACATCCTCTTCTTGTAGTGGTTTTTCTTTGGGTAATTGATTTTCAACTTGAGAATTTTTATCTCCCTCAGTTTTTATAATGCGCCCAAACCTTAATTGAAGGTCATTGCACTCCCTTACATCGATTTCTATTTCTGGTGTTTTGATTATCTGAACAAATTGAGCTGGTCTATTATTTGGGTTTGGGTTGGGTTGGGCTGGGAGTTGCAGTCTTAAGTTGGACTGGGGATTTTGTTGTAGTGTATATGGCGTTGGCAGTGTGGGTTAAGGGAGTGGGATGGTTCCATCTGGTTGATTCATCGGTCTTTACCGGTTTGATTTCCATGCTTGACTCTACGAAGTGGGAGGGGACCATTGTGTTGGATATGCATTGTTTTGCCAATATGGTGGAGAGTAAGGAAAGTTTGGCCAATTAGTTTGCCTTTTTTGATTTGGCCACGGTCATGAAGGAAATGGTTGTTGTGACCAGTTTGAAATGGGTGGCTAATTTTTCCACATTGTATTATATTGCTAAGCATGATATTGCGGAGGTTGGAAAGAAGAAGATGGATTAGAGGGCATACCTAGTTGTCATGGTTGCCATTGATGACGCTGATTGAGTAGGTACATTGGTTCTGATTCTTCTTCCGCTTCCTTGTACACTGCTTTCAAACCTGGGAGTGAGGGGCAATTCTCTGTGGAGTGGTCTTTTGTACAAATAGCAAAGACTTGAACTACATCTAGTGGGCACTCTTTATGGTTGTGTTTCTTTCTACATCTAGGGCAGAATATTGCCAGACTTTGCTATGCTTCTGCTTGTTTCTGTTTAGCTTGCATAATATCGAGCTACGTTTTAAGAGTCCCTAATATGTTAGTTTTGAAATTCTCTAGTAAATTCTTGATTTCTACACAGGTTACTCCTCCATTAGAGATCTTGTTGTCCCTTGTGAGCATGTCACATTCCGCTGGTTTTAGCCCTGTACTGCTTCATGAACTCTTGATGCACAAATCAATAATGTCAGCAAAATTTTCTTGATAGGTGTCACCTTTTCCCATAATATTTAGTGTTTCAACCCATTGTTTCTTCATGCCTTTAGTTAATGTCGTTTTTAATAAATTGTCAGGTAATGGTAATGATGCATAAGGAGATCTCTGAAGATTATACTAAAAGCGTTCGACATATTCTTCTAGTGTCTCATTAGGTCTATCTACCATCTAAAATATTTCATCCTTTAATTCTCTAGACATACAATAATCCTAATATTTCTTCAAGAAAGCACCTTTCATCTAATCCAAGTCATTTATAACACCTCCACCTAACCCCATAAACCATCATAAAGCAGCCCCTTTTAGTGTGGAGGGAAATAATTTCAGCTTTTTTGGATCGGTGGTATAGTCGTACCCGTACAAAGTACATCAAATTCAAATAAAAATGCATCTGGATCTTTCGATGTTAGGCAATGGAATGTAGGAATATGTTGGAGAGGAATGGCCTTCATAGGTGCATTAACTGCAGTATCTACAATGGTATATTGCAGTGTGGAGGTTTGGGGTGTTTGATGGTTCTAGGCCATTTGGTCAAATATGTGCCAATATCCTTCTGGGATTTCTAGGAGTGTATTCCTAGGCTAGTTAGAAGGAGCAGGAATGGCCTTAACAACACTTCCTTTTTCTGGGATGATGAGAGTTCCTTGCAAAACTAATGTCTTAGGGGATCTTAGCTCTTCAGGTTCTTCAACTTTGTTCTGGATGATTTTGATAGCACTTCCCTTATTTGAGCTACTTAATGGCTGAACTATTCCAAGAGGAGATCTTGGTTCTTCAGTTTCCTCTATTTCTCCTCCTCCTTCACAAATATTACTAAGGTTCCCTTCTTGTAACGATTTTGGGCTAGAATTCTCAATTTCTTGAAAATCTTGCTCCTTTGTTTGGCTGTGCACCTCAGCAAAGGCTAAAGATGGTGATTCTGTGGCCCGAAGGGAACTGGTAGGTTGTCTAGAAGCAGCTTTTCTAGGGCCTACTGATGGCTGAGATTCTGCTTTTTTAAGGATTTCGTCTATAAAGTCGATCGGCCAAGGGTCACCAATCCCTTAGCTTTATCAGGTTTGGGTAGTGATTTAGGATTATTTTTAGACTTTTTCTGCTTAGTCATGCACACAAATCAAATACTTATTTCTACCCAAAATAATCAACAAATATATAGGAAAGCAGGTGGGGGAGCAGGGCTATTACATGCTCCGTACGCAGCTTCTTACCTTCCGTTTTTAAAACCCAACTCTCTCCTAGTAGGTACTTACACTACTCTATTTTCAAAAGAAACAAAATGGCTACACTCTCCCTGACAACGACCACAAAATTTTAAGCGATAAAAAGGTGTCTTTTAACCCCTATTTACCTTACATTAATTGTCAATCTAGGTATGATTTTTTTTCTCAAGAGTGTTCTCAGTCTGAGGTGGTCACTTGTTCAAGAGTGATGTTTGCAGTATAGTGCTTACAACAGTAAATGAATTCTGGGAACAAAATCTAATTGTAATGGCAAGAAACTTAAATGCTTTGTAACTAAATCATTCACTAAAGAAACTACAACAATCATCAGTCAAGGAGGCAGTAATGATAACTGTTTCCTCTGTAAACTGATGTAAATGAAAATCAATCACAATCAAGACCTTCAATCTGAGAACTTAGACATCAATAGTCAATGTTCGTTATAGTTGTAGATATTTCTATTCACACCAAAGTAAATACTGGAAATAACAATTTGATTAGCAGAAAAGGAACAACAACTAAATCTATTGCAAAGATTGAACAACAAATCTTAATTTACAGGAATGAATTGAGCAGAAATATTAACCGAAAGGAATCGAACAACTATCTTTAACTAAGAAAGGAATTGAACAACAATATTTAATTAATAAAGGAATTGAACAACAATCTAAGAAAGGAACAACAAATCTAAGTAAATCTACAGAAATTGAACAACAAACTTAATTAAGTGAAAACACGCAGTGACTATAGAATCAGTAATCTTATTCTAGCATACAGGACATTAACCACAGGTATAAAGGAACGACAATTGCAATTATAATTGAACAACAGTGAAATGAACAACAATCACAATTATACGTGGACTGTAGTTAAATGAATAGCAATTGAAACTGTAAATGAACAGGAATATCAATCTGTAAATGAACAACAATAAAAACTGTAAATAAATAGTAGAATCCAAATTAGATGATGCAATATGGTTTCATAAGGAACAACATAACATTTTCGGTTGTGAATAATAATTTTTCTATCCAATTACGATTTCAATATAACAGAGAAATTAAGGTAAATGTTCAAGAATAAAAGGTTACTAAGTAAAGTGAATTAAGAGAATGCAAAGGAACTCAAACCACACACGACCATAATCGGAAAATAATTATACAAGAAGCAAGTGATCCACTAGGGCCGGGCCCTTAGCCACCAGGGAAGCACTGCTGCGGTTACTCCAGGATCAGAAGACGGAACAACAACGAAGTTATATATTAATCATAAATGGCAGAGTTACAGCGATCGCTCTTCAAAGAGAGTCGATGATCAAAGTTAAGTTTACAACAATAAGTTCTACAAATTAACAATAAAATCCGCCCCCTGGGCTACCAACACTGTCCCTTTTTATAATGGCCAGGTAGAAGTATCAAAAATACAGATAAGTCTTGAAGTAGCAATCCCTCAGGATCAAAGGATCTTGAGGGATTCGCCATATCTTTGATCTCCAACTTATCGTTTTGTCCTCTTGTGTTGATACCGCGTTTCCTCTTCCTTTTCCTGGACCATGCACTCCGATCTTGATTTCCTCATCTGGATACGGCTTCCTGTCAAAGGGACAGTAGTTGCTTCGACTTTGTCTTTTCCTCCTGAATAGTGATTTTCCATTTTCTTCACTTTCTGTATAGAAAAAGACAATAATTAGTCATTTTGCATCAATCACAAATCTCCTTAATTCCACCATAATTCTTTAATCATATTGCCATCTTAGAGTGTAAAGAAGTTATGATTCAAAGGAGAAGATAAATAAATAAGTGGTAAATACATACCTTTTCCAATGCTCAACAATCCTCACTTGATCGATGCCTAAAACCAGCTTTTGGTGGACCAAAATCTTTTCAGTAGGAAGGTGTGATCCAAAATGGATCTTGTATCAAACCTCTAAGTCTAAGTCTTCATATACATATACTATCGGAACACACTATCATAGAAGAAAAACACTAAGAATGGCAGAAAACAGAGTTAAACAAAGAATGAAGTCTCATTGCACCGGAGCAGACAAATCAGCCAGATCAACAGACAGGATTGAATCGATGATATCGCATCAGAGGAAGCCAGCGGAGCACATAGCATCGAAGCAGGCTAGCAGAGTGTATCGGAGGCAGCCTTATGGGAATTGTGATTGTGATCCAGCGACTTAACGTGGATCATTGATCGAGCGCATAGATCAACAGCGAAGATGACGTTTATCACATCGCAGATTCCAAAGGGGACGATTTAACCCATAGGCTCGAAGACCATGCGATATGAAATTTGCAACTTATTGCATCGTATCACAACAAAAAGAAATGACCCGAAGCAATGCGGCGGACCGATGTATGATTGGGATCAGCGATATTGATCGCATCACCATAATACAAAGGCTATGGACCATGACCGTTGGTGCTTTGACATGCGACCTGTGATAAAAGCACGGACCCAAAAGGATTATAGAGCAGGATTTATATCTTTTGAGTTCCAGATTTGGTGTTTCGATCAGATTTTCCACTGTTTTAGATTATTTACTTTGTATTTCTCTATGAAAATAGAGAAGTGTATTCCTAGGGATTTTCACCCATGCCCAGTCCTTTCCATTTGTAAATAGGTGGCCTCAATGCCTTGAGTGTTATTATTATAATTGTTTAACACTTAGCAGGGAGATGAAGGGACAGCGACTGGGATCCAGAAAGCCCGAAGAGGGAAGGCAAACAAGCAGGGCCAAGAGGCTTAAAAACCACTCTATGATAGACAAAGAAGGAAGAAGGGAGCAGAAGAGAAAGTAGAAGATAGAGAGCAAGAGGAAGCAGTTGTGTACTCTTGTAGACTTGAGGATTTTGAGTAAATCCTTGTTGTTTTTGTCACTATTGTGTTGAGACTTGGTTTGAGCTCACACTTGTAATAATATGCTCTTGAAGACATAATATAGAGGTTGACACTGAAAGCTGGACCAAGAGACATAGCCAGGAAATTCTGGTGAACTCCTTGATTATTTACAGTGTTGATGTGTTGAATTTTTATGCTTTCCAATTGTTAAATGTTTGTATTATTCGCAATATTTTCTATCCATTGCACTAAATAATATAGGCATTCCTGCACATGAGTCTGTAATACCTTTTCTTCTTGATTTAGTATCCATTTTAGATCATCTATCCCAACATGAGAGCACTTATGGACCTTGAAGCCACATTGTTGACCACATTTACATGAGCATTCACCATTGACGAGGTCCAACATCGATGGAAAACACCTTTCATTCCTCCTAAATTTGAAATGTTACACAAAGAAGCTATGATGTTTCTAGGATTTATAATGTAATCCAATGGACCTAGGATGCCCCAAAGCTAGCCTTGCACCTTCTTAATGGGCACTACTTTGTTTCGAGACCTTATTGAAGATGACGATGACTCGTGATTCTTTTGGAGGGATAGTACACTCCTTTTTGATGATGATATCATGTCCTAGGGTTACAATATCACCCTTCCATGCCTTAGGGTGATGATGTGGGCTTATTGACGATGATGTGTCATTGAGGAGTTATGGCTTGAGGATACACCTTGTAACGTTGATGAGATGACCTGGAGTGAGGAGCACTTGGACCACTTCTAGCACATTGGTAGATTTAGATACTTACCTTTAAAGAATGGTATCATGCTTGGAGAGCCTTTTCTTATGTTTTATCATTTTGAGAGTTATCTTCTATGTTGGTTTGTGACCTATTAAACTTGCGAACACTTAAAATCAAGTTTTTAGGGATTTTATTATAATATAATATAATTTTGGCTTGGTTACCCTTCAATAAATAGTGGGGAGTCAAATTCCTTGAGTTATTGTCACACAAACTCATGTCTTTCTCTTATAAATAGTATGCACTAGGTTTTTCTCTTTATATTAGATGTAATGGATCACCAGGGTAGTAAAATTGTCTTGGATTGAAAAAGTTAAGCTTGGATGAAAGATGTATTCATTATCCCAATACCAATTTTTTATTCTATTTGATTTTGTACCAATTTTTCGCTAAGTAATATGTCATAGTGGAAACCTTCTAATCACTTCCCCTCATTTTGAGAATGGTACACAAGGTAAACCCTAGATGCTTTAAGTCATAAGGAAAATTCAATAACTCATCAATATTTCATATATAACTCATTAATAATTGATTCATGATAACATGATTATTAAATTTTGTGGCTAAACTCTAGCCTCCATGTCTTGTTTATTCCTATTCGACCATGATTTTGGATCTATGAGAATGCCATCCTCCCACTCTTGATTGATACATGGTTGATTTTCATGTCCTTGTCATGTCTTTGGGGAAATTGATCCAAAAAATGTCTTTATAAATTTTAGAAGAAGATGGATCAAATTATCAAAGCAATCTTGCCACTACTTCCTCTCACCACATGACTCTACTGCTAGTCAAAAGAGGAGGTGAAGAGTAGTTCATTAGCATTTTTTATTAACCTATATTGATGGATATTTGGATGCAAAATAATTGGATGGTTAAGATCAAAGGAAAACCCACTTATTACCTATCTGGAAAAGGGTTTTATGCCTATTTTTTTGAAGCCAAATATGATTGAGACCTTATTTTAAAAAATAGAATGTACTTTTTTGGAAGACGTGGGATTTATCTTAATTTTTAGACTCCAAACTTTAATCCAAAAATAGATCTACCATTTTCCATTACTATTTAAGTTTTCTTACCTCGTTGACCTATACATTGTCGAACAAAGTCTCTTTAAGGAGAATTTCAAATTGGGAAAATAAATGGAAAAATATGAACGAAAGGTGGTGTGTTTGCATGGACAAGGATTTGTCTTGGAGTATATCTAAAAAAGGGACTCTTAGAAGATATTATTCTCATCTTAGATAATTAGAATCATGTGTGTAAGTTAGACTATGAAAAATCATTGTTCATAAACAAATCTTCCCATGAATAGAATAATTTTGACAAACATTGCAAGAAGAATCTATATAAAGCTAATGAAAAAATAGAAAAGTAAGATCAACAACAAATGATGAATAAAACTAGGTTAAATTTTGATGACCCCTCTAACACGATTTAAGTCACTCCATTTTCCAAAGAAATTGTTCTTTTTGGTTTAAATGGAATGGCTACCTTGAGTTCTCACCAAGTATCCTATTGGGCCCTGAAGCATGTTGTCTCTTTGGGAACCAACCCCAACTTTCATAATTGATCACCACAATAAATGGGTTTTAATTCCTCCATCTGCTATAGGTAGGCACATTAATTAATTTTTTTTCTCCCCTTGTCATAATCTCTCAATCATTTCAATAGCTTATTTCTTAAAAATCTCATGTGGAGGGCCTTATAACTCCAAAATAAGATCTCATATTAGATAAGATAGAAGAAATAGACCCTGAACCTAAAAAATATCATCTACGATCTAATGGTGCAATAATCAGAAATAAAGCTCAACAATGGCTAAGGTAGGAAGAAAATGAGGAAGAATGACTATAAGAAAGCAGGGAAAAAAACAACAAAACATAAGAGGAAATAAGTATTAAATAAAGAAAAATCCTTGAGTATTCAAATCACCACTAAAAGTTCATTAAGAGTAGGAGAAAATTTATAATTGCTCAAAATCCCAATATCTCAAGTGCCATTGGATAATTATATAGGTGGTATGTTTTTTTTTTAAATTATACACTCAACTATGAAATAATTATTTTAGTTCAATACAATTACAAAGGTATGGGCAATAGATTCAAATAATAGATACTTAGATATATTATTAGATACGAAAAGAGAGTCCCAATCCTCCTCTTGGACATTAAGGTAGAAGGCCTTGATATGCTAGATGTTAGGAAAAATCAATGGAAAAATAGTGCATGCACAATGATTAGAGCTATAGGAGATACAAGGCAAGTATGTGTTCTATCGGATAAGACAAATTATGTTGAATTTGGATATATCAAAATAATCAGTGTTTGGTTTTGAATTTCCTAACTCATCAAGTCATAGATATAAACATACATAATTTAATGTTTATTCGTTGTAATTTTCAAATAAAATGAATAATGTTGGAGATCCTTATAGACATGAAAATATACAAAGTTTGCTATGAACAATATATTGTTTGTGATTTCAATATGGCCTTATGAAATAAACGGAAGAGAGGGAGTGCGATAAGGGATTCCTTATATGAAAGTATGGAGGATACAATAGCATAGATGTCAAGCTGATAAAAGGGATATACATGTGGATGATCTGAAATGATCATAAACTAAAATTGATGTAGAATTGATTAGCCATTAATTGATTTGAATGTTAACTCAAAGGACGGAAATCAAGAAAAACTTCTTGAAAAGAAGACTTTACGACAGCTGGTTAAACACAATTAGGATGCATAAGAAATGATGCAATATACTATAAAAATATAGTTATACCAGACAATGATATTGATTATGGAGTTCGTCCATGATGGACTACGTCTTCAGGTCCGCTTTCAAGATGGGCAACCGTTTTTATTAGGAATGAAAAGAAGTAGTTGATTACACAATGATTCCATCAGACTGAACTTGCACACAAGCAATTTTGACCTCTTTAACTAGGAAGCTCTCTGAACCAGCTTTCCAATGCTGCTTATGGATTCCAAATCCGACTCTGGATGCCCGAGATATGATCAAAACACCGATCGCCTCTCTGTCTCAGCCTCTGAATGACAAGCTCCAAAACACTCAAAAACACTCACGCCCCTTCAAAATTCTGCAAATGTACATTTATACAGTGATTAGATGCATCATAACCATTGTGGCTAACTTGGGAATGCATCAGCTGCCTTTGAGGGTATGATTTAGGGTTTTAGGTGTGATTTGGTGTGTCACTTAGTGACATTACAAGTTTGTTTACCAAATATTGAATAAAAACCCAAAATAAACATTAGAATAACCCATAAATACCATATGATATAACTGAACCTGCTGGTGGTCAGGTAACCAGGTGGAGGTTGAAACTGTTGCATGTGAGTGTCGGTGTCTAACCCCCAGATGCCACCTAGCGGTCTTCTCCGGTGGTTCCGACAACGGCTTCATAAATTGCCTGTTCACATGGAAGCAATCTCTATTAGCGTTGCGGTGACGGCTATAACTCCGGTGGTTATTCATTACCCTATCACATGAAACTATATCCACTGTGGTGAACACTCTGGTGGTGAAATCACAAACTGTCATCACATACCTCGATGGTTAACACTGGTCACATGTTTCCGACACGATTTAGGTTGTGGTTAAGGTGACTTTTCTCCGATGGCTTGACAACCCGCTGACTAGTCACATGACTTTCTCCGATGAGGTTTCCGTTGTCCATGCAGTTTAGTGTTGTGTAATGTATTTACATTGTTTGTAATATAACTACATTTATGTCATGGACGAGAGTTATGTGGTAAGGTTTTACACTTAGGTTTTAGCACATAGTGATAGGTTTAGATTAGGACTTAGGTTTTAGATTTAGTTTTTAATACATATTTTAATGTATTATGGTTTATACTTAGGGAATGGTTCTAGCATTGGTTTTATATTGATTTGGTTTTATATTTAGGATGAGGATGTTATATTTTACATTAGGTGTAAAACACCCTTTTACAACCAATGTCGCAAAGTGACATTAGAAACTTTTGTGACATAAAATCAAATGCACGTCGTCAACACAAGTGGTATTTGTGACGAAAACCTAACGAAAAACCATATTGAACCTTTGCAACAGACGACACCCATGTGGATGATCAACCTGCGAGTGGACGGCAAAAACACATGTTGACATCAAATCCTGTGAGGCAATGACACGACACATGTCGTCGACCAATCCGGGTGGAAGTGTCGATGAACATAAGTCGACAGCCAGGTACAAACCCATATCAACTAAACGCCATGAAACCATAACATTACCTAAACAACCTGATCCATAACCAATACTATCGAAATTGACGACACCGAAATGAATTGATGACGATACTGAACACTAACGAAGACACTTGAAAACCTGTGCAATGATCTGATCATATCCTCCTGGATCATTCCTCTCCACTTGAAAGCTTTTGGGCCACCAAAAGTTTGACCAAACAAATAGTCGATGAGGGTAAAACTCCCTCTCTTTCCACCTTGACTTGATGATGTACCAATACATTCGATCAATCACCTGTAAGTGATGACCCTGATGATGCTGACCATGGTACATTTTGAGTCGGTGAGATGTTTCATCCGTTTGTAGTATACACAACTTGCAACGATGGGCAAACAACTTGTTATCAACATGGCAATTGATTTCTTTCCACGAAGAACCATGAGTTAGTGATTTATAATCTTTGGAAGCAGTCTCTATCGGATGTTGTTTAATACCATCAACATGTATTAACAATCTATTTTTCGGAATGAAAGAGACAACCAAATATATTCTTTACATCAAACCAGCTACTTGAATTGACGTACTTTCTTGATTCCTGTTTACTAAGTGAACTTGCTGCAATGAACCCATTAGACTGTCAGGTGAAGTTTGCTGCAACTTAGTTTGTATTTGAAAGTATTGAATTAGCTGTTGATTTGTTTGAATCACTTTTCTTTCATTTAAATGATGTTTCCATTGATTAACATTTTCCTCTGATGCATAAGTTCCAATTAGACACTTTGACACTTCTTTAGAAAAGTCTTTGATATGAAAACAAATAGATTTCCTCTCCACTTGAAAAGAGGTTTCCAAACTGTTTGAAACATGACATGGCGACATAATACAAGAGAAATTGAACACTGAATTTCCCCAATACTGACCTGTATCCCTACAAATTTTAATTTCCAAACTTAAACTGAATTGATTCATTCTAACATTAGGAAGAGGAGTTTTAGACATAAACCACAATTCATGTTGTATTCCCTGCTTATAAGTAAGATGCTTGGTTTTACATAGAAATGGAATAGTTTCTATATTTTTACTCAAACCATATTTAAGCTAAGTCTCATAACTTAAATAGGCATCATGTTGATTGTTATGTTTTCCTTTTAAACACATGATTACAAATCTCTTATTTGAACTTATTAATTGCTTCATCTGATTAACATTAACTGAATTCAAGTGATTTTTACTTTGATGTGCCCTAACAATAAATTCAACCCCATCTTTCTTAAGGTGATTTTATGTTCTCTCCTATAAAATATTGCATCATAATCATAAAGATAAGGACTTCCTAAAACAACTCCACATATGTCTACTGGAACCACATCTAAATCCACTTCATCAATGTAATTAGCTGTAATGGAAAATCTTAATCGACACTGTTTGGTGACTTTTATCTGAGTTGATTTATTTAGCCATCCTAATGGTTAAGGTCTTAGATGATTCCATGTTTCCAAACCCAAAATTTTAACTAAATATTCAGACATTATATTGGCCTGTGATCCACTATCAAACATTGTATCTATCTTTGTATTATTAGAAGTTATCCTTATGTTAAACAATTCAACTCTTTTATCCCCATGTGAAGGATTTATGTTTGATGAAGATGAAATAGTTTTCAAGCTTGAACCAGTGTCATAAGTTTTACCTATCGTAACCATAGCGGTTATCCTCCTTTCATCACCTGAATCTAAACCTAGATCTTGCTGGATTGCTGCGATGGATTCCTTTTCATCCTTCTCCTTAAGGAATTTTTTGGGCTTAAGTTCTGGATGAAGTTTCCAACACTTAGATTCATCATGACTGATTTCTTTTCATCCTTCTCCTTAAGGAACTTTTTGGGCTTAAGTTCTGGATGAAGTTTCGAACACTTAGATTCATCATGACTAATTCTCTGGCAATGTGAACAAGTAGGTATTTCCTTCTGAGCTATCACTGATTTCTTTCTCTTCGAAATGTTCTTCCCCTTACTGTCACTGGAATATTTGATTTCCAACTCTTTGGATGATTGTGATGAAAACTTGAATGGTCTACCACATGATTCAATATGTATGGCCTGAACACACACTTCATCAAAATCATCAGGATCAAACATCAATAATGTATGCTGCAAATATGAATTAAACTGTCAATGTATTTTAACAAAGTTTCACGTGTATCCAATGAAATACCAAGTGCCAATGCTTTCTTTCTAAACTCTTGAGTAAAATCTTGAACACTCTACCCTTTACCTTGACTTAGACGCTGCCAATCAATAACATCTTGTTGCATGTATCCTAAATGATAGAACTGTTTCCTAAGAGCTTTTAAAAACTTAGATCATGATTAGATGACTTTTCCTTTACGCTTTAAATCTATCTGAGTTTTACTTCCCCACTAGATTAAATTTGTTCCCCCCATTCTAAGTGTAGCTAACTAAATTTTAGTTTTATCGCTACAAATGTTCTGAATGCGACAATACACTTCTAACTGCTTAATCCAGTTATCTATCTTTTCAGCATTCATTTTGCTATCATAAATAGGTAACTCAAATTTCACATCAAGTTTCAAAAGAGATGTTTTATTAGGTTTCTTTTCTGTTTTAGATTCTACATTGGAAGTTGAAGAAGAAGAAGATTATTATGGAGATGATGGAGATGAAGGAGGTTTATCAGCCTTGCCTTTACCTTTGTCCTTCGTCGATGCCTTTGAAGAAGAAGTTAAATCTCTCGCCTTCTTGTCTTCGTATAATTCTCCCAACATCTACTACATAGTCAAGAATGCTTGCTAAAATTGTTCTTCACTCATATTAGTTTCAGTGTTTTAACCTGCTTCAGGCCCTGACATGGTCGATTTATGAACGACTCGTCACTTTCCAATCTTTGGATCGATCTGCTCAAGGATTCCTTCTCCTCGTTGTGACTTTTACTTGGTTAACATTCAATGGAAAATTCTACAAAAACGACCTGCTTTGATACCAAATTATATGATTTGAAATGATCATAGACTAAAACTAATGTAGAATTGACTAGCCATTAATTGATTTGAATGTTAGCTCAAAGCATGGAAATTGAGGAAAACTGCTTGAAAGGAAGACTCTACGACAACTGATTAAACACAATTAGGATGCAT
Organism: Pinus tabuliformis; assembly: GCA_031772625.1. Classification (NCBI taxonomy): domain Eukaryota; kingdom Viridiplantae; phylum Streptophyta; class Pinopsida; order Pinales; family Pinaceae; genus Pinus; species Pinus tabuliformis. The sequence continues at coordinate 950,283,416 of CM062820.1, forward strand.
AAGAAATGAAGCAATATACTGTAAAAACACAGTTATACCAGACAGTGAGATTGATTACAGAGTTCGTCCCTGATGGACTACGTCTCCGTGTCCACTTTCAGGATGGGCAAATGGTTTTATTAGGAATGAAAATAAGGAGTTTATTACACAGTGATTTTGTTAGATTGAACTTGCATAAAGGAAATTTTGACCTCTATAACCAAGAAGCTCTCGGAACCAACTTTCCAATGCTGCTTACAGATTCCAAATCCAACTTTGGATGCCCAAGATATGATCAAAACACTAACCACCTCTCTATCTCAACCTCTGAATGACAAGCTCCAAAACACTAAAAAACGCTCACTCCCCTTCAAAATTCTGCAACTGTACATTTATACAGTGATTAGATGCATCATAACCACTGTGGCTAACTTGGGAATGCATCAACTGCCTTTAAGGGTATGATTTAGGGTTTTTGGTGTAATTTGGTGTGTCACTTAGTGACATTACAAGTTCATTTACCAAATATTGAATAAAAACCCAAAATAAACATTAGAATAACCCAAAAATACCATATGATATAACTGAACCTGTTGGCAGTCAGGTTAACCAGGTGAAAGTTGAAACTGTTGCATGTGAGCGCCAGCAGTCTAACCACCAGATGCCACCTAGCAATCTTCTCTGGCGACCTCGGCCACGGCTTCGTAAACTAACTGTTCACATGGAAACAATCTTCGTTAGTGCTGCAGTGACGGCTATAACTCAAATGGTTATTCATTACCCTGTCACATGAAACTGTATCTGTTGCAGTGAACACTCTGGCAGTGAACCCCCAAACTATCATCACATACCTCAACAGTTAACACTGGTCACATGTTTCCGACACGGTTTAGGCTGCGGTTAAGGTGATTGTTCTCTGATGGCTTGACAACCCGCTAACTAGTCATGTGACTTTCTCCGATGCAGTTTGCGTTGTCCGCGCGGTTTAGCGCTGTGTAATGTATTTACATTTTTTGAAATATAATTACATTTATATCATGTCCGAGAGTTATGTGGTAAGGTTTTACAATTAGGTTTTAGCACATAGTGATAGGTTTAGATTAGCACTTAGGTTTTAGATTTAGTTTTTAATACATATTGCAATGTATTATGGTTTAGACTTAGGGAATGGTTCTAGCATAGGTTTTATATTGATTTGGTTTTAGATTTAGGATTAGGATGTTAGATTTTACATTAGGTGTAAAACACCCCTTTACAACCAATGTCACAAAGCGACATTAGAAACTTTTGTGACATAAAACCAAATGCACGTCGTCGACACAAGTGGTATTTGAGACGACAACTTGATGATGAACCATATCAAAACTTTGAAACAGATGACACCCATGTTGATGATCAACCTGCGAGTGCATGACAAAACACATGTTGACACCAAATCCTGCAAGGCAATGACACGACACATGTCGTCGACCAATCCTGGCAGAACTATCGATGAACATAATTCGACAACTAGGTACAAACCCATATCAACTGAATGCCATGAAACCATAACATTACTTGAACAACTTGATCCATAACCAATACTATCAAAACTAACGACACCGAACTGAATTGACAATGATACTGAACATTGACGACGACACTTGAACACCTATGCAATGATCTGATGAGATCCTCCTGGATCAGTGGGCCAAAAAGGATTTAGTCCAAGTCACATAGTAGATATGTTAGACAAATTTCTCATTTACAGTGATCTCATTCTTAATAACCATATCATAACTTCTATGAATACTCCTTCCAGTGTCTTAGAACATAATCCCATCTTGTTTATCTTTTTTTCCAATATTAGTATCTTGGCACCGTTCCTTTCAAATTGTGCCTTCTCTATTTCCACAATCCAAGAGATAAGGAAATTATTATGAGGTATGGAGTAGACCAATATTTGGATTTGTTTCCTTTATGTGGGAGGAAAAGCCAAGGGTTGTAAAGTTTACCAAAAAAAACTAGGCTAAATTTTCCTTTATTTATCTTCCTTGAGAATGATTATAAATTCAAAACCAGCTTGAAGTCCTTTAAGCCACAATGGAATATGAAGAGGCTACAAATCGAAGAATTCCGAAGGAAATAGATTTGTGTAGCAAAATCCATAAAGAAAATATAAAGGAAGAGGGAATGTGGTGCTTAAAGCCTAGGAGTAATAGGTTGAAATTTGGTAGCAAAACACCTAATTTTTCCACAACCAAATAAAGACTACATAAAAACTCAATATAATAAATGAACCTTGAATATGGAACATTCTTGAGTGACTTCACATCCATAATTGTTGTAGTGTGATCTCGATTTAATCCTTGTATACAAATGAGGAGGAAGCTGATTAGATTCCACTTCAACAATGTTGCATCATAACTCTTTGCTGGTTTCTCCATAGGAGAATATAGAACCAATCAAAGAAATAAAAGAATAAAATAGCATTAAAGTTATTTGGGCTATTGAAACTAAAAAAGACCCAAGTCTAGGTGGATTTTCGATTCACTTCTTATGTGGTTATTAGTCCATTATCAAGATAAATCAAAATAACATATTAAATCATTCATAGGAAAATAATAATCCAGGTGGAAGCAAAAATTCATGACTCATCATGCTTATTATTGATCTCAAAATAAATCAATCCCGTCTCCTTCTCTAGATTCTACCATATCTCTTTATGTAGCTCATCAGACAAAATCTTAAGCAAAATATGGGAAAATATTCTAAAAAATACTCTTCTTGAAATGATCTTCAACAAGAATGGTGGGTCCATGCAGAAAAGACAAATCCTTGACAATGTAATTTTGGTACATGAGACAATACACTAGCAATAAAAATAAATAAAAATGGATGATAATAAATATGAATATGGAAAATATTCTTGAAGTGAGACACTCTTTTCTATTTGAAGTTCTTTCTAAACTTGGTTTTGGTGAATATTTTGTACTATGGGTGACATCTACATAAGCTCTCCTTGGATTGATATTATAGTGAACGGAAGACCCACATTGTTCTTTATGATCTGCAAGGGTTAAGATAGGGATGTTCCCATTCTCCTTTGCTTTACAGAATTATGGTGGATTTATTAAGTTAGAGAATACAATATGAAAGATTTCTAGGTAGTCTTCAAGAAGTTATTTTTACAAGAGGATTGAAAGATATTAACCATCCAAATTTTCCAATGATACTCTTCTTATTGGGGGGACGCAACACCTACCACAATAGTTGAATTATTCAAAATTGTGTTGGATCAATTTCTCAATCATATGGGGGTAGAGTAAACAATGGAAAAAAATCATATATACAACTAGGACATAGGTGCCCACCATTTGCAAATCATTTTCCATAATTCTAAAATTCACATGCTTTTCAACTCGGTCTTCCTTGAAATATCCTTAGGTGCCACTATCATTAGGAAATCCAAATTTAATTGCCTCACAAGGAATAATGGGAAAAATAAAATGCAGATTGTAGCAATGAAGGTCTTAAAAGTTAAAATTTATATACATGGTGGTCCTTATAAATTTAATTTTGATAACCCTCCCAATTTACTAGAATTCAATTATGTTGGCACCAATTGGTACAATGCAATAGGTGGTGAAACAAATTCATAATTTTTCATGGCAAGGTAAGGAAAACAACACAAAAGAGTATTCATTTAGTTAATTGGAACATTGTTAGGTCTTCAAAATACTAGGAATGAAAAATCCAACAAAACTTAATATTGCCATCGAAGCCAAAGTTCCATAACAACTCATAATCACACAATTACAATGGTGGAAAAAGGTTATGTTCAAGAATAATTTCCATGGTAACCAAAATATATGTTTAGTTCATCCCTTGGTTGGTGGAAAAGGAGACCAAATATGGAAACCTTATAAAGTAGCACTCCTAAATTTAATCTGAATTTACTTGGGTTCCTTAAAATAGTACATTGATTACAATATGTGTTGATTCCATTATGGGGAACCCTTCACTTAAGCATAAATAAGAGCTTTTAGGGTTGAGATGATAGATGAACTAATGATAAATTAAAACTATTAATGAATTATCAGTTTGGGATGAGAAATTCGATGAGTGATGGATAGTTTGGAAGTTTCTATCTAATCCATCTTGACCCAAAATTGAATATCCTTATTTCACTTCTTCAAACTTGTTGCTCTAGTGAATAAGTCAACTTCAAACAATAGGGGTTGGGGATGACAATGAACATGTAGTTAAGGAGGGTTATAAATCTTATCTTATTATCTTCCTACACCTTTTTCTACAATCTATAAACATATTTTTGGTGGTGATGAAATACAAACATTCAATATGTACTATTTGATTATAGTGCATGGGGGATTTTCATGGAAGTTTGAATTTTAAGAAATTGAGCATAGAATGGTTCTCCTCAGTTCTTTAAAGGAAAGGTTCACTACTTGATAAAAAAATATGTATTGGAACATTCTTGAATGAGCCTAGTCTAAAGAGAGCTTGGCTAGCAATACCTAAATTTGTTTGCTAGAAATAATGGGTTGCAAGAAATAGAAGCATATTTAAAGACAACATATCTCCTTAGGTTACTAATGCAAAAGCAAATTTATTTTGATTGAAGTAATTTAGGCTAGAGGTGTAAAAGGCCATGATATTATTATGTTGGATAAAGAGGAAAATCATTGGCTCAAATATTTTTTATTAGGTCCCATATCTAGGAACCATTTAACCCAGTTAAGGGGTGAAACCATTTGTGGGAAAATTCTCTAGGGCTAGGGTTGACAACCCCAATAGAGTGAAAATAAAGTTCAACAAACAAAATAAAGAAATCATGCATACAAATTGAAGTGACGAAGTAGGTGTAAAGTGCATACCCGTAGGTCCTATGTTGGATGATGTTCTTTTGGGGTCCAAACCCTAACTTCTGCTCCTGAATTTGTAGACCTACAAGATGAATAAGAAACTAGACACAGATGCTAACATTGAAAGCATCTATTCATATAATCAAATCATTCCATAAAAGTAGACATTATGCATTCATATCAATTAGAAATAGACATTGTAGATAGGAACGAAATATGAGTCTACTAAAATAATAAAAACAAGAGGTAGTTAAGATACAACCTAACCCGACTATTAGAATTACTGAAAACTTCCTCTAGATTTCTCCTACCCGGGCCAATGAGAACCTCCTATCCAATATAGAATTGAGATACGACATAGAGGGGCTCAACATTTATGGAAGGAAACTAGGGTTTCCTGGAGATAGCGAAGTGCAGAGAACAATATAATGCAAGCCTAATCTAGGGCATATTTAGTAGAGTAGGGATGCCAATCATTAGGATGCTCCTTAGGCCAATCCATAGGGTATATTTATACCACCAAAAACCAGTTAAATTAATGAGGCCACTAGCTCTTGTAAGTGGGTTTCTGTTCTAACCCGTAAACCCCACCTGAAAAATAACTTGATTATATATATTTTCAATTTTAAAAATTTGTACATGCAAATATTTAAGAGGAACCACATACTTAAACCTATATATAGTGGGTAGAGACATGTATAGTTTTGATTTTTATTTTTTCTAGATAAGAACATGTTTGCAAGGGAAAAGGGATCTACCCGAGTCAATCGTGAGTATCTAGCAAAAGATAGTTTCAAAAGATTCTATAATAGATGCCCCATAATGTATGAAGTGAGAAGGGGTTCTAATGGCTAAAATACATTAATTATATAAAGGAGGAGTCATCATAAGAATCCAAGATGATATCACTATATTTAGGAACCATCAATACCTGTACAAGGAGTCAAAAAGAAAACTCATATCTGAGGTGACCATACCCATGATCAAAGGGAAGAAAGTATGGCTTGCATTCAAGTACAATGTAAAGCCATGATGAAGTGTATACAAGTATGATAATTATTATGAGAATACATAATGGATCAATAGATCATAGGCTCAAATAGAACACAATAGAGCTTTGTCTCAATAACATATAAGAGTATTTATGTACAAATTATGATGTACAACTAATCCCCCTATGAAGTACTAAGTCACATATAAAGTAGTGGTACTATACAAAACTCATATTCCAACATATAAGATGCTAATAAAACTGAGGGCAGCATATAAGAGTGGATGTCACTGACAGAAAGCTGGAGGAACTATCAAGTAGTCATGAATGATGACACAACCCAAGGTCTTAATCGACCACCAATAGTACACTTCTACACTATGGGAATAAATGAGATTAAGTTGACCATGTGAGAATTCATTTGATTATGGATAATTGATGTATATCGTTAACAAATGCAAGACAACCCACCAATAATGATAATGGGTGTCAAGGTACCTAGTACAATATAACAAGTGAAAATAGATGAGCTGAAGTCAAACACTTGAAACAACCTATCAAGTAGAGGACATTGATGTATTCCCATTGTCAATAATGAGGGAATTTTCCATTGATGACTACAAAAACCAAACGTACTGAAAGAGGACTCTATATTGTATTCTCAAATCAATGACTTGGAGTTGATGGGAAAATATCCAATGGAAGGAAAGCACTAGGGCATCCAAAATTAACCAACATAAGTGTAACTTGTAGTCCAATAATTTGGAAGAACTCGGATGAAACCACATCAAGTATGCCTCTCACATGCATCAAATGGAAATAGAACATGAAATATACCCTTTGAACCAACCAATAATGAAATCTAATAGTAGAGGTGAGGAATCAACCCATAAGGTCAAACAGAAAAAAAGGTATTGCACAAATACCAATGTGTTATAATGTAAGTTGATGTTGAACACAAGGGAAATCGCCCAGTCAAACTTTGATGATGAAAATCATTGATGGGCATAAGGTCGCCTATCAATGATGGATATAGGGCCAATGTGTGACTCTATGTCTACTCTTAGAGAAATATGTTAGATTCGATAAGAGTAGACCTGTTAGCAATAAGTCAATGGGGACCTTCTATAATAACATGAGTATATGAATGAGATGTTGATATGACATTGATAGTAGCTTGACTAACTAGGTATGGATGATATGATGAGTCAAGAGGAACTGCAGAATGGTCAACACAAAGTTTTAATTCCCTTGAATAAAAGCATGACACATTTTGTGACTTAGGAAACATGGACCATGATGAAATTTGTATAAGTCTGAGATACAAAAGGAATAAAAAACTCTCCATATGATTGGAAGAGAACCAACTAGAGGAGTAATAACTTTAGAATAAGGTTGAAATTAAGGCCATAATAAATCCCATCCCAAAGAGGAAATGATTCATAACTGGGTACTTTTCTCAAGGGCGACACAACTAACTATGCTACCAAGTTAATGAAAGAAACTCTTCCCATCCCCTCTCTTATTTTGGAATATATGTTTTTTTTTTTCATATTATAAAAATCCTGAAAAAGAATAAAATAATTCATATATTACAATGGAGGGAACAATTGTCGTAAGCAAGCAAACTAGTTCTAGTGCTTGGAACATTCCTATGCTCAATTTAAAGTAAAGTGTGCAGGATATGAACACTCAAATGACGTTCTCTCTAGGGATAAGGGTCTCAAGTCACAAAGGCATTAAATGAAAGGCTTACACTTTCAGAAAGGGCATCAACAAAAAGTGGATTATACGAGAGCAAGTTGGAGACATAAGGCCAAAAGTCCAAGTCATTAGTATGCAATGCAGTAGTACAACTCAACACGTTGGATCCTTTGAGGTATAAAGTCAAAAATAAGAGAAAAGAAGAAAAATGCGGCTTAAATGCATAGTCATGATGTGACTAAAGAGGGATCCTAAGCCCATATAAAAATTTTAGCATTGGAAAAAAATTGCTAGTGAGGTGCTAACTATGAATTCCATGTGAGGAAGGCTCTACCACCAAGTTACAACATAAAAATGGTGAGTGAAAGGTTAATGATAAAAAAAAGTGGGATTGCCCCTATGTCTAAATACTGTAGAATAAGGTCAAAATGAAATATGCAACAAAAAATTTCTAACCTATGTGCTAGTTTAGAAGATAATATTTTCCGCAATAGGCCAACAATTGTGGTAATGTAGTGGAAAAAAATATCACTAAGTGACAAGAATTCATCATTAACCTAAAAAAGATTGCCAAAGGCATTAAAGGTTAGGTTCAACACCAATAGTTATAAAATAGATGAACTATATCAAAGTGGGTAAAAATTCCATATAAATATGTCCAACTTGAATTTTAAACTCACTATTTGTGTTTTTTACGAATTTTAGTGCTATGAAGTAGTTTTTACCCTCAATCTTTAGCAATCAATTTTGTGAGATCTCGCCAAAAAAATCAAATTCTACAAACTACAGGTATTTATACACTCAATTCTCTTTAATTTGATTCCATTTTTAAAGATGTTGGACTAGTGAGAATAGAGGGATTGTCAAGGCACATGCATTGAGGTAGGGATGCCAAGGGAGCAACAATTGAGTCCAAAATGTTGAATTTTTTTTTAACTATGGTCAGTATTCATAATGTAAGCATGTTATTCATGCTTGGATGACAAAGAAAAAATTAAAACACATGTTCTTCAAGTCGGTTGAAAAAGGGAAAAAAATGAATTTGTAAAAGATGATTTTTAGGCTCCAAAACACAAATTCTACCTCCTCCTAGTCAAGTCAACCCCTTTAAATATTTAGGTTGGACTCAGTAAAGATGCACCAATTCTGCCAAGCAGAAAGATATATATAAGACATTGAACCTCATCCTAAGAGCACCAACTCACATAACATCTATTCCAAGAGAAAAATAGGATCATCTGATGTAGAAAGTAAGTTAGATCTTAAGAAGAATGAAGGATAGAGTAAAAAATTGTTGGAGGATGAATATGTAAGCACATGACTGAATTTTTGAAGTGATGAATCTCTACATAAGGACAAGTTGCATCCATGTGATGGAGGCAAAACTTCTATTGTTTAGAACCTTTGTGAAGAAACCAAATATCTATGGAAAGACTATTTTTGTAGAGGGAAGGAAGCATAATTATATGCAACCTAATCAGGCATTTTAGTGGGATGACCTATGACTTGACTTAGAGGATGGATGAGGTTTGACCTAGTTGTTGAATAAGATGTATCTTTGTTGAATTGAAGATTTATTTATTGAAAATTATAGGTTTTAACCCCATACATAAATTACTTGTATACGAATTCTAAAAAACATAAAATAAACAATGGCAAGAGCATAAAAATTAAAATGGATATACAAAAGATTTTCCCCTAGATACCAAAACCGGGACTACCAAATTAATTTTTTATTATATTCCTTTCGATGTTATAATAGATATAATATATATATATATATATATATATATATATATATATATATATATATATATATATATATATATATATATATATATACATGCCAAAGCTATAGGTTTTAACCTCATACAAAAATTACCTGCATACGAATTCTAAAACGCAAAAAATAAACAATGCGAGACCATAACACATAAAACAAATATACACAGAGATTTTCCCCTGGATCCCAAAACCGGGACTACCAGCTTGAGTTTTCATTATATTCCTTTCAATCTTACAATACCTATTTATACATGCCGAAGCATCCAATACCATGGACTGAAAACCATCGTGTCCAAAAACATGTGCGAAAATCATACACAAAACCATAAGTGGGTCCACCCAACCTAACATAGGGTCCAAAACCAAAATTTTCCAGGGCGCTGCCCCAGACCCCATAAAGTTGGGTTACGGGTACACCTCAAACCCCCTGTGACCCCCCCCGGCTACACAATCGGCGCAATGAAGGGGGGCTCCACCCCCCCTTATAACCTCCTGGTTAACTACGTGGGTTAGTCGTGGAAAGAATATAACACAACCCAACATTCTCCCACTTTTTGTTTTCTTTCCAAGAAGCCTCAACTCTACAATTGATTCTCCCACTTGTTGTTTTCTTTCCACAGGGGACCACAAGAGAGCTTAGTCATTTTTCCAGCCTTGAAATGCCATTATCTCTATACACCAAGATAACTTCTCAGAGCTCACATATTTTGTCAATGCATTTGCAGTATTCTTCAAAGTGTCCACCTTTACCAACAACACCTTTTTTTCTTCTATCATATCCCTCACAAAGTGATACCAAACATCAATTTGCTTTGTCTTTGAATGATATCCGGGGTTCTTTGCCAAGAAAATTGCACTTTGGTTGTCACAGTCTATCCTTATAGCTCCCTGTACTAACCCCATACTTGAAGACAATATCTACAACCAAAATGCTTCCTTGCTTGCATGAGTGGCTTCCATTTATTCTGCCTCTGTAGTTGATAGTGCCACTATAGATTGTTTCTTACTCATCCAACTAACTACACCTCCAAATAGGTTAAACACATACCCACTTGTATATCTTCTCTGATCCAGATCTCCAGCCTAGTCTGCATCAACAAAGCCACGAATATCCAACATTATGTCCAATCCTGATCTTCCTTGGTAGCACAAAACATAATCACTAGTGCCATGCAAATACCTGAAAACCTGCTTCACTACTGTCCAGTGCTCCTTCCCTGGTTTTGACATAAACCTGCTCAATACTCCCATTGCATGTGCAATGTCTAGTCTAGTACAGACCATTGCATACATCAAGCTACCGACTGCACTTGCATATGGAACATAGGACATGTCCTCTTCCTCTTCTTGTGTCTTGGGACACTGTTCAACAGATAACCTCACACCTACAGGAATAGGAACCTTCACCGGTTTACTATCCTACATAATAGAACTCTGTAGTATTGTCTCAACATACTTCCTCTAGTTTAACCAGAGCTTCCTCTTTGCCCGATCTCTTTTAATTTCTATTCCCAAAATATAGTTTACAGCACCAAGATCTTTCATGTCGAATTTGGAGGACAATTGGGTCTTCAAATCCTGGATAATTTCTTTGTCATTTCCAACCAACAACATATCATCCACATACAAGACCAGATAAATAACACGGTCACCAATTAAATTAAAATACACACAGTGATCTGCTTTGCTTCTGGTGAAGCCAAGTCCTCGTATAAATGTATCAAATTTGTGATACCACATCCTTGGTGACTGTTTTAACCCATACATAGACTTCTTTAACTTTCATACTAGTTATTTCTTACCCTTCACCACAAAGCCTTCAAGTTGCTTCATGTAGATCTCCTCCATTGTTCTACCTCAAAATCAAAAGTAGTAGCAACAGATAAAAGTAACCTAATAGAATTTACCTTGGAAACAGGGGAAAAAATATCACCAAAATCAATTCCCGGCACCTGGGAATAACCTTTTGCTACCAATCAAGCTTTGTATTTCTCCACCTTTCCTTCTGCATTTGTCTTCTTCTTGAACACCCATTTGCTGCCAATGGGTTTCCTTCTAGGTGGCAACTCCACCAAATCCCAAGCCTTATTTTGTGCAAAGATGTCATTTCATCAACCACGGTCTCTTTCTAGAGTTTTCCATCCTCTGAATCTATTGCTTCCTTCACAGTTCTGGGATCATCATCAGTAATAGATAAAGAAAAATTTGAATAGAAAGAAGATGGACTATACCTTTCTGGTTGCCTTCTTTCTCGAACTGATATTCTCACACTCGGAGTTGGTGGCTCTTCATCCTCTGATTCCTCCTCTGCTGTAGAGTCTGATTCTTCCTCCTTAAGCTCAAACTCTATCTTCTCAGGTTCCTTTGGTTAGACTTCATGTTTAATAACATATTTTACCTCTCTGAAGACCACATCTTGGCTATACACAACCTTCCATGTGACTGGGTTCCAAAGCTTATAACCCTTTAAACCATCCTTATACCCAATAAATATGCACTTTTCAGATTTACTATCCAACTTGGTTCGTTTCTCCTTTGGAACATGTACATATGCATCACATCCAAATACCCTGAGATGTGAAAGAGAGGGTTTCTTACCAGTCCATACCTCTTATGGAGTCTTATCCTCCAACACTGATGAAGGTGACTTGTTGGGTAGTTAACATGCAATATCCACTGCCTCTGCCGAGAATTCATGTCCTAACCCGGCACCACTGAGCATGCTTCTTACCTTTTCCATGAACGTCTTATTCATTCTTTCTGCAACTTCATTTTGATGAGGTGTATATGGAGTAGTCTTTTGTCATGCTATACCACACTTCTTACAGAATTCTTCAAATTCCTTACTGCAAAAATCTCCACCATTACCTATCCTCAGCACCTTTATCTTCTTTACTGTCTAATTTTCCACGAGAGCCTTAAATTCTTTAAACCTGTCAAAGGCTTCAGATTTCTTCTTAAGGAAATATATCCATGTATTCCTTGAGAAGTAATCTATAAATGATACATAGTACACAAACTTACCCAGTGATGGAAACTTCACAGGTACAAACACATCACTATGCACAAGTTCTAATATCTGTTTCTCCCTCTTACTACCAGAGGGGAAACTCACCCGATTCTGCTTCGCATATACACAATTTTCATAGAAATCAAAATCCAGAGAGCTATTACTCATACCTTCTACCATACCTTTACCATGAAGTATTTGAAGGCCCTCCTCTCCAATATGTCCAAGGCTTTGATGCCACAACATGGTATTCTCTCTAGAGACCACTAGATTTTCTGCTCCACTTTTAGGAACCATAGAATTGTTGCACCCATCAATAACAGTGCTACGTTGCAGCTTGTATAGAGTTCCAATTCGAACTCCCCAAATCAATACTAGTGCTCCTCGAACCATTTTGCAGGTATCCTTCTCAAACATTGTTTTTACACCTACATCATCCAGCTTGCTTACAGAAATCAGATTTCTGGCCAATGAAGGAATATGCAAAAGACTCGGAAGTGTTCTAACCCTTCCACCTTGCAACTTCAACTTCACTTTTCCATGACCAATGATTCTAGCCTTCCTATCATCGCCTAAGAAGACATCACCACCATCATGTTTCTCATATTCGCAAAACCACTCTCTATGGGGAGTGAAGTGAAAGCATGCACTTGAATCAATCAACCATGCCTCATGATCTACATGTGTACTTGAAGAAGCCAAGTACACATCCCCAACTTCATCTAAGGTGGTTTTCGCCTCTGTAGAAGGAGCATCATCAGATCCCTTTCCTTTATCAGGAGCTTTAGATTTACAGTCCCTTTTGTAGTGCCCTTCCTTTTTGCATTTCCAGCACACCACCTTTATAGGTTTTCCTGGAGATTTAGATCTCCCTCTAGATTTATATCTCCCACTCGATGAATTATTTTTGTCTGTTCTGGGACCATCCTCGTACAGACAAGGCATCACCATTCTGGCTCTCCATATTTTTCCATCTCATCTCCTCCGTCACCAAGGATGAGACTATTTCATCAAACTGTAAGGTAGTTGCGTTGCTACCTTTTGCAATGACTAGACTATCACACGAATCTGGTAGAGAACACAAAAAACTGATGCACTTATCTTCATCTAAAATTTTAATATCAACAGATGCTAACTGACTTACCACATTATTAAATGCATTCATATGCTCTGTCACCAAATCTCCATCTTTCATCCTCAGGTTATACAACTTTTTCCATAGGAACAGTTTATTCACTAGAGACTTAGATTGGTACAAAGTCCCTAACTTGTCCCACAAAGCCTTCGCCGTAGCTTCCCCTGATACATTTTGCAATACTGAATTTGAGACACACAATAGTATTGTGCTCTTTGCCTTCCAATCCAACTTCTTCCATTCTTCATCGGATACTCCCGTTGGTTTAATACCAGGATCTACCGCGATCCACTAATCTTTATCCACCAATAGATCCTCCATCTTGAGTTTCCACAACTCAAAACTCTGACCATTAAATTTCTCGATCTTTATCTTTCCACTGCTCGCCATCTTCTTTCACCACTAGAATCGATCTCGAAGATCTCCCACTGAACAGGGTCTACCACAAGCCTGAGCGAAACCCCTCAGCAACAAAGGCGTCCCCTTGAAGCCAAAACTGCTCTGATACCAAATGTAGGTTTTAACCCCGTATAGAAATTACCTGCATACGAATTCTAAGATGTAGAAAATAAACAATGCGAGAGCATAACACATAAAACACATATACACAAATATTTTCCCCTGGATCCCAAAATTGGGACTACCAGCTTTATTTTTCATTATATTCCTTTCAATGTTACAATACATATTTATACATGCCGAAGTATCCCATACCATGAACCAAAAACCATCGTGTCCAAAAACATGTGCGAAAATCATACACAAAACCATAGGTGGGTCTGCCCAACCTAACATAGGGTCCAAAACCAAAATTTTCCAGAGCGCTGCCCCAGACCCCATAAAGTGGAGTTACAGGTACACCTCAAACCCCCTGTGACCCCCCCCCTGCTACACAATTAGCACAACGAAGGGGGGCTCCGCCCCCCCTCTAACCTCCCAGTTAACTACGTGGGCTAGTCGTGGAAAGAATATAACACAACCCAACAAAAGCATCCATAAACCTGAATCCATTAACCCTAGATCAAAACATAATCATAGTTCCCTTGACCAGATCTACAAAATACCATGGACAAAAAACCATCATGCCCAAAATCATGTGCAAAATCCATGCACAAAACCATAGGTAGGTTCGCCCACCTAATATAGGGTCCAAAAAAATTCTCGAGGCACTACCCCAAACCATGTGTAGGGGGACTACCACCCCACTGCATACCACCCGATAGGGGGAATGGCTGCCCCCCCTATGACCCCCATGCTACGCTTGATGCAACATTCAAGGGGGGCTACGACGTGGGGTAGTCGTGGAAAGTATATAACACACAACCAACAAAAAGTTTTTTTGGTTTTTCCCCATTTGGTATTCCCAGGGTAAATATTGTGTTCTTGTGGCTATCTCTTTATGATCCTCCCTTATTTTGGTTGATGTATTTTGCATAATTTCTTAATCATGAAATCATGGAAAAAATGTGAAAGGAATTAAATTCATTAGAAGAAATTATCAGAATAAAAGAGTCTATAAAATTCAATATGGTATCAAATCTATGGATGAAAAAGAAACCTCAAGCTAATCTATAATATTTGATCTATAAACCCTAATACGAAGTTCTATCTATAAATAGGACTAAACCCTAGTACAAAATTCACAAAAGAAGACCTTAGAATAAAGTTGTAGGGATATGAAATACTCGATAAAGATCGAACCATAAAGGCTGGTCTAAATCTTCAAGGAATAGATCAAGGACCCATGAAGACTTAATATGATAGGAAGGAAGTCTAACACGTGTTAATTATCCAAAAATCTTAAGAGAGCCAAAATTTTTATAAAGGAAAAAGGCCTCAAACCCATCTCAGACAAGCTGAAAATCTCAGGGACCTATTACATTGTTCAAGAAATTGTCTCAACCAATGTAATGGTCAATCTACATTTTTTTCAATCATGGAGCATAGGCTTATCTAAGCCTCTACACAATAATTTGCCTCAACCCATCCTTTAAGATGTATATGCTTAAAAAAGACACTATTGGTCTCATCAAAAGGAAGCTTAAAATTGAGTCTCATCGAATAGGATTTATGATTGGAAGTTAGAACGAATTTCTATGGAAAATTTGTGCTCTACTCGGGCTAAAAAAGGGACCACTGAAACCTTACCTGAAGAAGAAAGTCATATGAAAGGTAAACAATACCTTAGAAGGGGACCTAAGAAACCTCATATTAGACCCACCATGAAAGGTTGAAATGTCTTAGATGGTTTAATGAATTTATGTGTTACTAAAACATTTTTATCTCAGAAAGAAGTTTCTCTCAAATACCCTGAAGTAGTGTTGACAAAGCATACTACAATGTGAAATAAGTGTGAGGGTTAATGGCTCCTAGAACCTTTGGAATGCAACCTTGTTTGAATTAATCTTAGGAGACATGTCGGTAAAGATACAATATGAAGATTTGCAAGAATGTGACAATGTCTTGAAAACACCACCTTACAAAATGAGATGCATTATATGTAGATATTGAGGAAATACATATACTAATGACTAGTATGGTGTATTTTAGCATGATTCGAGTTGTGTATAAAGTGTTGAAAGAGAAACGTTTGGTATGACATGTATTGCTCTATTGTAAGATGAGAATCCATGACAGAGTCTCAAATATGATTACTTATCAAAGAAATAACACACAATACTAAACATTTGAAGATGTTGAGGATATAAAATTTCAAAGCATTGACAACGTTTGCTAACATGGAATTTCTTGTTACACATCAAGGGAAGAGGAGTCACTTTCACTAACTATGCCATTATAGAAAGCATGTTAAAAGCATAAAAGAGGTTGAGCTCCTCTTTAAGATTAAGGTATTTAGTTGTTATTATCACCCCTAAATTATGGAATCTATTGTAATGAAGTTTTTGCTACAATGAATTTGAAGAACTCGAGTTACTTTTTTTGGAATATCTAAGGACAATCATTGGACAAGACCTGCTTGAGTAATTGTTGATAGTGATAGATTTTATCATATCCAAAGGGCTTATTGATTCTAGGTTTTTGACATTTGGATATCTATAAACCCTAAAAAACCAAAAGGGCTTGAATAAGAGAATCCCTAGCATTATGGACAAAACCATAGGATGGGATGTTTCCATTGAAAGAAGAAACCTTAGCTCATACAGGAAGAAATCACATAATATGCATAAGGTTTTTTTGCAAGATGGATACATGAAGTCTAAGATCAAATGGGAGGTGATATCCATTTTAAACATAAGTATTTTATATCTATTTAATCATTGCTAGTGTTGATTTCACTAGTAATTAGTCTCTTGTCTTCATATTCCTTGCTTGGTTGTAAATGTTCTTCCATGACCTCCTAGTGAGGATTGAAACTACATGGTGAAGGTTGCCTAGGTTATAGCATCATATGATAAGATTGAAAGACAAAGAAAATATTGTGACAAAAGGACTCATATCGAGATATATCATCTTATAAGAGATCTTGATTCAGAGGGAGTATTTTGATCATTAAGATTGAAGTGTCTATGACAAAAAGAAGTCAATAGTGACTTCCAACATGAAGTCTATAGAACCTTAAGATAAGTAAAAAGTGAAATATTAACTCTATAAGAGGGATACAACTATGAAGGGACATCTTAATGGGTGCACTTCTGTTAAGATTTATTTTTATGGTTTAATTTGAATAACATACCAGATGGATGTAGAGACTGTCTTTCTTGATGAAAGAAGAAGTGTACATAAGGTCTACCTCAGGACCTTGAGGTACATCAAAATAAGATTAATGATTGAAGAAGACATTGGGCTTGCTATCTTTGATTAAAGTTGATCCTATATGATTTCTCTCTAACACCTTATCTTTCCCCTAGGAAAAATCGTAATTTCTATTAAAAAGAAATTACATTTTGTAAATGCATTTAAGCATATTCAAATAGAGAGGCACTACCTATCTTCAACAAAGTTATGTTCAGGGACATATGTTATCAAAACATTGATACCTTGTGTCCACGCAAGGAGGTATCAATGGATGTAAATATACTGAATAGGAGTTCTATATATGAATCTAGCACTTTGTGAGTGTAGATAAAATGTCAAAAAAGAAAATATGAATACTTACAGATGACATATATATGAAGTCTGTTCTTTGTGTGAGATCAGCAGAAATTAAATTTATACAGCGATATCCATAAATGGTCGATGGTAAAATTGGTAATGTGCACCATCACATTGTTCCCGGATCAACCAGTTTTCTGGATCCCTGTTCGCAACCTCTTTGGATAGCCTGTCAGCAGCTATGTTCCGCTCCCTGTAAATATGATGGCATGTCAAAGAGTCAAATGATGTAATCAATATTAGTGCCTCATCCAGAATATGACTCAAAGTATAAGCATTGCATCTAGAAGATTTATTTAGCCAATCACAAACAAATTTTGAATCCCCAAATATTTGTAGATCTCTATAGTTTTTCTCCAATGCAAATTGAATGAGGAATTTTGCTACGGATAATTAAACATAGCTATTAGTGCCTCTGTCGAATCCCATAATAATATAGTATGAGTGATGTGCATTAATATGAAGGATGGCACCCCCGCTACAACCATTCTCCTGTGCAGCACCGTCAAAGTAAGCCCATGACCTATGATAATCAATCATCTCAGGTATAATGTTGTGCAGTCAAGGGGGTGGTGCATCTTCAAGGATGAGGGAGTAATCATCCAGCACGTAGGCAGCAATGGAGGGCCAACGAGGGGAGTCATTCTAGAAGGTGAGTCTGTTTCAGGAAATCCAAAGGGCCCAACAGACAAGAAGAGGGATATTATGTAGCTTGGTAGGGGAGGCAAAGGTGCACCAGTTCATCCATGCCTCAAGAATAGATGCACCCTCCCAAGTATTGTGAGGAGTAGCCAAAGGTAAAATAGTATTCCAGGGATTCTTTTCCACAGAACATTCCAAAAATAAATGTGAGACTGATTCATTGCAGCATTTGCAGAGACAACACCAGAATGGGCCATGCTATCATCACTTGAGGAGGTTGTCTCCCATGGTTATTTTGTTTCTTAGAATGGTCCACATGAGAAACCTACTTCTTGGTGGGGCTTTGAGCTTCCAGAGACTTTTCCACCAAGCTTCAGGTGCATGTGATCTGTGGTCTTCGGTCAAAACAAGATGTCCTTCCTTAGGAGTATATCTCCCAGATTTGGAGAAAGCCCAAATAATCTCATCTTATCCCTCAATTATTCGGATGTGAGCTTCAGTAAGAGCCTGAATATAGTCATTCCAATATTGAATCCATTGATGTGGAATGTTCAGCCTGTGGGCCGATTTCCAAGCCTGTTGGAGGAAGGTAATATGGTCGGCATCCGCAATATGGTACAGGTGGGATATGTTTGCTTCATGAAGATGATTTATGAGATCATTTAGTAGCCTATAAATATTCCCACAGCCAATACAAGGGTCAATTCCCACCCTTACTTTCAAACCTGACTGAATTTTCCAGGTAAGACCAGCTCTGATGGGATCCAGTGCTTTAATCACAACCTTCCATATGATCAATATCCTTGTAGTGAGTCTTTAGGGCCTTTTGATCCAGTCCATAATCTGTAACAAGGCAATGTATTTAGAGATAGTCACCTTAGTCCAGAGACTAGATGAAGTAATGAGATGCCATCCGAGTTTTGCAGCCAAAGCAGAGAAGTCCTCTAGCTTCTTAATGCCCCAACAACCCCATTTTTTTGGTAGATTTAGAGCATCCCATTTTGCCCAAGTGAAAATATTTCCTGACTAACTACCCTTCCAAAGGAATTTGTAGCAAAGAGCTTGTATCCTAGCTAGGATGCCTCTGGGGATCTAAGCCAGTGACATCCAGTAGACCGAAGTGGCCTCTAGAACGCTTTTTATGAGCGTAAGTCTACTAGCCTTGGAAAGATATTTGAAGTACCAGGTGTTAAGTCTCTTATCCATTTTAGCAATGAGCCAAGTCCAGTCAGCAATTCTATAACCCAAGGGTTTTAGCTTGTATCCCAAGTATTTTAGACCCTCCTCCAGTCTCAGGGGGTAAAACAAAATCTTTGCAATGCAAAATGGGTCTCATGTTGTGTGCATCCTGTCGCTGTCAAAGTAGAATTTGAAACATTGATAGTCATCCCTGTAGCCACTTGAAATAATGAGAAAGTAGCTTTCATGATTGATAAATCCCCAATGCCTCCATTTATAAAAATCAAGACATCATCCACAAAAAGTAGATGTGTGAGAATACATTCTTCAGTGATTTTAATTCCATGTAGTCTACCCCTTTTGTGTTCTTCTTTGATAAGTCTACTGAGTCCTTCCATGACTAGGAGAAAGAGTAATGGTGACATAGGGTAGACCTGTCGAAGACCTATTTCTGAATAAAAGAAGGGAGATGCACTTCCATTAACCATGAAACTGAAGGTATGTTAGTAATGTAGCTCATGATCCATTTAATAAACATGAATGGGAATCCCGGATGAGTTAACAACATTCTAATATATAACCAGTTTACTCTGTCAAAAGCCTTTGAGAGGTCAACTTTAAGGATCATACCTTTGCATTACTTGATATGCAGAGTGTGTAATACCTCCTGTGCAGTTCCCACTGCCTCATGAATTTGATGGACTTGTAGGAAGGCAAATTGTTCAGGTCAAATATGCTTGGAAAGTATGGGCCTCATCCAATTTGTAATTATCTTCGCTATGATCTTGTATATGCAATTACACATTGAAATAAGCCTATATTCATCATATGAGGTCGGGTTATCTGATTTGGGGATGAGTGCAATAAAAGTAGAGGTGAGAGAAGCAACCAAATTTCCATTTATCTTGGTATCCTGTATGACTTTTAGGAGGTCTCCGCCAAGAGTCTCAAAGAAAGCCAGGAACAACTCAATTGTCCATCCATCTGGCCCAGGGCTTCTGTCTTTTTTGAACCACTTGAGAGTGGCTTCCATCTCTCCCAGAGAGACTTCATTTCTCAGTTCCCTTTCCTCCTCTTGATCCACAAATCATGGGAAGAGTTGTGCCACTTGAATAATTTTAGCCAGGCTTACTTCCCGAGATGCACTATAGATTTTTTTGAAATATGAGGTTGCCAGTGATGCCAAATGCAGGAAAGTGTTGACAGAATGGTCATGATCATCCTTTAGCTACCAGATTGTGTTAATAGCCTTCCTCCCATTACCATATTTGTGATAGAACTTAGTATTATCATCCCCTTCTTGCATCCAAATCGCCCTACTTCATAGTCTCCAGACTTCTTCGCGGTCTTTAAGATTTTTTCCTCTGGCTGTGTAAAGTGAGGAGATCCTATCCTTGTGCTCATTTGATCTATATATCCCCCCATGATTATTTTCAAATGCTGCTATGTCATCTTCAATCTGCCTCAAGGATTGATCATCTAAGATTCTTTTATTGTGTGCCCAAATTTTGGACAACTTCTTCAGCTCCAAGATATTATGCATGAAACTGTTTATAATGTTCCCCCCAGCCCCAGGTAGGTTGGACATCCAAAATTTTGTGACCATACGAATGTAAGAGGCTTCCTTCAACCAAGCTGAGTAGAATTGATATGGACCTTTGGGTTTAGCCCGACCTGTTGGCTGGATAAATCGATATTGCAGACAAGACCGATCTCCCTAGTATCAAAAGATATTCTAGCAAAAAAGACACAAACAAACCTATATTTCTCTAGACATATGCGATTTATAAGTAAATACTACAAAGGTGTTAAGATCCTACCTTAGATCCAATGCTTGTTCGTAGTAGTCATCCTTCAATCGTTCGAAAGAGTTACCCTCCAATCGTTCAAAAGAGTTACCTTTGAGGACCTACAATCACAAACAAGCAAACATTAAATAGTACCTGCATAGAAAATATCATAAATCATGTCTATTATGGAGATCAAGGAATCCATAAAATAAACCATGAATCAATAGCTTATTGATAAAAACAAATTTATTGTATTAACTTTGAAGTAGAAGAACCTTACAACATTTTCAGCCTTGATGTTGAACAAGCTCTTCTTGGG
Organism: Pinus tabuliformis; assembly: GCA_031772625.1. Taxonomy (NCBI): domain Eukaryota; kingdom Viridiplantae; phylum Streptophyta; class Pinopsida; order Pinales; family Pinaceae; genus Pinus; species Pinus tabuliformis. The sequence continues at coordinate 950,304,928 of CM062820.1, forward strand.
GTCTGCAATAGGAATTTCCTTTACTTTGACAAGTCTTGTACTCTTCCAAATGAGATCTTAGAGGTATCTAATCTCTCCTCATAAAAGCTCAACTAAAGAAGACTAAGTTCCAACAGCATTTCACCTCAAAAATATTCAGCTTCTAACCTCTTGTTAACCAGCCCAATGCTTCTTTTTATAGTGTAGAAGAGAAGGTTACAGGTCCACCTATGAAGGGATAGAATCCTCCTTCAAAGGGATAAGCTTCTCACATCAAGGGGTTAGCTCCTTAAGGTATGAGATACATGAACCTTAAAAGAGCGAACTTGCCACCTCAAGGTTACTTCTAGAAGCTTCTAGAAATAACTGAAAGTGAGTTTTCAGAATATACTTGCGCCTTTATAACTTTTACAAAGGTCCGCATCCTTAACACAGAGAGAGTGCGGTCAGGTGCGCAGGAGACATTACCATTAGGTGCGGGACCGCAAGTAAGACAAAGAGAAAGTGTGGAACTGGAGTTTTAAAGACTTTTGAGAGCTTTTCTCTTATTTTCAAGGCTTGATATGAGGAACTGATGTTTTAGGCTTGCAAAGGAGGAAAGTATGAGTGGTAATGAACTCACACAGATAGCAGAATGTCAAGGTGACAATTTTTAGTGCAACAGATTGCCCCCTAAAGTGCGAAGTCTATAATAGATGAAGATAGATTCTGTCATGTATGAAGAGCGAAGTACTTTATCATTTCAAGGATCATCTTGTGGACACCCCAGTCGGAACCTGTAAAAACATTCAATGCAAAATATATATATATATATATATGTAGAAATATCATCGCTGAGGTAGACATTCCCATACTCAAACCAAAACTAACTGGAGAAATAACTAAACTATTATGATACAGGAATGATTTTGTAATACATAAAGAGTATAGACATGTGTAGACGCAGTATGGATGCAGCCATCTGTTTATGAATAGTCCATTGTATAATGAATAACAAAATTCCTCACAACCTGAATGGTAGAAACTAGATACAGGGTCTTGATTTCCGCTTCCCGAACTAGTACGATTCTATCCATGTGAATGAATGTGTCGAAGTCGAACATGGTAGAAACCACTTGATTACCAGTCAATGATGAGGACTGTTAACAAGTGTGAGAGAAACCACCAGTAATGTTAATGGATCTCAAAGTACCCAGTACAATCCATGAAATGTGAATAAATAAGCTGAAGTCGAACATGTCATAGAATCATTCGATCAAAGGTCAATGATGCAACCTATCATCGAAGGTGAGAAAATTGCCATTAGGGCATGCAGTTTTCAAGGTACTAACTATTTCTAGATCAACTTCCTAGATAATGAGCTGAAGTCGATAGAAAGTGATCCGTCATAGGCAAGCCCACAACACAAAATCATAGATCAAGTTTTGAAGAAATATATTGGCAAGGACTAACTCAGGGATGGTCAAAATGGATGACAGATATCTTGTAGATGAATGGTTTGTTTGAACTGTTCTCTTGAACACATAATGACACTGCAGATGGTTTGGTGACAATTAACCCAAAGCTAATACCTAGAAACCGACTAAAGACTTTCAATATGGTTTGATTAACCGTCAGGAAAAGGATTTTCCCAACCCAGGTGAACAAAAAGTGTCATGTTCAAGAGTGGTTGATGACTTTTCTAAAAAACAAAGTGTAACAAATAGGTTCATTTTTCTCTCTTTTCCCCCACCATTTCTGGCAAGTACCTCTTTTTTTTTTTGACAAGCTTGAGGAGGATAACATTTGCTTGTTTATAAGCTCATCCTTCGAATGAGTCCAACTTAGTTTAAAATTCTAACCCTAAGAAGGAGTGGTTCATTCCTGTTTAAAAGTGAACAGGTCCTTTACTGTTAAATTTTAACGAGTCCAGTATAGGAAAAACTCGGTGCTTTTCAATTTTAGGGAGTCAGAAGAAAAACTTAAGAAAACTCCATGGGGGTACTTTTTTGTAAAATAATCCCTCAGGTCCAAAAAAGGATAAAATAATACAGGAGGGATGACATTCCCAATACTTTAACGAGCTGGAAAGGACAAGCGCTCGACAATATTTTCATGTTTATCGAGTCTGAAAAGAGTTTAAAGAGGACTCTATTGACCATAATTAGTCAACGTATACCTTTTTCGTAAATAGTCCATTTCAGTTCGTAAAAGGAGTAAACTTATACTGAAGGGACGATTATTCATTTACTTTAACGAGTTTGAACAATCAAGTGTTCGTCAATCTTTTCAATTTTCGAGAATCTGAAAAGGGCTTAAAGAGGACTCCAATTTTCACTTTTTTCTAAATTTGTGTCCCTCGAGCCCAAAAAAGTATAAAATAATACTCAAGAGAACTGCTTGACCATTATGATCAAGGAGCAATTTTCATAATTAGTGGCCTCGATTTGAAAAAGTAAAAAAGTGATCAAAGACACGTTGTTTCATAACCAATATCGAACCTGAAACGACAAAAATCCATCAATACTTTCATGTTTATACGGTCAAAAAGAGTTGAAATTACACTACCTTTTTAATTCTGTTTAACGAGTTAAAAAGGGAAAAACTCGGCAATATTTTCATATTTTACGAGTTAGAAAAGAGCTTAAAGAAGACTCGTCCTAGAGGAACGAGTGGTATAAAGGGTAGCAACTAGTTCCGAAAATGGTGGAACTGCTCAAAACATGTAATGGTTAAGAGGCTAACCACTCATCATTGCAGTCCCTCAGGAAAGGAAAAACAACCAAGTGAAAGCATATGATCAGCCGAAGAGATGGTGGCGATGGAATGAAACAACCAAGGCTCATCTAGCAGAATTTATCAGATAAAACGACAATCACGAGATTTAAAACGGGTATGGGTTCATTTTTATAGAAGCTTGAACCATGGAGAACTCTGCTTGGATTCGGTTTCATGTTTACACAAGCTTGAAACGAAAAACTATGCTTGTTATAAGTTCGCATGCCCCCGGCATAATGACTCAAATCGAGGTACATGCCCCCCAAGCTTCATTGCATTCAACAAGGTTGATGGAATGAAAGTTCAATTTCGAGATCTTGGAAAGACCCGACTTGGATTTTACGAGATCTTAATCAAAGACTCAATTTGGAAAGGGAGTTGTTTCATTTTTTAATGAGGTTGACACAGTAAAAGAACTATCCTCATAACCCTTGTTTCATTTTTTAATGAGGTTGACTCAAGATCAAGAACTTTCCTCAAAACCCTTGATTCATTTTTTAACGCGTTTGACACAAGACAAGGAACTATGCTCACGATTCCTTGTTTCATTTTTTAACGAGGTTGAGACAAGATCAAACTATCCTCGAGACACTTGCTTTCATTTTTTAACAAGGTTGACACAGGAACAAACTATCCTCTATACACCTGGTTTCATTTTTAAATGAGGTTGACACAGGAACAAACTATCCTCGAGACACCTGGTTTCATTTTTTAACGAGGTTGACACAAGAAAAAACTATCCTCGAGGTTTATCAGGAATCAGAAAACGACTGTACAGCTTGATATGCAATTTCAAAGGGACTCAAAGGCATCGTGCCATTAAATGAATCCACCTCAGAATCGGAAGGTACGATCCAAGGATCATCAAAAGTAACAGTATTTGATGAAGTCATATGAATATTTGCAATAGAAGGCGACACATTAGGAGGAGGGAAGGAAAAAGTTCGTAGTAAACCAAAATCTTTAATCAAACCTATGCCAACATCCTTGTAAGGGATAGTTGTTTTACCGACATGCTGAATACTATCTGTAGAGGTTGGGTTGGATGAGAAATAGGTCAACTGGTCTATCATAACGATCTTTCCATTATGAGGAAACTTGATAAGCCAAAAGATCGATGAAACAATAGCAGTCATAGCATAAAACCAACTGCAACCCAAGAGAAGGTTGTAATCTAGAGGGGCATCAACCACTTCCACATCTAGATTTACGGTTTTGCCTTTGACCCCTATGGGTAAATCCTGCGAAATACCAAAAGGATGGAACCCTCGGCCATCAAAAGCCTTTAGAATTGTTGGAGACTGATTGAGTGTGGGAGAACCAAGCGATCTCCAACACTGGATCGACATAATACATGTAGAAGCCCCTTCATCATCACAGTTTGAAAGCAAGGTCTGTTTTTGACTAAAACTAGAATCTAGAAAGCCATTTGATGAGGTAGGCAGGGTGTATTATTCTGTAAATTGAAGATTATTAGGTTCAAATCCTGAATATCGACAGCTCCTATAGCAGGAAATAGTAATTTACGCTATGCTGGGCATGATTGCAACACTTCCAAAGCCGACGTTGCTGAAGGGGAAATAACTAAGTCTTCAACAATGTTATAATTCTGAGCAGCTCTTGCATGTTGATTGAAAGCTAATTTACGAAGTATACCTTTAGCAGGCGGTTTGATTACTAAGTCAGGGTTGAGTTTCTCGATCTGTAGCGGATTAGAACCAAGAGGAGGTGTAGTTGATGTGTTTGAATTAGAATATTCTGCTTCTTTACCACCAACAGGGTTTTTACTACCATAATCTTGTGATCATGTCGCAATCCTGACATGAGACATCATCATAATGGGTTCTTCTGAGGCATTCGAGGAAGAAGCAACCATCTTACTATCTTGAGTAGGAAAAGGATCCTTCAAGATAGCAAGTGTTTGAGAACCTTTAATGAATTTCAAAACCTCTGTTCGATGTGGGCATTCTTTAGTAAAATGATCCTCGTCGCAAATGAAACAAGGATAGCGAGGTTTTCATTTTTCGTCAGTAGATTCATTTTTATCCATTTTAACTTTTGAATTTTGTTTGTTTTTATTCTTCCCCTTCTCTTTACTATCGGATTGTGATTTGGTCGTAGATGATTCTACGACATGGACATCGACAGAAACTTCAGCAGAAGAATCTCCTTTCGGGGAATCAGGTAAAGTTATTATAGGAGAAGAATTCTTTGAAGATTTCTTCTTGCTTTTAGTACTAACTGAACCAATAATACCATCAGTGGCATGAGACCCTAAAGGAGCTACAGTTATTTGACCGTGTTTTGGAAGATCAGGGATTTTTTCATGTAAAGTACCTAACTACATATAGACGAGGTCAAGGTACTGAGCCTAAGTAATGACTTGCTCTTTAGTGACAACTCTTCCCTTACCTACATCTTCAGTGATTTTGGGTAACAATGATTTAATGAACCATTCCGCTAAAATTTGATCCAGAATGAAAACTTTCACTAAACGCCTTCTACGTCACCATTCATGAATTGATCAGAAATATATGCGGACGTGGATTGTTTTAGTGAAGTTAACAGTTCTGTGCCATTGTTGTATCTGATAAGTAACTGAAAATGAGTTAAGAAAGCAGTGGCTAACTAATTGAAATTATAAAAAGAGCCTTATGGTAACTCAATGTACCATTTGGTGGCAAGACCAATAAGAGTTCGTTGAAAAAGACGCAATCGAATTGAATCATCAATGATTGAATTAGATGCACACCGGAGGTGATAAGTCATAACGTGATTTGATAGATCCTCTCCTGACTTACCCTCAAATTTCGGGATATCACTGGGAAACTTACTAGGCATTGGCGGCCAATACAAAAGATAGTAAATTAGATCATTCGTAAGTTGTGACAAATTAGGTAAATCCAAAGTTGCAATAAATGGTAACTAACGGTTAGGGTCGTGAAAAACTTGAGTAATGAGACTAGCTCCAGAAGGAGGATATCTAGGATAACCTGGAATTAGATTTGCATTAGGAATGTTATAACCTCTTGGTAAACTAGGATTAACCGGACCAAACTAAGGTTGTTGAGGTTGTTGATAAGTATAGCCAGGATACGGTTGATACTGAAAAACTGGGTTTTGTACAATAGGACCGAATTGATACTGTCCCTGGTACGGTTGATAGGTGAATTCCGGTTGACTTGTGACAATCGTACTTGGATCAGCTTGCCCTACAAGAATCTGGACTGAAGTCTAAACTGTAGGTCTTGACTGTGGCACAGAGACTTGAGGAGTTTGCACTGATGTAGGGTTAGTAGAAACTGGAGCTACAAATACTCCATAAACAGGTGTGGTAGGTTGAACAAAAGTTGATTTAGTTCAGCAGCTTGGGCCTAGCTCACCTCAGACTCCACCAAAAAACAAATTTATTTGTATTAAATTTGAAGTAGATGTTGAACAAGCTCTTCCTAGGGTCTGAAACAGGAATTTCCTTTACTTTGACAAGTCTTGCACTCTTCCAAATGAGATCTTAGAGGTATGTAATCTCTCCTCATAAAAACTCAACTAAAGAAGACTAAGTTCCAACAACATTTCACCTCAAAAATATTCAACTTCTAACCTCCTGTTAACCAACCCAATGCTTCTTTTTATGGTGCAGAAGAGGAGGTTACAGGTCCACTTATGAAGGGATAGAATCCTCCTTCAAAGGGATAAGCTTCTCACATCAAGGGGTTAGCTCCTTAAGGTATGAGATACATGAACCTTAAAAGAGCGAACTTGCCACCTCAAGATTCCTTCCAGAAGCTTCTAGAAATAACTGCAAGTGAGTTTTTCAAAATATACTTGCGCCTTTTTAACTTTTACAGGGGTCCACATCCTTAACACAGAGAGAGTGCGGTCAAGTGTGCAGGAGACATGACCATTAGGTGTGGGACCATAGGTAAGACAAAGAAAAGGTGTGGAACCAGAGTTTTAAAGAATTTTGAGAGCTTTTCTCTTATTTTCAAGGCTTGATATGAGGAACTAATGTTTTAGGCTTGCAAAGGAGGAAAGTTTGAGTGGTAATGAACTCACACAGATAGCATAATGTCATGGTGACAATTTTTAGTGCAACACGACCCCCATCTATTTCCATGTATATTGGTAGGTGATCAGAGATACCTCCCGATCCCACCCATTGTTTGATATTGTAGCCATATTCCAATAAATTCTCCTTGACCAGAAAACGATCTAGTCTATGAGTGAGGCTATCATCCCCTATCATATTGTTACTCTAGGTTACTTGGATCTTTGCAGAGGGGATGTCTATTATATGGTGGGATTCCAAAGTAGTTTCAAAGTATTCAGAAAGAGGATCTCTTTGTGCTCGATGACACCAGGATTCCGAGTGGTCGATTGAGAAGTTAAGATCTCCACCCAAAATGATATTTTCCATTTGTAAAATGTCAGATCCCAATAATTTGTCCCAGAAATCAGGCATGTGGTGACATGGTCCATAAATGTTGAAGATTTGAAAATCCATACCCAGATCTGCTGAGTGTATATCTACTCCGATGTGCCTAGACCCTCCCCAACAGTTGAGTAGTTTTATGGAGTGGGAATTGTATCCCATTGCTATACCCCCAGATCTTCCATGGGCATTAAGATAAGTAAACGCCCATCCAGGTAGCATTGTTCCAAGGGGGTCAGATATGGCATCAATAGGTCCAAGTGTTTCCTGTAAGAGTATGATATCTAAAGGGTCGGCCGCAAGTAACTGGTGAAGTACTAATTTTTTATCGGGCCTAGCTAGCCCTATATAGTTAAATGAGACAATCTTCATCGGGGGGTGCTATGCGGGCATCTCTTGCTCTAAGTACCCCAAATATGGTAGCTTGCCTGCTGGATGCAATCTCATATCTAGCCAGGCTTTATGCTTTCGTAAGAGAGGAAGGTCGACCACGTCGGATCTTAAGCAGAAGAGGGGAGGGGACAAGGTCGAGCCCGATGTGGTCCGATGCCTGACGCTTAGTCTTATATTGGGTCAGATACCCATTTTTTCACTTAGTGGGGCCTAACCCATGTTTAGAAGTGATTTATCCAAGCAAATCCTGGTACCACTAGCCCTTTCGACAACAGTCCACGGAGCGTGGACTAAGGTCTCAACTGATGTAGTACGGGAGGGTGCTAGAACTAGGTTTCCGCACCTTGGGGATGTCTGATATGTGGTAATAAGGATGTGATCCAACCTCAACGCTTACGAGGCTACGCGCACCAGCGGGCACGTTGTGTTCTGTGTTACCGCCTTCGCGCAGCTCTAGCTGCAGCGTGACCTGTGTTAATTACCCAAGTCTTCCTTAATTAGGTTCTATTCGCTAATTACTTAGAATATTTTCATACATAAACATTTAGACAAGTGTTTATCAAGTGCGCACATATAAATAACCAGATAACAATTAATGCATAATATCAAACATATAGATCCACGACCAGATGCACAGTATTCCAAATCCAACTTATCTTTATTAATAATCTTTTTCAGGTACAATCCAACTACAAACCTGACTCTGCCTTGCGCACTCAGTTGTAGGGGTCTGCGCACTCAACTGTGGACTCTACTGGGCCTCTGCGCACTCAGCTGCAGAGCCTCTTCCTACTACTACGACCCAATACACTTCAAATTCACTTCTATTCTCTAACGATGCCTTCGCATCTATCTACTTGCTTGTTCCAACAACTTCCCCTTTACACTTAGAGCCTCGCTCTATTCATACAATCCCATGGTCCGCAGACCATGGGTAGACCAACACCACTTTACATTATTTTACAATTCTTAGGGCGGACAACCCTATGACTAATCCTAGACTTTCACGCTCTGTACCCGTACTTCATGGAGTATTTACATTACATTAACCAAAACTCGGGCTTTAAGCCCCAAAAAACTGTTGTGGGGGGATTCGCTAACCAACAGGCCCCCAACACAATCATCGTGACTCGTCTCAAGTCACTGTGAGGCGATCCTGGCACGGAGCCCTTCCAACTGTGTCTGGGTTGCGCGAAGGTCCGCAACACACTGCTTTGTCGTCTGCTGGATGTGCTCTACTCACTCAAATGAATGCTCATTATCAGGGGAAAATCCTTGTCTTAAAGCATGCATTACTTTCTTCTGTGTGAGCTTTCTTTCAATGTCGGCGGTGATGAGAAAGGCCTCATCAATCCAAGGTTGGACTGCTTTAAGTACTACCTCTTTTTTGCGCACTGCATCCACTTGCTCCTTTAATGCCTTTGCCTGTTATAGCTTCACGAGCTGCTGGGTCAAGACTACTATCTACGTCGTCCCGTGCACACTATCATATTGCATTTGAAGCTCTCGTGCCTCTGTTTCCAAGCGTTGTATGGTGGGGTCTTCCTGTAAGGAAGTGAGGACCCCGAAGGATTATTCCAACATAGTGGTATAGGTCTGCATTGCCTGTCCTATTTGCTCCAGCACCTTTTGGATAGTGCCAGCGCGTTGTTCCCGAACTTCCGGGGGCGTGGATGATTGTGTCTTTAGTCACAGTTTAGCAATTTGAAGGTTGAGGTCCAACTGGATCCTTGTTGCTTCCTCCTTTGCCTCGTGAAATCCACTGGCCAATTTGTGAATCCGCACTCCTATTGGTAGGTCTATCAGAATTTCTAGCTCTGGGGCGTGGCGACATGCTTCCTCTACTATCTGCTCCAGTTGCTAATTCTGTGTCAGCACTTCATCGCATTGTAGGCTAAGTTGCTCGATGTTGATTCATTGTTCACTGAGAATTTTCACTGCGCATCCTTCCCTAGTGTGGAGTTCTGTTGTCGTCCCATCCTATAGCTGGTATAATATATCCCGCGAAAGGGTAGCCGAGTTTATGCCAAGTCCCTTGATTCGGCCCACTGTGGCTCTGTCCTCCGTGTTGTCTGCGGTCAGTGCTCCTTTCAGCAGCACAACGGTGTTAACCATTTTGGCCCGCAACAACTACTCTGTTGCCGATGTACCTATGGCATCGTAGGTAACTACCATTCCTTCTTGTGGGGGCTACACCTGAAGTCCCTGCAGTTGTGCCCTGAGGGCCCCCAACACAGTCTACTGTTCCATCGTTGCTTTTTGTAGCACTTCCCATGTGACCTTGCGAACTATGTCACCGATGTCGTATAGGTCACCCTCTGTTAGTGTAATAGGTTCACTATCTAGTTTGGAAGCCTTGGTCTTCTTTCGAGGCCCTGTTCCTTCCATACTGCACGACCGATTCAGTTATGTAGATGTCATGCTTGGGTCTGCACCTTCCACCATGTCATCTGTCCCCTATCTTGTGGTCAGGTCCAGGCCTCTTTCCTCCTCCGTCATTGTGGCCCCAGTTGCCAGTGCTGCTGCTACTTTTTTGGAAACCTTGGTTTGTTCTGCAGCGACCTTCGCTACCTCACGGGAAGCCCTTACCTCCCCAGTGAACTTCTCATTGCTCTTCTGTTGTGCCAATAGCTTGGTGGCATCCTTTTGGCTTTTGTATCGCTGTCTCATCGCGCGCCACCAGATCCGGGGCACACCACTCAGGTGGCCATGAGTCGAGCAAAGCGAACACAACGTCATTGATCGCGATGAAAGGGAGTTTGGTCTAGTTCTGCTCTGGATCCTTTCACACCTTGATATACACATGGTTCATATCTGCCTTAAAGTTTGCAAAAATTTGCAGACTTTCGTACACCATGGGGGATAAGCGAGGCCTTTTGTTGATCCACATCCAGATGCTTGCCTCCATGACTATCCAGAAGATCTTGGTCTCGCGGATTCGCGTGGCATCTTTTGTTGCCCAGAGCGACACATATTTTGCCACCTATAGCAAGTATTATTCAAGAGGAGAAAACTGAATGTCCTCAGGAAATTCCTCTGCAACCAACAAGATGGTTAAGAGCAACCGCATGTAGTGGAAGTTCTTACCTTGCTTCTGGGCCTCCTTGTTGTTTGTCAGAAACTCCTCGCAGAGGAACTACACCTAGTTGCACTGTACCCCTTCTGCGCATTGTTCGGCCAACGTGACGACCATCGTTTGTACCTTGTTGCCAAGGCATTTTCTCATCACTTTTGCTGCCAGCATCTGGGTGGCTACGCGCACCCCTTTGTCTTGAATGCTACTAATTACGTAGCCCATTTTCTTTTTCTCCAACTTGTATTTCTTCTTCATGGCCTCTGCGAGCGCCAAATCTCCGCTTTTTCTAGCTACTTCTGGGGGGTCCCTTCCCATACAGGGAAGCCAAGAAATCCTGTGAATAAGCTCTGCCATGATGGGAATAGGCTCCTCCAGCCACAAGTACCCATCATGCACTAGGCAAAGCAGTTGCCTGATGACAAAGATTGTGATCGATGCTCGGTGAAAGTGTGGAATCCATAGAAGGTGAAGTAGCCTGGCCTCTTCCACACCGCATAGCCATTTCCATGGCTCTAAGCTGTAACTAACCCATCCTTGCTCTATTTCATGAGTTGGCTAGTCTCCAATTGTGGGAAATTTTCACTGTCCACGAGGTCCTAATCTTCAAATTTCATTGTGGGCATGCGGCCCAAAACCAAACCTTCAAATAGAATTCCCTCTGGGAGGAGCGGGGTTTGGAGTGTGTTCTTAACAACATCTAAATCTTTGGGTAATTTTACTCTTCCTTTCCATAGAGGGACATACTTGGGAAGTTTTGCTGCAGCGCACATTGGCTGAATGTCTTCCTCCATTTCTTCACCCACCTCAATCTCTTCTATGAACACTTGGAGATCCTGCTCCTCATAATCTGTCTCAAGATTAATAGTCTTGCCCTTGTCTTCCATAGAAATTTTACCAAACCGCAGATTCTGCGGAGACATACAGACCGGTCCTGCTACCTGTGGATCTCTTTTAGGCCTCGGTGTCTGGGGCGATTTTGCAATTTCCAGTGCATCCCCCACCAGTGGCGTAGGGCTCTACATGGCTCCCTCGGTTGTCGACATCATTCTGTTTAGGAAGTCCTACGTCTCCTTCGGCAATGTCTCAAATACTGAACTTGCTCTCAAAGCCTCTAAATTCGTAAGGTCCATACCCAATTGATAGCACAACAACTGAATTCTCAAAACACCAAGGTTTATTCAGTGGATAACCACCTATGATTTATAGGCCCTTTTGAATTCAAATTCAACCATTCCCCCCTCATTCGGCTCATTAATGCAAGATTAGCAGCAGATCGTCCCAAATCTAGTTCTGACTTCATGTCTTAATTTCCCGCTACCCGCTCCTCGTTGCCTTAAATTGGACGTCTTGTCATGAACAGTGACACCAACGGTCACTTCCTAGCCTACCCGCGCGGCAACACAACCCCCTGTGCGTGGGCGCAACCCTTGTGGCATACTAATCCTACGCTCAACCTCCTTGTCACGCAACTCCCCAACAGAATCTTTTATAGTCCATCGCTCTCTTTCAACTGCTTGGAGCGTTGAGACTGTGTTCCTTACGGATAGTCAGGTGGTCGCACCACCTATGCGAAGCTTCAATTTACCTTCTAGCCCGGTCCATGGGCACTCCTCAATTACCCTCGTGATAGTTAGCACTCTGCATTCTTCCTTATGTGGTGCGCTCTCCTAGTTACTTTGCCTGGTAAGGTGCAGTCACAACTATGGTAGTAGAGCCACAAATTCTCAGCAGAAATTTTCTAATGCAATAGTATGGTTGCTCATATCTTGTCCTGTCACTCTTGGTTTATTGACGTGTCATGCTTGCGCGATTTCTTTTTCTAGTTCTTTGATCTTTGCATCCATTAACATGATTTTTTTCCTCAGTTGTACCCAATATTTGAGTTCGCGAAGCTTAAGGTTCCCTCGCTGGATGTCTTTCTGAATCTGCATATGTTCGTCCTTGCGCGGCTACATAATTCCTTCGTCCTGGTCCTTGCATACTGTCATAACTTTGGGAGCTACTATGGGAGGATTCATTCCTTCCAAAACTATGGCTTTGACTCTTCTCATCAGCTTCGGGATCGTCGTTGTGCTCAGGTTTTTGTCCATGGCCCTAGAGGCCCATCGGACCACTGGTACATGTAGGTCCCAATCAGTTTGTCTCACATAGTGAACCTTATTCAGGATTCTACATACCTTCTTGAATGCTTCTACGTGGAATGGATGTGGTGTGTGTCGCTTTTCCTGCTGCTGTGTTCGTTCCAATTTTCAATCCTAAGTTTGGGTTGTGCATGTGCGCATGTCTGTACCCATCGAGACAGGTGGGCACACAAGTTTCCCCACCCTGGCTGACCGACTGTTGTTCGAGGTTGGGGGCCTGCAAACTGTAAGCATATCATCCTCCTACATCTGTGCCAGTCCTCAAATTTTCCTTGATGTGTACTCCACCATCATACAAGTGTTGCGCGCAATGCCCATTTCAAAGCATCTAACGCTGTTGTTTTGGTACTGTGCTTTTAAATTTTCTCAAGAATTCATCCACCATTGTCAATCCACCATATTTTAGCAGCTCTTGTGCATTTATTATCATGCAACGCAATGATCTAATCATCATGTTGCAATTCAGCATTGTCACTTCGTGCAACCGATTCTACCAGCGCTTTACTTCTTAATCTAAATCTGAAGTGCAAGAGCTTTCGTGCTCCCATGAGATTCTCCCATTTGCAGTCAAATTCACCCAATCCTGGTCTTGTGTAGTTATCTTGTAAATACAATCCAGCTCATCATCGCTCTCATTGTCGCGCACTAGTTTAGTGTAGCACACTCCTTCGGATGGGTCTAGTGGGACTACTACATGTAGTGAATTTTTCTCGAAGATCATCTTACACTTCTTCATATTGATGACTTCATTCATATCAATGGCCTAGTCTATTCCTAACAGTGCAAGATAGGGATTGTTGTCATCGACAATCTCTATCACTTCAAAATCCGTCTGTGTGCTCGCGCCTTCAATATCAACTGTTACTCCTTGCAACCTCCCCATGGGAAAAACCTTCTGTTGGTTTGCCATTCATAGCTGAATAGGGGACCATTGTAATGTGGGCCTACCCATGAGTTCCCTTGTTTGCTTCTGTAGCACATTTGCGTCTGAACCCAAATCTAGGATTACCAGATCCATTTCATACTCACCAATCTGCGCAGTCAATCTCATTTCCTTCCTGATGTGTAATGCATGCTTCCCTAATTTCCATACTACGCACAGTTTTCCTGATCCCGCACACCTGGTGATCAGTTCATATAGTCCCTTAGCTGCCTTGTTTCCATGCAATAGTTTCATGCATGTCTCCATAAAGGTAGTGAGCATTGAAAGATCCATTCCTAGCTCTGGTTGATTCTTACTACCTAAAGTGGAGGCTTCCGTGAAGCTCTTCTTAGCTTCCATGAATGTCTCCTTTATGCACTCTAAGTCAAACTCAGGTTCCTTTGCAGGAGCCTTGTGAACCCATGTATCTTCCTATGGTTGTTTCCCCTTATCCTCTCCCATGGTCACACCGCTTCTGAGCATCATGTTTACATTCGAGTCTTCTTCGCATGGTTTAGAACTCATCATTTGTATATTCTGAGTCGAAGGAGGCTGGAATACCCCTTTTTCACACATCTGTGTGATCATTGTAGGACAATCTATTGTTTCATGATCAAACTAAGCGCAATAAAAACAAGGATATCCTCATCGGGTTGCAATCGTAGGAATAGTGCCCTTTCCCTCCGAAATTGTAACAAATTAACTATCTGTGGCCCCTTCCTGGTCCCATTCCTCCTCGTCCTCGACCTCACCCTTGAAATCCAGTGCACGCCATCCTCGCAGCTAGGTCAAGGGCTCATGTTTCTGTCTGCATCCTATAGGCTAGGGTCTGATCCATCATTAACTCATAGTTGTGACAAGTGTGCTCGTTATGGCCTACTAACCTGCAGAAATTGCAAAACAATTGTTGGGGAGTCTGTGTATACTTCTGCAACAAATGACAATTATCCGTCATGTGTTTCCCTCCTATCTGACAGATCGTGCACCATAATGCAAGTGTCCCACTTGGCCCTACCTGTGCCTCTGGTGTCAAAGGCATGGGCCCTCCTCTTGCCAAGTAGTTTGCAAACACTAGATAGTGATCCTTTTCATGGCCTTGGCCTTTGCATTTTATGCACCATACCTCCTTGCACGCCTCTGGCCGTGGTGCTCTATCCTGCTTCAAACTTTGCATTTCTAGACATAGATTCCATAGTAGTGTCTGGATTTTTTGAACTCCCAACCCAGGGTCTTGTATCAGGGTCTCATGCAACCTCATCGCCATTTCCAACGCTTCGGCCTGGGTGGAAAGTTTATGTTGTGACAACATCGTCCTTAAGTGCGGTGTCAAAGATGCCACAAACCATGCGTGATATTGTCCACTTGTCAGCATCGTATTGGCTTCGTGGATCATACTCTTCAGCCGATGATCTAGATCCCAGGGAATCTCACCCGAGAGCATCATGATTTCTTTAAATCCGATGATTGATTGTGTTTCTAACTATGGCCTACTGAATTCTCTGTTTAGTGCGATTTGGATTTCCGCTATTCCTGCGTTTAGGTGGTCGTTAGAGTGCTTGATATACCATGTCAACGCGTGATCCTGTAGCACACTTACCAATGTAGCCTTCTTAATATTGTTGTTTGTGACACCTTGCACTTCCCATACTGCTCTTACCACGAACCAGAATTGGTCTGGATCTTCATTCCTATCCCTCTGAATACTAGTAGTTTGATCACACTCGCCATACTGAACTATGGAGGTGGTGGAGGTGGAGTGGGTGGAGATGGAGGTGAGGGAGGTGAAGGAGGTGGTGGTGTGGGTGGAAGTGGTAACCGCGGAATGTGTTGCCTTATCATACTAACCACGCTTCTCAGAGATACCTTAGCGAGCTCTTCCTCGCTCTCTTACGAAGGTGAAATTAAGGGACTGTTTTTTAACTCTTCGCTACTTTGGTAGATCTTTTCGCTCTGCGTTGTCCCAAACATTAATATATTTGCATGATCCTCTTTTCACACAATAGCATCTTAATCCAAGTATTCAAAGACTTAATATACTTACCTCGCAGTCCCTTGAGAAAGCGTCATTCTACTTCGCTGTAGCTCACGGTCGTGTCTATCGCAAACTCAGTAATAAATCTCCCTATTATCCCATCGATCCAATGGTCCATAGTTGCGCGATCTTATCTTCTGATGCCTCTAGTTTGTGCACTAATTGCAGAGTCCACACTATTGTTTTTTCGAGCCTACACCTGCTTTGGCTATCGACTAACTTCGCGATCCAATCATATAGCTCAGACGGAAAGGATGCAAATAAAATTTCGTGGATTTCCATATACACGTAGCGATCCAGCCACTTTTTCTCAGATACTTGCGGAGTTTTGTTTTCCTGTATTGTGAACTCATGAATCTTCCTGTCCAACCACTCCTCAATTTCCTTCTTTGTTGGGTTCCAATGGCATGACATCAGACATCCCTTAGGCAAATCCCGGTCCTTGCAACGGAATTGTTGAGTGATAAAAAATGTCTTTTTAACTCCTAATTATCTTCATGTTAATTTTCAACCCAGGGACGATTTTTATTTCAAGAGTGTACTCAGTCTGAGGCGGTCACTTGCTCAAGAGTAATGTTTTGTAGTATAATGCTTAAAATGCAAAAGTAAATGAATGTTGGAAACAAAATCTAATTGGAACAACAAGAAACTGAAATGTTCTGTAACTAAATCATTTACTCAAACAATAATTAGTCGAGGACTCAGTATTGATAATTCTCTCCCCTGTAAACTGATGCAAATGAAAATCAATCATACGCAAGATCTTCAATATGAGAACTTAGACAACAGTAGTCAGTTTCCTTTACAGTTGTTGATATTTCAATCCACACTAAAGCAAATAACTAGAAATGGCAATTCAATTGGAAATGCTCACTAAAACACACTTGCTGCAATATCAATTAAAAGGTGAAATCAAATCCTTGCATGAAAAAGATAACAACAAAGCCTATTTGAATAGCAACACTAAATTAATGGAAATGAACAGAAATCTGAAATATAACGGAACAGTAAAGCTAATTAAGTGGAAATGAATTGAACAACAAAGCTCATCTTACAGAAATGAAATATTAATGGAAAGGAACAGTAATACTAAATTATTGAAGATGAACAACAACACTAAATGGAAATGAACCACAAAGCTAAATGAACTACAATACTAAATGAGCAACAACCTGTAATGCACAGTAGAATCTGAAGTGAACAGCGAAGCTTTATAACCAAAATGAACAACATAACAATTTAAGTTGTAATGAATAGCAATCATTGTTATGGGGAAAGAAAATAACAATGCGATCCAATTGTGATTTCATGCACGAAACGATTTCAGAAAAATGTACAAGAACAGGAAGTTAGAAAGCAATGCAACTCAAAAGTAATGAAAAGTAAATCAAATCATCACACGACTGGAACTGTAAAATAATGGTACAGGTAGCAAGTGGATCCACTAGGGTTGGGCCCTTAGCCACCAGTGAAGCACCGCCGAACTTACTCCAGTATCAAATAATGGAACAACAACTCTTTTATTGATTAATCATCAAACTGTGAAATCATTACAATAGAAAAATCCTTGAGAATTACAATGGTAATGCAACAGTCCCCCTTTCTTCCTATCCTATCCTATCCTATCTATAATAATCCCTAACTTAATTTCTCATAATCTATCCCATCATGAATCATGACGCTTCTCTGATCTATGTTTTCATTTAAATACAAAGAGAGCAGAGAGCAGTTACAACAGAGATGATTACAATATGATTCTCATTACAAAATTGGATTGCTCACAACAAATTGATAAACAAGATTCTATCTGGAATATCTCTTCATCAATCATTCAACAGGAATAGGTCGAATTTGGCATTGCAGCTGAGATATTTTGGAAAGCGGCCACAACAGTGAATCTGAGAAAAATGTATTCAGATAACCTTTCGTTTCTCTTAGTACAAACCGAATTTGGGAAAACAACTCTTTAAAAACTAATTTGGTCTATTCTGGACAAAATCCATGTTTTGAATTTTCCAGATTCTTCTCCATTTGCCCAAAACGTCCAATGTAAAATTGTCACTTCTTATTCCAGTGAATTTCTGAGTTGGCACATTTAATGATGAGTTGGAGATTTAATCTTCAATCTAGAAAATATCTTGGAGGCTAAAATAGTGAACAAATTTATTAATAAACCATCATTGGTAAAAACATGCATAATAATCAATTTATTTATAAATAAAGGAGAAGAAATAATATTTATCCATAAGAGCATAAATCATTATGAGATGGAATTATATGATAAACCATGATAAATGACATGATAAAAAAGAGTAGAAATGGGTGGAATAGGCGTTCAAAAGTGATAATAATAATGACATATTAACGGCCCAACATACCCCCAAACTGAATATATTGCATGTGCTCATGCAACACAGAGACTCTGTGTTAACCAAGCAATAAAGAATTGTTCATCCCAGCTCATGAAATGGATAGAACAAATGAATTCTTCCTCAATTAATGAATATTCAATTTTAGCAATCTTGATGAAGGTGTAACAATTTTTACATTGACGTTCAAGTTATGTGTATATGAAGTTGTAGCAAAATATGATATAAGTAACAACAAACTTCATTAACCATTTTCTCAAAAACTACAAACCAGATTTTGTTGAAAATTTGCAAGTAGATTTATAATATATTAATGCTTCTATGATCCAAAAATGAAATCTTTTTGATGCATGGATCATGAGATATAAACAAAATGTTTGTAGGTGACAGTGCACAATTTCCAAAATTTTATGAACTAATTTAACTTGAAATTATCTGGGTTTGTGTATTTTAATAATACGTCTGTGTTTTCCAGAAATCATAAGAATTGAGTTCATAGTTTTAAAGATATACGCAAATAAATTTCTGCACTGTATAAAAATGAAATTGTATGCCTTAAATGAGAAAGAAAGTAGAAAAAATCCATCATGCGTAGCAATTCCTCTCCCAAACTGAAGAATTAGCATGCCCTCATGCAATGTAAGAAAACAAATTGAGGTGGTCACTGCCATCTATTGAATTATATGCTTGGTGTAAAACAATCATGGAATAAGGGAGGTGTTGAGAATGAATACTTGTTGTTCTCTTGTAAACAAATAACTATTTTGCATACAATGTTCTTAAATCCACAGTGTTAGTTTTGAATAGCAACAGATAAGATGCATGCAAAAATTTTAATTAGAAAACTTTTGTATAATACTAATATTTTTTCAAATCAACAAGTTATGGTAGAGTGCAGTAATCATATCGCATGTTATCCCATAATGCATACATTCCCCCCTCCAATTGGAAAAGGGATTCCATGACCATAAATCATATGAAAGGTGTTGTGCTGACGGCAAGGAAAGGGAATGAACAATATGACAGTGAATGAAGCAGAGTACACATGTAAATGATAAAACGGCAAGAGGTATGGTTATAATGAGAGCAGAGTGTGTAAACATAGTTATGAATAAGAGATAGGACACTTTGAATTGATGATAAGTTATGCAAAAAAGATGCTTTGGTGATGGTATTCTAGTTGAAAATGATGTGATTGATCTACAAACAATTTCTCATGCGTAAAGGTTCAAAACAGGGAAAATTAAGGAAATAACTTCTCCGATAAAAATAGAGAATAAGAAAAGGGTATTATAGTAATAATTGATGATAAGATATAACTTCAATACCATAAGCATAACCTCTACTGCCAGCAGGCGTCCATAGCCTCGGCAGGGTTGCTTTTTAACTCATATGAGTCAGGATCCTCAATTTATAAATGGAGAGTTCCGGTGTTGTTCTACAGTAGAGATCAATGTGCTAGTATGGTAACCAAATAACCACACTACCATTCACTGGGATGTAGCAAAAGTAATAAGGTCGGCTCGTGATGAGACCTCTTGTTCCAAGGATAATTTGGCTATTAATGGATCATAACCCTGGTGTGGTGGCCATAATGGGAATGTCACTTTGTTACAACCTTATGAACATGGTAGGCTGGCTCGTAATGAGACCCCCTATCCTCCATTTGTGAACAAAATTTTGTTTTTATTTCACATTTTTATGATAAAAAGAGGGAGGCTCAGTACTCCTTAAGAGCAGAGATGGTGAAAGAAGTTGAACATATCAATAGAAAAAAAATATATACCCATAATCTCATTTATTACAGATAGAGAAGATTATAACTAGGAATGGTGGAACCAACATGGTATTAAGATGATCAATCAGTATCATGTACAATAGAAAACAATGTAGTAAAGTAGTATATAAATAATTGTATCCCTTTTGAAAATAATCTATCATCAAGGAGTTGTCCTGTTAAATATCATAACGTGAATGCTATTAACTCGCTTCAATAGAATCCATAATTCTTGTCCTCATAAAAATAGTGTACTTCATGCCATGAAAGGGAATCAGTAAAATGTGGTTGAGATGAACTAAAAATAATCCCACAAGAGAAAGGAAGATTTGTTCTCAAAAATACTCCCAAAGTGTTGCTCCCTTGAAGGAACAACATAAACACTCGAAAAAGTGTTGTTCCGTGTAGGGAACAACAAAGGAAATGCACGCCAACAACAAAAATACACACAAAAAAGTGTTGTTCCCTGTAGGGAACAGCAAAAAAATGCACGTGAAAAAATGTTGTTCCCTGTAGGGAACAACAAAAAAATACACCCAAAAAAAGTGATGTTCCTTAAAGGAACAACAAAAAAAATGCATGCGAAAAAGTGTTGTTCCTTAAAAGAAACAACAAAAAATACACCCAAAAAAGTGTTGTTTCTTAAAAAGAACAACAAAAAAATACACCCAAAAAAAGTGTTGTTCCTTTGAAAGGAACAACAAAAATGCGAAAATGTCATTCCTTTGAAAGGAATAGCAAGAAATGCGAAAGTGTTGTTCCTTTGAAAGGAACAAAAAAAAATGTGAAAATGCTGTTCTTTTGAAAGGAACAACAAAAATGTGAAACTGTTGTTCCTTTGAAAGGAACAGTAAAAATGCGAAAGTGCTATTCCTTTGAAAGGAACAACAGAAATGTGTAAATGTTGTCCCTTTGAAAGGAACAACAGAAATGTGAAAGTGTTGTCCCTTTGAAAGGAACAACAGAAATGTGAAAGTGTTGTTCCTTTGAAAGGAACAACAGAAATGCGAAAATGCTGTTCCTTTAAAAGGAATAGAAAAAATGTGAAAGTGTTGTTCCTTTGAAAGGAACAACAAAAATGCGAAAGTGTTGTTCCTTTGAAAGGAACAACAAAAATGTGAAAGTGTTGTTCCTTTGAAAGGAACAACAAAAATGCACAATCATAAAATGCAAGCAGGCAAAAAAACGAATTAGTTGTTCACTACATTGTCGCTGAGGATGGGTTAAAATTTGAATAAAGCAACACCTGAAACACAAAAATATAAGAGAAATCAGAAAAGAAACAACATTTTATTAAAAACAGTATGTAAATAAATAAATTAAGTTACAACAACAATGATGTTATTTCTTAAGGCAAGGAAAAAAAATGATCTCTTTGAAAAATGTTTTGGCAACAGAGACATGACATGAATCTTCAAATGGAAATCAATTCTTCATTTCTTTTGTTACGAATCCGTTTGGTAATGAGTTGGATGAAATTCCCTTGTTTCATTAAAATTTCTTTCAAGAATCGCTCGTCCATAAATTGACCTTCTTTATTCTCCTAGGACCTGCAAAAAACGAGTGTCTACCTACAATAAAACATTAAATCATGGAGAAAGAGAGGTGATCGGGCCCCCCTAATCCAATAATTATGCAAAAAAACAACGAGTTACTCTGTATAACAAATCCACTGAGAAAATAACAAAGTAAAATTTATTTGTCACTTGCGGGAGAGCAGTGGTCGACCATACTAACTAGCAGTGTTTTAATCACAACTTCTTTGTTTTTTGTCCAATTTGAGTGATTCCAAAGCCAAATGAAAGCTAATTCAAATTTATATCTCCAATAGAAATTTTTTTTGAAAATTCAATGATATGATATGTCAATTTTACTTAGAACAACCTGCATAACAGAGACATTTTCGATTACCCCACTTAGAACAACAATGGATATTTTAAGCATAGATTTTTTGTTTGATGTCGGATTCAAATTATTAAAATTGAAAATGAAAGTAGATTCATTTATTTATCTCCAAAAGAAATATGTTTTGAAGAAAAGAATAATTGATAGGTCAAATACTCTAAGGAATAGCCAGAAAGACAAAGTTTTAAGAATGTTGATTTATGATAGACAGCCAGTATTTTGGTCATAACTTTCTCATACGATATCAAAAATGAGTGATTCAAATTACCTTATAAACTAGATTCATAAGGGAATCTACCATGGAAATAGGTTTTGAAAATTCAGTCATTTAGGCCTTCAAAAACTGACTGTCCCAACTTTGTTCCTGAGCTACCTACTAAACACCTTGTCAATGTTTTGGTTCTAACTTTTCCATTTCAAATCCAAATTGAATGATTAAAATTGGGTTGGAAAGTAGACAGAAAGGGCTACTTAGGATAGAAATAGGTTTTAAAAATATAGTCATTTGGTCCCTCAAAATATGACTGTCTCGGTTGTGTTTTCAGAAATTTCATCAAGCCCGCAAACCAAAAAATATGATAGTCAAGTATTTTTTTTCAAATTGGTGATAAAAATGAATATGAGTGTTTGTAGAACTATTATTTCCATTATAATTCATCTACATACACAAATTAATTAAAACATTTATCACCGATGTTGATTTCCACAGCGTGTTGCAACAAAAACAACTACTTTTACATAAAAACAAAATGTATTTATTTATGTCCTTATTTATTTTATTTTTTTACACTAACCTACTTTGATTTAAAAAATGAATATGATTACATATAAGAGTACTTCCAGTGGATCCATTTTCGAAATAAGGCTTCAAGTATGTACATACCCAAATTTGAAAAATGCATGTTAATGAATATTAGGGTATGAGAAGCCAACTTCCCTTGAAAAGATGGTGCCAAAAAATTATTGAAATATGGAGTGATGCTGCAAACAAATGATGGAGTGAAACCAATCTTAAATATATCCTTTAGTTCTTGATTTCCTGTAGCCATCATATCATGAAATTCTTGAGATTTTAAAATGGTTTGTTGATGCAGACTAAACGAAACCTCATTTTCTTCCATAACTTCTACAATTTTAGAATTTGAAACATTCTGAATCTCATTGTAAGTTTTCTCCAATGGCGTATGTGAGATAGAATGGGTGGGAAGGGTGGCTAAATTTTGCAGTTCAACATTGTAAGCATGTTGTACTGGTTTATTATGGTGAGGTTGTGGAATGAGTTGAGTAGGAAATTGTGTACAGAATGGAGCATTTTGATGATGTAGTTGATTGGGTTGAGTGGATGATTTTGATAGGCAAGCAAGATGTTGTGGAAGAGCTGGTGAAGAATATGGAGAATTCGTTTGTGCTACAAGATGAGGGAAAGTAGTCATGCAATCATAATATGAACCATGCCAAACTTGTAGACAAGATTGGTTGTGGTTATATTGAGATTGACATGGCTGCCCTAACACATTAGTATTCCATAATGGATTATGCAAGTAAGAGAATGGAGAAGAAGTGTTTTGAACCATACCTGTAGGCCGTGATTTCCATGGTTTTGACCTTGTTGTAGCTTCTTCATCTCTTTGATATGCTACTTCCATCCTAGATAAGGAAGAGTGAGTATCTATGAGATGCTCCTTTTGGCAATGAGGGAAAAACAATTCTTCAATTTCTTGATTTTTCTAAACCTGCAAAACATTCGATTTTGAATTTAAAGAGCTAATAAAATCAACTTTAAAATTTTCAAATAAAACATTGATTTCAGCTCTTATGTCTCCTGTTCTTGTAGCAGATTTGGAAAAGAAAGAACAAACATCTCTAGAATTCTTACTAGCCTTGGAGATTCCTCTTGTATACCTTATGCATAATTCACAAACATCATCATATGACAACTGAAAAACATCATCTTTTCCTATCAGATTTAAGAGTTCTAAAAATTCATCTTTGATTCCTTTAAGAATGAGTGTTTTTAAGATCTCTTTTTCCAAATACTTATGCTTTGATTTTTTAAGGTTGTAATGAAATCGCTCTACATAGTCCTCCAAGCTTTCATCTTCCCCTTGTATCATATTGAAAATAAGTTCATTGTCTTTGCAATAGTCTTGGTACTTCTTCAAGAATATGTTCTTCATGTCCTCCCATGTTTGGATGCAGTTCCCACCTAGGCTCATGAACCATCAGAGAGATACTCCTTTTACAATAAGAGGAAACACTTTCAACCTTTGATCATTAGTATAATAATCATATCCTCTACAAAGTATTTCGAACTCAAATAAGAATGTATCTGGATCTTCATTTGTCAAACCATGAAAATTTGGTAGAGAAGATGGGGAAATTATGTGCATTTGTGTCACTCCTCCTAGATCTCTAATAGGGAATTCAAAAGTAGAAATGTGAGCCATTTCTTACCATAATAGAAGATGTTCTTCATGTGTTTCTTTGAGGCTCCTCCTTCAAATTTTCCTGTCAATTGGTTAGTGAAATGGGTGGTGCTTACATCACCACTTAAGTGAAATCATGAGATTTGTTTTTCAAAATTTTTATTTTTTATTTAGTCATTCACACAAAAATTCAAACATTTATTTCTACCCTAAGTTCTTTAACAATCCTGCTGGAAAGCGAGGGGGAGAAGGGCTTTTACATGTTCTGTACGCAGGTTCTTACCTTCCATTTTTAATACCCAACTCTTTCCTAACAGGCACCCATCAGATGCACACTACTCTTTAGAAATGGCTACACTCTCCCCAGCAACGGCACCAAAATGTTGAGTGATAAAAGGTGTACTTTTAACTCCTAATTGTCTTCACATTAATTGTCAACCCAGGGATGATTTTTTATTTCAAGAGTGTACTCAGTCTGAGGTGGTCACTTGCTCAAGAGTAATGTTTTGCAGTATAGTGCTTAAAATGAAAAAGTAAATGAATGCTGGAAACAAAATCTAATTGAAACAACAAGAAACTGAAATGTTCTATAACTAAATCATTTATTCAAACAATCATTAGTCAAGGACTCAGTAATGATAACTCTCTCCCCTGTAAACTGATGCAAATGAAAATCAATCATATGCAAGATCTCCAATCTGAGAACTTAGACAGTGATAGTTAGTGTCCTTTACAGTTGTTGATATTTCAATCCACACTAAAGCAAATAACTAGAAATGGAAATTCAATTGGAAATTCTCACTAAAAAACACTTGTTGCAATATCAGTTAAAAGGTGAAATAAATCCTTGCATGAAAGAGATAACAGCAAAGCCTATTTGAACAACGACACTAAATTAATGGAAATGAAAAACAAAGCTAAATTAATGGAAATGAACAACAATTTGAAATATAACATAACAGTAAAGCTAATTAAGTGAAAATGAATTGAACAGCAAAGATCATCTTACAGAAATGAAATATTAATGGAAAGGAACAATGATACTAAATTATTGAAGATGAATAGCAACGCTAAATGGAAATGAACCGCAAAGCTAAATGAACAACAATACTAAATGAGCAGCAACTTGTAATGCACGACGGAATCTAAAGTGAACAGTAAAGCTTTATAACCAAAATGAACAGCATAACAATTTAAGTTGTAATGAATAGCAATCTTTGTTATAGTGGAAGAAAATAACAACGTGATCCAATTGCGATTTCATGCACGAAACGATTTTAGGAAAATGTACAAGAACAGGAAGTTAGAAATCAATGCAACTTAAAATCAATGAAAAGTAAATCAAACCATCACACAACTGGAACTGTAAAATAATGGTACAAGTAGCAAGTGGATCCACCAAGGCTGGGCCCTTAGCCGCTAGTGAAGCGCCGCCGAACTTACTCCAATATCAAATAATGGAACAACAACTCTTTTATTCATTAATCATCAAACTGTGAAATCATTACAACAACAAAAGTGTTGAGAATTACAATGGTAATGCAACAATCCTCCTTTCCTCCTATCCTATCATATCCTATCTCTAATAATCCCTAACTTAATTTCTCATAATCTATCCCATCATGAATCATGAATCCTCTTTTCTGATCTTTGTTTTCATTTAAATATAGAGTGAGCAGAGAGCAGTTACAACAAAGATGATTACAATATGATTCTCATTACAAAATTGGATTGCTCACAACAAATTGATAAACAAGATTCTATCTGGAATATCTCTTCATCAATCATTCAACAGGAACAGGTCAAATTTGGCATTGCAGCTAAGATATTTTTGAAAACAGCCACAACAACAAATCTAAGAAAAACATCTTTAGAGAACCTTTCGTTTCTCTTAGTACATACCGAATTTGGAAAAACAGCTCATTACAGAACTAATTTGGTCTGTTCTGGACAAAGCCATGTTTTAGATTTTCCAGATTCTTCTCCATTTTCCCAAAACATCCAATGAAAAATTGTCACTTCTTATTCCAACGAATTTCTAAGTTGGCACATTTAATGATGAGCTGGAGATCAAATCTTCAATCTGGAAAATATCTTGGAGGCTAAAATGGTGAACAAATTTATTAATAAACCATCATTGGTAAAAACATGCATAATAATCAATTCATTTAAAAATAAAGGAGAATAAATAATATTTATCCGTAAGAGCATAAATCATTATAAGATGGAATTATATGATAAACCATGATAAATGACATGATAAAAAAGAGTAGAAATGGGTGGAATAGGTGTTCAAAAGTGATAATAATAATGACATATTAACGGCCCAATAGGAACCATTTGTTGGCTTAGTGGGGCCTGACCTAGGTTCAGAACTGATTTAGCCAAGCAATCACAGTACTACTAGCCCTTTCGGCAACAGTCCATGAAGCACAGACTAAGGTCTCACCCGAAGTAGTATGGGAGGGTGCTAGAACCAGGTTTCCACACCTTGGGGATGTCTGATATGTGGTGATAAGGACGCGATCCAACCTAAGCGTTTACTGGGCTACGCACACTAGCGGACACATTGTGTTCTGTGTTACTGCCTTCGTGCAGCTCTAGCTGCAGCGCAACCCATGTTAATTACCCAAGTCTTCCTTATTTAGGTTCTGTTCACTAATTACTTAAAATATTTTCATACATAAACATTCAGACAAGTGTTTATCAAGTGCTCACATATAAATAACCAGATAACAATTAATGCATAATATCAAACATATAGATCCATGACCAGATGCACAGTATTTCGAATCCAACTTATATTTATTAATAATCATTTTCAAGTACAATCCAAGTACAGACCCGACTCTGCCCTGCACACTCACCTACAGGGGTCCACACACTCAGTTGCAGACTCTACTAGGCCTCTGCACACTCAACTACAGAGCCTCTTTCTACTGCTACGACCCAATACACTTCAGATCTGCTTCTATTCTCTAACCATGCCTTTGCATCTATCTACTTACTTGTTCCAAAAAATTCCCCTTTACACTTAGAGTCTCGCTCTATTTATACAATCCCATGGTCCGCAAACCATGGGTAGGCCGACACCACTTTTACAATTCTTAGGGCAGACAACCCTATGACTCATCCTAGACTTTCGCACTCCGCGCCCATACTTCATAGAGTCTTTACATTACATTGACCAAAACTCGGGCTTTAAGCCCAAAAAACATGCTGTGGGGGGATCCGCTACCCAACACCAGTGGAGGGGAGACCAGAGATAGATACAGGTGGAGGAAGTGAAAGTGATGCAGAAAGGGTGGGAGGGGTCAAAAAGAAAGAGAAAAGGAGGGAACCAAGAGGGCAGGATAAATGGATAGAGGACGAGGGGAGGGCAGCTGATACCAAACCAATGCCAGGGGCTGAAATAATAAAATCAAGAACAAAAGAGCTTAAATGTGAGGAAACAGATGTGGAAATGCGCTTACTCGAAGTGTCTGCATCCCTAGCAGCCACCTTGGATCTAGTGTGTGGAGGAGAAGGTGGTCTATACGGAGGTCTACCTCACTTTTTTGGGATAGGCTGTGAGGGGGGAACTTCCTTGGCTAAAGGTTCCACCTAGACTTCTGAATCAACATGTTGGGGTTGTTCCATATGCTTCGGCGATGCCTAAACCGGTGGCTCCTTTCTAGGTGCCTTCCTATTTGCTTGCCCATTGAGAGGGTAGTCCTTGAATAAATGCCCAACTTTGTGGCATCTCCTGCACCTGAAAGGGATTCCCTCATAGTCAAGAGTCTGTCTCTCTCCAACATCTTGTCAAAGGACCCACGTGTTAAAGGGAGCAACCATGGAAGAAATATTTGATTATGTTATGGATTAAGAGGGAGTTGGTTGATGAATTTTATATCATGGATTTTTGTTTGATGTACTACTATTTGGGATTGGAAGTTGGAATGATGGATTGTAAGTCCATGCCTACTCCCATGGTGAACAATCTGAGAGATTTTGAGTCTAATTATTTGATTGGTCCTTTATGTATTAGGCTAGACATTTACTTTTTGGTATGATATCTAAATGATAATATGGTTTGAAAATTATCTCAAAACAATATCAAATTATATTGATTGTGGAGGGAATGTTGAAAGACAAGAAGAATACATTTGGAAGATGTTTTTGTTCTACTTTGATTTCTTGAATGAGTAGGAAGTCGAAGCAAAGTATATTATGACTTGATTGGCCAAAGCACATTGAGATAAAGTACCAATACATTTGTGATGTGTTGCAGAAGAGATCAATAAGGCTCTATTATATTCCTATTGATGAGAAGATAATTGATATCCTAACGAAGCCTCTGTCTCAGGTGAAATTTGAGTACCTCATGGACAAGCATGGATTTGTTGGTACCTATTTTAGTGAGAGGGGATGATGGTGATGTAATATAGGACGTTCATTCTTGCTAAGTCAAGTGTGTTGACCTAGATTAAGAAGAATAGTCCTCAAGGTCCAATCATATGAAAGAGTGGGCACCTTTTAAATTTTTGGCCTAGTCACTCTATAAGAGTGGGTTCCTTTCAAATTGAGATTGATTGCTCATTGAGAAAGCTCATACAACACCATGTCCTAGAGTGAGGCCTGTGAAGTATGACCTGTAATGGGGCTTGTGGAATTGGGATGCAGATGTCCTTTATGGTTTGACCATGGTGATGGAAAACCATGTGGAGTAGGATGTGGATGTCATCTAGGGTTTGGTTAACCCTTTATAGTTGGAACATGTATGTTCCCTTAGGTTTGACCACACTGATGAAAAACTTGTACTAGTCCATGTACCATGAGGTTGAGGTGTCGACCAGATCATGGTGACTAGTTGATATTGATGTTGTACCATAGGCTAGGTGTGTTATCCTGGATGATGGTACCTAGCATATATTTAAGATGTATCATAGGTGTGCTAACCTAGATTATGGTACTTAGTGGATATCACTGATGTATCATAGGTTAGGTGTGCTAACTTGGATAATGTAGAAAATCCTGTAGATTCACAAGCTCGTGCAATTTACTAAAGCACAAGACAAGAATATACTTCTACTTTCAACCAGTGGAAGCCAATAGATCGATGAAAATAATAATAGAAAGAGGAAGATAAATCAATGGAACATAACACAATAAATATCCAGGGAAATCCACTACTCAAAACTCCATTATTTGTATTGCATTAAATCAGAAATCCAATGTTAGGCCCCTATACTACTAGTGTAACCCCTTATTGTTATAGTACAACCCCCTTATTATATTGTTGTACCCATGTAGTCCCCATAGAAGCCCACTATTGTTATTATTTTTCCCTTACATTATTATTGTTATGTCGGCTCTGATTATATTATGACCCCTTAGACTCCTATATATAGAAAGGAGGTCTTGTCATTTGTATCATCCAAGAATTGTTCATTTGTGTAATGTAAAGGAGGTTGGCCCCTTGAAGAGGCTAAATTATAAGGCGTTGATCTATCTTTTCTATCTTTTTGTGAGCTGGTTTCATAACATTTGGTATCAGAGCTTTGGATTCTAGGGTTTCGCTGCTCCAAACAGGTCATCATGGCATTTTCGCTATAGCTTTTTTCTGCACCATTTCAGACACTAAAACAAAAACCCATTTGAGAAGAAATCACGCTGAAGCTCAGGTCCAAATTTCAGAGATTGTCTCACTATATTACCGGAAATATGATCTGAGGAAGTTAGGGTTTTTTGCAAGTTCCTGAATTTAAGCTAAAACAGGTCATCGTGGAATTTTCACTATAACTATTTCACTTCAACGTTTCAGAAGCTAAGAAAAAAACCCATTTGAGAAGAAATTGGTCTGAACCTTTGCTCCAAATTTTAGATCCTGTCTCACTATATTTTCGGAGGTATAGTCTGAGGAAGTTAGGGTTTTTGCAGAACCCCAAATTACATTCCAAACAGACCACCTTGGGAAAATTGTCATAACTTTCTCTCTGAGCATCAGATTGAAATTTCGTAAGAAGTTATAGAAAGAGGATGGACTGTAGTTTCCTGTGTATATTTTTCAGATCCTAAGGTTAACACAGTGACACATGGAACTTCATACAAGTTCACACTTCTGAAAAGGTATATAATTAGGTCATCTTGGGAGATTGTGCATAACCCTTTCTTGGAGAATCTAAATTTGATTAGACTGGTGGCATTGGAAAGAGGAAGCAGAGGGCTACTGTAGGGTGCAATTTCAGAACTAGAAGAATCGAAATTACAGAGTTATAGTCATTTCAAGATCGAGCTCCTAATACCAAGAAAAGGCGATATGAGGAAGTTTGATGGCAAAGATCTGGTAAATTGGATACTTTAGATGGAGTAATATTTTGATCTACATGGTGTACCAATGTTACAAAAGGTATGTGTTACATCTTTATATTTAGAACTGGATCAATTTTTATGGTATAAAGGGCTTTGTTCTCATAAATAACTTGTTACGTGGTCAATTTTCATGAAGGAAATGATAACACATTACGAGGATACAAAGAGCAACACCTTCTTTAGAGCAACACCACAACAATTGGAAAGAGAAAAAGGGCTTTGTTACAAAGTGGAAAGTAAAATTATGGCAATAATGAAGTCTACCCCTCACAACTATAATAGCGGAAGTGTTGTTTCTCCTAGCCTTCCACAACCTACAAGTGTTACACCACAACAATTGGAAGAAAAAAGAAAAAGGGGCTTTGTTACAATTGTGATAGAAAATTCACTAAAGGTCATAAGTGTGATGAGAAGAAATTATTTTACATAGAGTATGAAGAGGAGGAAGAAAAGGATCAAGAAACATCAAAAGAAGAGGATATGCGCCAGGACCCAACCCCATAGAAAGAAGAAATGAATCCGACCATATCTTGTAAAGCATTGGCAAGAATTACCACTCCTCAAACTATAAAGATAGAAGGACATATCAAGAAGAAAAATGTTCAAGAAGTGAAAGGTTACATCGAGCATCAAGAAATGAATATGACCATATCTTGTAAAGCATTAGAAGAAATTACCACTCCCTAAACACTCAAGATATAAGGACATATCAAGAAGAAGAAGGTTCAAACAGTGAAATATCAAGAAGAAAAGTATCAAGAAACATCAAAAGAAAAGGATACTCACCAGGAACCAACCCTAGAGAAAGAAGAAATGAATTCGACCATATCTTGTAATGCATTCACTGGAATTACCACTCCTCAAACTATGAAGATAGGAGGACATATCAAGGAGAAAAAGTTAATAGTGTTGATTGATTCAGGTAGTACCCATAATTTTGTTAATTGTAAAATAGCCAAGGACTTGAATTGCTTCCTAGATCCAGCACCAGAGTGTCAAGTGACAGTTGTAAGTGGAGGAACCATAAAGTGCTCTAGAAAGTTCCATAATATCAAGCTATCCATGGGAGAATATTTATTGAATAGCCCAATGTTTTCTGTTCCAAGGGGTGGTGCTAATGTTGTACTAGGAGTCCAATGGCTACAATCCTTGGGTACAACAGCTTTTAATTTTCAAGAGCTTTTTATGAAATTTTCTTCGGAAGGAAAGGAAGTTGAATTAAGGTGTATCACAAGGAAACTAGGAAAGATAATCAACTCTGATGGAATGAAAAAGCTTCTAAAGAAAGAACAATGAAGCATAATTGCACAATTATGTTCGCTAACTGTTCGCACATCGAAATCATGTATTTCTCCAGATCTCCAAAAAGTCTTGGTCAATCATTCCAAGGTATTTGAGACTTCCAAAGGTCTCCCATGTATTCGTGATCATGATCATGCTATTCATTTTATTCCAGGATGTTTTCCTACAAACATCAAGCCTTATAGATATACATATGCCCAAAGGAGTGAAATTGAACATATGGTTGCAAAAATGGTAGAGGTTGGTACAATTATCCAACCAAATTTGATAAACAAAGGAAGGTATGAATGGAAGAATGGAAAAGCAGGTTGGGAACTCAATCAAAAGTTGTCGAATATCCCAATTCCAACAATATTTCCAGAACTTAATAAGGAAGGAAAAAGCATATTGGAACATGAAGCATTTATAGAACCGAGAAGTCAACAGCTACGAAATCGATCAATTTCAAAGCATTTTATCAAGTGGAAGAACTTACTTGTTGAATATTTCACATGTAATGACAAGAATTTTATACAGAAGCATCAAGAACTACTCAAGCATTAAGGACAACACTTTTTGAAGGAGAGGGGCATGTTAGGCCCCTATACTACTAGTGTAACCCCATATTGTTATTAGTACAACCCCCTTATTATATTGTTGTACCCATGTAGTCCCCATAGAAGCCCACTATTGTTATTATTTTGCCCTTACATTATTATTGTTATGTCGACTCTGATTATATTATTACCCCTTAGACTCCTATATATAGAAAGGAGGTTTAGTCATTTGTATCATCCAAGAATTGTTCATTTGTGTAATGTAATGGAGGTTTCCCCCTCGAAGAGGCTAAATTATAAGGCGTTGATATATATTTTATATCTTTTTGTGAGTTGGTTTCAATAACATCCAAGATGATAATACAATGCTTATTCTCACAAGAACAATCTCAACACTCATTATGATCAATCTCCCAACTCACAAGCAAGCTCAAGGCAAACCTTAGCCTCTTCTGCTTCTCTCCAAGCCCCTATTTCCTGGTGAAATTCCTATGGTTGAATAACCCATATTAATGGGAATCCAGTGCATCCAAAACCGCGCAATCCAAACTAGGCCTAGTTCCTAATTGCATGCATGATCTATACAACTCAATAAACCATAAAACTAATATTATAATATCCCTACACTCTAGTCTCAACTGACTCTTTCCCTGAACTAACATGCATGAGTTTCTCATGAGGAAATCTTCAGTCAACTGGAGTAGCACTAGTGAATTCATTAGTGCACCAACTGACTATTAACTCTCTATTAATTCCAGAAACAATTTAGAACTATTTTAACTTAACTTAACTCAATAAAATAAATGATCTAATTACAAATCACAATTAAACTCATATTGGACCCCTAAAACTTAGGGAGAACATATACATGACTTCAGAAATACTTCCAACTTGAAACTCCTAAGTTAATTAAGTTAATTAAACTTAATTAACTATTTACAAGTTTCTATGGGAATAGAATTCGATTTTAATTCAAGGAGAAATTAAATTGGAATTTCTGGATTCTATTTTTAACATTTCTTTTTGTTATTTTCAACACTCCCTCTCAACAAGAAAGGAATTCAACTCGATTCCAATCATGAACCTTTGGAATGTTCTGCATGCAACACTTCTCTCTAGTGTTGCTGCTCTAGCTACTCCATAAACAAAACAAAAAAACATCCAACCTGAATTAGTATGATGCATCTGTCATCAAAATCTTTGACTGTTATTTCCTCTGTCAACTAAAAAAACTTTGTGCTTCTGCTGACTCTGCCTTTCTACACTATTTTCAACCCTTCTCCGCACTCTTCAATATCTGACTGCTTTAGCCTCTATCACTTTGATCTCTGACTACATCAATCCCACTTATTCATCCCGCTACTATGTACATTTGGCTCCTGTAGCAAGGTATGATCCATGAGATAAAACTTCTCAATGGACCCTGCCCAATTTCATCCCTCTTGGAACTATCATTTCACATCGCCCCACCTCACACTTGGAGGTATGGCTGCATGTGATCCATCTGCCCACCTGGCTTGAAATTTCCCCCTACTGGAGGTCTCCACATGAGTGGATACCTCCACTTGATCTCCTTTCATCTTCTCCAATTGTGGATGCTCCACAATTGTCTGACCGCTTCTTCTCTTCTTGTGTGGATCTCTCCACTCGATCTTTTCTTAGCTTCTCTAATTGTGGCTACTCCACAATCCTCTGAGAATTCTTCTGAGACTGCTTCTTCTCTTCTTAGAGTGGATCTCTCCACTCGGTCTCCTCTTAGCTTCTCCAATTGTGGTTGCTCCACAATTTTCTAAGATTACTTCTAAGAAATATTTTAGGGCTCCATGTTGAGAGGTAATTTACTCTCCCTCTCAACCACCAAGTCTTTGACCTTTTCCTTGCTCCTCAAGGATTTTCATGCATCTTGAACCTCAAGAGCATACAAGTTCTTGACCCATGAACCGATATGTTTCACCTGTACCATGGTGATGTGTCTAAGGAAAACCTTTCCTTTACTAAAAACGGCATCATAGCTATGGTCTTTGAATACCACAACTGAAACAAGATTCTTCTTTATTCCTAGAACATACATCACATCTATGATCCTGAGAGGGGAGCTAGACTTCCTTTGAAAGGTAACCATACTGATCCTGGTAGCCATATACCTCTCGTCATCTCCAAACTCTATGCTATGCTTAAGGTCTTTCTTCTCAAAATCACTAAAGATATCTCTATTCCCCGTCATATGGAATGAGGAACCACTGTCAAGATACCACACATCTCCCATGACAGTGCTGGCCATGCATGCAATGAGAGTGAAATCAAGTTCAAATTATGAAGCTAGAGCTTCACCTATTGCTGTTAATGTTGGCTCCCTCTTGCTTGCTTTCTTTTGCAGGCAATTCTTTGCATAGTGCCCGTTCTCGTGACAATGAAAACACTTGAATTTTGTCAAGTCCATCTTATTTCCACCCTCCTCACCTTCGGACTTCTTTCCCTTGGCCTTCTTTGCCTTACTTGCTAAGGAAAAATCCTCTTCCACTTCCTTGGAAGAGGTCCCATCTCTGGTGTTCCTTCTTATCTCCTCCTCCATCAAATATGACCATAGTTTTTCCCAATCTGGCAGCTTCTCCCGACCATTGACAGAGTCCTGATAACTATGCCAACTATTTGAGAGTCCTAGAAGAGAAAGGCTCACCAAATCATCCTCAAGAACCTTGATTCCTACAATTCCAAGTTCATCCTAACAATGAGTGAACTTGGTCAAGTAATTTGGAATTGAGTCGCCCACCTCCATCTTAAGTTTTCGAAGTTTATTTTTCAGTGCCAACTTCCTATGGTCACAGTTGTTTTGGAAAAGGTCATTCAATGCTTTCCACATAGCATGCGGATTTTCCTTCCCATGGAAACTAGAGACAATGTTGTCTCAAATTCCCTCAAGTCTGCCTCACCCTTACCACACACTTCTTCCATTCGGCCAGATTTTGAGCATCCGACGTTGATGGATTAGGAATGTCATGATCAATGAATTCCTTCAAGACATTGTCTTCCAACACGGTCTCCATCCTTTCCTTCCAAGCTATATAAGTCGAGCTTCCATCCAAGACATACATACTCGAGCCACAAACCATAGAACGCCATCTGTTGATCATGAAGTATGTATTGCAAATTCAAATTTCACCTGTAACCTTGAACTCAAAACTTTGAAATCTCCTCTAGTATATTGAATTCAGCTCTAATACCATGTAGAAAATCTTGTATATTCACAAGCTCATGCAATTTACTAAAGCACAGGACAAGAATCTACTTCTACTTTCAACCAGCAGAATCCAATAGATCAATGAAAATAATGATAGCAAGACGAAGATAAATCAATGGTGCATAACACAATAAATATCTGGGGAAATCCACTACTCAAAAACCCACTATCTGTATTGCATTAAATCAGAAATCCAAGATGATAATACAATTCTTGTTCTCACTAGAACAATCCCAACACTCATTTTGATCAATCTCCCAGCTCACAAGAAAGCTCAAGCCAAACTTTAGCCTCTTCTGATGCTCTCCAAGCACCTATTTCCTTGCACAATTCCTATCGTTGAGTAACCCATATTAATGGGAATACAGTGCATCCAAAACTACGCAATCCAAACTAGGTCCAGTTCTTAGTTTCACGCATGATCTATACAAATCAGTAAATCATATAACTGATAGTACATTGTCCCTGCACTCTAGTCTCAACTAGGTCTTTCTCTGAACTAACATGCATGTGTTTCTCATGAGGAAATTTTCAATTAAATGGAATAACACTAGTGAATGCATTAGTGCACCAACTGATTGTTAAATCTCTATTAGTTCCACAAACAATTTAGTACTAATTTAATTGAACTTAACTCAGTAAACTGAGTGATCTAATTACAACTCACAATTAAACTCATTTTGGACACCTAAAACTTAGGGAGAACATATACACGACTTCAGAAAGACTTCCAACTCGAAATTCCTAAGTTAATTACACTTAATTAACTATTTACAAGTTGCTATGAGAATAGAATTTGATTTTAATTCACAATTTAATTCAAGGACAAATTAAATTGGAATTTCTAGATTCTATTTTTAACATTTCTTGTTGCTATTTTCAAGAGATAATGGTACTAAGTGGATGCCATGATTGTTATAGGTCAAGAGTGTTGACCTACATGATTATGATATTGGTGTTGTTGATTTACCATATATTAGAGTTGTTAACTAGATTATGGTAATTGGATAATGAGGTTGATGATGTCAAAGATGCTGAAAAGGTAGATGATGATTCTTTTATAACCTTTTCATAGAGAAATTATCTCAATATGAGAACATTTAGATAGTAATTATGAATACCTCCCTAGTTAAGAGGGAGTGTTGAATTTTTGTAGCTATGTTCAGTCTACATAATGTATATTTTAGCCTTTAATGTATTTTGTAAGCATGTTATTCATGCTTGGATCAAAAATAAAAATTTAAAAGACATGTTCTTCATGTCGGTTGAAAAAGATAAAAAATTGAAATTGTAAAAGATGATTTTTAGGCTCCAAAATATGGGGTTGGCCTCCTCCTAATCAAGTCAACCCCTTCAAATGTTAAGGCCAACTCCGATAAAGATGCACCCATTTGGCTAGGCAAAAAGATATATATCTATATATCTATATATCTATAGATATATATATATATATATATATATATATATATATATATATATATATATATATATATATATATATATATATATATATATATATATATATATGACATTGAACCTCCTACTAAGAGCACCAACTCACATAACATTTGTTCCAAGAGAAAACTTGGAATATCTAAGGTAAAACCAAGTTGGATCTCAAGCAAAATGAAGGACAAAGTCAAATATTGTTGGAGGATGAATATGTAAGCACATGACCAAATTTATAAAGGAATGAATCTCTGTGGAAGGATGAGTTATATCTATGTGATGAAGGTCAAACCTCTATTGCTTAGAATCTTTATGAATAAATCAAATCTCTATGGAAATACTATTTCTATAGAAGGCATAAGGAAAAATTCTATGCAAACCTAATTAGACACTTCATTGGACAAACTTATGAATTGAATAGGAGGATGGACCACATTTGACCTAGTTGTTGACTAAGATGTATCTCTTTTGAATTAAAGATTTATCTATTAAAAAGGTTGTTGGGGTTTTCCCCATGTGGGTTTCCCCATGGCAAAATATTATGTTCTTGTGTGGCTGTCTATTCATGATCCTGTAGCATTTTGGTTCATGTCTTTTGTGTAATTTATTAACGATTAAACCATGGATAAATGTGTAAAAATAATTAAATTCATTATAAGAAAACTAGATTAAAAGAGACTATAAAAATCAACATGGTATCAGAGCTATGGATGAAAGAGCGGTCTCAAGATAACCACTAGGGTTTGACCTATAAACCCTAGTCCAAATTTCTATCCAGAAAGGATATTAAACCCTAGTCTAGAATTCTCAAAAGAAGACCTCATAAGAAAGTGTCAATAATCCTAAATACTTGATCAAGATTGAAGCATAAAGGTTGGTCTAAATAATCAAAGAATAGATCAAGGACCTACAAAGGATTAGGATGATAGGCTGAAAGTCTAGCCTTTGTTAATTATTTGAAATTCTTAGAAGGCTGAAAGGCCTCAGACCCATCTCAGACATGACACAAATATTAGAGACATATTACCATGATCAATAAGTTGTCTCAACCAATGTAATGGTCAATCTACATTTTGTTCAACTATGGAGCATATTCTTATGTAAGCCTTTGTATAATACTTTTCCTTAATATATAATTTAAGATGTATATGTTTCAAAAATACATTTATGGTTTCGTCAAAAGGAAGCTTAAAATTTAATCTCATCGAATATGATATATGATCAGAAGTTAGAATGAATTCCTATGGAAAATATGTGCTCTACTCAGGACAAAAAATGGACATTTGAAAACTTACCCAAAGAAGAAATTTATATGCATGGTAAACAATACCCTAGAAGGAGGCCTAACAAACCTCAAATCATACCCATTGTGGAAGGCCGAAAGGTCTTAGATGGTTTACTAAAGATATGTTGCACTAAAACATTTTTATCTCAATAAGAAGTTTCTCTCAAATACCTAACATAGCATTGACAAAGCATACTACAATGTGAAATAAGTGTGAGGATTAATGGCTCCTAGAACCTTTGGAATGTGAGGTATGTATCATCACTACAACCTTGTTTGAAGTAATATTAGGAACTCTGTCAGTAAATACAAAATATGAAGACTTGCAGGAATGTTTCAATGACTTGAAAATGCCACATTACAAAATTAGATGCATTATATGTAGATATTGAGGACAATTATGCATACATCTACTAATGACTGGTATGGTGTATTTTAGTATGATATGAGTTGTGTATAAAGTGTTAAAAGATAAAATTATTGTATGCCATGTATTTCTCTTTTCAAGATGAGAAGCCATGACATTGTCTAAAATTATATTATTGATCAAAGCAATAACACATGGTACTAAATGTTTGAAGATGTTGAGGCTACACAATTGTAGAGCATTAACAACATTTGTTGCCATGGACTTTGTTATTGCACACAAAGAGAAGAGGATTCACTATCACTGAGTATGCCTTTATAAAAAGCTTGCTTATAGTAGAAAAGAGGTTGAGCTCCTATTTAATATTAAGGTATTAAGATGCTATGCTCAACCATAAATGATGGAGTCTATTGAAATGAACTTGTTGTTACAGTTACTTCTTTTGGAATATCCAAGGACAATCACACGCCAAGACCTACTTGAGAAATTTATGACAATGATGGATTTCATCAAATGTAAATGGCTTACTGATTCTAGGGTTTTGACATTTGGATATCTACCATTTGTAAACCCTAGTGTTGACAGTTCTAGAAACTTCCAACATATAGGGGGTCTCCCAATATGAAGCCCTAATTAGATCTCACATCATTTGGTGTAGAATCCCCATCCAGAATATGGCTTGTCTTCCATTATTCTTAGAGGTTTGTCTTGGCTGAAATAGTAAGCATAAGAGAAAAACATGCATGTACTTTCGAATGAGAAAGTAAGTAGGCCTTGTTAAATGTTCAATTGCAATATGTATCAAGGTTCCTTAACTGAAAGGGAAAATAAAGTGATCCTTTAGAAGAAAAGTAATAGTACCATCCTAATAAAGACACACACACATACATATGAAAGAATCGTTAACTATCTAGTGAAATAGTTCACATAGACATAATGATCATTAAAGAAAATACAACACACATTCAACAAGATGGGCACTAAAGCCAATGAAGTAGTTAAATTTATTCAGAACATAAGGATTTAAACATATATCGAAAACATCTAAAGAATAGTCTTACAACATTCACGATATATGCCTGAAAGTTTGTTGGCCCAATGAGCTTCTATTATTAAGCAAAAGTTTCAAGATACATTTTTAAAATGAGACACCACTAGCTCCAATAGTGGAGCATTAAGCCAATACTTGCCCCAGAAAAGAAAAAATCTCCTCTCTAATTCCTAGTTTGAGAAGCCAAGGTAAAAAGTCCCTTCCTTGAGTAACGAGGCTTCTTTTATAACAAGAGGGATGACCTTTCATATCCACATGACTCTTCAACTACCCTCATGACCCTTGGACTTCTAAAATGATCTTTGGACTTCCACAAAACTTTTGGAATTTATTTGAGAAGTGCCAACATTTCCACTAAGTCTTCAATACTTTGGATAGATCTTACATTGTGATTTCTTTCTACTTTCCAAAGGGCATAGACATGATTTGGAGTCGTCATGGGTCACTTTGATCATCATAATCCAACATTACTTCAACTGTCACAACATGGTTCCTTTGTAATTTTTTCTTCAAGAATGCCTTCTTGGACCGCTTCTCTTGATAAATGTGCTCAAACATATTCTGCGATACTTACTAAGAACATCTGTAGGTAAGGATCACTTATGGCAAGCAAACATAAATCCGGAAATCTCGTACTCTACTATGATTCATGCAATGTTCCAAATGTGGATTGACAGTGCACCAGGGAGAGGGAAGAGGACCTTCTGGGAATTGAGTGCACATGCAAAAGACAAGGAGGCAAGGGGTTCTCACTGAGACTACACCATGCATATCTATGGAAGAGAAGGAGGCAGGGTGAGAGTAGAGCACACTTGAAAGAGGAAAGGGTGTAAGATATGCTCACTCAAACTGCGCCATGTGCTAAGGAGGAATACCAAGGCCACAAAGAGGGAGAAGAGTGCAGTTCTAAGCATAGGGATGGGCATCACTACCCAATGGAAGTGTGCCATGTTCAACATTGTGAGGCTAGGGGTAGGGTTGGTGCATGGAAGAAGAGTAAGCAACAAGGAGAAAGGTCATGTTGACTAGGATTGCGTAGTGTGTAGGAGAGAGAAGGATGGCTTAGGATGGCATAGAGTGCATCTCCAACTAAGAAAGAGGTCACAACTAGGCTCTAGAAGTGCATAGTGAACTCTTCCTAGACCATAGGGAAAGTTGGAATGTCAGAAAAATGACTAATTATGGAAGAATGAATCATGGAAAAACACAATGTGTTAGGGGTGTGATCAAGATTTACACATCTTAACTCATAAATAAAACTTAGAAAAGACCTATGCCTAAGAAATATACATTAAAATGTGAGTTAAAAAATAATCGCCAAGTGCTA
Organism: Pinus tabuliformis; assembly: GCA_031772625.1. NCBI lineage: Eukaryota > Viridiplantae > Streptophyta > Pinopsida > Pinales > Pinaceae > Pinus > Pinus tabuliformis. Next base: position 950,346,043 of record CM062820.1, read on the forward strand.
CAAGTAAAGTATGAGAAATTACAACAAATAAGTGTCACATTTGTGACTTGAAAGTGCACTATGGATAAAAAGTGCAGTATAACTATTATTGGTGATCTGATGACTTAGGAAGGTTCAAAAACACTTTAAATATGTGTGGAAACATAAAAAACAATTGATGAACAAAAAAGACAGTACACATGATGACAGGTAGGCTCCAAAATTCAAACATAGCCAAAATTTTGGAGGGTTTTGTAGCAACGACAACACTTGGCGACACATTGGGTGAACTTCAGCTTCTCTGTCTATGTCTAGCTTTCAGCGTAGAGTATAACCCTTTAGGAAGTATTGAATAATCATAAGGATCACCCTAGCTTCACCACTTATCCTAGTTTAACACTTAAACATAGAGTATATCCCTTCAGGAAGTATTGATTCATCATAAGGATCACCCTAGCTTCACCACTTATCCAGGTTTAACACATGGATTCTCTTATTCCTTGCTTAGGATAAACACATTCAAAGACATGTCAAAACTCAACTATTTTGATTGGGAAAGGGTAATAATGTATCGAGCTTCTTGTAATTAGATGTTAAGCACATTCCTTGGTGTTGCTCCACCGTGAGCAAGCGTGTTCAGTACCTTGACAGAGTCACCTCAAGGAATCACAAGCATCGCTTTGCTGTGAGCAGGCCTATTCAGTACCCCGATGAATTTTCATGCTTCATCTCTCTACGCAGAAATCCTTTCTGTTCTTCACCCTTTATTTAGTTACCAATAAAATGTGCAAAGACGCTTATTTATTTTTGAACATGGGAGAGGGATCTCATCTTATTTTACGTGCAAGAGAGGCTTTTCCTTGCTTAAGGGATCCATATAGTATCTAATGTTGATATGCTCGTTTTGTGGTTTTCTCCTTTCCTTTATCTACTTAATTAAGTCGACACATGAACGCAACATTAAGTAAAATTCCAAGTTAATAATGATATCCAAAGATATAGGCTTCATAGGTATACTAATATTTTTCCATTCTCCATGACTCGTATTTTCCATCTGGACATTATTTGACTTAAATATACTTAGACTCGAACAAAGAAGGAGACTTAACAAATAAAAAAGCATTGTAGTTGTCACAATCCCTTTTGATTTCCACCACATCATTATTTTGTTCCATACATACACTTTCACACAAGGTCTTATTTATGTACACTAACCTAACAAATAGGAAGGAAACATGAGACATGACGGGGACAAATAACAAAAGACAAGGAAAGAAAATTGTACAGAGTTAGGAATGAAGCCCAAGGATGATACTAGAAATAACACCTAAGATATTGGCAATTAACAGAAAGAGGATTATTCCTCCCATCTAAGGATTTTAGTCTATAAGAATGGTGGCCAATATTTTCATAGATGGTGTAAGGTCCAATCCACAAAGACTGAAATTTGGTTTTCTTGCCTTTCTCTTTGTGGACCTTATCCCACTTCAAAACAAGGTCTCCCACACCGAAATATTTGTTCCCTGCAAACTTCTGGTTAAACTAATGCTTGATTTGGTTATGGTGTATGGAAAACGTTTCTTTTTCTTTGAGCCTTTCATCCTATATCTTGATAAGGGTATCTATCCTACTTTGAACAAGAAGACAAGGTTTACCTTGAGACTCTCAAGAAAGCTGCAAGGTTGCAAGATATATGTTTGGAGGAAGGATAACTTATTTTCCGTAAACAAGGAAATAGGGAGAAGTCTTCAGAGAGGGTTTGGGAGTGACACAGTCAGCCCATAATGCATTCACTAAGGTACTATGTGAGTTCCTTGCTCATAGTAAATAATTTCCTTGATAATGCAGATTAGATTCTTGTTTGTAGACTCAACCAAAATGTTCCCATGAAGGTAGTAATTTGATGCATGCTTTAAAACAATACCATTTTATAATGAAAAATCATACAACTTAAATAAGGAAAAGTAAGTTGCATTACCAAATCCAAGAGATGTAGGAATGTCAAACCTGGTTATGATGTTCTATCTAAGAAACTGGATGACTTCCTAATCATTGACTTGTCTTAACGAAACTGTTTCAGCCCACCGAGTGAAATAGTTAGTTGTAGTTAATATGTATTGGTGTTTATTTGATGACAGAGGAAATATTTCTCTAATAACATCCAATCCCCATTTTTGAAATGGTTCCTCAACCGCTATGGGTAGCAATGGGGCACCTGACTTATGATCATGACCAACACATCTTTGACACACTAGGAAATTTTTGGCATAGGTGTGATCATCCTTAAATAACTTGGGCCAATAATAACCGACCCTCATCATCTTATGAGCAGTGGTATTTCCTATGAAGTTTCCACCTTCTTTTCCATCGTGAATATCTATTAACACATTTTCTGAATCTAGATGCTCTAAACATTGGAGCAGTACACCATTGTGGTGCTTCCAAAAATGCAAACCATGCACAAATTGATAAGTTAAGGATTCAAGGTTTCTTTCCCTCTTTTGTTTAGTCAATATATGAGAAGGCAAGGTTCCATGCTCCAAGTATTTTCATATGTCTTTGTTCCGCCCATAAATTTGGGTTGCTTGCATTTCTATCTCTTGTTCCCACCCAAAACTTGGTATGCCATGTATTGCTCTTTGCAATATGAGAAGCCATGACATTGTCTCAAATTATACTATTCATCAAAGAAATAACACATGGTACTAAATGTCCGAAGATGTTGAGGCTACAAAATTGTAGAGCATTAACAACATTTGTTGCCATGGACTTTGTTATTGCACATAAAGAGAAGAGGATTCACTATCACTGAGTATGCCTTTATAAAACGCTTGCTTATAGTAGAAGACATGTTGAGCTCCTCTTTAAGATTAAGTTATTAGGATGCTATGCTCAACCATAAATGATGGAATCTATTGAAATGAACTTTTTATTACAGTTAATTCTTTTGGAATATGCAAGGACAATCATTCGACAAGACCTACTTGAGCAATTAATTACAATGATAGATTTCATCAAATGTAAAGGGCTTATTGATTCCAGGGTTTTGACATTTGGATATCTAGTGTTTGTAAAGCCTAGTGTTGACGGTGCTAGAAACTACCAACATATAGAGGGTCTCTCGATATGAAGTCCCAATTAGATCCCACATCATTTGGTGTAGAATCCCCATCCAGAATATGGCTTAGCTGCCATTATTCCTAAAGGTTTGTCTTGGCTGAAATAGTAAGCATAAGAGAAAAACACGAATGTACTTTCGAATGAGAAAGTAAGTAGGCCTTTTGAAATGTTCAATTGCAATATATCAAGGTTCTTTAATTGAAAGGGAAAAGAAAGTGATCCTTTAGAAGAAAAGTAATAATACCATCCTAATAAAGACACACACACATACATATGAAATAATCATTAACTATATAGCGAAATAGTTCACATAAACATACTGATTATTAAAGAAAATACAACACACATTCAACAAGATGGGCATTAAAGCCATTGAAGTAGTTCAATTACTTTAAAACATAAGAATTTAAACATATATCAAAAACTTCTAAAGAATAGTCTTACAACATTCACGATATATGCATGAAAGTGTGTTGGCTCAGTGAGCTTCTATTATTAAGAAGAAGTTTCAAGATACATTGTTACAATGAGACACCACTAGCTCTAATAGTGGAGCATTAAGCCTATACTTTCCCCTGAAAAGAACAAATTTCCTCTCTAATGCCTAGTTTGAGAAGCCAAGGTAAAAAGTCCCTTCCTTGAGTAACGAGGCTTCTTTTATAACAAGAGGGATGACCTTTCATATCCCCATGACTCTTGAACTACCCTCATGACCCTTGGACTTCTACTATGACCTTTGGACTTCCACAAGACTTTTGGACTTTTCCTAGTGACTCTTTTGTACATATATGACTCTTGTACTTCCAAATATTTATATTTATAATATTTTCCTAAAATATATAATCATTTTCCACATCATCATATTCTGGCGATAATAAGGAAATTCTTGAAGTTGATGACTTGGAGTCCGGTGACTCGTAACAATAATTTCTTTGAGAAGAGCCAACATTGCCACTAAGTCTTCAATACCTTGTATAGATCTTACATTGTGATTTCTTTCTACTCTCCAAAGGGCCTGGACATGTTTTGGAGTCGTCATGGGTCATTTTGATTGTCATAATCCAACATTACTTTAATTGCCACAACAAGGTGCCTTTGCACTTTTGTCTTCAAGAATGCATTCTTGGACCACTTCTCACGATAGATATCCTCAAACATATTCTGCCATGCTTACTGAGAACATATGCAGGTAAGGATCACTTATGGCAAGCAAACATCAATTCAGAAATCTCATACTCTATTATGATTCATGAAATGTTCCAACTGTGGATCAAAAGTGCACTAGGGAGAGGGAAGAGGACCTTCTGGGAATTGAGTGCACATGCAGGAGACAAGGAGGAAAGGGGTGGTTAGTAAGACTACACCATGCATATCTATGTAAGAGGAGGAGGTAGGGTGAGAGTAGAGTGCAATTGCAAGAGGAAAGGGTGTAAGGTCCGCTCACTGAAACTGCACCATGCACTAAGGAGGAAGACCAGGGCCACAAGGAGAGAGTGGAGCACCGTTCTAAGGAAAGGGAGGGGAATCACTACCCAATGGAAGTGCACTATGTGCAACATTGGGAAGCTAGGGGCAATGTTGGCACATGGAGGAAGAGTAAGCAACAAGAAGAGGGGTCATATTGACTAGGATTGCATAGTGCGTAGGAGAGAGAAGGAAGGCTTAGGGTGGCATAGAGTGCATCTCCAACTAACAAAGAGGGTCACAACTAGGCTCTAGAAGTGCATAGTGCACTCTTCCTAGCCCATATGGAAACTTGCAATGTCAGCAAAATGACTACGTATGGAAGAATGAATCACGGAAAAACATAATGAGTTAGGGTTGTGATCAAGATTTACACATATTAACTCGTAAACAAAACTTAGAAAAGACCGAAATGTAAGAAATATACATTAAAACGCGAGTTCAAAAAAATATCCAAGTGATACAAGTAAAGTATGAGCAGTTACAACACATAAGTGTCACTTTTGTGACTTGAAAGTGCACTATAAATAAAAAGTGCATTATAGCTATTATTCATGATCTGGTGACACTTAGGAGGGGAGAAAACAATTTAAATATATGTGGAAACATAAAAAACAATTGATGACCAAAAGAGACAATTCACATGATGACAAGTAGGCTCCAAAATTCAAACATAGCCAAAATTTTGGAGGGTGTTGTAGCAACAACAACACTTGGTGGCACATTGGATGAACTTTAGCCTCTCTGCCCATGTCTAGCTTTCAACATAGAGTATATCCCTTCAGGAAGTATTGAATCATCATAAGGATTACCCTAGCTTCACCACTTATCTTGGTTTAACACTTCAACGTAGAGTATAGCCCTTCAGGAAGTATTGATTAATCATAAGGATCACCCTAGCTTCACCACTTATCTCGATTTAACACATGGGTTCTCCTATTCCTTGCTTGGGTTAAACACATTCAAATACATGTCAAAACTCAGCTGTTTTGATTGGGAAAGGGTAATAATGTATCCAGATTCTAGTAATCATATGTTAAGCACATTCCTTGGTGTTTCCCCACTGCTAGAAACCCTGTTCAGTACCTCAACCGTGTCACCTCAAGGAATCAAAAGCATCGTTTCACTGCCAGCAGGCTTGTTCAGTACCCCGACAAAGTTGCTTGCTTCACCTATCTACATAGAAATCCTTTCTCTTATTCACCCATTATTTAGTTACTAATAGAATGTGCAAAGACACTTATTTATTTTTGAACGTGGAAGAGGGATCTTGTCTTATTTTACATGCAAGAGAGGTTGTTCCTTACTTAATGGATTCATATAGTATCTGATGTTGATATGCTCGTTTTGAGGTTTTCTCCTTTCCTTTCTCTACTCAGTTAAGTCGACACATGAGCACACCATTAAGTAAAATTCCAAGTCAATAATGAAGATCCAAAGATATGGGCTTCATAGGTCCACTAAGATTTTTCCATTCTCCATGACTCGTGTTTTCCATCTAGGCATTATTTGATTTAAAATACTTAGACCTGAACAAAGAAGGGGACTTAACAAATAACCAAGCATTGTAGTTGTCACAATCCCTTTTGACTTCCACCACATTATTCTTTTATTCCATACATACATTTTCACACAAGGTCTTATTTATATACACTAATCGAACAAATAGGAAGGAAACATGAGACACGATGGGGACAAACAATAGAAAACAAGGAAATAAAATTGTACAGAGGTAGGAATGTGGCCCAAGGATGCTACTATAAATAACACTTAAGATATTGGAAATTGACAAAAAGAGGATTAGTCCTCCCATCTAAGGATTTCTGTCTATAAGAATGGTGGCCAAGATTTTCATAGATTGCGTAAGGTCCAATCTAGAAAAACTAAAATTTGGTCTGCTTGCATTTCGATCTCTTGTTCCCAGCCAGAATAATCCTCTTTTGGTGAATCCACTGCTGCTATTGTGAGATGAAAAATAAAATAACCTTAAATAGTATGAACTATATTGAATTCAAGATTGTATACTTTTATGCATGCCATCCAGTTTTCCCTTCTCTTACCAAAATCTTGTTCTACCAAGAGTGATCTAACTATTGTATATAATAGTGTGAGCTTTCAAGAGGTAAGGCCTAAAATTCTTAACTACCTTATATATTGTGTATGATTTCTTATCAATGGAGAGATAATTTGGTTATGATCCCTATAAAATAGCGCTCATGAAATATATAGGCTGCTCATTTCCTTGATTATCCTTCTGTGTCAACGTGACTGTAATAGACGTATCAAAATCAAGCATGTATAACAATAAATATTTGCCAAAATATGGGTTTTATAAGGCTGGGGAATCAACGATGGCTTTCTTGAGTCGAGAAAAGGCATCTTTCTCCCTCTTATCCCACTTATACATAACATCCTTATTTATCATCTCTTGTAATGGTTTAATAATATGTGCATAATTAGAGATGAACTTTCAAAGAAAATTGATCTTTCCCAAGAAGGATTGCATTGCTTTCTTTTTCACATGAAAATGGATTTGACCAATATCCTTGAAACTCTATGGGTAAACCTTAATTCCACTCTTAGCGATAATGTGTCCTAGGAGGCTACCTTCGAACACACCAAATATGCTCTTCTTTGGATTTAGTGATACTCCATACTTATGACATTGCTAAAATTATAGTTTAGATGACAGATCTAATCATATGTTTTCTTGGAAAAAACAATTACATCATCCAAGTAGAGGACCACACTTTGGCCTATCAATCCATGGAATGTGATGTCCATTGCTCGTTGAAATGTAGCGCCAACGATAATAAGTCCAAATGGCATACACTTGAAAGAAAAATTCCCCCAATTTGTCCTGAAGGTGGTTTTCAATCTATATAATCCTGTTACTAGCACTTGATTGTATCTAGAGAAACCATCTAGTAACGAGAAAATTTCTGAGCTAGATACCATTTGGATTAAATTCTCCATAGATGGCACAGGGTAATTATTCTTATCTGAAGCCCCGTTGAGGTTACAAAAATCAATACAAAAGCATATCTTTCTAGAATTTTTTCTGACAAGAACTAGCTTGGAAACCCATGTGTAATGACAAAATTTAAATATGATCTAAGCGTCCAACAACTTCCTTAATTCCTTTTGAATAAGGGGTTTGAGTGTTGGATGAAATTTTCTTAGATTTTTCTAAAACGGTTTCACCCCTTATTTGATAGGAATTACATGGTTGATGATACATGTATCACATGTCTTTAGATTGTCATACATCCATGTGAATAGATCTTGTTACGTTTTGAAAAGAAGAATGAAAACGTGTCGTTCTTGAGGAGAATAACATGTATCGAGGCTTACATATTACAGATCTTCTTTTGTTCGGAAATTAACTTGTTCATGTGAAAGCGTCGAGCTCTGAGTCTTTGTATTCACTGGTCATTCGAAACATTTTTTCTAGGCATATAATTTCTCAAGATATACCACACCCTTCAACATAGGATTCCCTTTAGACTCTTGAGTTACATCCTACAAATCCTTTTCATGCTCATCTTCTTCAATAACCGCATCTTTGAAAACATCAACATTTGCCATGAAATGTAACATCTGTTGGTCATCATTAAATACACAAATGCTAGTTACATTTTGTATGGTGATATTTTCCAGAATATTGCATTCACACATCTGATCCTGATGATGAACCACAGTGGTTGGTTTGAAACGTCGATTCCAAGAAAACATGAATGCGATGATTTGGAAAATATCACCATACAAAATGTAGATCACAGAAGCCTCAAATCTATAGTTAGTTACATTTTTAGGCATAAATGGCTTATAAATAATTTCTATAGAAAATCCATCTTTTAATGGTGACAACCTAACAGCTGCATTAGCTAATATATATGCAACAACATTACAAATTCTAGGAACAAAACTAATGTTAAATGCTTCAAAGAATGAGATGAGATGCCATACCTCTTGTTGGTAGTTTTTCAAATTAGGTGAAACACAATGAATGGTATTCTGTACTTGATGAGTAAAACTCTTAATCACCGATTACCTTAAGTACTTCCATGTTGAGGTCCATGACTTTCTTTAATCCCGGAATGAGTGATTCATATTAATAAGTGTTGTTCATGCACTTGAAATCCAAGCAACATGATAAAATATACGTTTTATTCCTAGGGTTAATAAGGATACAACTAGCTCCAAAACCCTCCTGAGTTTTAGAGCCATCCAGATATGTATCATATGGTACAGGGGATGGATATGCTTGGTAACATCCGTGGTTGACCTCTAGAAAACAATTTCTAAAATGACATGTGCAAAGATGATTGGCTCATTATGTTCCTCAAGTGTTGTCATAGTATTTTTCATATAAGTTTCACACTCCACTCAAATCTGATTATTTCTGCCCTTGTAGGGAATCCATAAATGTGTCAAGTCGGTAGAAAAGTATCCTTGTATTTTTCTAGAGCAATCTATTCTTAGAAGCAAGCTGTAGGCTTCAAGAATGTCTACAATAACAATATTTATGCATTGGTGAACAAGCTATCATATGATGACAAATGTATAATAACATTATCGAGTTCACTGATTTCCTGAACCAATGATCTATCCCATTGTATGTTACGGGCATCAATCTTTTCCCATTTTGCATTAGTCTTCTTAGCAACAGATAAAGGCCTGAAATTTGCAGATGCACCATAATCAACAAGGAAATTATGGATATTATTACTAAATATTTCAAACGTTAAAAGAAAAGGGAGAGCTCAATCTCTTCCTCCTTAGCAGGTTGTACCAAAGTGTTGGGTGTTATAGATTTATTCGAAGCCTCAAGAGTGGTGGACATATTCTTATTTCTTACGTAAGTGTTCTTATGAGGTGGAGCACTTCCAAACTTATTCTATGAATTCTGAGTAGGATTAGTAGGTGGTAGAATTTTCCAAGAATTCTTTTTAAGTTCTTTCCAAGAATTCGGTCCTTTTCTCCTCAAATTATATTGTTTAGCTGATTGTTGCGGAGGAAATTCACTCACTGGGGGTCATCAACACTTTGTTTATTAATATTGAATATAACATCAAATGCATTAACTGAGTGAACAACATCTGAACTTTCCTCTGCCACGGTTTGTTCACTCGCTTCTTTAGTCTACTCAAACTGCTCCTCTACTAATAAAGTGTCCATGAAATTAGACATCATAGAATTAATGTTGTGATTCCATTGCGAAATTGTTTTCCCTTAATGGCTCTCCTGATGGAAAATAAAAAAAATTTCCATGCCCAATATTTCAACATTAAACACAACATTGAAGCTCTGTGCAGATTTGGTCAATTGATTATTATTCGTTTTAATGAAAGGCAGCTTGAAAGACTTACTACTAGTAGATGCCTCACTTGAATTTCTCTTTAGTTGAAATACTTCATTAGTGATAAAATTCAAATACTTAGCCAATATTTCCATATCAAAAGGATCTTTCTCTTTGGTTTTAGTGGAAGAGGCTTGATATTTGTTACCAATTTCTTTGGAATCTTTAGAATCTTCTTGATCATTAATAGCTCCTGTAGAATGCAAGTCTTTCTCAACAACAATTGCTTCTACAAAGTTAAGGGCCAATGTTTCCTTTGGAGCTATTTTAACAAACACATAAGTGTTAGTAGGCAAGGCAGCAGTGTAATAATATTTGGTAATATAATCATTCAATTGAAAATCGATGGGGAAATTATTTAATAAATGAGTAAATCGCTGATTAAAATCCTTTACCTTTTCCTTATCATCCATAATAAGATTTCTGAGTTCCTTGAGTAACATGGCAGGAGTTCTATCATCGAAAAAATGATCTAAAAATAGATTTTTAAATTCCTTCCAATTATGGACTGAATTAGGTGAAAGACAATGGGACCAAACTAATGATTTACACTCCAAAGTGTACGGGAAAATTCTACAAGGGACATCATCTAAATGTACATTTAGCATCCGCAAATACATGTAGAAGTCATCAATGTGGTCTTCAACTTTCGTCTTCTTATCAAAATCAAACTTTGAGAGCAACTTTTCTAGGTGCTTAGGCATACAATGAAGATTTCCTGGAAGAGCAAGAGACCCTTGGGCCATCCAGTCCAATTGATCATTAGCCATGTCTTTGTCTTCCTCCTCCTTTTGACTCTCTGATTCTAAAGAGTCTTCCCCTTCACCGTTCAAATCTTCGTTATTGTCAAGATGTTCTTCTTCTCTTGGTTTTCTTCGTTAAAAAATGAAAAATATTCCCCATCTCCATTGAGATTTTCCTCAATAGGTGGAAGATCCCTTGTTGATGTATTCTTTCAGTAGGATTAGCTAACTATTCAAGGGTTGCAATAACCAAATCTTCCACTGAAGAAACCAATACACCACAGTGAGTTATCTCTTTCTTTATTGGCTTATGAGGAAGGATAATGATGACAGGAAGCAATCCAATAGCTCTAGCAAACTGATGAGTAATAGACTGAATTTTCCAAAGTTGGTCATAAGTTACTTCAAAAGCATGTTTTGGACCTAAATGAGAGGACTCTCCTTCTCAAGAGTGTGAGTTGGAGTTGAAATCAGACCGTTGTCTCCGTACACTAAAGGTTCTCTATTAGAATGTGGTGAATTGCCAGCCATAAAAGGGATTCCCTCCTTTTAGTGCCAAAATTTTGATGGTGTTGGAAATTGCCAACATACTAAGGGGGTCTCCTCGGTATGAAGTCCCAATTAGACCTCATGTTGGGGTCCAGGTATGAACAATCTATTCACCCTTTTTCCTACATTAATCTATCAATACAGGTGCATATCCTTTTCAAGGCAACATGCAAAGTATATGCAGGGGCAAGGTTACCATCTATCACCGACCAAGGGTTCGTGATTAATACTAAAAGCATTGTCATAAAACTGAAATTAACTGCAGTACTCAAGAAAAACAATTACATGAAATAGCAATATGCAACAACAACCATAAAATGATAAATGACACACAACAGGAACTACGCAACACTTGATCAGAAGAGTGGGCCCAACTCTCTGATCAGGGTTGTGTTAATCACAACGAAGAGTGGAGCAACAAAAGGAGTGGTATATTATTAGCTGGAAGAAAACTATTAAAATATCGATGGGGATCCTTCTCCTTTTTTTTACAGGAATAACTTGTCTTTTATACAAAGTGAAGGAGAACAACATCCTTCCCCAAAACCTAGTAATCGTATACCCAGAAATACACATCAGTTCATAATGGCACCAGCACTGGATGAACAAGATCAGAGAATGGTTCAAGAATTGTTTAGGGACATCTACGACTCCGGCTACACGGCTTCCTTATGGCTCATCGTTGCGTGAATCATTGATCTATTGTGGGATGCTAAAATATCGGTACTTGTTCTCCAAAAGCTACGGTCGAACATGTGTTTTAGTGTTGTGAATAGGAAAAACCCCGCAACTTTACTTCATTATTAAAATATTACAATAGACAGGAAAGGGGTAATTACCTTGCAGATTTAACATCATAAATACAGATGAATAAGTGCAAAAAGGACAAAAAGAGGGATGGAAATGCAGTAGAAAGATAGCTCGATTTGGTGCCCAAAATCTCCCCCCAACTAGCCTTCTACATGTCCTCATGCAGCTCACCGCCTCTGCAGGTCTGGGTTATGCAGACTGTTGACTTCCTGGAGCTAAGCGAGATCATACTCTTCAGTCATGTCTGTACCTAGAACCTTAAAACCTTCTAAGGAGGATTTCCTTCCACCAATCACCCGAAAAATTATACGTTGGGGTGTAATTTTCCACTAGCAACCAGATTGTGGGGATCTGGAATAGGATCCCCATCCACTAGACCCCACATGTTCAGACGCACAAGACATACCTTGGCACTCTACTGAGTGCTCATGCAAAATTTGGTGCTCCGAACGGTTCCCTATTCCGAATAGTTGTAGGTGACATCATCCATATTTTTGACAGCAAACAAGGGCTTCATCTTGAAACGTGACTAATAGTTTGACACAAAGATCAAGGCACCATTTTTGTGTTCTTAGCATTCTTTCCTTTTTTCCCACAATTCCTAAAAAGGTGTTTTGTTTATTGAACATGGTTATTGACCTTTCATGTTCTCCTCTTACTATAAAGGTCTTTGTAACCTGATTGGACTCAAATGTATTAAAATCCTTCTGCCAACTGATCTTATTAAAAGTGTAAGAGGTGAGAGCCCTTAGATGAATGTCTCCCACATATGGAACCAGGTTGAATCCTCTATCTGTGTGTAGTAGATACCCATGCATGTAAAACTCACACATCAAATGCTGAGTTGGCAAATCATGGCTCCTCAATATGCAGAGGAATTGTACACTATCCTCTATTTCATAATTGATTTTGTTCTTGATGCTCTCCATGTAGAAGAAAAGAAAAAGTTCATGCAAGAATAAAGAATAACAAGGAGCAAAGGAATGACATGCCTTCACCTCTTTTGCTAAGTTAAACATCTGCTCCTTATCAGCTTTCAATTCTGCCACTTGCCCTTCCAGCTGCTCCATCTTGAGTTGTTGCTTCGCATGCCTCAAACTCATGACATCTATATGCTCCACATATTCAAAAATGGTTGTGGAGGCTCGTTCCTGATTTCTTTTTACCTCACTTTGATACCGTGTTGTAGTGGATTACCAAGTCTGCACTTCGGTTGTTAGGACATATTCATGGTCTTCAAACAGTTGCTCGACTGGGCCTGTTTGAGTGGAAGCAAAAGTTGTGGTTATCTGGTCCACCTAAGTCCCTACTTCAACTACTGTGGCTTGGGACTTTTTGGCCCGCTGCTTGTATTTCTTCACCTGCTTCTGCAATTTATGTACCTATTTTCTCACCTTCCTAACCTCTGTCTTGAGCCACATTCTTTCTTAACCAAAACCTCTTCAGCTTCTGCAATTGGTTCAGCTGGAGGTAAATCTCCCAGGAAAGCTTCTACTACACTGACTACCAAATTTTTTCGTTCTTCCTCAATTATTTCTTGTTTTATGGCCTTCTCGCTCGACCTTACCACTGGCTCATTCATCGGGACTGCTTCGCTTGGTCCCTCCTCTTTGCCAACAACTACTTCCTTTTGTTGTGTGATCACTATGACCGATGGTTCCCTTGTGAGATGATCACCCATTAATATTTCTACTGTAACCCCTCCAGGTTCCCCTGCCTCAGGGTTATCTGCCTCTTCTTCTCTTTCAGGCTCCAAGATGCTTGTCGTCTGGGCAACATATATCCCACCCGGTTGTGGTCTTTGTGATGTTTCAGGCTCCTTTTCTCCGAGTTTTCCTTCAAAAGGGTCTTGTTTGGAGTCTATAGTCAACAATCCTCCGGCAAATCTTCTTCTAGTCGACTCTTCAAATTTCAAAGTAGGGGGAATGGTGATATCTTCTTCTATGCCTGGGGGGAATGAGATACCCTCGCTCCTCTTGGAATAGAAGAGAAAAAGGAAAACTGGCAGGGATCTTCATTCTAGCCTTCGATAACTCTATTTTGGGTCACATTCCTTGCTTATACAATGTTTGGTCCTGAGGTTGACGCTGGTTCTTGTGGCGTAGTGCTAGCCTCATGTCCTAGTTCTCCTAGAACTTCCTCCGTAGTTTCCATGGTTCTCCCAGTTCTGAGCTCTTCTCATCCTGATTCATCCTCCTCCATTGGTTCTATGGTCAGGGTGGCCACAACCTCTTCTTCATTTGAGTTGTCTTCCTCCATTGGTTCCATGGTGGCAAGAATTTCTTGTGGGGTACCTTCAGCTGCAATATCAACCAATTATCCTGTCCTTGTCTGTTGTGGTACCTCTTATGTTGTTTTTGTGTTGTCAATTTTCTCTGCTAGCTCCACAGTCGAGGCTGGTTCTTGTGGAACAGCCTCAGCCATGGTACTAGTGGGCCTTTCTATGTCGAATCCTCCATCTTCCATCGGTTCAACAATTGCGGCTTGCTCTTGAGGAGTAGCCTCTTCTTCAAGTTCTTCGAATCCCATTTCCATCTCCTCTGGCTCCTCTTGGTCAACATAGTAATCTCCTTCTCCATGTTCTTCCTCCATTTCTTTTGGTTCTTCTTCTCTAACGGCCACAGTGGCTACTATATCTTCCTCCATGGAATCCAGAAATATTTCCCACGAAATTGGAATCCGACTAATTGCATTCATCACTAGTAGCTGGACCAACCCATGGTGGGTAATGACTGCCATCACCTGTCGTGACCATTGAGTAGACTGTACCATTAGCTAAAGACTCCTTAGTAGGAAATAAGGTACATTTAATGAGAAGGCCTCTTCTTGGGGGAATCGGAGGTGAGCTAATATCTGAGATGATATTTAAATATAGTATCATATCCTTGCCCCTTCTGAGAAATGCTTTCTCCTGCCTGCAAAAAGGCTTCAGGAAACTCCGGGAGGGAAGTTCTCCTTGAAAACCATCTCTGTCCATAATGAGGGAGCCCGCTAACTTTGGTAATGGCTTCCTCCGTAACAAGGACTTCTATCCAGCGAACCCGAGAACTTTCTTCTTCCAAATTGAGTGTGAATTCCACCGCAATTACCTCGTTGGACCCCCTCAACCTATCAAAGTAGACATCCCAACCTGCATTTTCAAAGACTTGCCATACTTCCCAACTGTTTTTAACTCTTGTTGTGTCTTCTGGCTCATGCTGCATAGATCGTCCACCCATCGCTGTAGAGGCAGGATCAACACAACGAATACAGTTAGCTGGTAGGGGAAAATGACAAGGAACCAAACTGTTGGTAACAGTAATAACGTCATGGTCACCTCGGAAAAAGGATGGTAACAATATTGGTACGTCAAAAGAAATCTCAGAGAATGATGGTGAGTTATGGCAGTATGGTTGGATGTTTTCAATGGTTCAATGTGGTGTGTTGGGGAAGTGACCAGTTATAACTTTTTGAATATGAATACAAATTCCAATGTGTCAGGGTCGTGATTACGAAATCGTTGTAATATTTTGATTTCCATTCGCATTAGATTTAGTTTGGTGTGAATCGTGTGATATAAATGCATTTTTGTTGGTATGCCATTGTTTATTATGATGGGACCCCCCCCCCAACTTAATTACGGCCATCCGCAGCACATATTGGTGTCTTTTGGAATATTTTAATTAAATCCGTAAAAGTCAGCGGAGACGTACCTAGGGACCTACTTTGTGGTGGAGTAATAGCAAAATTACTGACGAAGTAACAACAACATGAAGTAACAACAATGACGAAGTAATGGCACTAGCGAAGTAACAACACCATCGGAGTAACAACAACGGCGGAGTAACAACACTGGCATAGTAACAGCACCTTGGAGTAATAGCAGTGACGGAGTAATGAAACTAGCGGAGTAATAACATTGTCGGAGTAACAACACCAGCGGAGTAACATCAATGATGGAGTAACAACAAAAGCTCAGTAACAACGCCAGCGGAGTAACAGCATCGGTGGAGTAATAGTAGCGGCTAATTGTAATTAGTCTAATTGTTCCATTGTCAAACATTGTGTCCACTTCATACGGTCCCATCGAACGAGTGTGAAGCTTGCCTTTGAAATCTATAAACTGGGAGTCATAAAGTAATGCCCAATCCCCTGCGTGAAACACCTTGCTCTTGATAAATTTATCATGCCATTTCATTCTCTACTGTTGAACAACAGTAGTTTTCTGGACAGCTACTGATCGAATCTCGTCCAACTCATTGAGCTGTTCCAATCGGTGTTTTTGTGCTTCTGATAAGTCTAGGCCTACTTCTAAAGCTGTTCTGAGCATGCTGATCTCGAATTCTACTGGAAACAAGGGGGATTTCCCATAGACTAACTCAAATGGAGAAAACCTGGTTGTGTTCCACCATGTTGTTCTATACGCCCATAAAGCTTCTGGAAGTTTCTGTGACCAGTCCCGGCAATGACTTGCTACTGTTTTTGTCAAGATATTTTCCAATATTTTGTTTGTACTTTCTACCTGTCCATTCGCCTGGGGATGATAAGGGGTTTTCACTCTGTGTTTAAGCCCGTATTTCTACATCAACTTCCCTATCATGTGAGATGTGAACTGTGCCCCTCCATCTGACACAATTTCCCTTGGAGTACCATATCGAGCAAATATTTCTTTGAAAAGAAAGTCTACCACTACTTGCTCTGTTGCTCTTTCGACCGATCTAGCTTCCACCCATTTAGTCACATAATCAGTGCAGACCAAGATGTGAGCTTTCTAATGAGAAGGTGGGTTGAAAGGTCCAAAAAAATCAATGGCCCATTTCTTGAAAGGTTCGAGGACTATCTGGGGCTGTAGAGGCATTTCATCTACTTTCCTAGGTTGTCCCATCTGTTGGCAACTATCACATCTACTAACATAATCTTGAGCATCAAGAAATATGGAAGGCCAGTAGTATCCCATCTACAGCACTTTGTGGCCTAATCTCTTATCTGCAAAATGTCCTCCACAGGGTTCATCATGGGCGGCCTTTAATATCTCATAGATGTCATCCTCTGCCACACAATGCCGAATCTGTTGATCAACCCATATATGAAAGAGATACCCTGCCATCCATGAATATTGGGTACTATGATGAATAATCTTCCTCTGATCCTTATATGACAAATGACGAGGCACCTTCCCTATAGCAATATAGTTAGCAATATCTACATACCACGGGGTGTCAGCAAAACCTGCAAAAATATGTTCATCTGGAAAATTATCTTCAATGGGTGTCTTCTTACTATAATTTTCTATCTAGACAGGAAATCAACAACCACATTTTCCTTCCCTAGTTTATCTACTATAGTAATGTCAAATTCTTGTAGTATCGAAAGCCATCTTGTAATGTGACCAGGGGTAACAGGTTTATTCAGTAAATACCTGATAGTTGCATGATCAATATGTACAAAGGTAGGATACCCGACAATGCAATGCCAGAATTTGTTGATGGTGTAGATGACAACAAGGAACTCTTTTTTAGTCATTGTGTAATTTAATTCAGCAGGGGCCAAATTCTTACTAACATAGTAAATTGCATATGGTACCCTATCCTCTTGTTGTCCCAATACTGCACCAACCACTGTCTGGGAAGCATCCGTGTGAATATGGAATGGTAATGCCTAGTCTGGCCCTCTAAGGATCGGAGTGCTACAGACCAATTCCTTGATTTTCGTGAAGGCTACATCATAGTCATTTATCCACACAAAATCTGCATCTTTTGTCAGCAATTGAAAAAGTGGATGTGCTACTTTAGCAAAATTTTCTATAAAGCCCTTGTAATAACCGGCACAACCAATAAAGTTGTGTACCTGCGTGGGTGTTTTGGGTATCGGAAAGTGCAAAATTACCTTTATTTTAGTTGGGTCCATCTGAATTCCTTCAGCCGAAAGCAAATGTCCCAGAACAATTCCTTCCTTCATCATCATATGGCACTTTACCGTACTTAAGGAGACATGCGCCTGTATGCACCTTTCAAGAACTTTCTCTAAATTTCTCAACCCTTCTATGAATGAATCCCCGTATGGAGTAAAGTCGTCCATGTAAATTTCAACACTATCGTCCACCAAACCAGAGAAGATCCCGAAAACTGCCCTCTAGAACTTTGCAGGTGCATTACACGAGCCAAAAGGAAGGACTTGGTATGCGAATGTTGCATAGGGGCATGTGAAAGTAGTTTTGTCCTGATATTCAGGAGCTATCTGGATCTGGTTATACCCACTAAATCCGTCTAGGAAGGAGAAAAATGTTTTTCCAGCCAATGTGTCCAGAACTTGGTCAATAAATGGTAAAAGAAAATGGTCTTTCTACGTTGCCTTATTTAATTCTCTATAATCCACACATATCCGCCATTTACCATTTTTCTTAGGGACCATTACTAATGGAGAAACCCATTGGCTGTCTGAAATGGGGTAAATAAAACCTATGTGTAGTAATTTTTGAAGTTTTTCTTTAACAACATTTTTCAATGCAGGATTCATCCTTCTCTGAGGCTATCTCATATGACGGAAATCTTCCTTAATATATATATGGTGGTTACATAAATTAGCAAGAATCTGCGTCATGTCTGAATAATCCCAAGCGAAGGCTTCTTTATGTTTTCGAAGGACATCTAAAAGTTGTTTCTTCTAAGATTTTGATAGCCCTGGGTTAATGTTCAGGGTATTTCCTAGTTCTAATTCTACTGGGATACTTCCATGGGGTGCAACTATGGGTAGCTCCTTAGATACCTCTACTGTTTCAATAGTTTCCTGTGTTTCACAACTTAAGATAGATTTTAGGACTTGTTGATTTGGTTTTGAAATGGAGCAAGGATCATTCATAAAGGAGGTGATTGCATCATCCTCCGATTCCATTTTTAACTGGAGGGCCTGTCCAATAGTAAGGACTGATCTTAATTCCTCATTTTCTGATTCAGGTTCCTTCTTGGATAAGATTTTCTTGCTACCTGCTGGTTTTTTGGATAGGTTTGGTTCTGCAGGTGGGTATAACACTAAATTCTTAGTGTTGTGCCCATTTGAAATGACCATGTGCCCTAAACGGCACCCAATGTAAGCATTTGTAGTAGCCAACCACGGCGTACCTAAAATCATGGGATGGTCGCTGACCGAAGATTGCGTGTCTAGTACTAGGAAATCTATGGGATAGTGCCATGAATCCACCGAAATTATTACATATTCTAACTTTCCCAATGGTTTTACTATAGATCGATCTGCCAGTTCTAACACTATAGGTATGTGCTTCAAGTTACGAAGACCTAATGTATGCATGGTTTCAGTGGTGATAATGTTGATGGCAGCACCCAGATTTACCAACACATTCGGAATTTCTATCCCATTAATTTGCACTATCTGAATTGGGTTCCCTGGATCTCCATACTTTACAGTCATTGACTTTCCCATTATAAAATCTGATAATTTTCCCATGGCGTGAATAGTAAGGGGGTCTTTGGATTTCTTTGTTGGCTTCTTCGAACAGTATTTCCTAAGAGTCTTCGCATATATCAGTGCATCCTTCATAGCTTGTAACAAGGGAATTTTGAAAAATAAATTCTGTAATTCACCTAATAAGTTGAATTCAACCTAAGGGCTTGATTTACTCAAAGTCAGTCTTTCTAGATAGGGTGGTTTAGCTTGATGTTGTTTTGCGGGAGGCGCCTGATTTCTACTCATCTTTTTTGGTTCCTTGTTAATTAATTCTGATTCTTTACCCTCACTATCAAGTTGTTCAATGATAACTGGTGGAGGTTGAGCATCAACTATCCACCCTGATCGTAAATTCATTTCATACAATTCTGCAGTGGAAATGCTATACAAAGGTCAGCTGAGAGTGTCAGTTTGATGAACTCCTTTATTATTAGGATTTGGGTTAGGTTGGATGGGAAGTTGGGGACGAACATGTTGACTACTAGGAGGCACATTAGAGGGAAATTGGAGTTGTTGTTGTGGCATTAGCTGAGGAAACTTCCTAGGAGAAATTCCTTACCAAGTTGGAGCCCATGGGGAGCTTGAACCAGTGTAGGTTTTAACCCCGCATAGAAATTACCTGCATACGAATTCTAAAACACAGAAAATAAGCAATGCGATACCATAACACATAAAACACAAATACATAGATATTTCCCCTGGATCCCAAAACTGGGACTACCAGCTTGATTTTTCATTATGTTCCTTTCAATGTTATAATACATATTTATACATGCCGAAGCATACAATACCATGGATCGAAAACCATCACGTCCAATACCATGGACTGAAAACCATCATTCCAAAAACATGTGCGAAAATCATGCACAAAACCATATGTGGGTCCACCCAACCTATCATAGGGTCCAAAACCAAAAATTTTATGGTGCGCTGCCTCAGACCCCATAAAGTGGGGTTACGGGTACGCCTCAAACCCCCTGTGACCCCCCCCCCCCGCTACAACGAAGGGGGGGCTCCGCCATCCTTCTAACCCCCCAGTTAACTACGTGGGCTAGTTGTGGAAGGAATATAACACAACCCAACATTCTCGCACTTGTTGTTTTCTTTCCACAGGGGACCACAAGAGAGCTTAGTCATTTTTTTAGCCCTGAAATGCCCATTGTCTCTCTAAACCAAGAGAACTTCTCAGAGATCACAGATTTTGTCAATGCATCTGCAGTATTCTTTAAAGTGTCCACCTTTACTAGCAACACCTTTTTGTCTTCTATCATATCCTTGACAAAGTGATACTGAACATCAATGTGCTTTGTCTTTGAATGATATGTGGGGTTATTTGCAAGAAAATTGCACTTTGGCTATCACAGTCTATCCTTATAACTCCCTATACTAATGCCATACTTGAACACAATCTCTACAACCAAACTGCTTCCTTGCTTGCATGAGTGGCTGAAATGTATTCTGCCTCTGTAGTTGATAGTGCCACTACAGATTGTTTCTTACTCATCCAACTGACTGCACCTCCAAATAGGTTAAACACATACCCACTTGTAGATCTTCTCTAATCCAGATCTCTAACCCATTCTGCATCAACAAAGCCATGAATAGCCAACATTTTTTCGATCTTGATCTTCCTTGGTAGCACAAACCATAATCACTAGTGCCACGCAAATACCTTAAAACCCCGCTTCACTGCTGTCCAATGCTCCTTTCCTGGTTTTGACATAAACCTGCTCAATACTCCCACTGCATGTGCAATGTCTAGTCTAGTACAAACCATTTCATACATCAGGATACCAACTGCACTTGCATATGGAACACGGGACATGTCCTCTTCCTCTTCTTGTGTCTTGGGACACTATTCAGCAAATAACCTCACACCTACAGGAATAGGAACCTTAACCAGTTTATTATCCTGCATATTAAACCTCTATAGTATTTTCTTGACATACTTCCTCTAGTTTAACCGGAGCTTCCTCTTTACCCGATCTTTTTTAATTTCCATGCCCAAAATATAGTTTGCAGCACCAAGATCTTTCATGTCGAATTTGGAGGACAATTGTGTCTTCAAATCCTGGATAATTTCTTTGTCATTTCCAGCTAGCAGCATATCATCCACATACAAGACCAGATAAATAACACAGTCACCAATTAATTTAAAACACACAATGATCTGCTTTGCTTCTGGTGAAGCCAAGTCCCCGTATAAATGTATCAAATTTCCAGTACCACATCCTTGGTGACTGTTTTAACCCATACAGAGACTTCTTTAACTTGCATACCAGTTCTTTCTTACCCTTCACCACAAAGCCTTTAGGTTGCTTCATGTAGATCTCCTCTTCCGAATCCCCATGAAGAAATGTTGTCTTCACATCCATCTGTTCTACCTCAAAATCAAAAGCAGCAACAACAAATAAAAGTAATCTAATAAAAGTTACCTTCGCAACAAGAGAAAAATATCACCAAAATCAATTCCTGGCACCTGGGAATAACCTTTTGCTACCAATCGAGCTTTGTATTTCTCCACCTTTCCTTCCGCATTTATCTTCTTCTTGAACAAACATTTTCCGCCAATGGGTTTCCTTCCAGCCAGAAACTCCACCATATCCCAAGCCTCATTTTTGTGCAAAGATGCCATTCCATCAACCATGGCCTCTTTCCAAAGTTTTCCATCCTCTGAATCTATTGCTTCCTTCACAATTCTAGGATCATCATTAGTAATAGATAAAGCAAAATTTGAACAGAAAGTAGATGTACTATACCTTTCTGGCTGCCTTCTTTCTCGAACTGATCTTCTTACACCCAGAGTTTGTGGCTCTTCATCTTCTGATTCCTCCTCTACTGTAGAGTCTGATTCTTCCTCCTTTAGCTCAAACTCTATCTTCTCAAGTTCCTTTGGTTGGACTTCATGTTTAATAACATATTTTACCTCTCTGAACACCACATCTCGGTTGTACACAACCTTCCATGTGACTGGGTTCCAAAGCTTATAACCCTTTAAACCATCCTTATACCTAATAAAGATGCACTTTTCAGATTTACTATCCAACTTGGTTCGTTTCTCCTTTGGAACATGTACATATGCATCACATCCAAATAGCCTCAGATGTGAAAGAGAGGGTTTCTTACCTGTCCATACCTCTTGTGGAGTCTTATCCTCCAACACTGATGAAGGTGACCTGTTGACCAGGTAACATGCAGTATCCCACCACCTCTGCCCAAAAGTTTTGTCCTAACCCGACACCATTGAGCATGCTTCTTTCCCTTTCCATCAACGTCTTATTCATTCTTTCTGCAACTCCATTTTTTTGAGGTGTATATGGAGTAGTCTTATATCGTGCTATACCACACTTCTTACAGAATTCTTCAAATTCCTTGCTGCAAAACTCTCCACCATTATCTATCCTTAGCACCTTTATCTTCTTCTTTGTCTAATTTTCCACGAAAACCTTAAATTCTTTAAACCTGTCAAAGGCTTCAGATTTCTTCTTAAGGAAATATATCCATGTATGACTTGAGAATTCATCTATAAATGATACATAGTACACAAACTTACCCAGTGAAGGAACCTTCACAGGTCCAAACACATCATTGTGCACAAGCTCTAATATTTGTTTCGCCCTCTTACTACCAGAGGGGAAACTCACTCGATTCTGCTTCCCATATACATAATTTTCACAGAAATCAAAATCCAGAGAGCTATTACTCATACCTTCTACCATACCTTTATCATGAAGTATTCGAAGGACTTTCTCTCCAATATATCGAAGCCTTTGAGCCACAACATGGTCTTTTCTCCAGAGACCACTAGATTTTCTGCTCCAATTTCAAGAACCATAGAACTGTTGCACCCATCAATAATAGTGCTACCTTGCATCTTGTACAGAGTTCCAATCCTAACTCCCTGCATCAATACCAGTGCTCCTTGAACCATTTTGCAAGTATCCTTCTTGAACACTATTTTTAAACCTGCATCATCCAGCTTGCTTACAGAAATCAAATTTCTAACTAATGCAGGAATATGCAGAACACCCAGAAGTGTTCTAACCCTTCCACCTTGCAAATTCAACTTTACTTTTCCGCGACCAACGATTCTAGCCTTCTTGTCATCCCCCAAGAAGACATCACCACCATCATATTTCTCATACTCGCAGAACTAGTCTCTATGGGGAGTAAAGTGAAAGGATGCACCTGAGTCAATAAACCATGCCTCATGATCTACATGTGTACTTGAAGAAGCCAAGTACACATCCCCACCTTCATCTGAGGTGGTTTTCGCCTCTTCAAAAGGAGCATCATCAAATCCCTTTCCTTTATCAGGAGCTTTAGATTTATAGTCCCTTTGTAGTGCCCTTCCTTTCCGCATTTCCAGCACACCACCTTTACAGGTTTTCCTGGAGATTTATATCTCCCTCTAAATTTAGATCTCCATTTTGATGACTTGTTTCTGTTTCTGTTCTGGGACCTTCCTTGTAGAGACAAGGGATCACCATTCTGGCTCTCCATATTTTTCCGTCCCATCTCCTCCGTCAACAAGGCTGAGACTATTTCATCAAACTGCAAGGCAGGTGAATTGCTACCTATTGCAATAACCAGACTATCCCATGAATCTGGTAGAGAACACAACAAACTAGTGCACTTATCTTCATCTGAAATTTTAATATCAACATATGCTAATTGACTTACCACAGTATTAAATGCGTTTAGATGCTCTGTCACCAAGTCTCCATATTTCATCCTCAGGTTATACAACTTTTTCCGTAGGAACAATTTATTCACGAGAGACTTAGATTGGTACAAAGTCCCTAACTTGTTCCACAAAGCCTTTGTTGTAGCTTCCCCTGATACATTCAACAATACTAAATCTAAGACACACAATCGTATTGTTCTCTTTGCCTTCCGATCCAACTTCTTCCATTCTTTATTGGACACTCCCGTTGGTTTAGTACCCGGATCTACCGCGATCCATTGATATTTATCCACCAACAGATCCTCCATCATGATTTTCCACAACTCAAAAATCTGACCATTAAATTTCTCGATCTCTATCTTTCCATTGCTCGCCATCTTCTTTCACCACCAGAATCAATCTCACGTATCTCCCACTGAACAGGGTCTACCACAGGCTTGAGCGAAACCCCTCAGCAACAAAGGTGTCCCCTTGAAGCCAAAACTTCTCTGATACAAAATGTAGGTTTTAACCCTGTATAGAAATTACCTACATACGAATTCTATAACACAGAAAATAAACAATGCGAGACCATAACACATAAAACACATATACATAGACATTTTCTCCTGGATCCCAAAACTGGGACTACCAGCTTGATTTTTCATTATGTTCCCTTCAATGTTATAATACATATTTATACATGCCGAAGCATCCAATACCATGGACTGAAAACCATCGCGTCCAATACCATGGACCTAAAACCATCTCATCCAAAAACATGTGCCAAAATCATGCACAAAACCATAGGTGGGTTTTCCCAACATATCATAGGGTCCAAAACCAAAATTTCTGGGGGCACTGCCCCGGACCCCATAAAGTGGGGTTACAAGTACACCTCAAATCCCCTGTGATCCCCCCCTGCGACACAATCGGCACAACGAAGGTGGGGCTCCTCCCCCCCTCTAACCCCTCGATTAACTACGTGAGCTAGTCGTGGAAAGAATATAACACAACCCAACAACCAGCTTGAGGGCTCCACTGCTGCCAAGGTGAAAATCAATATTGTGGCCACATGGGTGGATAAGGCATGGACTAAGGATTTATTGAAATTACTGAAATATTGAGATGGGTCCGAGTACATACCTTGATTTCCCATTGGTGGTCGAGGTTGCCATGGATTTTTAGACCCCATGAGGTACAACTACTCCATGTCTTCTCTTGTCCCTCGAAACACTGCTTTTAGGCCTAGCAAGGAGGGGCATGAGCTTATTGCATGATTTAATTCACAGATTGCACATTGCTCTATGGAATTCAATGGACATTCCCTCTCTAGATGCTTCTTTCTACACTTTGTGCAGAATATAGCCATGGTACTGTCCAATTCAAATTGCTTCTGTTTCACTTGTAGCATGTCCATCTGTGCCGACAGAGCACTCAGGATATCAGTTCTCAAGTTGTCAAGCAAGTTTCTGATTTGTTCCTTCGTAACACCCCCGCCAAATACCCTTGCTGAGCGAATCCCTTGTATGTTTCTTGCAAGTCCCCTCGAGCACTAGATGCATAGTTCATAGATAGCATCGAAGCTTTGCTTTGATATATCTCCCTTTCCTACGATGTTAAAAAATTTCAAAGAGTCCTCACAAAAATCCTGGAGGAGGATAATTTTCAAAATATCCCTATCCAGGTCGGAGTGACTTACCGGTTGCTTGGTGATGCAAATGCCCCTACATTTCCTTCTCCTACAACCTGATGACTTGATCCCTCAGCTACAACCTCCTTTCCCTTGCTAGAGTGGCCTGACCCTATCAATATTCTTCTTGCAACCTCTTCCCTTTCTATTACCAGCGTAGGGTTCCCCTGGTAAGGTATACTGTTGGATGTCTCCTCAACTGCTGGAAGGGGTTGCTATTTTGAATTTCCCAAGAATACTGTGGATGACACTGGTTGATCTACCACTTGTCCCTCAGATTTTGTCCTCCACGCACCCAGTCTCATGGCTGCACGAGAGGATGTTTCTGACTTAGCTTTTGCTATAATTTGCTAGATGTAAGTCTTTCTACCCAAGTCTGGTCCCCCCTCTTTGGGGCTCTCCCTCTGCCCCTCTTATTTGGTTCTCTGTTCATACAAATATTGATATGACAGAAGGTCTTCGTGTCGACTTACAATGCTCTAGACTTGAAGTAAGGTGTCAAAATACCATTCCTTCTCCAAGACAAAAGAGCTTATGAAAAGAGAGACAACTAACAAAAAAGAAACAGGAATCTAAGGTTCAGAGCCTAGAGAATGGCATCAAAGGACTCCTCCCTCCCCAGGACAAGAAACAGAAACAAAAACACACCTCCAAGAAGACCTAGTACTTCCATATCTAAAGTAGGGCATCAAAAGACTCCTCCCTCCCCAGGGTAAAAGCTATGGTTTCCCGAAATTAAAAAGCAAAAGGGTTTGAAAAATAAATCTAACTCAGGACTTGGAGCAGGGTGTCAAAAGAATCCTCCCTCGCCAAGACAAGAGGTTGGCCCTATGAAAACAGGAAAGAAAATAAAAACAAGCAAAAAGAAACACCTATGCTCAGGACCTAGAGCAGAGTTAGAAAACTCGTTCTCTCCCCAGGACGAGAGATTGACCCTTTGGTTGGTCCAGATCATGTCTTGCACCTTGTTAGCCTCCCCAAAAACGGCGCCAAAATGTTGGATTCCAAGTATGAACAATCTATTCACCCTTTTTCCTACATTAATCTATCAATCCGGGTGCGCATCCTTTTCAAGGCAACACGCAAAGTATATGCAAGGGCAAGGTTACCATCTATCACCGACCAAGGGTTCGTGATTAATACTCAAATCATTGCCGTAAAACTAAAATTAACTACAGTACTCAAGAAAAGAAATTACAAGAAATAACAATCGACAACAGCAACCATAAAATGATAAATGACACACAATAAGAACTATGCAGCACCTAATCAGAAGAGCGGTCCCAGCTCTCTGGTCAGGGCTGCATTAATCACAATGAAGAGTGGAGCAGCAAAAGGAGTGGTACATTATTAACTGGAAGGGATCCTTCTCCCTTTTTTTTTACAGGAATAACATGTCTTTTATACAAAGTGAAGGAGAACAACATCCTTCCCCAAAACTTGGTAACCGTATACCCAAAAATATACTTCAGTACAGAACGGCACCAGCACCGGATGAACAAGATCAGAGAATGGTCCAAGAATGGTTAAGGGACATCTGTGACTTTGGATACACGGCTTCCTTATGGCTGGTCGTTGCTGTGAATCACGGATCTACTGCGGGACGCTAAAAGATTAGTACCTATTCTCCGGAAGCTACGGTCAAGCATGCCTTTTAGTGTTGTGAATAAGAAAAACCCCGCGACTTTACTTCATTAATAAAATATTCCAATAGATAATAAAGGGGTAATTACCTTGCAGATTTAGCCAGGGAAAATTTTAAGAACCCCCCTTAAATTTATAAATATAATAAATGGACGAATCTCCATGGTATATAGGAAAAATGGAAGGCGATTTTATCAACAATATAATATGTATATATAATTTTTTGGCGAATCTCTCACCAGGCATGGCAAATATTTTACTCAATTATAAAATCTTGTAAGAGCTTGGCTAGTCTTTCACTAAATAATAAAACTTTTTAAAGTCCTAGTGAATCTTAGCATAGGCTACATGTTGGTTTAATTCCCCCATTTAAATAGGCTACATTCCAGGTGAATACCATGGGTCAATACCATGTGCCATTTTGGTGAATACCATGGGTCAAAACCATGTGCCATTTTTATTTTTATTAATTCTAATATTAGGGTTAATAATGGTTTTTTTGCATGGTATTAATAACAATCTAGTCCATGGTATTTGTCCCATAGTATTTTGGCCATAGGTTTCACCTAAATATAACCCATTTTTTGAGTGTTCGTAAATATAAGGTGACTTATGGAGCAAATATAAAAAAATGTTTTATTTGTTTACCATACCTCTCATTTATTTATATTTTTATTAATTTACCATACCTCTTTTACAAATATGGTATTTGGCCCATAGGATTCACTTAAATAAATCCTCTTTCTTGAGCCTTCATAAATAGAACGAGGGTTATGGACTAAATATAAAAAGAGGTTTTATTTATTTACGATATGTCTAGTTTATTTATATTTTTATTTATTTACCATACCTCTCATTTATTTATATTTTTATTAATTTACCATACCTCTTTTATAAATATGGTATTTGGCCCATAGGATTCACTTAAATAAAACCTATTCTTGAAAATGGGCGAATGGATTCACTTAAATAAAACCTATTCTTGAAAATGGGCGAATGGAAGTTTGTAAGTCCTAATTTCAAGGGCTAAATTTACCTTTTTTACCCTCTCCCTTAAAATAAGGTGGGCTATTTGAGGTGATTTGTAAAAATGTACTCCCTTAATTTCGCCAAAGGGCGAACATTCGCCCCTAAAATTATCCTTGGATTTAGCATAGTAAATACAAATGAATTAGTGCAAAAAGGACAAAAAGAGGGATGGAAATGCAACAGAAGGATAGCCCGATTTGGTGCCCAACACCTCACACCATTTCGTATAGGAGCCCCATCTATAATATGACCTGAATACCATTATTCTTAAATTTTTTCCTTACCTGCAATAGTTAGCATAAGTGTAACAACCTCCGGGGTAAATGTGCATAAAAAAAAAACATAATAGGAACATAAATAAAATAAACATATCAGCCATCAAAATCCATATATACATCAATACATTTGCACATGAAAATCAAGGTTTTTTTCATTAATAAATGCAATGAACCAACCGGAGATGGGGCTACCACGTTCCACCTGAGCCAAGTCTCTCTTCAACCAATCACCCCCGTGCCATTTTCCAAACATGAATGTGGGATCTCATAGAACACATCAATCAAAACTCATCCAGGGCTTCCAAAGGCCACCCACCTCAACCCATCAAACAGTGATTCCACCTCACGGTTGTACATCACCAAAAACCATCTTCAAATTGGTCTCCATCCAAGCCTTCCAGGGCTTCCAGAGCATTTGTCCAACCAAGGCTTCCAGAACTAGTAACTCAACCCATAGCTGATACAGGGCTTCTAGAGAATTTATCCAACCAAGGCTTCCAGGACTAGTAACTCAACCTGCCAAGGGCTTCCAAAGCGTTTGTCCAACTAGGGCTTCCAGGACTAGTAACTCAACCCAAGCTGTTACAGGGCTTCCAAAGTGTTTGTTCAACCAAGGCTTCCAGGACTAGTAACTCAACCCAAGCTATGGAAAAATGAGAACCAACAAAAACAAAGAAATGAAAGTAAACCCCAATCACCATGGCTATCCAAGAAATGGCAAGGCTAGGAAATCCACTGTCAATCCAGGCAATCCTCCATGCCAATGACAGATCATAGCCAAGAAACCACATGCATGCCAAAACTAGTGAATAAATAATACATGCAACTCGATACCTGCAAGCAATCTGATGTAGCTTCTAATGTCGATGCCTTCTTGCACTTTCCTGCTCTTCCTTTGCCTTCCTGCTCCAAGAATCCAAGTATGCCACACCCTTCAAGAGTGCTCCAAGAAAAATCTAAGTAACCAAGAGTATGAGAGAGAGAGAGAGAGAGAAATGAGAGAGATCCAAAACTGAACTAACAAAGTCTTGCCTACTAATCCTCATAAGCCTTTTTATTAATGAGGCCTCTATTTTCTTCATTTTCCATTATTTTCCTTCAATTTCCTCCTCACATGAAAAATGTGACATTTCACCTTCCTTTTCTCCTAATTTCCATTATTTTCATAAATAAATGTGCAAAAATACCTTTTTGCCTCTTTAATGCCTTAGCCATTGCCTTTGCTAATTTCCTTAACCATAAACAACCAAATGAACACCCACTAGGATGTCATTCCCACCATTCAGCTTGGAATACATGTCGTAGTCATCCGTGGTTATTGTTTTTAACATTTATTACATGGAATTTTCACCAGGGCTGTTACAGAACCCTCCCCCTTGGGGGACACCATCCTTGGTGTTCAATCACACATATACCTCAATAACCTGCTAACAAAAGACATAATGTTCATGGAGCTTTATCACCCAACTCAATGCTCAAGACATAACATCATGAAAACATGACAACATACCGCATAGTGGAGCTTTATAACATAGCTCACTATGGTATTTACAATGATCATCCTTCTTAAAAACTCATATGACATCATAACATCATGATAACATAACCACATGATAGCATAATAACATAACACCCATACCGCATAGTGGAGCCTTATAACACATCTTGTTATGGTATTTACATCCATACACGGGTGTACACATAACAACCTCATCAAAATATATAAACCAAAACATATATCGATCATACACTAATCATCACATAGCATCTATCAAAACATCATAAGGAATATATCAAAACATCATATAGCATGTATCAACAAACATAAAGCATGTAACAAATCATCATAAAGCATATATCAACCATCATAAAGCATATATCAATCACCATAAAGCATATACTAAACCAGCATAAATCAAATACTAAACCATCATATAGAAACTACCAAACCACCATAAGAAACCACCAAACCACCATATCAAGCTGCTAATTCTTGTAGTTGATTTCAACTACCCAATCGGGCATGTTCATGATTCATGTACTACGTACATAGCTTCCATCAGTTTTAAAATAAATTAAAATAAATTCACATCATACCTCATTGGTAGCTCATCAATGAGGTACATTTGCAATCCCATTCGCTCCCTGTCACAATAAGTCAAACTAATATATTTGACCAAATCAACATATATAAAGATATCTCATCAGATTAGCTCAAACATAACCATCAAAATCATAAATGACATGTAACCATCATAAATCAAAATCATAGATCACATGTAATCATCATGGTCCAGAATCATAAATCACATGCATACTAAAACC
The DNA here is from genome assembly GCA_031772625.1 of Pinus tabuliformis. Taxonomy (NCBI): domain Eukaryota; kingdom Viridiplantae; phylum Streptophyta; class Pinopsida; order Pinales; family Pinaceae; genus Pinus; species Pinus tabuliformis. The sequence goes on from CM062820.1 coordinate 950,377,145, forward strand.
GAAATACAGTACTGATACTTATCCTTCATCAATCCTTACTTCTACCTTGGTTCTTTCTATAACACATTAGATTGGTTGCCACACCCGACAAACATCCAATTCCTTCTCCTCAACCATGTGCACATATGCATAGTGTGCATCACACACATACGACCACATACGACATGCAACTCCATGCAACACATGCATCTACACCTAACATACAACACATACACCTACACCCAGTGTACAACACAGTGCATCATCTATACCCGATGTGCAATACCACCCAATACATGTAACTACATAGAGCACAACACAATGAGTACGCACGCCATAATACCATGACTACATGATGCACATATATAATACCACATGCCCATAACACAACATCGATGACATGCACACAATACCACATGTACACCAGTACCATACGTACAACATGTACACAGTACCACTGGTACACCGCACCACCTTCACAATGTGTGCAAAGCATCATATGTACATGGCACCACCTGCACAACGTGTACACAATGCAACATGTACACTACACCACTATACAATGTGTACACAATACCACATGTACACAGTACCACACGCACAACATGTACGCAACACCACAAGTACATAGTGCCATATGCACGACATGTACATACCACCACATGCACACAGTGCCACTTGTACAATGTGTACACAACATCACATGCACACGGCACCACTTGTACAATCATGCACACCACATCATATGTACATAGTACCAATGTACCACATGCACGCAACACCACTTGTACATAGCACTGCATATCCAACATATACACAGCATCATCTGCACATGGCATTGCATATCCAACATGCGCATAACACCATTTGCACACAACACTGCATATTCATCATGCACACAATACAATATGTACACAATACCACATATCCAACATGTACATAGCACCATATGCACACACGTCGCATATACGTAATGAAGGCAGTATAACATGTATACAATACCCCATATGCAATATTCGCACAACCCTATTTGTACCATCATGTACATAACATTGCATAAATAACATGTACACATGCTATGTATACATAACACCACAATTCCACACATCATAGATGCAACATTTACAACATATACAACATATGCATAACAGTAGTACCACATATCCAAAACCATATTGTCCTTACCAAGAAACCTTGCTTCCGGTATCTCCATGCTTATCCTAGCATGCCGCAGACCACACTGCTTTCACTTTGTTGATGTATCCTTCAACATTACCTGTTATAACATAGACATATGCATAATACAAGTATACAATATCAAATCATATCCACATGATACTGACCTCGTGTATTTGTCGTGACTATTCTTCCCAATTGATTCATCATAATACCATGAACCTCTTCATGTTTTTCTCCTGCATAAGCAATCATTCCTCCTCAAGAATGATCCTTAACAACCCTGTTAGATAGTAACATAGATACATGGATACATACATACATATATAAATGTTATCATAAAACAATCATGATCATGTCAGGCAATGACATGCATACATACATGTATACATATATATAAACTTCAACATAATCATGATCATAAAATAATTACCATATAACATAAGGTCTAGGTTAAGAGAACTTCCTTATTCATGCACAAGCATTGAGAGAAATAGTTCCCAACATATCCGAAGCATATGATGTCGTTGATCCATTTACTTTACCTTTTTTGGTTACATTTCTTGTGTCTGCACTGCTACTGTCCATTTAGCACAATGGACCCAACCAGTCCAACCAATTGTCATATTCTTACCTTCCACTACACTTACTCATGTACAAAGCTTCATCTAGGTCCTATATCATCAATTGGGTACCACAAATCTCTCCCAATTTCCATAAAATTTCCTCTTTCCCAACCAATTCCCAAGACTCAAAACATAACAAAGGCAAGACAAGAAACAAACAAGAAGAAGACCATAAAAAACCAATAACAACATGAATCTGCAAACAAAGTGGTATGGCCATACACGAGACATAAACAAAGCCACATATCAATCTCAAAAATTCATAAAAGACCAAAAGCACAAGACTAAAAACCAAACACCATGACTCAATCCCCATGGTTCCCAGGGAAAGCTCAACCTGAGCCATCTTCAAGATTTCATGGCAACCTGTCTTGCCATGCAACTCCCTACATCATGCTGCCATAAACACATAACTATCAATGTATAATTAAGCATAATAATACACCAGTTACCTCATATAATTGTGCCAAGAACGCTTCTTAAAACTGAACACATCCATGCCATCTCTCAAGGGACTCCAATCCTTTAACAGATCCATCTCTAGCTAAAGACTAGCTAATATACCTGAGAAGTGCATGTTCATGAATATAACACATATCCACATAATTTCAGACAAAATCAAGGTTAAGAAGGTTTCCTATGTGCAAAGCACTCATTCATTCGAAATTATGGTTTCCAAACATAGCCAAAGGAATTCTTGCCCAATTCCTTTCTTTTACCTTTTTACCTTGTTGGAATTGAGGCTTACTATATGTTGTCACACCACCCAACTGTTAGTTATATAGACACATCAATTATTACTCTGTCATGCTAATACCAAGCATGTTACCCTTCAACTGCTCACACATGTCAAACACTTGTTCCAAATATCAAGACAATCATATCTATTAATTTGAAATCAACGGTTACCAAGACTAAAAATCATGTCATAATCCATAGTCAACTCATAGTCATCAGTCATAATACTACAACTATCCCCTACTATACTCAAGTACATATCAACTGTCTCAAGACATATATTTTAGTACAATCATCTTAAAGCAAAATCATTTGAACACATACTCATATTAAGCAATTCATCAATCATTCAACCACTTGCAAACATACCATGTAAAATAAATCAATTAGACGACATAATAGGCACCAAACACTCAAATATCACATAGACGACATAATCAACTGTGAAACACCAAATATGATACATAAGCAAACTCATACCATAGTGTACCTTAGGGAGGCTATCTTATCTGCATAATCAATCTAGTTAGTGAGATATAACTTTACAACATGTCAACATAATTAATGATATCCATAACAATAACTAATTAACATGTTCATATTACAAGCTCATAAGAATTTGTCGGACAATAGACGGTAAGAAATGGCATTGCTCCAGAGACGTCGTTCCAGACCAAAAGTACTGCGAACGCCACATGAATAGGGCCCCCCTCTCGGAACGAAAGAATATGGATGAGATAGGTAGGTTCTGTAAAAAATAAAGCTTTATTTGAAGCTGGCAGGCATTTTATGTTATGGCATTTGCGCCGAGAGATTTGACGTCGTTACATGCCTGCAAGACAGAAGCATAGGTAGCATAGGTATCAACATTGGCAATGCGGATTCCCAATGGAAACGGTGTGGATAAAATGTTCACATTGTTAGGATGAGAAGTCTGATGTGACGTTTGAGTGGTCTTTTCATTCAGAGTGATAGCAGCAGCAGGAGCAGGAAGGGTGTGAACATGAAGATAAAGGAGAAAGCAGAAATAACTGTGTTTGTGATCTATTAAATTGAAACAAGCGTGATTATGTAAGACCGCCCTCAATTCCATTTATGGCACCAAAACCATGGTGTTTTCGCAGGAAAAAAGAAAGGATATCAGTTATCTGGTGGAGCAGGCCAGTATTATGCACCACCCCACAACATTAGAAGAGAGTTTTTGGAGTTGGAAACACGAACCCCGAAGCATGTAACGGTGTAATGGCATTGTTATTCACGTATGTATTGTGTTTTTCTTTTGGGTTAATTATGGTGAATTGCTAACACACAACGTTGATTAGGTTTTAGATGAAACCTTCATACGAGGTCATTACGGTTCTGAATCCATTTTAATTTGGGAATTACCAAGTGTTTTAAGGGATTTTATTTTTACTAAACGTTTAGTAAATCTAGAATTAGAATTAAAATAGATTTAAGCTGATTTTATAATTAATTATAATTATATTTATTAATTTTATATTTTATTATATTTTTAATTTTAGTTTTACTAATTTTATTAATGGAAAATGTTTATTCATAATTATAATTATCAATTTTTTATTTTTATTTTGACCCAATTAAAATGTTTACAAAATATTACTATATTTATATATATTGGGTTGGAAAGCATCTTTTCTAGATAAGTACTTTTTAACTTTTTATTATTTTTTAATTGACCTTACATATAAAAGTTTATAAACATTTACAACACTACAACATTTTCCCATACTTTTTTGCTTTTAAATTTAATTATAAAATGTTATAAAATAAAATATTTACGCCCTAAGGCGTTTCCCTCTGAAATCAACTCCCCTCCTTGCCTACGTGTCATTTTGTGCACCATACAATTAGATGTTAAACGATTACACAAACTTCAAGCGTTAGATCAATGGCAAGGGGAAGGCACACGGACGAAATGGAAGCGGGACTAGGAATGCATGTTGTCAGAACAGCAGTACGTCCTCCCTTCAGTCCAGTGCAGTGGAAGGAACTGGAAGGCCAGGCATTTGATTTTAAAGTACATGATGGCTTGTGTCCCTGTGCCGCCTGAGATTATTGTTCCTATTCAGAAAAGTTTGTTTTCTCTTCACCAAAGATCTCCTCAGCTTCCTCCTCATTATCATCTTCCTCCCCCACACCTAAGTGCAATAGTCAAGTTTATTATAATGGAAGCGAGACTAGGAATGCATGTTGTCAGAACAACAATACATCCTCCCTTCAGTCCAGTGCAGTGGCAGGAACTGGAACACCAGGCGTTTGATTTTCAAGTACATGATGGCCTATGTCCCCGTCTCGCCTGAGATTATCGTTCCTATTCAGAAAAGTTTGTTTTCTCTTCGCCAAAGATCTCCTCAGCTTCCTCCTCGTCATCATCTTCCTCCCCCACCCCTAAGTGCAATAGTCAAGTTTATTATAGGTAGGTTCTGTAAAAAATAAAGCTTTATTTGAAGCTTATAGGCATTTTATGTTATGGCATTCGCGCCGTGGAGTTCATTCCACATGGGATTCGCTTGCAACATGGATACAGAACCCGGAAGATGTCGGACAATAGACGGTAAGAAATGGCATTGCTCCAGAGACGTCGTTCCAGACCAAAAGTACTGCAAACGCCACATGAATATCCCCCCCCCCCCCTCGACACGAAAGAATATGGATGCGATAGGTAGGTTCTGTAAAAAATAAATCTTTATTTGACGCTGGTAGGCATTTTATGTTATGGTATTCATGCCGTCGAGTTCGTTCCACATGGGATTTGCTGGCAACATGGATAGAGAACCCAGAAGATGTCAGACAATAGACGGTAAGAAATGGCATTGCTCCAGAGACATCATTCCAGACCAAAAGTACTGTGAATGCCACATGAATAGCCCCCCCCCCTCTCGGCACGAAAGAATATGGATGCAATAGGCAGGTTCTGTAAAAAATAAAGCTTTATTTGAAGCTGACAGGCATTTATGTTATGGCATTCGCGCCGTGGAGTTCGTTCCACATGGGATTCACTAGCAACATGGATACAGAACCCGGAAGATGTCGAATAATAGAGATCATACCCTGTATAGAATTCTGGTTTTGTAAAACACTTCCAGGGCTTGCATCACGTTTTGAATTGGATTACATTCTGTCAACAATTGTGATTTGTAAACTTTACTATTCAGTTGACAATCCACATGTCTGATAATCATTACCATGGAGGAAGATAAATGGTACAAGATTCATGTTGGGACCTCTCAAGGGAATAATATCAACTCCAACACTTTGTATTACTGATAGTCACTAGACTCTAATAACCATTACCTTGGAAAAGAGAAACAGTCTAGGATTCATGTTGGGACCTCACAAAGGAGTAAGTCATTGAAGTGGAGGTTGGATTCACAATCACTACATGGTACCTTCGCAAACAATGCCTAAGTTAATTTGGGCTGCCAGGATTTGTAATACATTTTTATTTGGGAATTGAAATGGGTCAACATGCAATCAAGGTCTGAATCACTGATTCACATTTGCTGGAGAATGATAATATAGAAGTCAAACTGCCAACCACCACTGTAAGCTCATAAATAGCATCGAAGGTATTTTGTCTGGAGGATTAATAGAAGTCAAACTGCCAACCAACGTTGGAAGCTCATGTATTGCATCAAAGGTGGCTTATTTAACTGTGGAATTCCTTCTTAACGTTCCAAAGTTTTCTACAGTTTCAATAGTTCCTAAAGTATAATTTGCCATAAATTATAAAGGAAGCATGTCTTACTGGCTCTTGGGAATATGTTGTGTAGTGGCATTATGGCATCGTCTGTGTTGTTCAAGTTTCTCCTGTGTAAATAATTGAATTGCTTCTAGATTTTTTGTGCACTGATTATTGCAGCCTATAGATGCACCATAAAACAAGTTACAACAAATATAAAGCAGAAGAGTGTTTTGCCTTCACACAACTGTTGTGTAAACATCGAGCCAAAAAACCATGCCAAGCCCCAGACATCCATACAAGTTGAAAAGAAATAGGGCTTTTTGATAACACAATAAAGCTCAAGGAAAAAAATACTACCATATATTTCTATATTTTCAATCAATACATGGTAATATAAAATTCAGGCTTCAACAAATAATTTGGGCCTTGGATCTTCAGACAATACACTCTAAGCATATTTATCCAACTTCGTTTTTTTCTTGAATCAGGCGGCAGTAACACTAAGCTACATTGAGTTAACAACAACAAAATTTTAAATTGAGTAACACACATTCCAAGTTAGCCCAAGGCCTTGTGCAGCAATTATCCCTAAATTACCCCTTTCTAACAAGAGGCAAACAACTAATAATGTTTATCAGGGATAGCAAAACGTATGAAATACATCAACTAAAACATGCAAGATAAATATACTGAATGTTAGATTTTTTGTTAATCTTCACATATCCTCTGGACCTGCATCTCCTAGAAAGCAAGGTTTTGTCTTACTGTCTATGTAAGGACAGCTGAATAGTACTTTAGGAAGGTTAACTGACCCTTGCTTTATGAATAGCCCTTTAGGAAGAAAAAATAAATTTAGCCTTTATCTATAGAGAAGTATTGAATACATTTAATTAAATAATAAAAAAAATATATAATGAGGCAAAAAAACTGTCACAAAAAAACAGACAGAGGAGAATGCAATAGAGAAGACAGCATGATAATCAGGCAACAACTTTAATAGATAAATTGTAGTCACACTCTGTAAGTGTGGGAGAATTCCAGATAATGTAAGGTTGACTCATGCATTTTATTTCCCAAGCACTGCAATTCTCTATCGTATATTTTACTCTCTAATATTTGTCCACTGTGAATACATCATTCTTTCTGCTAAAATTAAAATATTTCAGTGGATGGTATGTCTTTTATTTGTTGTACATTCATGCCTTAAGAAATAAATTTGATTCCAATTGCTGAGCACTCTAGTGTTGCGAACACAAGTTCAATATCTCTTTTTGATTACTCGAATTTTTTCCAATATTTGATACCAAAGCTAATGGTCTGTTCATAAGGAAGGCTAGACTTTAATTTTCAGGTTGGTTACCTATTTGAAAAGGAGCAAGCAATACAACAAACACCCATGCAAATTAGAAGTCTCAAAGTACACCAGAACCATGGTTGTAGCTAGCTTGACTTTCTTCTTTGTCTAAAACAGATATGGTTGTAAAATTTAACAGCATGGGATTTCATTTGGAAGTTGCAAATGGGAATTCCATTATTGAACAAGATCATTTAGCGTTCTGGAATAAGATGAAGTCAAACATACCATATGAACTGCAAGAATCAACAAATGGGAAACTAATAATCACAGGACTCTTACTTGTAGCATTTTGAGCATTAATGATCAAATGACTCATATCAGCAGTGCCAAAACACCAAAAGAAAAATGGGGCACACGTGTGTGAAAATAATTTTGTAACAGTGAGATTTGTCTGAGGGAACTTCACCAAATAAAGAGGAGGCTCCTAATATGTAGCCAAACACAACAATCAATTGAAATTCAAGTTATTTAACATTTATGTATATCAAGTTGTCATCCTAAGATATAGCTAAGTAAGTTTTCACAAATAAAGATGACAACATAAGATGTGGCCAACAACATCAATCACTTCAAAAAATTGTTAGAGATGTTAGCACTTGTTGAGGCACCAATTCAAAATGTACATGCAGTCATCGCCTTGCTTGCATTACTATCCTAACCTTATGACAGTCTGGTCACTTCATTTGACATAGCCCAGATCGCCATAATAATGCAAGAGAAGACATGAAAGAAATATTCAAGGTTGATAACAAAAATCAAAGTTTTCTTTCAGCAAGTAAGAACAAGAAGTTTGAGAAAAAGGTTGTTGATCTGACACGAAAATGAGATTCACTTGAAATTATATTTTTTGTTGCTAAAATAGCAAGGTATAATTCATTTATTGCAGAAAGCAATGGAAAAACACCAAAGGAGCATTGGCAAATGTTTTCAGTTGAAAAGGAGGATAAAGCAAATGTGGCAACATACTTCAGGCATTCTGAGCCTACTACTTACATCAATGCTCCACCAGTTGGCGCCCTTGCATTTTTCCGTGGTCATCCTTCCTAGCAAGCATGTGAAAATTAATGTGCACCAAATTCCTCTCACAGAATTGAATATATTTGTACTCAAAATCTCACCCCAATGAAAAGCCCAAATAAACTATGCACCTGGCAAAGTGCACAGGTAGGCACAGTGGATGCAGGAAGCTTGCAATGGCAGTGGTTTAGGATTATCTGATTTTCATGGCCTCCATGGCTAAGTGGGTAGTACACAATCAAGCACACTGGATATAGGAGCTTGAGTTTGCAATTGTAATGGCGGTGGTTTATTGTATTTTTTCAACAAAAAAAATTGTGTTTGGAGCAGTTTTCAGATATATATAAGTTTGCTTGAGATTGGACTGCGTTTGGAGCAATTTTCAGATATATATAATTTTCTTTGAGATTAGACCTCCCTACTTAACTATTAACCATTAAACCACGTCCTAAAAACTATTGAAGATGTCTGAATGGCTAAGTGGTTCGTTATAAATCTGGTAACTGATTACGATGTAATGGGAAAACACCTTCAGCATCGCTCGAACCTACGCCCAAATGGAGACCTTGAATGTATCTGTTCCGCCAGACGGTAGGAGCTGCCAATGCAGATAATTTATAGCAGCACGAGGTGGGATTTGTATGCATGGGCCTTCCGGGTGGCCACCAAAATGGTGGATGTCTTTGTTCACATAGTATAGTTTACCTTACGCCTAGGGCACAGCCTGTCGGGATTCAACACCACGAGCGGACCTGTGAGGTGAGAGAGCACCGTGAGCAGGAGAAACGAATGCTCGAGAGGGTTGCAGAGGACTTGTTTCAATTGTGTGAATGGAGCAAATGAATGTTTGGTGCGAGGGATCATTTGAAATTGCGCAGGTGTTGGTTGCCAGCACAGCGGGTGCCAGCTCGGAGGTGGTGGGTCACCCGTTCCGGGAAAAAATTGCCGTCGAGCTCCTTGAGAAATGATGGATGGTATGGGCATGTGTGTATGGTGAGGCCGCTATCGGGTGCATTAAATGCCCAATAGGAAGCAGGTTATCTCTTGCCATGGTCCTTGCCTTTTCTTTATCTTTGTTTTTTGTCTTTCAACAGGGGACAAAGAATCATTAATTTGTTTTCATTATAGCATGGTCCTTTGCCTTTTCTTGATCTTTTTTTCCTCTTTCAACACTTGTCAAAGAAGCATTAATTTGTTTTCATTATAGCATGGTTCTTTCCTTTTTTTAATCTCTTTTTTTGTCTTTCAATAGTTGTCAAAGAAACATTAATTAGTGTGATATGCTAGAAGCATTAATTAGTGTTATATGCTATCGATTGCTATCGATTGCCTTACATAGTGTTATATGTTATCTATTGCCTTACGGCGTATTCTTTGCAACATCTGGTGCAAATGCTAGTACTACAACTATCCCCTACTATACTCAAGTACATATCAACTGTCTCAAGACATATATTTTAGTACAATCATCTTAAAACAAAATCATTTGAACACATACTCATATTAATCAATTCATCAATCATTCAACCACTTGCAAACATACCATGTAAAATAAATCAATTAGACGACATAATAGGCACCAAACACTCAAATATCACATAGACAACATAATCAACTATGAAACACCAAATATGATACATAAGCAAACTCATACCATAGTGTACCTCAGGGATGCTATCTTATCTGCATAATCAATCTAGTTAGTGAGATATAACTTTACAACATGTCAACATAAATAATGATATCCATAACAATAACTAATTAACATGTTCATATTACAAGCTCATAAGAATTTGTTGTTCATGCATAATAATCACATATGTACGATCAGTCTAGATTAGTACTACACCATATCAAAAGTATGCCAACTCATACCTGAGTATCGCAACCATAACCATCTGCATAGCTCAAACTAGGTTAATGCAATACATATAACATCAAGATCTTCAATGCAATAAACATAACCATCACACATATGACCAATCCAAATTATGGCATCAAGATCTCAATGAAATAACTCTAATCATCAAGTTAATATCATATAACAACAATAAGCCCTATATCATGCTCATAAAAAACATAAAACCGAATTATCAAGTTAATTGTCATATAACAATCAACAAGTTAACCTATAACATACTCATCAACAACATATACCATAATCATCGGGTTATCCAATATAAAACAATAATAGCAATACATACAACTACAGGTTACTATCATTCTTGACTATCTGACACATGTGCATATAACTACACTAATCAACCAACAGCTATCATGAATGTAACCATAACATCAAAAGACATGTACATAAACCTAATGTATATAAACCCAATGCATATAAAAATCCTTAACTTACATACCTTCATGTCGAACATACAATACATGTTTGACGATATGATCTTACCCCAATGTCCATTGCTGCAACATCATTATGATAATCTGCATCTCCTGCTCTATCTCGACCAACACATTAACATCATAGCAACCAATAGCATCATGATGACCTAAATTGCATACCATGACTTCACAAGGCATGTTTGACCTACTGTTCATGTATACTGTAACCAAGACCATACATGCATAGCAACTATATGTATACATATAACAAACGAGTACCAAACCATACACACATCACTCTAGCTAGAGTCCTGTCATCAAAGCATGACCATATCGACTACACAAACCATGACCTTATGCATGACAACAACCATTACTCCGTTGTACACATTGCCACATGCAACCAACAATATGCATAAGCAATGCCAAATTAACTACACCTATGCATAAATGCATGTATTCGAACATAAGTGATCAAATCTTGTAATCAACCTACAAGACTGATACATGTAATCCAAAATATTCAAAAATGTAACCTAACATACAAGGATGTAAGTAGGTATCATGAAATCAACATGTAAGCGACATATAATCCATACACAGTAAGTCAAATCTTCCAAAAATCAAGACATTGTGTCTATTAATTTGAAATCAGCATTCACAAATACTAACAACCTATAAACATACCCCTTACTATCCATGGTCCACACTAAGGTAGAAGGAGGAAGCTACCATAATGGCTTGATCTCCAATGTCCAATTATGGAAATGGGATCTCCAAAGCTCTACTAAATTTAACCACACTTGAAAAGAAATTTATTTTCATTTCTCATACATTTGTATGAGACTAAGTCAAAAACATTTCAGTTATTCCACTTATAACATAATAACTAAAAACATGCCACTTTTCCATTTCCTTACATGCAAATTTCAAATTCTCTGCATGCAACCTTTCAAATTCCTTACATGCAACTCTTCAAATTATTTGCATGAAAATAGGCATAGATCAACTACATCCATATTATCATACTACAATACTATCCCATCCAAGAAAAATAACATTTTCTTCAAACAATTACCATACTTTTACATTTTCCACAAACAACTACTCTACTATTACATTTGCATGTAAGCATTTATTCAAACACTTTACACGCAAACTAATATAGAAAACTATTTGCATACAAGTAAGAATATATCAACTTTAGAAATACTATTACACATAAATACTATCCCCAACCACAAACAACATACTCATTGGGGCATTTTATCAAACAATTTGTATGCAATTAATCATTGAACCATTTAAGCATTTCATCAAATACTTTGATGCAAACTAATATAGCGAATGATTCAATACATATATCCTAAACTGTAGTAGTACAAGTTATGGAAACCAAACCATATTTTCAGTGGAATTATCCCTCACTATGGTTCAAGTTTCAACTTCTGGGATTTCATAGATGAAAAGTTATAACAAAATACCAACACAATCCTATTTGGTGCACAATTCTAGGAGTATCCAGAAAGCTTGACTTACATTGGTCATATCTCGTAAAATATAGCGAATAAATTTCTGAAATCTTTATCACGATATAAGCATGATTCCTCTCATTGTGGGAAAAATTTTAGCTCCTAAGAGTGCCCAGAATAAAATTTATAACAAAATTTTCAGCGTGACTTGTTTGAGACCTGATTTTAGGAGCATTCAGAAGGTTCGACTCCCTCTGCTCATATATCCTAAAATATTACGACCCAATATCTGAAATTTCTACCACATAATCATTGGTATTTTCCCTCAATGTGGATGATTTTTCAGCTTCTGAAAGCCTACAGAAGAAGATTTATTGCAGAAATTCCAACCTGACTTGTTTAAAGGTGCATTCAGGAAGGTCATCTTCCTTAGATCATAATTCCTAAATTATTGTGAACCAATATCTGAAATTTTTACCACATTATAAATAGTATTTACCTTCAATTTGGACAAATTTTTGACTTCTAATATTCCACAGAAGAAAAGTTATAACATATATGATAGAAAGGTCTAAAACTTAACCTTTGTTCTTCATTTTACCTATGATAGAGCCCATCCAGTGCAAGTGTTTGAACCATGCTCTGATACCACTCTGCAACAACCTCCGGGGTAAATGTGCATAAAAAAAACATAATAGGAACATATATACAATAAACATATCAGCCATCAAAATCCATATATACATCAGTACATTTTCACATGAAAATCAAGGGAATGAATTTTTGCATTAAGAAATGCAATGAACCAACCGGAGATGGGACTACCACGTTCCACCCAACCATAGATTGGCTGAGCCAAGTCTCTCTTCAACCAATCACCCTCGTTCCATATTCCAAACATGAATGTGGGATCTCATAGAACACATCAATCAAAACTCATCCAGGGCTTCCAGTGGCCACCCACATCAACCCATCAAACAGTGATTCCACCTCACGGTCGGACATCACCAAAAACCATCTTCAGATTGGTCTCCATCCAATACTTCCAAGGCTTCCAAAGCATTTGTCCAACCAAGGCTTCCAGAACTAGTAACTCAACCCACAACTTATACAGGGCTTCCAGAGAATTTATCCAACCAAGGCTTCCAGGACTAGTAATTCAACCCGCCAAGGGCTTCCAAAGCGTTTGTCCAACCAGGGCTTCCAGGACTAGTAACTCAACCCAAGCTGTTAAAGGGCTTCCAAAGTGTTTGTTCAACCAGGGCTTCCAGGACTAGTAACTCAACCCAAGCTATGGAAAAATGAGAACCAACAAAAACAAAGAAATGAAAGTAAACCCCAATCACCATGGCTATCCAAGAAACGGCAAGGCTAGGAAATCCATTATCGATCCAGGCAATCCTCCATGCCAATGACAGATCATAACCAAGAAACCACATGCATGTGACATGCATGCCAAAACTAGTGAATAAAGCATACATGCAACTTGATACCTACAAGCAATCTGATGTAGCTTCTAATGTCGATGCCTTCTTGCACTTTCCTACTCTTCCTTTTCCTTCCTGCTCCAAGAATCCAAGTATGCCACACCCTTCAAGAGTGCTCCAAGAAAACTCTAAGTAACCAAGAGTATGAGAGAGAGAGAGAGAAATGAGAGAGCTCCAAAACTAAACTAACAAAGTCTTTCCTACTAATCCTCATAAGCCTTTTTATTAATGAGGCCTCTATTTTCTTCATTTTCCATTATTTTCCTTCAATTTCCTCCTCACATGCAAAATGTGACCTTTCACCTTCCTTTCGTCCTAATTTCTATTATTTTCATAAATAAATGTGCCAAAATACCTGTTTGCCTCTTTAATGCCTTAGCCATTGCCTTTTCCAATTTCCTTAACCAAAAACAACCAAATGAACACCCACTAGGATGTCTTTCCCACCATTCAGCTTTGAATACATGTCCTAGTCATCCGTGGTTATTGTTTTTAACATTTATTACATGGAATTTTCACCAAGGCTATTACAATAAGAGAGAAACACACATGTACTTTCGAATTAGAAAGTAAGTCAACGTTGTGAAATGTTCAATTACAATATGTATCAAGGTTTTTTCACTGAAAGGGAAAAGAAAGTGAGCCTTTGGAAGAAAAGTAATAGTAACATCCTAATAAAGACACACACACATACATTTGAAAGAATCGTTAACTATATAGCGAAATAGTTCACATAAACTTAATGATCATTACAGCAAATACAACACACATTCAACAAGTAGTTCAATCTATTTAGTACATAAGAACATAAACATATACTACAAATATCTAAAGAATAATATTACAACATTCACGATATATGCATGAAATTATTTTGGAGTCGATGAGCTTCTATTATTAAGCAAAAGTTCCAATATTATTAGTTATAATGAGACACAACTAGCTCCAATAATGGAGTAGTAAGCCACTACTTGCCCCTTACAAGAACAAATTTCCTCTTGAACGCCTAGTTTGAGAAGCCAAGGTGAAAAGTCCCTTCCTTGAGTAATGTGGATTCTTTTATAACGAGAGGGATGGCCTTTCATATCCATATGACTTTTGAACTACCCTCATAACTCTTGGACTACTAATATGACCTTTGGACTTCCACAAGACTTTTGGGATTTTCCTAGTGACTCTTTTGTCCATATATGACTCTTGGACATCCAAATATTTACATTTACAATATTTTCCCAAAATAAATAATCATTTTCCTCATCATCATATTGTGACAACAACTAGAGAAGTAATTGAAGTTTATGACTTGGAGTCTGGCAACTTGTAACAAGAAGTTCTTTGAGAAGTGTCAACACTGTCACTAAGTCTTCAATACTTTGTACATAGATTACACTGTGATTTATTTATACCCTCCAAAGGGCCTGGACATGTTTTGGAGTCTTCATGGATCACTTTGATCATCATAATCCAACATTCCTTCAACTATCACCAAAAGGTTCCTTTGTGCCCTTGTCTTCAACAATGCCTTCTTGGATTTCTTCCCTTTATAAATATCCTAAAACATATTTTGCCATGCTTACTCACAACACTTGTAGGTAAGGATCACTCATGGAAAGAAAACATCAATAGACAAATCTCCTACTGTACTATGATTCATGTAATGTTCCAACTATGGATCAACAATATTCCAGGAAAAGGGAAGAGGACCTTCCGGGTTCAGAGCTCACTTGTAAGAGACAGGGAGGCAAGATTGTGCCATTCGCAGCTCTGGAAGAGGAGGAGGCAGGGTGAGCGTAGAGCGCAATTGCAAGAGGCAAGGGTGTAAGGTCTGCTCACTAAAACTACACCATGTACTAAGGAGGAAGACCAGGGCCATGTACATAAGTGATATGACGACACTTAGGAAGGGACACATACACTTGTAATATGTGTGGAAACATAAAATGACACTTGGCTATGTTTAAATTTTGGAGCCTACCTATCATCATGTGAAGGTTTACAAGTGTATTATTTGAAATTTACTTTGTGGTATGATATATGCATGATACTATGGTTTGAAAAGTATCTCAAATGGTGAGATATAGTTTCGGGCTTTTATTGAATGGTCAAAGAATGTTGGAAGACAAGAAGAATACATATGGAAGCTAATTGTTATCTACTATGATTTCTTGAATGAGAAAAAAATGGAGGAAGAATATATTCCAACCTGATTGGTCGAGATCAAGTACCACTACTTTCATGATGTAGTGTAGAAGGGAGCAGTGAAGCTCCATTATATTTCTATTGATGAGTAGATAGTTGATATTGCAATGAAGCCTTTGTCCTGGATGAAGTTTTTGTACTTCAGGGATAAGATGCTACACTATAAATATTGTTTGAACGAGAAAGAATTGACAATGGGGTCATTATACAACATAAAAGGAAGAAATAATTTTAAAGATGTAGAACCTCTAAAATTGAGAAGCTCAAACCCTACGACAAAGACAAAGCAATCAATATGCTACCAAAGTAATGAGATTAACACAGAAAAGTAAACACATTCGTAGAGGAGTAATCAAGTCAATCACTAAATCAAATGGAAATCAACTAAACATATGAACATTTCACCATAAACAAGAAACATGAAGTCACAATATTGGCACTTGAGACAAAGTGTCGAGTAAGAGAACTATTGTATATCACAACCTAAAGAAATTTCAGAGACGGGTAGCATGAATATTAGTGTTAGAATGAGTCTTTGCATGGAGTTTATTTTCAAGGAGAATGAAAATAGATGAAAGGTAATGTAGATAATCTCAATGTAATGATTATGGGAACATAGGAATAACAGACAGAGGTAGAGGATAGAGATAATAGAGGTAGAATGGATAGAGGTGGAACATATAGGAATATAGTGACAAAATAGACAGAGTGTTAGAATATCAAGTGTTAAATGTAATGTAGAGAATACAGACCAAGGCGATAGATGGATGGGTCATGCCAGGTTGTGACAGGTTGTGCTAGATGGAGTCTACAAGTAACACACAAAGAACCAAGCACAGTTCAGTATAACACACACATTGAAATTTGACATTTCATAGTTCACTTCATAATACACAATTTTTTTCGATAGGTATCAAAGTGAATGCATAAAATGTTTATGAACTATTCACTTTTGGAACTTGTGTTGGTGTGTCAAAGCTTGATAATAGGTTACACATACAATGCATGTTATTTCAATAGCGATGGTGTAAATAAAAAAGTTGTAGTGTGTGGAGGTAGAAAACATTTGAGAAAATGGAGATCTCATGTTGATCTAGTTGAAGTCAATTGGAAGATTGTATAGAACTGATGTGATTGGATGAATCTCAAGTAGTAATATTTAGGAGAGCACCTTTGAAAGGAGACCGAATGAAGTGCAATTTGACCTCTGAATATTAATAGTATCCAGTGCATTGATTTGTAAATTTTTTATGTTTTCGATTGATCAAGAGTGTTTCGATCATAACTTGATGGTGCAAATAACAAGAAACAAGAGCATAGGACATAGTAGATCAATCTAAGAAAAATTGTATCCCTGTGAAAGAAGTTGAGACCAAAGACTTTGTTACAAGTCTCAAGATGGACTGACACTAGGATTGGATATTCAATTTGTAACTATGTTTCAGGATTGACATTGATTGTTGCATATACTGACGACCATGTAAAGAGCTATGAATCACTTGACACATTGGATTTAAAGAGATGGAAACTTCAAGTTGAATTTCAAAATGTAAGTAATGCAGTTGAGAGATTTGGAAAATGTTCATGTTTGATAGTCATCATTACTTGAAATTACCATGTAAGTGTTATTCAATAGTTTTCATTTATTTTAGGCCTCAACTCGAATATACCACTGTTCAATTGTCACGCCTTCATTTTTTTAAATTTTACATCACTTTTTGCTCTGAATTCCTTCATGTTTTCACTTCGTTCCTAGAATTACTATCGTCATATTGTGCATTATAAGGTAAGTATTTACTATTTAACATGTTTCCCCTGTTTTAACAAGATTTAACATTAAAATCACCATTAAAGATAATTTGTGTGTATGTAGGTTCTTCCTGCACCATTATGTGGTTCTGCCTGCACTAAAGAGCAACCAATTTGGGGATTCAACATCTCAACACACTTTCAGGGAAAATAAGGAGGGTTTTTGTTGAAAATGATGTTTTAACACCTCCACATGAGTTAGAATGCACCAAGGTTGCACACATTAGTTTCTAGAAGTAAATTGACGAATCAGCCCCAAAATTCGCATAGTTTTCAAACTGCCGACTTTTTCCTCAATATCCGAGCATATGAAAGCGAAACTCGAAATTATGGAACACGAGTTTTGTTCCCAGTATATGAAATTGACCAAGCCTCAACACGTTTTCCAAAATTCACCACCATTTGGGAGATACATAGGGTTCTTTAAAGAAGATTTGTAAACAAATGCAAATTTTCCAGAATTCTAGGATCTTGTCTAGGTTTGGAGAAAATGGAATTTTTCAGTTTCTCATGCACAAGACCTCAATTTCTTGGTTTGGAATATGGCTACAATAGACTTCCATGAATGGAAAACTATTGGATATTCATTTATCTTATTTTGTAATTAGTTTGTAATGTAGTTTTTTATTTATTTTTATATATAAACAAGGTTGTGGGTTCAAGCCTACCTAACAAATAAGCCATTCAATACAGTGATGTTGTTGAATTGAGTTTTGGAGTTCATCCCCCCCTGTTCAACTGGATTTTGAGCTTCTTCCCTAAGATGTAATGACTAAACTTGTATTTTTAATACAAGCATTAATGTCAGGTTCTTCTTCTCACTTTTTATGTGCATTTTATGATAATTTCTTCTTTGTATTTTTTTTATTTTAAAGAGGGTGTGAGCTGGACTGATAGGGCCCACCAGACCGGCTCAACATCCCTCTAGCTTTGTATTCATTGTGTGGTTTGCATATCTTCTCCTTTGGTGTTCATATCATGGTAACAATTGTGTGTTAACATTAAAATCTTTTGTTGGTTTGATATATTTGTGAATGATCTTCTCACTCTGTTTTCTCTTTATATATTTGCTCATACTTTGTTTTTCCTTTATATATGTTTGCTCAATATTTCAAACACAATTGGTTTGGAGAGTGAAAACATTTTCCTCCTCTGTTACTATTTGAATATACAGTCCAAGACTTTTGAAATCTTATTGTTGTGTTGAAACTTGGGGATTGTAACATGTTAACAAAGACCTCCAGGATCTCTAATGAATTGACAATCTTATTATGCTTGCCTAGTGATGAAACTTGATTCATAATCATTTGAAGCTTGTTAACAGTGACAAACCTCAATCATTGAATAAACTTAGAAAGGACTTGGACTGTTGTTGAATGTAATATAAACTTTGAAATTATTTCAACTAGTGGAGGAGAATAGTTTCAATTCTAAGGTATTTGTTGGCATTCGAGTGGAGGTTTCTCCTAAGTTGCCTTGTAAATATAATTGTGAATCAGAGGATATTTATTGGAATGAGTTGATAATCAGATTTATGTTAAGTAAAGGATTACATTTATTTAATTTGAATCTTCTTGTAATCTTAATAAACTTAGTGGCTTGAGGTAGTTATTTTTCAAAACATTTTTGGTTTCCTTAATGTGGTAACAAGGTATGGTTATTTGAGTTTGTTTTATTTAATGATTATTATCTTTGGTCACTATATATGATATAGATGTGTGCTCGGATGATTATGTAGTGATCTAGATTTGAGAGACCATGCACTCAGGATGATTAACACACACTAAGTTTAGGAATAGCATCAAAGAAGGAAAACTAGTATCTCTAGATCTGTTGGCCATTGCTTAATGGTTTTATACAAGATACTCTATTTTATTTTACAAAAAGGTGTGGTCACTATGGATTTCTTTTTTTCTCAAGTTTGGTTAGAAAATAATCACTTGTTGAAGCATGTTTTGAAGCTTAGGAAAGACAATAGTTTAAATGATTTTGCTTGTGCACATAGTAGTTGCTTCTTTGATTGATATACTTGGTTTTCACACAACAATTATTTCCATAATTAATCAATTTGATGTTATTCAATAGCAGAGTTGAGTCACATCTTAATATTTAGAGTGGAGTGATCTTAATTATTTTGCTTGCACATAGAATTGAGAGGAAATAGTATTTAGTGCAATAACATGAATAAAGGTTTCATTTTGATTTAAGAGTCTTGTTTGGCATTAGTAGAGCTTGGATTTTTTAAGGTTTAGACAATATTTACATTCAATTGGTTGATGCTTATGTTTCTAAGTTGATCAATAGTTAGGGTTTGATCTTTAATTTCTAGTAATTAGGGTTTCTCTCTTTTATTGCTAATAATTAGGGTTTTCTTTCAAAGGTTGGAGATTTGTAGGATTGGTGTTTGTAGAATTTATGTTTTTTCTTCTAATGAATGTTTTCAGTGCAGGATTAGAACAAGGATTATCTAGTACATGAATTTGAAGGTGTGAGCAGTTTCTAGATCAACATTTGAAGGTCCTTCTTTGGCATTTCTAGTGATGCATCTCAAAATCCACATACCATAGATCAAAATTAAATGTTGGTCCATTAATATGCCATATACTACATCCAACATTTTGGCACCTTTTCCTGGGAAGCGCTTAGGGGATTGATATTGGTAACCCGCTCCAATTTGGTTTGTCCTTTACCTAATTTTTTTGCAAGCTTTTGTTTCTTTCTTGCACACTATGTTTTCATTTCTAGGGTGCTTTAATAACCCACCCATATATAATTATCCACGTGCTGATAGAATATACTAGTTGACTTATTTAGAATAGAAAGTGGTATTTCAAAGAATCTTTCAATGAGGAGTTTTGATGTTGTTGTAGAGATATACAAATGATCCAATGATGAACTTACAAGTGCAAAAGTAAGTATTTTCTTGAAAATCTTGAAAATGATTTTATTTGTTCTCTTATTTCACAATTGGATGATTTGCAAGAAAGAAGTACTTCCTCGGAAAGTTCCCACTTAGCAGTTTGAAACTTTACAAAATTTGTGAGGAGGATCATTAACCAAAACATTAACCATCATTTCCAGGATTACTAAAGGTGCTCAGGAAATCAAGAAAGGAATTAAATCAATTTCTAGGTATAACTCAAGTCCCATCATCTTTTAATACTTGTACTAATGGTTATTCTCCTCAACGGGTTCCTCAACATGTTTATAATCCTACAATTTTATGGCAAACTTTAAGTCTTTCTCTGAGTGAACATCCTAACGGTTTTCCACAATGGCCCTCTCCATGACCCTCTTCTTTGAGTCATATATCCCCATGGCCTCAAGAATGGTTTAGATCCTTTTCCCTAGGGCGGTATTTCATGTAAAATAAATTACCTAAACAACAACAAAAAATCACAATTTACACTCAATGCACCCTCAAGTTATCATCCTTCATGGTCCCAACTACATGTGCAACCTTACCCTAATCCATATCCTACTCCATAACCTAGCCCTCATCCAAACCCTAATCCATACCTTAATCCAAACCCTATACCTATCCCTAATCCATACCCTAGCCCTCATCCAAACCATAGTCCATACCTTAATCCAAACCCTATACCTAGCCCTAATCCATACCCTATCCTTTATACTAATCCATACCCTAACCCTAATTCAAACCCTTAACCTAAACCTAGTATTAACCCCTAACCCAAATTCTAATCCAAATCCAAAGCCTAGTCCAAGCCAACCCTAGACTAAACCCTAATCTAGACCAACAGGTTATTCCTATTAACTCCCCTATTGAGTGTAATGATATATCTTTGAGGTTGGGGGAAGGGGTGAGTTTGGAAACATATCTTGTCACTATAGAACATTCTCCTTGGGAAGATCTAATTCAAATACCATTGGAGGAACAATATTTGATTGTAACATCTTCTAAAACTATTGTTGAAGCTCAAAATACTAGAATTTCCCTTAACCATTATTTTCAATCTAAAAATCATATATTTGAGCCCGAAATTGAGGCAGGTTTTTCTTTTGTCTTTTACCTGATCCCTTATTCATCCAAGAGAGTGTTTATCAATTCGTAGAAGATTTGTAGGAGTTGGAGAATCATAAATATGTGGATCCCATTAAATCATGGTGTCAAATAATTGCCATCACACCTTATTCACTCATTATTCAATAACTCTTGATACCACATTAGATAAAGCAACTGGTTTCTTATACTCTGGTATGTGTTAAAGCTTACTTTTTGAACCTGCTTACAGGTATATTTAACATTCATTTATGCACATGGTTACATTATAAGTGCTCCTACACTTGAAGGGGGTCTTCCTCTCTCTAAATTAGGGTAAGTTAGTATTAGAAAAATCAACAAAAATTCCATCTGAAATAAAAGCGTTACAACATCACTCTTGAAACCACAATTCCTAAGGCACAACTATTGAAATTTTTGTCATTATGCACTCTTGTGGTAAGACTTGTCAAAATAAATTCACTCTTAATGCCTCATATTTTATAAAGTGACTTTGATTATTTTTTGAGGTTATTCATTGGGTTAATTAGGGTGGTTGTTATTATTATGTTTAATACTTTACATTCATAATATTAAAAACCTACTTTTGGCCTATTCATTCTAACAAACTATCATCCAAGAAACCTTTCATGTTTCTCTTCAAAGGTATTGATGAAAAGCCTCCTATGGTGGACAACTCCTATAAAACCCTAATGAGCTCTAATGAGAACCATAGAATGATTAACTCAAGGAATATTTTGGTCATTATCTGAGATGCCTTATTTAAAATGATTCTTTATGATAGAGGACCAACTAGTAAATATCAATCATTAAAACATTTTCACGTCATCCTGTGCTCTTAAGGAGAAGATTAGCCTCCCCACCTATTAAGTATCATGTCCAAGTTTAATTGTAATCATAATTTATTATAAAAAAGGATTAATTGAGGAATATGAGGTATCATTACGATCCAACCTACCATGATCATGGGTGCTAATGAGAATGACATTATTTTTACTGGTAACCAAGCTAGGGTAATGGATTTCAGCTAAAAACCTGGAAGACAAGAGGTCTCATCACGAGCCGGCTTGTTCATTCTTGTTAGTTCTCTTGAATGGAATTGCCATTAGCTGGTTACCAAGCCAGGACAACCACCTTCAGTTAATTTCTAAATCAATGTAAATTCTTTTAAATGAATATGAATATATATCTAATATATGGGACAAAAACATTTGATTAGGTTAAAAGGAATCCCTATTAAGGCTATATACGCTTGTTGGCAGCAGTGGCCATGCCTGTAGTATTAAAGTTAATTTTACACCATGATTTACTAAGTCATTTTTGTATGCCCCTGAACTCATTATCATACCTTTCTTAGAATGGCCTTAATATCCTCTAGTAATTATGTTTTGGAGCAAACTTGTTTTCATGGAAGTGGGACCCTTAGTGCAAGTGATTCACTTTGCATGAACAAGAGGAGCTTCAACTATATGATTAGATAATGGTAATATGGTCATCCTAGGAAGGTATTGTTTTTTCATCTTTCCTTTTCCCTATTTCCATCCATTTTTTCACACCATGGCTTACAAATTATGACACTTTTACTTCTAATGAGGATATTGAGATGAAGAACTACTGACTAGGTTTGCTCTTGAGATTATTTGAGGAAATTTTGATGGTTGGCTATTTCAATATAACACTATCTTTGTAGTGAAAACATTGTTAACATTCCTAGGGTAGACCTAATATTAGTTATTCTCTTGAAAATCAGTCTTAATGAATGAAGAATCCAAAAACAAACCAATGTGTATTTCCCTTCTTAGAACAACAATATCTAACAAAGGAAGTTGTGGGAATATCATTGTAAGTGCAGGGTCACCTATAGATGTTTCAATCTTTTTTTTTGCGAGGAAGATACATTATAACAATTTCTTTTCATTTGCATGAGGACATATAAGATTACCAACATGGGGGGGTGTTAGGCCTCCATTTTGTCTGATTTTACATCACTTTTTTCTCTGAAGTCCTCCATGTTTTCACTTAGTTCCTATCGTCATTGTCATCATTTTGTGCATTATAAGGTAATTAATTACTATTTAGAATGTTTCCCTTGTTTTAACAAGATTTAACATTAAAAATATAATTTGTGTGTATGTAGGTTTTTCCTACACCAGTGCATGGTTCTTCTTGCACTAAAGAGCAACCAATTTTCGGATTCGACATCTCATCACACATTCAGGAAAAACCAAGGAATATTTTTGTTCAAAATGATGTTAGAACACATCCACATGAGTTAGAATGCACCCAAGTCACACGCATGAACTTCTAGAATCAAATTAACAAATCAACCCCAAAATTTGCACAATTTTCAAAATACCAACTTTGTCCTCGATTTCCATGCAGATGAAAGTGAATCTTGAAATTAGGGAAATGAGTTTTGTTCCCAGTATAGGAATTTGACTAAGCTTCAAGACGTTTTCCAAAATTCACCACTATTTGGGA
The DNA here is from genome assembly GCA_031772625.1 of Pinus tabuliformis. Taxonomy (NCBI): domain Eukaryota; kingdom Viridiplantae; phylum Streptophyta; class Pinopsida; order Pinales; family Pinaceae; genus Pinus; species Pinus tabuliformis. The sequence continues at coordinate 950,401,556 of CM062820.1, forward strand.
GATACACAAGTTTCTTTGAAGTAGATTGGTAAAAAAACACAATTTTCCCATAAATCTAGGATCTTCTCCAAATTTGGAGAATAAGGAATTTTCAGTTTCTCTTACACCATATCTTGATTTCTTGGTTTGGAATATGGCTATAATAGAATTCCATTAATGGAAAACTATTGGATCTTCATTTATCTTATTTTTTATTCAATTTGTAATATATATATATATTTTATATAAACAAGGTTGTGGCTCCAAGCCTACCTAGCAGAGAAGCCATTCAATATTATGATGCTACTGAATTGAGTCTTGGGGATTCCCACCCACACCCACCCCACCCCCTGATCAACTGGATTATGAGCTTCTTCCTTGAGATGTAATGGACTGAACTTTGATTTTTAATACAGGCTGTAATGCCAGGTTCTTCTTCTCACTTTTTATGCGCATTTTATGATCATTTTTGCTCTATAATTTAATTTGTTTAAAGAGGGTGTGAGATGGACTGGTAGGGCCCACCAAACCAACTCAACATTCCTCTAACTTTGTATTTTCTGTGTGGCTTGAAAATATTCTCCTTTGGTGTGCATATCATGGTAACAATGGCGTGTTAACAATAAAATATTTTGTGGTTTGATACATTTGTGAATGCTCTGCTCATACTCTATTTTCCCTTTATATATTTTCTCATGCTCTATTTTTCCTTTATATATGTTTGTTCAATTTTTCAACCACTATTGGTTTGGAGAGTGAAAGCATTTTCCTCCCCTGTTACTATTTGAATATACAGTCTAAGACTTTTGAAGTCTTATTTTTGCGTTGAAACTTGGGGATTGTAACAAGTTAACAAAGTCCTTCAAAATCTCTAGTGAATTAACAATCTTATTATGCTTTCCTCGTGTTGAAAATTGATTCATAATTATGTGAATATTGTTAAGAGTGAAAAATCTGAATCATTGAATAAACTTAGAAAGGACTTGGACTATTGTTGAATGTAATATAAACTTTGAAATTATTTCAACTTGAGGAGGAGAATAGTTTCAATTGTAAGGTATTTTTTGACATTCGAGTGGAGGTTTCACCTAAGTTTCCTTGTAAATATAACTGTGAATCCAAGGAGATATGTTGGAATGAGTTGATAATCATATTTATGTGAAGTTAAGGATTATATCCATCTAATTTGAAGCTTGTTGTAATCTTAATAACCTTAGTAGCTATTTTTCAAAGTGTTGCTTGGTTTCCTTAATGTGGTAACAGGGTATGGTTATTTGAGTTTGTTTTCTTTAATTATTATTATCTTTGATCACTATAGATGATATAACCGTATTCTCGGATGATTGGGAAATGATCCAGATTTGAGAGATCCTACACTGATGATGATTGACATACACTAAGTGCAGGAATGTCATTAAATAAAGAAAATTGGTATCTATAGATTTGTTGGTCATTTATTAGTGGTTTGATATAGGATATTCTATTTATTTTACAAAAGAGTGTGGTCACTATGGATTTATTTTATTTCTCAAGTCTAATGAGAAAAAATCACTTGTTGAAGCATGTTTTGAAGCTTGGGAAAGACAATAGTTTAAGTGATTTTCCTTGTGCACACAATAGTTGCTTCTTTGATTGATATACTTGGTTTTCACACAACAATTTCTATAATTAATCAATTTGATGTTATTCAAAGGAAGAGTTGAGTCACATCTTTAATATTTAGAGTGGATTTATCTTGATTCTTTTTCTTGCACAAAATTAAGAGGAAAGAGGATTTAGTGCAGGAACTTGAATATATGTTTCATTTTGATTTAAGATTCTTGTTTGGCATTAGTAGAGCTTAGGTTTCTTAAGTTTCAGACAATATTTACATTTGATTGGTTGATGCTCATGTTTCCAAGTTGATAAATAGTTAGGGTTTTACCTTTGATTTCCAGTAATTAGGGTTTTGCTCTTTTATTTCTAATCATTAGGGTTTTATTTCCAATGTTGGAGATTTAAAGGATTGGTGTTTGTAACATTTATGGTTTTTCTTCTAATGAACGTTTTGAGTGCATAATTAGAACAAGGACTATCTAATACAATAATTTGAAGGTGTGAACAATTTCTAGACAAACTAGGTTTTTGTTTTGCAGGTTGAAGTCCTTCTCTGGAATTTCCAATGTCGTGTCTTGAATTCCACTGACCCCATATTAACATTAAATGTTGGCCCATTAATATTCCGTGACTACACCCAACATTAATAATGTAAAGATCTAGGAGTTGATGGATGTTTATCAACATTGGCATCCAATTGCAAAGTTAGTATCCCCTCATTAAGATGGAGACCAGGTATATGTTATTTCGTGGACACCTAATATTAGCAAGCCATATGAACTAATAATCATCACTAGTAGCAAGGAAATCTCTATGTGGAACACTGAGCTCGATTCAAGAACAAATGAAAATATTTTACTGAACAAGGTTGTTTTGCTATCAAGCATCATGTTTAGAATATTGCAATAAATTGGTGCACTTCTTTGCATGTGAGAATGGTGGTGTTGCTCAATTTAATGGATCAAATGGTATGTTAAATATGATCATTGACAACAGTAAGCACAAATACTATGAAATATTAACTATAAACTTGATGGTGAGCTTGGTTGTTAATAATGCATGAGAGTTTACACATTTGGAATTTGTACAATCTCTAAATATCCCCTCGTTCTTTTCATTGTGAACTACAACCCCTTGCCATCGACATCAAAGGGGGAGGTAAGCTAAGGTAAGAAAAGATTATTCTCATGAAAAAAGGGAGAGGATCACCGTGTTTCCATCAATGCCAAAAGGGGGCATTGCTGGAATTGTTATCCTTGATTTCAAAGGGTAAGTAAAGGAGCTTATCCTTATGTTGATAATTATGTTTCAAAGGGTCTCGCTGAAATGTTTATTTCATATGTTGATTGGTGTTAAGTAGTGAGGTTAATTGTGTGGATGATTGTGATGTATGCATATGTTGTTGAGACAAAATGCTGTAGAGATTATTGAGGTTGCAGATATTTTTCATTGTTATGATGTAAGGAAAATTCAAAGGCAAAGTATGTGATGTTGCAAAGAAAAGTCAAAGGCATGAAGAAATTATGATGCAATATCAAAATGAAAAAATGTAGTTGGTTGAAAATAATGTGTTGTAGAACAAAAGTGTTGACAACAATAAAAAGGTGGTGATAGCAGAACAAAGGTTATGAAAACAAAACAAAGCTTTTATGGTTGTAACACACCTTCTACTCTCAGAAACAACATTATAACCAAGGTCATTTGTTCTGTATATTGTGTTACCCTAGAATGTAACGCATTATCCCTTCAGTTAGCCCATGTTACAATGTGTTTTCTTATTCATCAGAGACCTAACTCTTGCAATCATTAATGTTGGCTTACGGTATTTTGGCTTTGAATAGTATGAGGCTTATTTATCTTGATTTATGCTTCAAATTTGAGAATGAATACTTATAAATGAAGTGACACCCTAGAATGAGAAGAGACAAGACTTGTCATTTCATATTCATGTTTTGAATATTAACAACCATCAAATGTTGTTTATTAAAATGTGTGAGGTTGGAAATTTGTAATGTTAGAGAGTTAGTGAATGTGAGAGTTGATTGAGTTATTAGTTACTTGGCACATATAGATCACATGTGAAGTAGATTTGAGGAGAAGAAGAAGAAAAGATAGAGATGGAGGTATCTAGAGTTATAGACTAGGTAAACCAACATATTGTTTCTTGTATGTGTCATGGTATTGTATTCTCCTTTCAAGTTATAGCTTGAAAAAGAACATGTTGCGGTAGGAGCCTCTTGTGGGTTGTAGTCCACAGAAAAAATTTCGGAGTTAGAGCTTCCTTGCAACTTGAAGCTTGAAAAAGAATTGAGGTAGTAGTTTAGTAGCCTTCTGTAGGTTGGAGCCTACAAAAAATATGATGTAAAAGAGGAATTAGGAGCTTTCCTTTTCATCAAAACAATAACAATCATGTGGTATTCTCCCTTTATGGGTTTCTATGTATATTTGGTGTCCATATTTGTTGCTTTTGTGAGTTGATTCTGATGTTGTAATTTACATGTTGAATGTTGGTTTTATGTTTAATTTTTTTCATATGGTGTTATGTTGCTCGTTTAATAGTTCAAATAATCATTGAAAAGAAAAATAAAAGTGGTATAGGAATGCACTAAATTGATTCATCCCCCCCCCCTAGTTTAGTCAAGTTTCCAACATTCTTGATACCTTTCTTAATGAGAGGGAGTGATAGTGATGTAATAGAGGAAAATGATTCTTCCTAGGTCAAGTCCATTGACCCAGATTAGGAAGAATGGTTCTCAAAGCCTAATCACTCGAAAAATTGGATGCTTTTCAATGTTTTGGCCTGGTCGCTATATAAGAGTGAGTCCCTTTCAACATCAAGCTCGATTACTCATTGAGTGAGATGTTGTAACATCATGGCCTAGAGTTAGGCTTGTGAAGTATGGCCTAGAATTGGGCCTATGGAATTAGGACTTAGATCTCCTTTATAGTTTGACAATGGTGATGGTATACCCTTTGGAGTGAGGATGTGGATGTCCTATAGGGTTTATCCAACCATGCGAAGTTTGAACGTGGATGTTCCCTAAGGTTTGACCATGGTGATTGCAAACATGTACTAGTCCACATATCATGAGGTTGAGGCATTGACCAGATCATGGTGACTAGTTGAGGTTGATGGTGTACCATAGGATAGGTGTGTACCCTGGTCGATGATACCTAGTGTATATTGATGATGTACCATAGGTTTGCTGAAATGGATGATGGTACCGGGTGGATATTGATGATGTACCATAGGTTAGGTGTGTTAACTTGGATAATGGTATTAATTTGATGTTATGTTTGTTATGGGTCAAGAGTGTTGACCTCAATGATTATGATACTGATGTTGTTAATTTGCCATATGTCATAGTTGTTAAATAGACTATGGTAGTTGGATAATGATGTTTATGGCGTTAGAGATTCTGTCAAGGTTGATGATGATTCAATTATAACCTTTTCATAGAGAAATTATATCAACATGAGAACATCTAGATAGTCATTATGAATACCTCCCTCGTTAAGAGGGAGAGCTGAATTTTTTTAACTATGGTTCGTCTTCATAATGTATATTTTAGCCTTTAATGTATTTTGTAAGCATGGTTTTTATGCCTGGATCATTTTATTTGTTTTTAATATATGTTCTTCATGTCTTCAGAAAAAAAGAGAAAATTTTGAATTTGTAAAACATGCTTTTTAGGCTCCAAAAGATGAAGTCAACCCCTTCAAATGTTTAGGTCAGCTCCAGTAAAGGCGCACCCTTTTGGCTAGGAAAAAATATGTATAAGACATTTAACCTCATCCTAATAGCACCAAATCCCATAACATTTGTTCCAAGAGAAAACACAGATCATTTGAGGTAGAAAGAAAATTGGATCTTAAGTAGCATGAAGGATGAAATCAAGATTGTTGGAGGAAAAATATGTAAGCACAAGAACGAAATCCTAAAGTAATGAATCTATATGGAGGAAAATTTATATCTCTGTGATGAATTCTAAGCCTCTATTGGTCAAAACCTTTGTGAAGAAACCAAATCTATGTAGAAATACTATTTCTAGAGAAATATGAAGGCAAAATTCTATGCAAACCTAATCAGACACTTCAATGGGAAGACTTATGACTTGACTAGGAGGATGGACCAGGTTTGACCTAGTTGTTGACTAAGATGTATCTCTATTGAATTGAAGAATTCTTTATTGAAAAGGTTGTTGGTTTTTCCCCATGCAGGTTTTCCCAGGGTAAAATATTGTGTTCTTGTATAATTGTCTGTGTATGGTCCTATATCATTTTGGTTGATGTATTTTGTGTAATGTATTAATGATGAAATCATGGATAAATGTGTAAAAATTATTAAATTCATTAGAAGAAATTATCAGAATAAAATTCGTTATAAATATCAACGTGAGAGAGTCCTATGAGTAGTTAAGAGGAACCTAGAGGGTTTGACTCATCATGCTCCCATGACACCCATAGAGGATATATCAAAGGCTATACAAAGACTCGTGGTTGGAGTAAAACATGAGTGGGTGCAACTATTCCGATGAGGGGCTAATGCCATCGTCCACTACCATGACATGCATCTAGTCCAGGGCCCTCAATCTTAGATGATTTGTATGATGGACTGATCATATTTATGAGATCATCAGGTAGAAGCCCTAATTTTGCAAGACATTTTTCCACATTTTGTAATTTATTGGACATACTTATATACATATACATACAATAATTTCATTATGATTTTAATATGTGCCCATTTGATTGATGTCTTATTGATTATGCTTTTTATTGTGATGAATTATTAATATGTTAATATACTAATAATCTGCAATATAATCAGCAATTGAAATCGTGGAATATGAACATAAGTAATTATATTAAATGAACATTCAAGCAATCTCACTCTTATAAATTGTAGAAATAATAAACGATATCTCATGTGATAGATATTATTAAGCTAAGACACCACCAGCTAAAGCCAAATAAACTACTAATGACCAAATATTGTAAGTTATTGCTTCCATAAGTAATTGAATTATAGCATTGTATTTAACCATATTATTAGAAGCATGACCTATACATGTGTTGCAAAAATTGTAATTCACCAGATGGATAGTAAATTACCCAAGATACGACAGCTAAGTTTTGGTTGCGTCGACTAGCTCCATCTGTGAATCCTAAGTACATTGAATCACCCAACAACACCTGTCAAAGCATGTTGAGGACACAATCAAATACATCACCACAAATTTTATGTACAATAAAGAAAATAACTATGTACACTAATTACAAAACAAAGAAAATTCTCAAGCATAATACTTCTTGAGATATAGTCCATTCATGCACTTAGCTAATGCACATATTTCATAATTGATCAATTAATATGCACCCTTCTATTGGAAATTAGATCACTACTGAGAGGGGGGTGAATTAGTAGTGAAGGCACTTATAAATTTTTCTCCAAATTATTATTCTTTAATCATGCATAAACTGAAACAAAAAAGCATAGATTAGAGCATCAAATATAAACATGAAACCATGAAAGAAATCAACACAATGGACACAAATATTTTTGGTGGAAAACCCTCTCCATGGAAAAAAAACAGCCGCTACTGTTCCACTACTCAAATATTCTATTATGTCAAGCAAATTCTTTACATAGAGATTCAGCTGGCTACTATCAAATGGAGACTCTTTCTCATGTAAATCTATAGAATACCATCCAGTGAAATCCACCATGACCAATGATCCTCACTCGGTTACTCCTTAACTATCAATCAACTCTACAGACTCCTATATGCTGGAAGCCACCACGACCAACGAGCCGCACCTAGTTTCTTCCGAATTCAACAGAGTCCTCCAACTCCACTTCTTTATGTGGTTCTCATTTCAAAAGGTTTTATAATCAAACTGAGAATTGTTCAACATGAGCACTACATAAATGTATCATCAAGGCACACAATAAAAAACCAAATTTGTAACACAATGTCATCAACACTAAAAATATAATCTACAGAATACTTTAGTAAAGAACCTCTCCTCAATAAATAAAATTGCTCACAAACAAATTCTAAACACAACCAACAAACTAGTGAATAAACAAGATGTTACCAAACATAAATAATATCTGCAATCAATCTCTACTTCATATCCTCATTCTATGCTCAAAATTTTAGTTGAAACATGCTTCAGCCAAGTGTTGCAACACTTTCAAATTGCTTTAGAAAAATCTTCATCACACAATCCTCCATTCTCTCACTCACTCAACACATCAAGAGAATCAACCCTACTATCATTGATCTTTCTCTAATATATGGCTGAATTGATGTACTCAACTCAATAATTGCAAAAAAATACTGAGCCCCACAAACTCTGTTCATATCCTTGATTTTATCCAGATTCATCTCATCGACTTAATAAAGACACTCACTCCACTTGCATTTTGATATTTTCAATTTTGATTAGCTTCTAGAGACCCCGCTACCTTTTCCAAACATATACTAAAAATTTATGATCAAGAACATCCCCAAAATGCCAAAATTAGTTTAGTTATGTGAGGAATGCGGAGAAATTTCCGTGAAAAGGCTCAATCACACGGACAACACTGGCTGAACTCGATTAGAGCTCTTCTTTCGCACACATAGGCCTATCTCCCAACAACTAGAAAATTTCAGTCACTCTCATAACCCATCATCCATGCGACTAGGGTATAGGATCGAAGAAAACTCAATCAAATTAGCTCAAAGCTCTACCAAACTTCAAGGAAACTTTCATCAAATCCTGAACACACCTCCAAGCCTCCGTTATAAGTTTGCAACTGATGACATAGGTTAAGAACCTCTGAAATGGGTCAATGACATGTAGACCCTAGTTTTCCAAACTCCTCATCATGACTAACACCTCTAGATCCTCAAGTAGCAATGACAACCTTTCCAAACACCTGTAGCAACATCTCCAACACCTGCAACATCAACATCAAATCATCCAACTACCTCCAACCTTGGTAGAGGCATCTCCAACACATGTAGAAACATATCCAATGCTTCCAACACATGTAGAAGCATATGCAACACCTGTATCAACAATCCAACCACCTGCAACAACAACATATTCAACCAACACAACATGTCCTGAACCCATCTCTACTCAGCCTCCCAATCATGTACTAGGTCATGTCATAAGTATGTTGACATCAATGACAACCAACAAGACCAATAATCCAACCACTCATCACACATCATGAGGACCACTAATCATCATCAGGTAGACATAAGGCATATGATGAACAACACCAAGACCCTGTTGAAATCAATGCCAACACCTTCTTCAAGACACATTTAATGATATAAGGAGCATACCACATAGGTTTGAACTTGCATGCCCCCAAGTCATCTTTGCCTTGGTCATTGACCAAGACTAGACCCCCTCTAGAGAAATCCTTAGGGTGTACGAACTTATCATACTAATATTTTACACACTTCTTATGGGCGTTAATTGTTGTAGCAACATCTCAACATTGCTCATAAATATGTTCTAAGTGAGTAAGGCATTCTTTTAGGCTCGCCATGTCGGGAAGAAGGTTGACTTCCAACTTAAGTGATGGAATCTGACACTCAATAAGGAGAATCGATTCCATGCCATAAACCAATTAAAATGGATAAAACTAGTGGTAGTCTTAACTAGTGTTTGATATGCCCAAAGAGACATATACAACATGATATGCAAATTGGAATTAGATTCATTAAAAGTTCTTTACAAAATGGTCTTTAAATATTTATTAATAGATTCAACTTGACCATTCATATGGGGGTAATAGGTAGAATAATTCTCTTGTTTAAACCCAAACATAGAAGGAAATTCAAACATCATTATGTTCTGAAATTATCTGCCATGGTTAATGACAATCTCTTTAGGGATACTAAAATGTGAAATATGTAATTAAAGAGAAATAGGGCAGTAGCCTCCTCATCATTATTACATGTCGACATGGCTTCAACCCACTTAGTAAAGTAGTTGATAGCCACGATAACATATTTATTCCCCCTAGCTGAGGCCAAGTGAGAAGTTGTAAAGTCCACTCCCCACTTAGTAAATGGATTGACAATAAGAATTGGGAAAGTTGAATCTAAATGAGCATGTGTTTTTCTCATATAAACTTAACAAGGATGACATTTCTTCATTGCCTCAATACAATCTTTAAAAATTGAGGGCTAGAAATACTCTGCGTGCATAATTTTATGAGTTGTCATCAACCTAGACAAATTACCACCACAAAGATCCACTATGACACTTGTTAAGAGATTTATCGGGCTTTTGTAGGGTTAAACATCCTCGTAGAATTAAATCAACCCCATGTCGATATAACGTATCACCAATAATCAAGTAATTCTTAACTAAGTGACGTAACCATCGAAAATCATCCTGAGAAAAGGACTGAGGACCCTTCAAAGTCTAGAGATATACTAAGACGCCTCCATACCAAGGATCTTGTGAAGAGATCAGGAAAATGTGTTCCTTTGGAAACAATTCATCATAATTATGATCCAATTCACAAGGTAACTTTGATATTAATTCATTAAAAAAAAGGATATTTTAGATTGTGTTGACATAAAATGAAGATCAAATTATTACAATATAATAATCCATTTATTGAATCGCCCCCCCACCACCACCACACCCCCCCCCCCCCCCGCACGCCGCCCCCCCCCCCCCCCCAACCATATCACTCACCTACTGAGGACATATTGAAATGGATTAATGTCAATAACTATGAATTTTTTCATTAGTAAAGTGTAATGACAGAGTCTTTGGGAAGCAACACCGTCTCCAATGTCAACTTCTCAACATGAGAATGTCAAAGTTCAAGATTTGATAAACCTCGACTGAGGTAATAGATAACATGTTCTTTGAACACATCAACTTCCTGAACTAGAACCATACCAATGGTAGATTCTACTATTGTGAGATATAAAAGGAAGTGTTTGTTATAACTAGGTGGACAAAGAAAAGTAGTAGAGGTCAATGCATTTTTCAAAGAATCAAACGAGTGTTGATCATATGTGTCCCAAATAAAAGGAATGCCATTATTTAACAAATGAATAAATCCTTTAGTTATCTTGACATAATTTATGATAAATCTCCACAAAAAATTAGTTTTACCTTAGAGACTTTGAATTTGAAACAGGTTAGACGGGGGGGAACTGAAGTATTTCCTCAACCTTGATCCCTTCATTAGACACAATGAATCCCAATAACAGATTTGATGTCACTGCAAAGACACACTTACGATTATTCAACCGGATTTTATAATAACAATATCTTTTAAAAATTTGTGAAGGTGACTTCGGTGATCTGTTATCTTTCGAGAACGAGCAACAAGATCGTTCAAGTAATATTTTACTTATGCTTGATGTTGTGGAAGGCATAAGACATGGCCCTTTGGCAGGTAGCCCAACATTTTTTATACTAAAATACATTTTCTGGTATGCAAAAGTACCCTAGGGATAAATAAAGGTATTCATATGTTGATATTTAGGAAAAATTTGCATTTTATTATATCCATAGAATCCATCCATGAAGGAGAAAATTTCATTTCTCGCACAGTCATCAATAATTTGATCAATAAAGGAAGTGGAGAAAATTTCTTTTGGATAGGCTTTATTAAGGTCCCTAAAGTCAGTGAATACACATATCGTTCCTTTCTTTTTATCAACATAAACAGTGTTTGAAACCCATTTGGTAAGAAGAACAAGGTAGATAAAGCCTACTTTGAACAATTTATGTACCTTAGCCTTAATAGTTGTTTCCTTCCTAGGGTTGATTAGTCTAAACTTTTGGCATACCAATTTTAGATTTTCGTAGGTATTAATATCATGTTGCATGATGCTTGGATCAATACCAGGCATTTCCTCATAAGACCATCTGAAAACATTATGAAACTCCTTGAACAACTTGGTATCGTCATCTCTCCAGCAGTACCATCTACTCCTATAAAGATGTTTTTGATGACATTTGGATTCTTAGAAATGTTCACTAGAATAGTTTGTGAGATATTAGCCATGTTCCCTTTAACATAAATATATGTCAAAGAAAAAGGGTTCAAGATCCTGTGAACACTTCCATGTGATGTAGACTAGGAGAAACTAGACTCAACCCTCTCCAAATAAGGGAGAAAATAATATTGATGATGCAATTCATCCCATAGTTTTCTACACTAGTCATTGCTTCTTTATAACCTATTTAGATGGTAAAAAAATACCAAGGCTATCCATAGACATGGTCAAATTAGATGCCCAAACCAAAACCGAATTTAAATCAAAGACATATGTTGGGACAAATATTGGATTATATTTTGTAGCATAATCTATGAAATATTGATAAGCAATTTTTGTTGCAGACATAGGAAAAGGCATTCTTGGGACCTGCCCATCTTCCAATGTGGTAGTATGAGAAGGAAACATCCAAGAATCCTCAAAATAATTGGTCTAGAAAGAATTATTTTAGGAACCACCCTAGAGGTTGTATAAATGGTATTGATCAACATTGTTAGGAGTGGAAAATTGAAAGTACCCATTAGTGATGAATACATTCCAACCCCCAAATTCTCAATAGGCTACTCAGAATTATTAACCAATGGGATAATATAATCTGACGGAGAATTAGGATCGGGTTGGGTGTAAGCTAACTGATATATGATAACAATATTCCCTTTATGAGGGAAACATAGTACGTCAAAGAGAGTTGATACAATAGCCTACATTGCATAAACCCAATTCCATCCCAACAATAGATTATGATCAAGATTAACATTGGCCACGTCTACTTCCACATTAACAAAGTTTCCCCCAAATCTGACTGAGAAGGTAGGCACAGTCCCATGTGGCCTATGTGAATGACTGTCGAACATAATTAATAGAGTCGAAGATGAAACCAATTGTGTAGACCCTATAGCTTTCCAAGATGATATCGACATGGTACAAGTGGAAGCTCCGTCATCAATAATGATTCAAAATATAGTCTTCTTACGGTACACAACTTTAATTTGGAAAGAAACATGATGAGGAAGCCTTGGCTTAATACATGCAGTATCAAACGTAATGACCTAAGATCTCGTATGGTCATATGCTTTGATTGTTGTGAGTAATATGCTCCTTTGTGCTGGGCACGGTTGGAGCACCTCTAACATTGACATGACACATGGATTTTGAGCTAAATATTCCACCACAAAATAGTTCTAAGGAAACATAACATTTAGATTAAAATTTGAGTGCTTCAAAGAGCCTTTTGGCATTTGATGCATAGACTTAATGATAGGTTTCTCAATATGAAGAGGTTCCTATGAATTTGAAGCAAATTTCACCTTAGAAGACTTAAGGTCTTCATAATAGTGGGCCCTCGTGGATACATAAACTTAGGAATTCACCATATAGACATACGATAAAGATTCCCCATCAAAATGGGTGCCCCCTAGGTGGGGTCTAGTACTATAAATCACACCAGCAAGAAGTTGTTTCCCTTGAGGGAAAGGGGTGTTTAATAATACCTAAGAACTAGAAGGACCTTGTTGTGCTAATTAGTGTCACACATATTTAATTTCCAGGTGAAGATGGGTAAGGTTATCTCCCTTACATAACTTTCACGAGAATGTCAATTTCTTCTTCTGGTCTTTCTTTCCCTCACCAATATTTTCATCGGATTTAGTCACACTCTCCTTATCTTCCTTGTTCTTCCTCTTACCATGCCATTTCTTCTTCCCTCCAGATTGTTGGTTTCATTTAAGATTCAAATATTGGATTGCATTAACCATACATACTATCATAACTTTCTCAACAGAGGTAGATTAAAAATGCATATGCTACAACTAGTTCACTAACAAACGAGTTGTATTCGTATTGAGCGATCCCACTACCCCATCAACATGGGGCTCAGATTTGAGTCTACCCAATTTTGTTAGAGGTCTTGGCACATCAAGAAAAAATTAATAAGGGACACCAAAATGAGAATAAATGAGATCCAATTGTTGGGCCCTAAATATAGCCTATTCTTCTATGAATGAAAAAATGACACATCTGTTAAGATGGTTGGATGTAATGAATTCAAAACCCACTCAAGAAAAATCTCATAAGGTATTATTTCTCTGGCCATTCTATTCCCTCTCTACCATTCTTGGATGTGGTTAGATATTTGAGGGGTCTTGTCTTGTTTAAAATTGGCTACAAGTTTTGACCTGGTGTCGTATCAAACATGAAATTGAAAGTGGTTAAGAAAAACTATATTGTTGAGGGAAAAAGTCCCCTAGGGTTTTGGGTCAACAACCTAGCAGAGCGAGGGTTATCTGTAATTAAAAACAAGCATTCCACACAGCTATGATACTTAAATAAGCAAACTATGTAAAGAGAGGTGCACCTGGAGGTCCTTCATTCAGGTAGATCCAACCAGGGTCCAAACCCTCTTGGATTTCCTCTCGATCCTGGAACTTGCAAAACAACCAATTCAAAGAAGCATAGCAATATATGGACCAAGTATCATATAGAAATAAACTTCATAACATATTGAAAGATGGTTAGTTATACAATTGAAACAGTTATCCATATGTGAACCAAAACAATAACATCATATGCATAAAGAAGATTGATTTCGGGAACAAGACAAATGTTTCTTTATTACAAATAACTAAAACAAAGAAAGGAATGATATCACCTAAATCTTCCTCTTGCTGGCTCTAAGCAGAACCGTCCTCTGGATCCATCCAATCCCAAGTCTTCAAAAGGCTCCTTCCATGACTCACACAAAGATATCTCAACTAGTGAAATGACATCATAACTCAAGGAAACAAGGGTTTCCTGTAATGGGGGAAGTGCTGGAATCACAAGGATCTTCAACCTGATCAGGGATAATCTCAGCAAAGTAATTTTATCTCTATTCTCTCCTCCCTTAAGCCTTCCCATTGAAGCCTTTTTATACTTCTCCCAAAGTAGTTTTTTAGTTGGGAATTCGTTGGGAACAGTTGGGCCACAGGCACTAATAGGTAATCAACAGGTAAAAAATGTGATCTCTGCTCGAAATTAAGGAGATTTAATTTTTTAAGTGCTTTAAGACATATACATGGGTTGGGTATACACTGACCTGCATACACACATGTTTAGCTCAAGGCAATGTTGTGTACAAGGAGTAAAACATTGTTTTTTAAATATTTGGACCAGGTCTAGAAGGAGTTGTTTCCCTAGGCCATAAATGCAACATCACAAACATCAAGGCTAAGATTTGGAGCTATAACATATGCCCCCTAATATATGAGGTTAGAAGGGGTACATGATGGCCAAAATGTATTTACATGGAAAGGAAACCTGTAAAAACTAAGAAGGACTTCACCAGATTTCAGCATGCCAAGCCACAAAAGGAGATCAGAAAGAAACATTGTCTGAGGTGGGAATACCCATGCTCAGAGAAATTAAAGCATGTCCGCATATCAAGTACAAGTGGATCCACTAAGTATACAAGTATGGAAGACTAGAAATACATAATGGATCATCTGATCATGATCGAACAAGTACATGTCTAAATATCACATATAAGAATGTCAATGATGCTGAAGGATGAAGCTGATCACTGATATCAAAGACTGATCCCAATAGTACCAAATGAACATGATGGAATAAGATGGTACTACACTGCAAACTCGGGTGCCAGCATATAGAATGTCACCATAAATGACTGCAACATATAAGGTGGAATGGTATCAACTAGCAGCAACAGGAGCAACTGTCAAGTGAACCAATGAATGTTCATGCAACCCGAGGTCTTCACCAAACACTGTGGTACATTTCTACACAATGGGAATGAATGAGCTGAATTCGACCATGTGAGAAATCATTTGATTACCAGTCATTGATGTATACCATTAACAAACACGAGACTACTCACCTATGATGATAATGAGAGTCAAGGTACCCCAATATAATCTAACAAGTGTGAATAAATGATCTGAATTCGAACACCTGGAAGAATCTATCGATCAGGAGACAATGATGGTTTCCCACTGTCGATAGCGAAGGATCTGCCACTAATGACTACAAACCCCAAGGTACTGCCAAATGGACTCTAGACCTTTTCCCCAGAGTAATGAGTCGTAGTCGATGGGGAAAGATCCACTAGAAGGAAGGCATTAAGGCATCCTTCATCAATCTAGTGCGAGTGTAACCCACAGGCCAATAATGTGGAAGGAAACGGATGAAAAAGATGTAGTAACCCGATCGAAGTATGTTTCTGGCATACATAAGATGTGGCTAGTGCATGATATAAACCCTCTAAACCAACCAATAATGAAATCTGACATAGAGGCGAGGTATCCACCAATAGGGTCAAATGAAAACCGAGGTATTGCATGAATCCCAATATGTGATAATGTAAGTTGATGTAGAACACAAGGGAAACCACTCAGTCAAAGACCCATGATACTGATCGATGTTGAGCACAAGGTGACCTATCAATAATGAAAATAGTGCCAGGGTGCAGCTCTAGGCCTGTCCTCAGAGCAAGATGTTATTGTCGATAAGGACAAGACCCGCCAGCAAGAAGTCAATGGAGACCTTCTCAAACCGGCACGAGTAAAGGACCAATATAACTAATGTGATGATAGACAAGACACTGACAACCAGGGATGGCTGACTGAAAAATGAGTCAAGAGACACTGCAAAGAGGCCGACTCAGGCTAACTTCCCTTGAACAAAAGCACGACTCAATGATGACTATGTGGCAGCATATGATGACTCTGTATAAGTTTGTCATGCAGGAGGCACGAACGAACTCTCCATATGATTGGAAGAGATAACCAATCAGAGGAGAACTGACTCAATAACAAGGTTAAGGCATACCTAAGTCAAACTAAATCCCGCCCAAATGGAGGAGACTTTGTTTTGAGTGCTTTGTTCAAGGGTGACATAACTGACTCTAGCTGCCAACAATAAATGGAAATATTGTCCCGTTCCCGCTCTTTTTTGGAATATATAATTTTTTTTCTTTTTCTTTAAGCTGGAAAAAGAATAAAAGAATGCTATAGTACAGTGGAAAGAACGAGTGTCGGTGAAGCAGATGATCTAGTTCCTGGGATTGGAACAATCCTATGCTCAATGCAGGGAGGCGAAAACTGGTCAAAGACACTCAAAGGTATGTTCCTTCCATGGGTCATAGGGTGTCGAGTTGCAGAAGCTAAGGGATTGCAAGTTTGATTTTGCAGATGATATGGTCAAAAGGTGGCTTAAACATGAGTCCAAGTGAAGCCGGCTCAAGGCCAAAAGGTGCAAATGGTCAAAATGCAATGCAGTAGTACAACTCAACACGAAGGAGCCTCTAGTGTATAAGGCCAAAATGAAGCAAAGAAGCAAAGAGGTATGAGTCTTCATCGCATAAGTCACGGCGGGACTACAGAGGACTCCTGAGCCTACTCAAATCGAAGCAGCATGGGCAACAAATGTCAGTGAGGTGATAACTACGATCCCCATGAAAAGGATGGCTTTACCATCGTGCCATGGTTTAAAAAATCAGTGAGTGAAGATGGTTTACTAACCATAACATGATGGGATCGACCCTATGGCAAGTGTATCAACAAATGGAGGCTAGTATACATAATGCAACGGAAAAATGGCTTCCCTAACCTATATGCGAGTGAAAAAACGATACCTGCCACGATGGGTCTACAGTCTTGGAATTGACTCGAAACTATCGAAAAAGCATCCAAAATGTCCTAAAAACAAACCATTCTCGACATTCCAAGCTCCCAAGTTAAAAGTTACATGAGGCAAAACAAAATCAAGTTTTGAAAAAATTTGACATTTTCAAAGATTATAAAATAGTTTTTTGACTCACCATTGTTACCATTTGAGTTGAGAGCACAAGGAGTGGAGAAAAAGAAGCAAGCTTTTCCTTTTGCCGAATCTGACCATTCAAATCTTCCCAAAATCACCAGGTAACCCCCAAACTTGTCTTGCATCAATTTGTGATTGGTTTTAAGAATTTTAATTAAAGTTTCACCATTGAATTTATGTCAAAAATTTTGTCGCAGCGTATACATGGGTTGGCTATATGAAACCTGCGTATACACAGTCCCTAGATGTGACTGTGTATGAAACAGACCCGTGTATACGTCGTTTAAACTTCAAAACAAAAAACTAACGGTCCAAACTTGTTTTTTCCTCAGGATGTCAGTCACCTGGTGGGAAAGGGAGCATGCCACTGTTGATGATGAGGTTATGAACGATCAACAGTCCTTGGATGCCTTAAGAGGATGGGCTTGCTAAAAATTTTCAAAATGCCAAATATGAAGGCAAATACTCGCTTGTTCGAAATGCTCATTCACTGCTAGAGCATCGAGGACGACTCATTCATGATTGATCAAATGCCACTGAGGATAGAGATTAAGGATACCTATTTCATCACAGGCCTTTCCCGGAGGGGAGAGGTAGTACATTCTACAGGCCGATCATGAGGTAGCCTTTATATCGAGGACTATGTGCATATATATTGCCCAGGCCATCTAGAAAAGATTGGAAGCCAAATTCCAATCAAGCATGTAGAGAGTTTGTCATTGAGGATCATCCTGTTCACTATAGCCAGAGTGAATGGATTAGCTTCCTTACACCGGGTTTCACGGCTTTCCATGAGCTTGGTGGTAGACTGTCTCACCACAGTATTTGATTGGTGTACTCCTCTTCTCACCAACTTGAAGAGCCAGCTATCATCTATAAAAAAGGGCCAGACCAAAAACTTTGGGTATGGGACCATTCTGTGCTCCTTCTTTTTTGAGAGGGTCCCAGCGCTACGCCCTAGAGTACCAGTTCTGATCAGTAGCCCAAAAGATCCACAGATGCGTAGGTGGGCTGATCTGATGAAATGACTAGGAGGCAGGGATGTACCGCGAACAGCTTTTGATGATGATTTCTTCTCCTGGTGCAAGCAGCAGTTCATCACAGTGGATGATTTCCCCTATGTTGGTTTGGACTTCTAGGGAGATCCTGATCTAGCATTACCACCAGCCGCGACATGGGGCGATATAAGTAACAAATGTTTTTTATTTGATGATTTTTATGATTTTTCAAATTTGAAAATGAACTTGAAAAATATTTTTGATGGGATTCAAATGACTAAAGCAATGATCATATTCCAGATATTGGGGTAGTACGACCAGATGGTTTCCCACAACATGGACATCGCAGCCGAGGTGCTGAAGAGGCAGCTACAGATATATAGCGACTCTTATACACAGTTTAGCAGAACTTGGTGAGATTAACTCACCGAGTACCGATGGAGGCTGTAGAGTATCTCCCTATAGACATGCAGCATCACATGGTTGGAATGCCATGGGACTGGGTTCGGACTCTTAGGCGCATGGCTAAGGCTGTAGTCACATACTTGGATGCTCATCCTGAACCAAGTCATTAGATATACTGGACATGATTATGGGCATTTGAGTCCCAATTTTTGTATATTATTTTGGACATACTTATGTACATGTGGAATGTTTTATGATATATATATACATACAGTTTTGACTTTTTGATGCTTGATTTTATTATGATGAATGAATGATGTGCCAGTCTAAAGCTTTATTATCAATAGAATCTACTAACCAATTATGAGATCTTGGAATGCACAAATAAGTAATGTAAGTAAATGATCTTTGCAACACCCTCACTCTTAAATATTGGCGATATAAACATGGATCCCTAACCCAATAAATGTTATTCAATTGTCACACTATCAGTTGTGAATCAAGATAGACTACCAATGAATTGATTCCATAAGAAATAGCTTCGGATAGTAAATTAATGACGGCAGTGTACTCAGCCATATTATTTGACGGAGGACCAATGCATACTCTCCTTGACACCATCAACTGACCAGTTGGATAGTAGATCACCCAAGCTGCGGAAGTGAGGTTACAAGTGTGCCAACTAGCACCATTGGCGAATCCAAAATAGACCAAGTCATCCATCAACACCTGCCACAACAGATCAAAAAGTGTTGACATCAAAAACTCCCTATGAGATATGTACAAAAATACAAAATGTACAAAGAAATCATTGTCCTGCTGCTACTTAAGAAAAGTACTTCTTAAGGTAGAGCCGATCAAGGGGCTTTGCCAACTTGCTCCTAGGGATGTTTATAGGTACGGTCTTTGAACCAATCAAAATATTACCTTTGGCAGACATCTGTGTTGGAGCTAAAGGAACTGTACAAACATCACTAGTAAGTAGACTGGAGGACCTAGATTCGACTTCATGCAAAGGATGACAGACAAATAAATGATGATGTAAATATTCTGATGGTCGATCTACAGCCATCATTTCTTCGAATATAGCTTCGTCAGACGAAAAAACTGTATCTAAGCACTCCAAATCAAAAGTCGAATCAAGGGTCCAAGTAGGGGCCACATCACCATCTAACTCCTTCTCAGAGAAAGGAGCAGAATGGTTGTCTGCAAAGTTATCGGTAGACTCATATCTAAGCTCTGCTGCAGACATAGAAGATTCCATTTCACCCACCTTTTCGTCATCCGATATGGTCACAGATGAAGATAAGGTCCAGGATCTGAAAATAATGAGTTTGAACAAACTCTTTCTGTAAAGGCTCCTTGGAGGATGAAATTGTATCTATTTAGTTGTAGGAGGGGGAAGATCAAACATACCCATCAATGAAGAATACATCCCAACACCCAGATTCTCAATAGGCAGGTTATCCACCATCGGAACAGTAGAATCCAAAGTTGCACGAGGATCAACTGGAGAATAATCCAATTGATCAACCTTAACAATTTTCCTCTCATGAGGAAAGCAAAGGACACAGAATATAGTCGAAACGACAGAATCCATTTCATAAATCCAATTTCGTCCTAAGAGGAGATTGTAATCTAGGTTGGCATCAACGATTTCTACTTTGACATTAATGACCTTTCCTCCAACACCTATAGGAAAGGCCAGGATAATCCCGTGTGGCCTATGAGAATGACCATCAAGCGTTGTCAAGAGGGTAGGTGAAGGGATAGCCAAAGGCAATCCAATGGCCTTCCAACATGACATAGACATGACACACGTCGAATATCCCTCATCTATAATCGTCCAAAAGATATTAGTTTTCTGGTAAGTAGACTTTATCTGGAAATCTATATGATGAGGAAGTCTCTTTTTGACATTATGCATATCAAAAGTGAGAGCTAATGAATTATTTGGATCAACTGCCCCTATCACCGAAAGCAAAGCACTTCGTTGAGCTGGACATGACTGGAGTACCTCTAAAGCAGACATCACGCATGGACTCTGAGCCAGATCCTCCACAATGGAGTAATTCTGGGTAGCCCTAGCATTAGTGTTGATAGTAACGCGTTTGGAGAACCTTTCGGTATCCGAGGTATAGACTTGACAGAGGGTAGCTCTATATGAAGTGGGTCGATAGTTCTGGGAACAGTTTTATCCTTGGATGTTTCAACTTCACCATAATCACGTGACCGTGTGGCCACATTGGCGTGAGAACCCATCATGAAAACATTTGAGGAATGGTCCCCCTCCTGGTTGGCCCCTACATAGGTACCAGGGTTTGAATTCGTGCCAACAAGCAACTGCTACTCTTGGGGGAAAGGGTTAGTTAAGACAGCTTGGGAGCTAGAAGACCCTTGCTACACTAACAAGCATTGAGCATCTTCAATTTTCAGGCAAAGGTGATGTCAAATGGTGTCCATTGCATAGCTTGCATGGAAACATGACTTTCTTTTTAGACCCATTTCCACCCTCACCAGCACCATTGTCAGGATTGTTCGCACTACCCTTCCCATCTTGATTCTTCTTTTTACCTCGTCCTTTCTTCTTCCCATCAGAGTTTTGATTTCCTTTGGAGTTAGAAGCTTGAATGGAGTTTACAGAAGAAGGTTGGGAAGGTGAAGGGTTAGACGATGTGACCTGATTGGTAGGAGCAGTTTTTAAAGACAACTGTTGAAATTGGCTCAACAGGTTCACCGCATTGGTGTCTATTGATCCAATGATACCATCTGCATAAGGACCTCGCTTTAATTTGGCTATATCAACCTTAGTCCTAGGAGCATCAAACAAGATTTTCTGAAGAATCCCATACTGAGAGTAAATCAATCCTAACTGCTAGGCCCAAAAAATAGCTTGCTCTTCAGAATAGACTCTAAATATAGAGACATCCTTGGAAATATCAAGTTATAATGATTTCAAGAACCATTTGAGACGATATTCAGGCAGAATTTTGGCTTTAATGAGCCTCTTTCTCCGTATCCATTCCTGAATATGATCAGAGATGTGAGTTGCCATATCCTGACGGAAATTGGCCAAAAGTTCAGTTCTAGCATCATAACGGACGGGAAACTGGAAATGGTTTAAAAAAATGTTAGCCAAGTCAGCGAAAGATGTAAAGTTGCCCCCTGGAAACTCTATATACCACTTGGCCGCATTGCCAGTTAAGGTGCATTGAAGAAGTCTCAACCTAACCGAGTCATCAATGAGGGAGTTTGATGAGTACCACAAATGTAATGTGGTTACATGGTTGCCTAGATCTTCACAACCCTTCCCCTCTAACTTTGGAATATTCGATGGGAGTATGGTTGGGACCAGAGGCCAGGCCGGATTGTATCTAGTTGGATCATTTGTCAATTTCGTAAGATCTGGAAAATTCAACATTTCCAGAAAAGGAAGCCTAGGAGGACCTTGGGGATTCCACCCAGACTGGACTGAGTTCCCAAAGTTCTGAAAAGATTGGCTTGGATTTTGAAAGGCACCAGGCTACCCGAAGTAACTAGTAGAACCCGCTAAACCAAAAGGTGACCCTTGTGGTCCAGCAAAACTCGGAGTTTGACCAACTCCAGCCGAAACACCTCCAAAACTAGTGAAGCTCCCTCCTAAAGCATTATAAGGAGTCGATAACCCTTGATAAGGATTCCAAGCAGTAGCTAAGGGAACAATACTTCTAAACAAACTAATTGTGGAGTACGGCATATTCCCTTGTTGGCCAAAAAACGGATTCCTAGTTCCTATGCCACTAACCGCAAGGTTAGTCCAACCTTGAAAGGGATTACTGCCTTGACCTATAGAAGAAAAAGGCATAGATCCTATCATCGGTTTGGAATGTGGTATATGACCACTTCCAAAAGGAAAACATTTAAATGAAGCCAATCCACTCATCATGGATGTGGAGGCATTGAACGGAACTGACGGAATACCCTATGACTAGGTGCCAAACGGGAAGAATCCAGAATTGGATGCATGCGCTTGGGAGCTTCCACTCGTCGATGGAATGGAAGTAGACCCAAACAAATATGTGCTAGAAATAGACCCAAATAAATATGTAGAAGGGACGGAAATCGTTCCCCCCCCCCCCCCCTTGTACTTGTATAGGAGTTTGTGTGCCTGTAGCACTTGTGGTGGATGCCATGCTCCCAGTCATGGTCATCAAAGGGATGTGTGTGAAGTGACCTAGACTTGAAGGTCTATGTGTTGGATTCCCAACGTATACTACTACATCTAGATGATTAAAAGGCAAAGGAGAATTGGGAGCTACCAATGGCTCTAAGAGTTCTTCTACCTCAATATTATCTTTCGATTGGAAGAGGACTCAAGAGAGAACTGGAGTGTTCTTCTCTGACTATGTGGTAGTACCAAACCTATCTTGTACACGAATACCCCCAAGCATAGGATCAATCCCAGATGCGTTGACTGCCACTGGGTGAAAACCACTGGCAATATTGCCTCTGCACCTTCTAAGAGAAGGCTCTAAATTTGGTGGTGAAAGACCACGAAGTCTTCGAGACCGTCTAGGTGATTGGTCAGCCACTTTGAATTTTTTATTAAGATCTAATTCAAGACTCAAGAAAAAATAAAAGCTATCCAACTAAGAGCATAGAGCACACACTAAAAAAGTCCCTAAAAGATATCAGCCAGTCAAACAACTTTCAAGTATTTCTGCTCCGGGTGATGAGGACCAGACACCAAAATACAAGAAAGTGAAGTAGGAGCCTTCCAAAGATAGTCTGGGATAATGACAGCCCAGGCCTACCAGCAAAGGTATCAAAGGAAGTTATGTTGACCTCCAAACAACAGCATGTGTCAGTGCAAGCCCCCAAGCTTCGCAAGGGTGCCCTCTATAAGTACTGTTGAGAATGATACAACATCGACCTCAAGTGCCACGGCATTCCCCTCTGTAGTCACCTTTGTAGATCCCTAGGATGAGCAACTAAGGTTACCAACTCGTATCAGAAGCTAGGTGGAACAGTCTTGAGGTAAGATCCGACAAGTAGGAGAGGGGGTATCTCTCTTCCTTATCTTCAAAAACCCTCGTGCTTAACTCCCAGATCCAGAGCTTTCCTGGTCTCCCTAATGCTATTGGATTTTCACTCATTATTTAGACTTCTATGTTTGACAGTTTAAAATGGCCTTGGAAAGTTTTCTCTCCACTCGCCTAATCCAAGGCCCTAAATATCCTAAAACTTGTTGGTGTGTCTAAATTGACAATATAAAAAAGTTCTAGTATATTTTAGTTAGCACTTGTTTTTAAATGGGTTATTCTTAAGTCAAGGGATAAACGGAAATGAAACTTGTCGTGTTTTACGAAGCAAAATAAATTAATAAAAACCAAACTATATGAAAATGCAATTGTTTTGTTCTTCGATGAAAGAAATTTCTACCAAGTTCTAAGGAGCTTTTAAGAAAGCAATAAATTTCTCTTTTATTTTCTTTTAACAAGCTTCACACTCACAAAAAATAAAAAAAATTATGGATGCCTTAAAAGATGCATAAACTATCCTAATGCAATGAGTATATGTTGATGCAAAAACTTAAGACTACTCTAAAGAAAATAATGAAAATAACTTGTTTATCGCTTCTAATTAGCCACTTACGATGTTTAGATAGAATATAAGTTCCTAATGCTCATTTTCTTCCAAACACTAAAAGCAAATCTCAAGACAAACAAAATGCACTTCCACTCGCAAAAAGAAACCAAATCAAAACAATGCAAAAGAAAGCAAAAACCAAGTTTTCAAGAAGTTTTCTTCAAAATCAAAAATAAAAAACAACTTTTCAAAAGCGCTCCAAACACCATTGAAAACTTTGAGACCGAAAAATAGGCAACAAAAACACTTTTCAAGTTATCAACTCAAAATGGGCGAAAACTCAACAAAATAGGTGTTTCAAAATGCTCTTTAACAACCAAAAAGCAACAAAAAGAGCTCGATGACAATGATCAAAAGACCAAGAAAGACAACTTTCAAAATCGTCACTCAACAACTTTCAAAAAGCAAGAAAATAAAATGGCCACAAGATGCAGTTTTGACATAAAGCAAGAAAGTCACAAAGATAATTTTTTTCACAAAGATTGAAACCAATCTTTCTACTCTGGAAGACCAGAACAGCCAAGATTCTTAGAAAGAAATCTCGTGTGCTCAAACACAAATGATGACACTTGCGACAAAACAAAAACAAGACCAAAACTTTCCACGACAAGAGAGAATTCGAAACCAGAAACTTGCTGCAAAACCAAAGACTGACAACAAAAATTGACTACTCAGGAAATACTCAGACCAGCAAACACATCTTCTGAAACAGAAATATTTGACAAAATCCTGGAAAATTAGGGTATACGTGATTGTGTCAATACACAGTGGCATGTATACGTGATTCAGCCCAAGGAAACTTGTGTATACGCAGGCTCATATGGGGAAACTTGCGTACATATGCTATTGTAACCTGAAAAAAGTGAATATATAAGAGTTCACAAGAAAAAAAAAAAAAGTCTAAAGAAACTGTTTAGACTTAAAGTCTGAGTTCCTACAGGAACAGACAAGCTAGTTACAGCAATAACACCAGTGGATGAGCCCTGATTGGCTTAAAATAACCCAAACTAGGAACAACAATACTGTTGTCCCCAGTGGAGTCGCCAATTATGTTGAGGGAAAAAGTCCCCTAGGGTTTTGGGTCAACACCCTAGCAGAGCGGGGGTTATCTACAATAAAAAAAACAATCATTCCAAACAATCATGATACTTAAATAAGCAAACTACGCAAAGAGAGGTGCACTTGGGGGTCCTTCATTCGTGTAGATCTAGCCAGGTTCCAAACCCTCTTGGAGTTCCTCTCGATACTTGAACCTGCAAAATAGCCAATTCAAAGAAGCATAGCAATATATGGACCAAGTATCATATAGAAATCAATTTCATAACATATTCAAAGATGGTTAGTTATACAATTGAAACAGTTATTCATATGTGATCCATAACAATAACATCATATGCATAAAGAAGATTGATTTCGAGAACAAGACAAATTTTTCTTTATTGCAAATAACTAAAACAAAGCAAGGAATGATATCACCTGAATCTTCCTCTTGCTGGCTCCAAGCGGAACTATCCTCCAGATCCGTCCAATCCCAAGTCTTCAAAAGACTCCTTCCATGACTCACACAAAGATATCTCAACTAGTGAAATGACATCATAACTCAAGGAAACAATGGTTTCCTGTAATGGGGGAAGTGTTGGAAGCACAAGGATCTTCAGACCTGATCAGGGATAATCTTAGCAGAGTAATTTTCTCTCTATTTTCTCCTCCGTTAGGCCTTCCCATTGAAGCCTTTCTATACTTCTCCCAAAGTAGTTTTTTAGTTGAGAATTCGTTGGGAACAATTGGGCCACGGGCACTAATAGGTAATCAACAGGTAAAACCTGTGATCTCCGCCCGAATTAAGGAGATTTAATTTTTTTAAGTGTTTTAAGACATATATGTGGGTTGGGCATACACTGACCCACGTACACACGCATTTAGCTCAGGCAAATGTCACGTACAGGGAGTAAAACATTGTTTTTTAAATAATTGGACCAGGTCTGGAAGGAGGGGTTGCCCTAGGCCATAAATGCAGCATCACAAATATCAAGGGTGAGATTTGGAGCTATAACATGTATCCAAATCATTAAACCTTGATAACAATACCCCTTTCAGTTCAATATACCACTTCACAACATTCCTAGTTAGGGTACATTGAAAAAACCTCAAACTAATTGAACCATCAATTCAAGATTTCAATTAAGACCATAGGTGAAACATGATTATATGATATGCGGGATCCTCACTTGACTTTCCTTTGAACTTAGGGATGCTTAAGGGAAGTTTAGTAGGGACCAGGTCCAACTCAGATCATATTGAACGAAATCATTAGTTAACTTTTCCAAATATGGAAAATTAAGAGTTTCCAAAAATGGTAAGCATAGAGGAGCTATGGGATTCCACCCCCCATAATGAAAACTCCCAAAAGGACCATAGTTCAAAAAAGAATACGTTGTATTTTTACTGGCTCCAAGTTGTTAGGTATTACTCGTAGAAACTCTTTGATTATAATAACCCCCTTATTATTTTGGAACATATGAAAGATGCCATCCACTCATAGCATAAATGTGAGTTGAAGAGGTATTTCCCCTTGTCGGTACCATGTATGAAGGTAAAATTTCTAGGCATCAGAAAATGGTGAAAAGCTCATCGACATACTGCCAATATGGAAGGGACCACTCCCCTACTGAATAGACACCTGATAAGGAACACCTCACGCTAACCCACTCACAGATGGATAAATCATACCTTGCTCCCCTTGCCCTTGGAAAGGATTAGCAAAATGAGAGAAACTAGGATACAGAATAGATCCACCTCCAAAGGAAGGGATGGGAGGATCAATATGTCCACTTCCAAAGGAGAATCCCTATATAGGGATAGAACTACTTGCCATAGAAGGAATATTGAAAGGAACATAAGATAGAAAATAATATGGGATTGAAGAAATCCCAGCTAATTAATTCCAAATGAAAAGCACTAGTGAAAGGAGAAATAGGGTGGCTGCCCCCACTCGAGCCAGGACAGGAGGTAGAGTTAGAAAATACTATACTAGGTGTAGAAGTACACACAATAGAGAAGGAAAATGTTGCTACACCAACTGAAAAAGAAGGCATATGTACACATAAGTATCAATAGTCATACTGGTGCCACTAAAATTAGCCATAATGAAAGAAGAGTTAAGATAAATGCTATAAAATAAGGTACTCATGTAAGATATAACATAAGGAAAGTTTCCTGCAAGAGGATCTAAATCTGGCCTTGGAGATTTTGCGATATCTTCTACCTCAACTTGCTCTCCTGAAGAACTTGACTAAAAAAGTACCCTAGCAAGAAAGGAAACACTTCCATCTAAATCATGAAGGAAACTCTACCCTTTAGTTCTTCCTTCAGAGAATATCCCCCTGGGGGAGGATTTGTCTCCATTACATAAGTTTGATCTGATTCAAAAGAACACATGGAGTCTCACCTAAGCCTCTGAGGTGAAGGCTCAACACGTGTAGGTGAAAGCCCACATAACCTCCTAGATTGGTGAATGGGAAAATCAACCACCTCTTGCGAATAAAAAAAGATATAAATGACCAAATAACATAAGGTAAGTTAGGAGAAAAGAGCACTCACTATAAAATTCCTAAATATATAGAAAATGAAACAACCTTCACTTATTTCTGCTCCATGTGATTAGGATTGGGAACCAAAATACAAGAAAGTGGTAAAGTTCCTTTTGAAGATAATATTGCAATGATGAGGGCCTAAGTCCTACCAGCAAAGGTAATAAAAATAGTTACAATGACCCCTAAAAATATAATTTTATGGTGCAATTACCCTCACTTCGCGGGGCACCCTCCATAAGTACCATGACAATGATACAATGTTTATCTTAGGTACCACATATATCCCCCCCCCCAACTAGGTAGTACCTAGGAAAGGAAAACAAGGTTACCAATATGTAATCAAAAGCGCAGGGGGACAATTATGGGGGTATCTCTCTTTCCTTATTGTTACACAACCTAGTGCTTAACTCTTGTGTGAGAGGATCTTCCCTAAAAATCTATACGACACTAGATTTCCACTCTTTATTCAACTTCTACAATTTTGTTTGAGTGGCCTTAGAGAGTTTACTCTCAACACACCAATTCGAAGGCCTTAAATATGCCATATACTAGTTGATGTTCTATGACAAAAGAAAAAAGTTTAGTTAAATTTAGATTATGCATTAATTTTACTGTATATTGATTAGGTCAAAGGAAATGGAAGTGAAATTGTTGATGTTCTGACATAAATAAGTCAAATAATAAAACTTAGCTACATGCATTGCAACTCTCTTTCTTCAATGAAGAGGTGACTTCTACAAAGGTTATATAATAATATAATAAATAAAAGGTTTTTCTTTTCCTTTTGTAAACAAGCACTCACATATTCAAATTCAACAAAATACTCAATGCTTGATATAATGCAACTAACCCTAATGCAAGCTAGTATGAAAATGCAATATGCTAAAGTATATTAATAAGCCTTGAGGCACCAATGATAAAGGAAACAACCAACAAAAAATGACAAGAAAACAAGTGCCAAATTGCACTCATACAAATCACAACCCTTGAAGTAATAAGAATTCTTCAATATACCAACAATGTGCCAAAGTTTCAAGCACCAAAATACTCTTGTTCAAACCTTCAAGCAAATGCAACGAGAAAGAACAAGATGAAAAGGAGAAACATAAACATTTTTTCCTTTTTCTCTTAAAATATGAAATCCAGATCTTCTAGCAATATTAAAACAATGATTTCAAAACAAAAGGAAACCCAAGAACTTTAAAAAAGGATGTTAAAATACCTTAAGCCAAAGGAAAATAAGAACCTCTATGAAAGGAAATTCATGACTTTCACAAAAACAAAAAAAGATGAGATCAAAAAATATTAAATAAGATACTAGGAGACTGAAAAAATTGATAGGACACTACTTGATCACCTAGACCAAGCCAAGCAACCCTTAAGGAGAATACTTAAAATCATTCTCCCTAGTGGAGTCACTAATTGTATTTGCAGGAAAATTCCCTAGGGCTAGGGTTGATAACCCCAATAGAGAAAAACATAAAATTAAACAAATAGACTCAAGTAATCATGCATACAACTTGAATTGACGAAGTAAATATTGAGTACAAAACCCATAAGTCCTATGTTTGATGATGTTCATGCAAGGTCCAAACCCTAACTTCTCCTCCTGAAGTTGCAGACTTTCAAGATGAACACAAAGCCAGACACATATCACAACATTGAAACTATGTTTGTATATAATCAAATCATTCCATAAAAGTAAACATTACACATTCATATCCATAAGAAATAGATAATGCAAATATGAACCAAATATGAGTCTTATTATTGAAATAACAACAACAAGAGGTAGTTAAGATACAATCTAATCCAAACTACTAGCATTGATAGAACCTTCCTCCAGATCCCTCCTACCCATGGCCACGAGAACCTCCTCCCCAACAATAGAAATGAGATGTGAGTAAAGGGTCTCAACATATATGCAAGGAAACTAGGGTTTCCTAGAGATAGAGGAGTGAAGAGAGCATAAGATAATGCAGACCTGATCTAGCAGAAATTTGGCATAGTAAGGGTACCAATCATTAGGATGCTCCTTAGGCCAACCCATAGGGTGTATTTATACCACCAAAAACTAGTTAAGTTAGTTAGGCCACAGGTTCATGTAGGTGGGTTTTCAGTCTAACTTGTAAACCCCACCTCATAAATAGCTTAATTATATATTTTCTCAATTTTAAAAATCTATACAAAGGAAGCTTTTAGAGGAACTACATACATATGCGAATTACAGTGGGTAGAGTTGCATATAGTTTTAAAAAAATTGAGATAAGTACAAGTCTTCAAGGGAAAAGGGATCTTCCCATGCCAACCATGAGCATCTACCAAAAGAGAGTGGAAAAATATGTTATAATAGAACCATCAAATTCACTTAGAAGAAGATTATTTCAATTGTTTAAACCTATCTTGGTGGAAAGTTATTATTTTCTTTGGTGGGGCCTCAGATAACAACCTAAGGGTGGCATGCACAAGGTGAGTCATTATATTTAGATGAAAAAAAAGAAGTGAGTTTGAATTGGGGCTAGGGTGGAGCTTTAAAAAATCAAGCTAAGGAACTATCTCTCTATCAAGGGATTAAGATTGTTGATTCAAGGAAAATTAGGAACTTAATTGTCACTAGAGACTTAACAATAGTTATAAGACTCATATTCCACTCCTCCACTTTATATGGTGGAAATATATCAAGAATTATGTTCCAAAAGGAGGCCACCTGCTTTGAATATATATATTGTTTCTATGTACTAGGAGATCAAAACCATTGGGTTGACCATTTTTCTATTAAGGCTTGTCACCTATAAGGTAGAAACCTTGGAACAAAAATGGGGAGTATCCTTTTCCCTAATTTATTAATTACCCAAAAATGAATAATCCAATTTTTTTCATGTCATTCACAATGCAAGCCAATTGGTCACATATTGTGTTTAATGGAGAAGCAACCTTTTTAATTGGGTTTTATTATGAACTTTAGTATAGGTGGGGCAATGTAATATTGGAGTCCTGAGAAGTATTAATCAATTATTTAGCTAGGTGGTAGCTTCACATTTATTTTGAGTTTCATTCCTCCCCTTCAATTCAATCATAATCTAGAAGTGCCTCTTCCCAACATATATTTGGTGTTTATCTAGAGTTATCCCTTCTTAGCCCTGGCATAAGTGGAGGTTAATCACATTGATCCTAAGCATAGTTATTTATTTTTATTCTATTTACTTGTGTTTTCTAAAATCAAGTTGGTGTAGGAATTTGTTTGCTTCTTAGTGATAGTAAAAGTCTTTAAGCAGAGGAATTGTAATAAGTTTTCTCAATATTTCTAGAGTTTACATTGTATGCAAAACCACAATTACCCAAGGCATTTCCCTTTGTTTGAAATTATGTACATCCATCATGCCTTCCAAAGATAAGAATACATCATGATGGATAATAGTACTCTACTTTCTCTACTACAGGTTGAATTCGTGCACCGGAGGAAAACCATGGCAATGCATAAGCAATCTTAACGGAGACCTTGTTACAAGAAAAGAGACAAATTGAAACTTTACAGGCTAAGTGAAATATTTTCTCCAGTTTTAGAATGTCCATAAGTTCAAGTGTTGACAGAGTAAACAAGGAGGAGCTTACTCACCTAGAGATGTGGACATGGGTGGCATGGACTAGGATCCATAGTCTTCTCCCTTAGAACAAGATAAGGCACTTAATAAAGCATATTTTTCATTATTTCAAGGTTCTATCATGTTCTAAAAATTATGCATGGTTTTAGGTGTCTATTATGGGCTTTTAACTAGAATAATATTTTTCACATCCTTTATGAAAGATAGAAACGTTTTATTTTTAGTTAATCTTCACATTTTTGGACAATTCCTGAATCACGGACTACGAGATAGTCCTACATCTTTTTGTATTATCATGTAATTCAACAAGGCTACAACAAATTTCTAATGCAAAATTTATTCATGTCCATTCACAAAAAACATAAACTCACTTACAAAATACATGCCAGAAAGATGGGTCTAGACCTAGGTGAGGATTATAACAACTCTTCCTCATAACCACTCGAGCTACACCTAGTTAATATTGTATACTGTTAATTATAACAATGCTTTATTTGAATAGTATTTTAAAGATGTATTTCAAACAATGATGTTGGATCTTATATTAACAATAATGTGGTCAATGAGTCAAGTTTGCAATAAACTAACTAGGCACATAAGTATTTTAAGGAAATTAAATCCATCTCTAAGGATACTTTAGAATAAGTTAACCATCAAAGTAAATAGCACCTTCCTAGATTAAAATTGCTACATCCTTATACCATTTAATTAAGAGCTCTATAACCATCTAAAAATGAATTCTTATTGCATCTTGTTTCAATCTAAAATGCATATGTCATTCGCAACATATAAATGGCTTCATATCATTTTGAACTATCTCATACCGTTTTCTCCACAATACAATCCTTATATCACCCTATCGTCTAGTTCAATTCTTATTTCCATGTTATCTTCATCCCTCAATGTAATTTGTATTTACCATGCCATTATATTGTTTCACATTCTTTTTCTCATTCCATCTAAACTACTCACCATGTTTTTGTTCATTGTGATGGTATCGGCTTCTTAGTGAAAATTCTATCCACAAGACAATTGAAACCCAAATTGTTATCTAGCAATTGCACTAGGGAGGTGCCAAGACACATTATTAGGAAGTTGAAACAATCGGCATTTGTGAACTACTGATTATTCCTAGAATTAAATGGATACATCCCTTAACCTTTGTGCTTCCAAGTTGTAGCATAACACTTTGATAGGTTAATATAGTTGCAATAGGAAAAGTTTAATATACATAAATTAAATATAATTTAAAAGACAAGAAACTTAAAGAGCTAATATAATTTATTAGTGTTAATATTTTCAATACCTTTGAAAAGTTAAGGTCTTATTCATGATACTAATGAAAATTATAGAGATAAATTTGATTGATACATAAACCATACATGAACAATAAACATTTAGTAAATCTTCACATTTTCAATCATCATTCATAAATATAATATGAAGAAAAGATAGTGCATAGAAATAACAATACTCAAATTTTTTAAGGAGGAACCAATACATGGTCCATTCAATTTCAATCAAATAGAGACATTACATACAATTTTCCTTATATCTCCTTATCTATAACAAAAGCACAATTACACCATTGGGACATAGCAACAACAATATCAACTGGAAAATAATATCAACTAACAACCTAGATTATTCCTTCTTTACCCCTATATATACACCATAGATAAGTTTCAAAACAGCATAGCTATTATGAAACTCATTTCCTAGAAGTAATGTAAGAAAGCCCCATGAAAAAATCATTAACATGCAACTCGAAATAAAAGCATGCAAGCTCGAACATCACATGAAAACCCCAAAAGTTGCAAAATAAGATGCCAATAGTTGTATTTGAACACCCTTATCATTGGCCTTCTTTCCCTCCTTATAAAAGTAATAAAATTCCCTCTTGCCATGAATTATGAATCTTTTAAGTATACCAACAATGCAGAACACTAGAGGTTTATATTGCGTATAACGACAAGTAAATAAAAAATCAATGTACCAAAAAAATGGAAAAAGGGTTGTTTATGATGTAGTGTCAATATATTGAGTGAAGATACTCTATTATGGGGTATTAACAATGATTTGTTCAGTAGTTTTGAATTGTATTATGCATAAGTGGTGCTTTTAGGTGAAATGGATTAGATTTATAATATATTACTTCAAAATTTGATTTGTGAATGGTCATTGGTATGGGTTGCATACTTGAATTATGATCAAATGGCTAGGAAATTCTCATGTTTAATCCCTATCCTTTTGAAATGTTTAGTGATCCTCTGTGATTAATTTCACGAATTTAATAAGTTATGGTATTTGATTGCATCATATGTTTCATATTTAAGGATAGGTTGTTAATTTACGTAGAAATTTGGGATGAATATAAATATTTATTTAATTTGTAAGTGGAAAATGTGTTCATATCTACATGGACTCAACATTAAGCATCTTAGAATGCTATTTTTCACAAGAAATCACTAATTATCAACCAATTCATTAAATTATGTTCATGCCATTTTGTCCACTAGATAGACTAGATACTATGAATTGAGAGTAATGTGGGGATGGTGGGTGGAGAGGAGGTGCGTACAAGCTTCCATCTTCATGTGGTTGGTGTTGTTCACTAGAAAATATTTTTTTCTTGAAGCTAAGAGAAGCTCCTCTACATTAACACACACTTTTTAAAAGTTTCAACATTGGCCATTTTCAATCGTAATTGGTTGATTCATGCATTGAGGTCAAAGAATTTTAGGTAAAATAGGCAATCCTTTGCATTACGAAATTATTATAGGTGAGTCATTCATGTGTTTGGTGGAATCTATAAATGTGTTTGTAGCATCTTCCTTGACCACTCAAACATGTAATTAACCTTATGAGGTTCAATACAAACTAGCATTGGTTTTGTAGAATCTTCTACAACCATATTTAAAACCAAAGGAATCTCAGATAACCTGTCATTTCCCTAAGATATACACAAATCTATTAGAAACCCATAAATGCAATTAAATATTCCCCAAGCCATTTCATATTCAAACTAAGAAACAAAATGGATAATGACAAGATATAATATAGTTAATAATAGTTAAAATAGTTAAGAATGTCCAAAATAAGGCCCATCAATAGGGTTGTTGAAATGTGGAGGTCAGGGGGTAGCCATAATGGTCATTCCCTCTTTATAAACTTATCATTACTAACTATTTTATATCAATGACATCTCAATTTATAATTATTTTTTCTACTATATTGTGAAATGTTGTTGAACCATGAGGGAACTTATTAGAATTTTGGAGGAGTGGGAATTAGTGAGAGCCCTTATAACCTATCCTGAGCATCCCTTTCCCTTTAGTCTCCTAGACTAAAAAAGATTATATGGATGCAATTTATAACAAAAGGATGCCCATGATATGGATCGAGGCTTTTGAAATTCATTCCCTATTCATACACTTATTATTGCAAGATATTTAATATCAATGGCATCTCAATTAATCATTATTTTTTCGTGCATCTTCTATATGGTGAAATGTTGAGGCAACATAGGGAAAATATTAGACTTTGGAGAGGGGTGAATTAGTAAGAGCCCTTTTACCTTGTCTTGGAAATTCCCTTTTTATTTAGCATCCGAGACTAAAGGGATTAAATGAACCAAAATTATAGTCAAGGTGTTGCCTTAATAAGGAGAAAGACCTATGAAGAACCATCTCTCTTAAAAACTTATTTTTGAAAGATATTTGACATCAATGGAATCTCAAAATATCAGTATTTTGCTATTGTTATAAACATGGTGAAATGTTGATGCAACACAAGGAAAATTATTATACTATGGAAGGGGGTGAATTGGTGAGATCCCTTTCTTGTTTTGCGTATTCCCTTGATATTTATTCTATTAGACTAAAATGGATTAAGTGGACCTAATTAATAGGTAAGGAATTTCCTCATCAAATATTAAGACTTAAGAGTTGGGGTAGCTCCATTTGGATAATCTTAGCTTGAATCCAATTAATAATGGATATAATTGATACAATTACTAGATCTTATTTTGGTCAAAATAATACTTTTGAATAGGGTGGAGCTTTTATTGATTTGGAACTAGATGTATAACTTGAAAAATTGTGGCATATGGCTAAAAATTCCTTAGCTTCATGGAACACAAAAGATATAGTATACCTAAACTAGGATTTGTTATAGATGAATATAAATGATAATTAACTATTGCAATCAAACCAATGGACATCTCTCCTAATTGAAAGGTTGCAACCTTTTTCTTCCATGGAAAAAGAATAGAAATTTTATTTTTACAAAAGGGATAAAAAATCACAATAATAGATTCCTATGGCATTTAGTGGGTTGATAATCCAAAACCATCTTCCAACATGGAAAACATAAACTAGCTACAATTTACAAAAAGGGTCAAGTTATAGCTCTACTAAAATAGATCAAAACATGCAACAACAAAAACCGTAGTTGTTGTGCTTGCAATGGAATTGGTTGTTTAGGAAAAGTCTGTAAGTGCAACCATTCATGGTTGGAGCCAAGAGACATGAAAACATTCTAAGTGGAAAACCTAGGTTTTGTCATTTATATTTGTTTTGTATCCATACACATGATTAAAATTGAAGTGAGAGAAACCAGTTACATTGGTTTTCATATCCCAAAATAATGGCATGAGTGTGTAATTTTACATTGAAAAGTCCCCCTTTCATCCAATTTATAACATGTAATAAGTCTCCACAAATATGCAATTGACAAAGCACTTTTTCTTGAATTATATGTAGAGTGATATTTATAGCCATTATCTCACTAAAGTTGTTTGATCTAGTCATTAGTAAGGTGCATTATACCTCCTACTCATCCCTAACTTTGGTAGCCCCATCAAAAAAATCCCATGGAATATTGTTTGGGATTTGAGTTTCCTAATGCATTATTGGTACAAAGGGTTGAGCACTTCAGGTAAGCTTATAAGATAGCTAAATGTTTGAGAGTTCGTTGTAATGGATTCCTCAAAAGAGATTGATTCCTAGTAGTGCAGATACCCCAAGCTATAGTAAGGGGGAGGACTTTGAAATTAAATGAATGTTGATTGCACATCAAGATCCTAAGAGGTTCTTCAATGGTATCTCCTCCCCATACATAAGAGAGGATTTTTATCCTTTTAATCTTGGTCCATAATTCAAAGGAGAAATTATAGATAATCATGAGATGACGAATGATTTATAGATCTTGTTTACAGAGGCAAAACTTTCTTGGACCTTTGAAATTCCTTTGTTGAGCTTGTCCCAAGTAAGTCCCTTATTATGCAATAGAATCCACATAAACATGTTAGCTTTTTATATATACCTTAGCTTCTATACTTTTCCTCCCAACAAGGTGGAAGATCATTTATATTTCCTTGCGCTCCTTTGGGTTATCCTAGCCTTCGTTCAAATCCTCTTGTGGGATTTTGGGACCAAAGTAGTTTATCTTCTTGGTTTAAGAAAGAGATGAATCTGTCTTTGAGAGTTTTAATATAGTTGGTCCACAGGGGATCATAGTCACCCTGAAGCCCTACTTCTTACCAAGACACCCACCAAACCCGTCAAGTAACATAATCCCTTTCATATCTTAGCTTAGAAAGTAGAAGCCTCTTCTATTGAGGTCTTGAATGAGGTGATTAAGAAGTAAATGGTTATCTAGGCTACATATCCAAGGATTATTTTCTATGAGTTCTTGAGTCCCATTTCCAATTTTCCATATCAACCACCTACAAATAAAGCAAGGAGCATTTAGGATGGCTTTCTAAATGATGGATCCTTTTTGCACCTTCTTGATAGGTTTCCTTATTCAATCCACTATCGAGTCTTAATGAAAATATTTTTCCTTTGTGACTTGGGCCCACAAACACATTCATTGAATTAGGCCCCATATTTTTTTGATATTATTCCTTTAGAGGGAAAAAAAAAAAAAACTTTTCAAGCCCCAAACTTCAATAGCTTTGGGGGTGGCAAGTTTCCTCTAAATGGCTAAATCTAGAGGCCTTTCTTCATTATTTCCTAACCAAATAGATCATAAAGAGAGTTGTCTTCTTTTACCCATATATCCTTCAGGATCCATGCCAAAGAGGTCATGTGCATTAGAATGGCTTCTAAAATAACGTTGACAGGAAATAAATGTTTTGGTCTAGATAATCAATTATTGCAACAAGGAGCGACTTTCCTTTCCAGTTTTTCAAGATACCATTACTATACATTCTTATGGTAGTTGTTGGATTTTAGAATAGATATTGAGTATTTTAGACCTACCCCAAGTCTCCATCCTAGAGGGATAGGATTTTATAGAGAGAATTTTGTTCATATTCATCTAGTATCCACATGTAAAGGGGGGAATTTTCTTTGTTTATAAGAATACTTATGGCTTCGTATAATATATTAAGGAGTTCATCTAAATGCTCCACAAAGCTAGTAGTCCCTTCAATGAATATTAATATGTCATATACAAACATGATATGTGAGATAAAATAAGTGGGGTTTATAATAATACCTTTTATCCTACCACCCAGTATGACATTATTCAAAAATCTATTGAGAACTTTTGCAACCAAAAGGAAGAGGAGGGGTGAAAGAGGAAACCCATATCTAAGTTCTCTTTCCACTTTGAATAAAGGAGTTGTAGATCCATTTATTGACAATGAAAATGATGCTAAGATGATACAATTGAATATCCATGTAATAACGGAGTGTCCAATCCCTAAATGGATGAATAATTTTGATAAAAAATCAACTTGCCTTGTTGAATGATTTGTAAAATCCACCTTGAAGGTGATAGTTTTATGATTGTTAGTATATATGGAACGCTGACCTTATTGGGCTAATCTAATGACTTCATGAACGTGTCTCCCTTTAAGGAACCTAAATTTCTTTGGAAAGATATGATTGGAAAGGGTGTCCTTCAGTCCTATAGCTATCAATTTTGTGATGGTTTTTTTATATGTTTTGAAGAGTGAGATAGGATTAAATTAATAAAATTTTGAAGGATTTTGTGTCTTTGGAAGCTATGTAAGTAGCATTAAAAACTACCAAAGTTTGTCCAGAATTCCTAGAATATTTCACTACCTTCAATAGGTCATTGCCAAGGTTGTCAAAAAAACCTCAATATGACTCCATAGGGAGGCCATCCAAGCTTGGAATCTTATCATTTGGAAACTATGCAAGACAACAATAATATATTCCTTTTTAGTTTCAGGCATAAGCTGTAAATTTCCCTTTGGATCAATAAAATTGAGAAAATGGATAACTACTTTTAGAATGGCATCTTCGATAGCTTTAGAGTCCTAATTAAAGATAAGGAAAGCTTGCAAAGAATATACTTATTGGATATAAATAATTGTACACATATCATTGTAACATGTCAAGAATGAAAAAATAAAATATATATTTCATATATGAGGTTCACTCCAATTGGTATCAAATCCAAGGTCTTGGAAAAATTGCGGGTTAAAAAAAAAACATTCTTTAACATGTTGTTTACCATTCTCACTCTAGTCAATGTATATTTTCTTTTTTTCAACCACCACATTTTATTGTAGCCATCGTACCTTCCCTTCCCTCCATTGTATAGTGTCATCTTTCCATCTATAATATTTCATCTTTTCCCCATGGACTATACCATCTTTTTCATGCATTACGTTGTGAATAGTGTGACCATTACTATGTGATTAAGTTCAATTTTTTTGCTCATGCAAATCATCATGCTCCCCATGAAATGAATGGATAATTTAAGGAAACCCTTCAGTGTTGAAGAGCTTCCTAGATAGACAACTTGCAATTTCTTTGGAAAATTATGATATTGTATTAAATGAAGTCCAGCACAAGGTTGGGAATGTCAACCCATAGACATGGTAGTATATTATTCAAATAAAAATGAATTATTACAAAGTGGAGGACTCTATCAATGGGAACCTATGAAAAAAATGAAGTATTTAATTCATAATGCTCAATTTACTTATGCCTTGAGGATTAGGAATTTTAAGAGGGGATGGCTTTTAGTATACTTAAACTAGGATTAGTTATAGGTGAATACCAAAATTAATTATTATAATCAAACAAATGAACATCAAACCTCG
This sequence comes from Pinus tabuliformis, assembly GCA_031772625.1. Taxonomy (NCBI): domain Eukaryota; kingdom Viridiplantae; phylum Streptophyta; class Pinopsida; order Pinales; family Pinaceae; genus Pinus; species Pinus tabuliformis. The sequence continues at coordinate 950,441,297 of CM062820.1, forward strand.
AAAAAAAATCACCTATATACTCTATGGATATAAATATTTCTCCATATATCATTATAAGATGTCAAGGGTTAAATAATAAAATATATAATTTTTATATTGGGTTCTCTCCAAAAAATTACACGATTGATTTCACTTTTAATTTGTATGATTTTTGGTAGTTGTTGTTATAACATATTTTTCCACTCTCTTTTACGAGATGCTCATGATTGGCCCAGGTAAATGCCTTTTCCCTTGCAGACTTGTCCTTATCTCAAAAAAACATTTCCAAAAACTATACACAACTCTACCCACTGTACAAACACGTATGTATGTGGTTCCTCTGAAAGATTCCCAATTACAACTTTTTTAAAATTGAAAAAATGTATAATGAAGCTATTTTTCGGGTGGGGTTTATGGGTTAGATCAGAAACCCACCTACAAGAGCCCATGGAATAATAAACTTAACTAGTTTTTCATGGTATAAATACACTCTATGGGTTGGCCTAAGGAATATCCTAATTATTGGCATATTTACTCTACCAAAATCCCCTTATATCAAGTCTACATTATGCTATTCTCTATACACTCCCCCATCTCTAAGAAACCCTAGTTTCCTTACATAGATGTTGAGTCCCTTTATCTCACATCTAAGTGTTGTTGTTAGAGAGGAGGTTCTCTTTGGAATAGGTAGGAGGGATCTAGAGGAAGGTTATATCAATGCTAATAGTTTGGATCAGGTTGTATCTGTTGGAAATAATATTGAGAGGGGGGGGGTGAATCAGTATTATCAGATCAATAAAAATTTTTCATTTCCATACTTAGATACATATACGCTTCTTCATTCAAGGGAACCTACGTGTATACGCAGTTGTGTCTAAAGCAACTAGCGTGTATCCAAAATACTTATGATTCAGTTAATCCATTAAATGTTGATCTTTAGTTAGTGCATCAGAACTTCATTAACCATATGAACAGTAAGTAGGTGCAGTAAAAACATAACAGATCATCACACATAAGAAGCACACATGAACACCATGATATAAGGTGGAAACCCAATGTGGGTGAAAACCACCTGCTGCAATTCGTTTCTATCTTCCTTTATTAAGAAACTTCTTTTACAATGTACTGGTGCAGTCCTTTACCAGCATGCAGGCTACAACCTGCAGAAGCCTACAACCATCTCTCATTCTCCAGCTCTCCTGGAAGGGAGCTCCAACCCCCTTTGCTCTTGTACTAGCTAAGATACTAGTACGTAGACGCCGGCCTACAATCTTCTCTTCTCCAGGTACCACGTTTCATATATTTTCAGGTTGGATACTCCTGAAGCACAACACATAATTTGAAAGGCCACGTTTCATCCAATTTTCATACTGGACCCATAACTATCATTGAAGCTCAAAATAATCACTACTAACATCATCAATCTCTGAATCTCTGAAACACTGAAACTCTGTCATCAACACAGTCACCAGAACACAGAGCAGACAACAGAACTCTGCAACAACAATCAGAACCAACTGTACCATCAAAATTATGCATTAGAGTGCATACGCTACTTGGAAGTGCCGAACCTGCGTGTATACGCAACTTTATCAAGATGAACCAGTGTATATGTCATTAATCACTTATTCATAATTTTGTTTCACTTCCCGACTTCAGACATAACGAGATCACGACATATACAAGGATAATATATGTGTTAGCACCCAGATCTAGTCCATCAGATCTCATAAATATGAGTCATTATGATCCTAATCCAATATTAGTTCTCATCCATCAATACTGAAGCTAAACACAAACAGCCAAACAAGATATGCAGAATATTGTCATCAGAACCCTTCAACAACCAGAACCACCTGTAACTTCAAATATCATAGCTCAAAAGGTATACGCTACTACAATGAACTCAACCTGCGTACGTACGCACTTACACCAAAGCCAACCCGCGTACAAATCTATAAATATTCAATCATGACTTGCAGCGATTTCAACCTTAAGTTATACCCAGTTCAGATTATTACATGCGTCAGTCTATAGATCTAGAATAAACATAATTAATCATATAGAGATAGTTCATTTCAAACCATTTGATCCCGATCTCTCCTTAGATCTTGTTCTCCATCAACCGGTGAGATCCCACCTTAGCTCAGATCAAGCAATGCATCATCAACCCATAACCTGCATATTGGATCTCATACTTCATCAGATATTCAAGACTTTCTTGATGAACTTGCCTAATGATCTTCTTCTCCTTTTATAGTCTTAGGCCTTGCTCAATACCATGGTCCAAAACCATAATAAATCAATACCAAGAGCCCAATACTTGGGTTCAACACACTTGTCGAGATACCATGGTCCAAAGCCATAGGTTCAAATACCAAGGACTAACTACCACGGACCAAAAGTAAGCTTTCCGACATGTACACGCTTTTCCGTTCATAAAACTGCGTGTATACCCTACTTGGTATATAGCGAACCTGCGTATACGCGACTTGGTATATAGTGAACCTGCGTGTATACCCTACTTGGTATATAGTGAACCTGCGTATATATATTTTCTCTTCATACTTGTAGTCTGATCATCAATTCCTTGCTGCTATCCTTCTACACTATGATTTGTCATTAGTGTGATATAATGCCAACAATCTCCCCCTTTGGACTTTATGGCAAAGCTAACTTGTCACACTTAGAGCTTGATCTTCTTGTTCCTTTGAGCTGTCCTGCATCCCATGCATTTAGTCACATCTGTAGATTGATCTAGTTATATGTAAGTGAGATGTTCTTCTATGAGAGGGTTGCCATCAAGTACAACACATGCATCATAATGCCAACAATCTCCCCCTTTGGACTTGATGGCAACCTCAAGATCCTCAACGTCATTCTCCCCCTTTGACATCAAGGGCAAAGGGTGATGCTCCCCCTAAGAACATGCTCTCCCTGACTATAAACCAGATCTGCAAAGAAGCACCATAATCCACCTGAACAGCTTGAGTACTAGAACCAAGAGCTTCTAAGGTAATGCCAACAATGCATTATTAGAAGATTATCTGCTCCCCCTGAACTTGTGCCAGATGGACTCTGACAGACCCATATCAGACTCTCTGCAACCAGAGTCTGTCCCTGCTGATTTCCTTCAAAAACTCCATATACGCGTCTGTACCTGCATAAATCGGCGTATGTACGCGGATACCCCTCATCCAACTCGCGTACACTAATTTCCATATCAACAACCTGTAAATGTCTTGTAACAAGGTATGTCTGAACATAGATGTCAACTCATCCTTTTAAAACATCATCATGAAATCATTCACATTATATCATATGTGGAACCACCATAGCTATTTCATCAACATCAAGCTCTACATGATCCAAGTATCATTACTTGGGAACATTTGCATCAATCAACATATGTAAGTATCAACCTATCATCATATAGATATGAACTCATCATCATGTCTCCAACAAAGCGACTTTGAGTAGTCATCCATGTATCAACACTATGTATCTTGAGCTCAAGCTCTTTTGACAAAACTTCTTGATATCATCAATAGCAACAATCCTTATCCACATGAGTGCCTGCATCATAACTGTATGATATTTATGCATATGACAACATCAGTATATGAGTGACTCATCATCAAGTGAGGAAGATGTGTATTCAAGCTTTGTACTTCTCCTTATCCTTATGAAGATCACCATGTAAGCACCATATCTGCATCATCAAAGGATCAACCATAAATCTGATCTGAACATCTACTATGTAACTTCAAGAATCATATGAGAGATTATCATAGACAACTCACAACCTCATGATAGCAAGATATATCATTTAGCCATATAAGTATCATCACCAAGGACTATTAATCCATAATGCCATCAATGCATTATTAAAGGCATATGCTCCCCCTCAACCTGAGCCATCTGTTTACTGTTAGATCTGATCATGCATATATCATTAATAAGCATCAAGACATCATCATCATCTAGTTAGGATCAAAACACTTCTAGACATCTTACAAGTATCAAAACATTTCCATACATCCTCAACAGACTGTAACTATTAACCAATAGAGCAAATAATGGACTGAATCATAACAAATCCTTTTCCTGAACCTGTCTCTACTGCATTTTCTTCAGACTGACATATACGCGATTTTTCAGTGTCTAACTCACGTATATACACGACTTCCCTTTATGGAACTTGCGTATGAGATTCAGGATACTGAAGTTTTATACTTTCAGCTCCCTTTGAGTCTGTTATGTCTGTGTTGTGTTGTATCTGAGTACATTGTGTTGTGCCACATCTGTCTGACTGTACTTCCTTCTTCTTCCATATCTTCAAGTGTGATGATGTTTTCTCCTTTTGGTGTGATGTCTGTCCTTTTTTCCTACATTCCTTTTCTATATGTCCAAGCTTGTTACATGCATAACATCTTACATGTTTCATATTCCTCCTGTAGCAATCAGCAGCTTTGTGACCAAACATATTGCAAGAAAAACAATATCAATTGAAGTACCTAGAATGTGATGGTCTTTCTGTGTGATGATCTTGAACCATCCTTCTTCTGCATCTAGCTGCAACATGTCCAAGATTATGACATTCATAACATTCAATATTATTCATCTGAGTAAATGGCCAACCATAGTTACGAGTAAGATATTTTCTTTGAAGAATCTCTTCCCTTGATTGTTGATGAGGTTGACCTCTCATCTCCTTGTTAATCATTTTGGATTTCTCTTTAGAGTTCCTTGCCTCACCTTGTGAACTAGATTCACCTTCAACAGATTCATGAAAACCAAGACCAGTCATGATAGCAGGAGACCTTTGACTACTAAGAATATCATCCAAGGCTTTAGTACTATCTTGAAATCGTAATAGTTTATCCTTTTCTTCTAATTTACCTTTCAAGATATTTACCTCCACTTGAAGTTGTTCTTCCTTTTCCAGACATTTTTTCTTCATGTATTCTTCAGAATTTCTTTCCTCTTCCATTTGTTGCTTTAGATTTAGAATCTCCTTTTCTTGTTCTTCATTCACATCCTGTTGCATTTGACGAATTCTGAAGGCAGATTCCAGTTGAGATTTTAAGCTGATAACTTCGTTTTCCTGTTTTTCAATAGCTTGGAGTAGATTTTTATTCTGCTTCTTTGTTTCTTCAAGTTCTTCCTTTAGCGAGAGGGTCGTAGCTTCTAGACTTTCATAATAACTGGATCGATCTCTGAGCTCCTTGATTGTTGTATTATTTTCAATGACTTCATTTCTTAGAGATGTTACTTCATCCTGCAACTTTTGATATTTGTCCTTGAATAACTCTCGTTGAGTCTTTAGACGAGTAGCATCTTCTTTGAAGGCACCATCCTTTATGTTCAAAAGTTTTTCTTGAGTTCTAATTTTGTTTGTCAGACTTTTAAATTCCGCCTCTATTTTATATCTTTCTTGTTCACTCATAAGAGCAAATTCAGTTGTTTCGCTATCACTTTCATCTTTTCCAAATGGATAGATAGCTAGAGCATCAGAGGATATCAAATTCATACCTGATAGTTCATCTTCATTCTAAAATGATTTTGAATCTGATTTTGAATCTGAAGAGCTTCTTATTCCTAATCCCCAGTCGATTCTCCCACTGTCATAGTTCTTCTGAGATGTCTTTCTCTTCTTAGGTGCTTTCTTCTTAAGCTTCTTTCCCATAGTTCCACTGATCTCCTTCAAGCGATCAAGCTTCTACCAAAGGACCTGCTTTGATACCAATTGTTGGAAATAATACTGAGAAGGGGGGGTGAATCAATATTATCAGATCAATAAAACTTTTTCATTTCCATACTTAGATACATATACGCTTCTTCATTCAAGGGAACCTGCGTGTATACGCAGCTGTGTCTAAAGCAACTAGCGTATATCCAAAATACTTATGATTCAGTTAATCCATTAAATGTTGATCTTTAGTTAGTGCATCAGAACTTCATTAACCATATGAACAGTAAGTAGGTGCAGTAAAAACAGAACAGATCATCACACATAAGAAGCACACATGAACACCATGATATAAGGTGGAAACCCAATGTGGGTGAAAACCACCTGCTGCAATTCGTTTCTATCTTCCTTTATTAAGAAACTTCTTTTACAATGTACTGGTGCAGTCCATTACCAGCACGCAGGCTACAACTTGCAGAAGCCTACAACCTTCTCTCGTTCTCCAGACTCTCCTGGAAGGGAGCTCCAACCCCATTTGCTCTTGTACTAGCTAAGATACTAGTACGTAGGCGCCGGCCTACAATCTTCTCTTCTCCAGGTACCACGTTTCATATATTTTCAGACTGGATACTCCTGAAGCACAACACATAATCTGAAAGGCCACGTTTCATCCAATTTTCATATTGGACCCATAACTATAATTGAATCTCAAAATAATCACTACTAACATCGTCAATCTCTGAATCTCTGAAACATTGAAACTCTGTCATCAACACAGTCACCAGAACATAGAGCAGACAACAGAACTCTGCAACAACAATCAGAACCAACTTTACCATCAAAATTATGCATTAGAGTGCATAATGCTACTTGGAAGTGTCGAACCTACGTGTATACGCAACTTTATCAAGATGAACCAGCGTGTATGTCATTAATCACTTATTCATAATTTTGCTGCACTTCTTGACTTCAGACATAACGAGATCATGACATATACAAGGATAATATACGTGTTAGCACCCAGATCTAGTCCATCAGATCTCATAAATATGAGTCATTATGATCCTGATCCAATATTAGTTCTCATCCATCAATACTGAAGCTAAACACAAACAACCAAACAAGATATGCAGAATATTGTCATCAGAACCCTTCAACAACCAGAACCACCTGTAACTTCAAATATCATAGCTCAAAAGGTATACACTACTACAATGAACTCAACCTGCGTACATACGCACTTACACCAAAGCCAACCCACGTACATATCTATAAATATTCAATCATGACTTGCAGCAATTTCAACCTTAAATTATACCCAGTTCAGATTATTACATGCGTCAGTATACAGATCTAGAATAAACATAATTAATCATATAGAGATAGTTCATTTCAAACCATTTGATCTCGATCTCTCCTTAGATCTTGTTCTCCATCAACCAGTGAGATCCCACCTTAGCTCAGATCAAGCAATGCATCATCAACCCATAACCTGCATACTGGATCTCATACTTCATCAGATATTCAAGACTTTCTTGATGCACTTGCCTAATGATCTTCTTCTCCTTTTATAGTCTTAGGCCTTGCTCAATACCATGGTCCAAAACCATAATAAATCAATACCAAGAGCCCAATACTTGGGTTCAACACACTTGTCGAGATACCATGGTCCAAAGCCATAGGTTCAAATACCAAGGACTAACTACCACGGACCAAAAGTAATCTTTCCGACATGTACATGCTTTTCCGTTCATAAAACTGCGTGTATACCCTACTTGGTATATAGCGAACCTGCGTATATGCGACTTGGTATATAGTGAACCTGCGTGTATACCCTACTTGGTATATAGCGAACCTGCGTATACCCGACTTGGTATATAGTGAACCTGCATGTATACCCTACTTGGTATATAGTGAACCTGCGTATATATATTTTCTCTTCATACTTGTAGTCTGATCATCAATTCCTTGCTGCTATCCTTCTGCACTATTATTTGTCATTAGTGTGATATAATGCCAACAATCTCCCCCTTTGGACTTGATGGCAAAGCTAACTTGTCACACTTAGAGCTTGATCTTCTTGTTCCTTTGAGTTATCCTGCATCCCATGCATTTAGTCACATCTGTAGATTGATCTAGTTATATGTAAGTGAGATGTTCTTCTATGAGAGGGGTTCCATCAAGTACAACACATACATCATAATGCCAACAGTATCTTAACTACCTCTTCTTATTTTTATTTCAATAAAGAGACTTATATTTTGTTCTTATCTGCGTTGTCTATTTCTTATGGATATGAATGTACAATGTTTACTTTTATGGAATGATTTGATAATATGCATATATGCTTTCAATGATGTGACCCACATATGGTTTCTTATTCATCTTGTAGGTATGTTGCTTAAGGAGGAGAAGCTAGGGTTTGGACCATTCAATAACATCATCAAACATAGGACATATGAGTGTGCACTTTGTCAATTCAATTTGTATGCATGATTTCTTGAGAAAGTTTGTTGATTTTTTTGTTTTGCTCTATTAGGGTTATCAACCCTAGCCCTAGGGAATTTTCTCGCAAATAGCTATGCATATGATTAAATCCCTATTAGCATATGGGATATGATGGGTGTCCAAATTGTCATATTTTCAACACGTGTTTGTAACCTTTATGATGTCATTTTCCCACCTTTCATCACCTCCTTGAGCACTTTTCATCCATCATCACCTCATTTCTAGTGTAGGTATGAATAATTTCCTTTTTCGCCACTTTTATGCTTATTCTTATGCATTATATTGCAATATTTTTGTCTTTAATATTAATATTTCCATACAAGAGCAAAAAGGGAAGTGCCTACAACTTCTCCATGTGGTTGCAAGACTTGCTACAACTCCACAAACAATGCTTCCAATTGACAACAGGTGTTGCAACTCCACAGGCCATGACAAGTAGAGTGTTGTGATTATTTTCCATCTCATGTGGCTATGAATTCCCTACAATGCTACAAATCCAACATGATCATTGAAGGGAATGTTGCAACAAGCTGAGGACCAATGACACTGTTGCAGCTCATGATTTCCTTGACTTTGCATTGATGTAACTCAAGTTTTTGCGACTCTTATTGTTGCAACTTTCATTGTTGCTACTTCAACGCACTATGCCAACTCGACAATCAATGCTCCATTTGTATGACCAACATGTGTTTCTCACAATGGAAGGTGACGGAGGCAAGTGGGTGACCAATTAGGAAGGAAAACTCAACTACCAAAAACACCCAACTGATATGAGTCAAGATTTGTTCAATTTTTACTATATTAAGAATATATTGTTGTAACAAGATGAGTTTGCTTATTCGCTCAAGTTGGTTGTCCAACCTTCTACTTAATTTAGACATTAACACTTTATATAAATTGTGGGGTTCCTTCGAAGCTTGGAGAGAGAGGAGGAGAAAAGAAGAAATTATTGTTGAGTGTTGTGGAATTTGTTGTTTTATGTAATAAAAGGATTCTTCGATTCCATTTTCTCAATGTCTATCTTGTGATTGTGTGACTGGAGATTTTACAATACCTCGTCTAAAGAGTTTGGGATCCCTCTTTAACTTGGTATTGCTAGGAATCATTAGTAGGTATCTTAGTATCTACAATTTTGGTTAAATTAAAAATAATTTACATTGTTGTTATTTGATTTATGTTTAGGTTTAACTCGTAATTTCCTTTTTCTCCAACTCAAATTATTTTCTTGTACTACAATTCTGATATTTGTTAATGCTATAATCACATTACTTGTGAATGCAACTCTGGGTTATGTAATTCAAAGCACTAATTCCAGGGCTAACAATTGGTTGACAACTTTGTGTGTTTCTTGGACAATCTAATTGTTACTGCAATTCCTATTATTGTAACTCGTTTGTAGCTTATTTCTACTATGTTTTTAGTAATAGTTAATGATTGGGAGTTGTAACATTTTTTAATATTGTTTTTAAGTTGTTTTTGTATCACAAATTTCATCCTAGGCATGTGTCATTGCATATTTTTTAAAACAAACCAACAATATCTGTTATGAAACCAACTCACAAAAATATAGAAAAGATATATGAACGCCTTAGAAATAAGCCTCTTCGAGGGGGAACCCTCCTTTACATTACACAAATGAACAATTCTTAGATGATTCAAATGACAAAACCTCCTTTCTATATATAGGAGTCTACGAGGTCACAATACAACCAAGCCGAACTAACAATAATAATATAAAGGCACAAAAATAACAATAGAGGGATTCTATGCAGCACAATAATAACAATATGGGGACAACAGGGGCGCAATAATAACAATAAGGTATACAACGACAATAGTAATGGGGGATCACTAATATTATAGGGACCTAACATGACCCTCTCCTTCAAAAAAGTGTTGTCCTCAACCCTTGAGTAGTTCTGGATGCTTCTATATAAAATTATCATCCTCCCATGTGGAATATTCAAAGGGTAAGTTCTTCCACTTGATGAGATACTCTGAAATTGATCTATTTCATAGTTGTCGAGTTCTCGTTTATTTGACTCCTTCAGGTTCCAATATGATTTTTCCTTCCTCATCAAGTTTTGGAAATATTGTCTGAACTAGAAGCTTGTCACCTATAACCTTCTTTAAGCATGAAACATGGAAAACTGGGTGCACTCGAGAAGCTGTAGGAAGCTCCAACTTGTATGCCATAATACCTATCTTTTGCAACACCTTGTATGGACAATAATACTTTGGTGATAATTTGTTATCCTTCTTAGCTTTCTTGAGGGACATTTGTTTATATGGTTGTAACCGTAGGAATACCCAATCACCTACATCAAAACTTCTTTCATTGTGATGTTGATCTGTCTGTTGTTTCATTCTATTATGTGCTAAGGTGTTATCTTTTAAGAGTTGGAGAACTTGTTGTTGATGCTCGATGTGATCTTCCACTGCTTGAACCTTAGAATTTTCTCTTAAATATGATGTGATGGATGGTGGATGATATCCATATAGTGCCATAAATGGGGTCATTTTTGTTGCAATATGGAAGGAAGTATTATACCACCATTCAGCCAGAGGCAACCATTTGACCCATTGTGTCTGTTTATCAGATACAAAGCAACGAAGATATCCTTCCAAACATTTGTTTACTATCTCAATTTTCCCATCAGATTGAGGATGATAAGATGAGCTATGAGCTAACTGAGTACTAAGACAAGAAAATAATTCTGTCCAAAAAATTTCCAGTGAAAATGGGATCTCTATCACTTACAATAATCTTTGGGTTTCCATGTAGCTTTTGAATTGTTTCCATAAATGCAGTAGAAATTGTACTCCATTTAAATGGATGAGATAATGCACAAAAGTGTGTATACTTGGTAAGTCTATCCACTACCACCATGATAACACTCTTTCCTTCGGACTTCGGTAAACCTATGATAAAATCCATTGAAACCTCCTCCCAACATTGGCTTGGAATGGATAAAGGTTGTAATAGTCCTGGAGTCTTAATTGTTTCAACTTTATTTTGTTGGAAAACCAAACATTCCGCCACAAAATTTTGAATATCCGATTTAAGGGCATCCCAAAAAAATCCTTCTTAACCCTGTGGTACGTTTTTAGAAATCCTGAGTGCCCTCCTAAGGGAGAGGTGTGCAATTCCCTAAGAATATTTTGTTTGAGTTGGGAATTCTTACATAGGTATACCTAATCCTTGTACCATAACGAATCATTTTTCCAAATAAATGTATCTGATGTACTAGGATCTTGTTTCATCCTTTGAATGAGTGCCCACACTTCCTCATCATTCTCCCATTCATCCCTTGCTTCGTTTATCCAATCTGGTTGGATAATAGAAATAGCACAAAGAAATGCTTCCACATCCTCTTCCTTTCTTGAGAGTGCATCTGCCACAACATTTTGCTTCCTTTTTTGTAGATGATTTCAAAGTCATAATCCAACATCTTTGTGACCCATTTTTGATGCTCTTCTGAAGATAATCTTTGTTCTAAAAGTATTTAAGACTATCATGATCTATTTTTACCTTAAAGTGTCTTCCCATTAGGTAGGGTCACCATTTCTTAAGTGCATGTAGCATTGCCAACATTTCCTTCTCATAAATAGCTTTGTGTAAATATTTTCCTTTGATTGGACGACTTTTGAAAGAAATGGGTCTTTCTTCTTGCATTAAAGCAACACCAATTCCATTTCCTGAGGCATCACATTCCACAATAAAGGTTTTTGTGAAGTCTGGTGTAGCTAAGATTGGTGCTTGGCACATTGCCTCTTTAAGATGTTCAAAGGCCTTCGTTGCTTCTGGAGTCCATGAAAATTCATCTTTCTTCAATAATGTTGTTAGAAGTGCTACTATTCTCCCATAATTATTAACAAACTTGCAATAATACGTTGTCAACCCGATAAATCCTCGTAGATGCTTTATGGATGTGGGGATTTTCCATTCCATAATGGTTTTAATTTTGCTAGGGTATACCTTAACACCTTCATGAGATACAATATGACCCAGATATTCCACCTCTTGTACTCCAAAGAAACATTTGGAGATTTTTTCATATAATTGTTTCTCCTCCAATAGTTTGAGCACCATGTCAACATGTTGGACATGATCCTTCCAAGACTTGTTGTAGATTAGTATATCATCAAAAAATACTAACACAAATTTTCTAAGGAAGGGTTTGAAAATGGAATTCATCAAACCTTGAAATGTGGAAGGCGCATTAGTAAGGCCAAAAGGCATGACCAAAAATTCATAATGACCCTCATGAGTTTAAACGTTTTTTTTGGAATGTCTTCAGTCTTCATTATGATTTGATGATATCCTGAACGAAGATCCAACTTGGTGAAGTAAATTGATCCATGCAATTCATCTAATAATTCATCAATGACAGGAATGGGAAATTTATCTTTAATAGTGAGCTTGTTGAGCTCCCTATAATATGGGCACATGTTCCATGATCCACCCTTCTTGTGAAATAATACTACTGGAGCAAAGAAAGAACTTTGACTAGGTTGAATTATACCAGCCTCTATCATTTCTGCAACCATACGTTCAATTTCACTCGTTTGGGCATAGGGATATTTGTACGGCCTGATGTTTGGAGGAACACTTCTTGGGATCAAATGAATAGCATGATCATGATCATGAATAGGTGGGAGACCTTTGGGAGTCTCAAATACCTTGGAATGATTGTTGAAGACTTTTTTGAGATCTGAAGAAATAGATTATTTCGATGTGGGAACCTCTAGCGAACATAGTTGTGCAATTACACCTCGTTGTTCCTTCTTTAGAAGCTTTGTCATACCATTAGAGCTAATTATATTTCTCGGTTTCCCTACAATACCCCTTAATTCAACTTCCTTTCCTTCCGCAAAAAATTTCATGAAAATTTCTTGAAAATTAAAAGCTATTGTACCCAAAGATTGTATCCATTGGACTCCTAGTACAACATTCGCACCACCCATTGGAATGGAAAGCATTGGGTTATTCAATACATATTCTCCCATGGATAACTTGATATTATGGCACTTTCCAGAGCAATTTATGGTTCCTCCACTTGTAAACATCACTTGACACTCTGGTGCTGGATATAGGAAGCAATTTAATTCCTTTTCAATCTTACAATGAATAAACTTATGGGTACTTCCTGAATCAATCAACAATATTACCTTTTTCTTCTTGATACGTCCTTCTATCTTGATAGTTTGAGGAGTGGTAGTTCCATCCAATACATTACAAGATATGGTTGGATTCATTTCTTCTTTATCTATGGTTTGTTCCTAGAGTATATCCTCTTCTTTTGACATTTCTTGTTCATTTTCTTCCTCCTCTTCACAATCTATGAAGAATAATTTCTTCTCAGCACACTTATGACCGTTAGCATATTTATTATCACAACTGTAACAAGGTCCTTTTTCTCTTTTTATTCCAATTTTTGTGGTGTCAACCTTGTAGTTTGTGGAAGGTTAGGGGCATGAAAACTTCCATCTTTATAGTTGTGAGTGGTAGGATTCCTAGTTGCCATAATTTTGTTTTCCATTTTTCTTGCTAACCTGAATGCCTTCTCTAATGAATTAGGTTCCCAAAGGCGAACCTCATGTTGGATATTATCCTTTAAAGTCCCTATGAACACATCAATCCTATGCTCCTATGGAATATCTTTTACCCTTATGTTCAATTTTTGGAAGTCCTCAATGTGCTCCATCATTGAACCCTTTTGTTTGAGATTTATCAATTGGCTAAAAAAGGTGTTGCTTTTTGTATCCTCATAATGTGCTATCATTTCTTTTGTAGAAATTGCCCAAGTGACAATTTTTTTATGAGAGCAAAGCCATCGATACCATACAAACTGATTTGGTTCCAAATATAAAGTGGCAATATGTACCTTTTGTGTGTTTTTCACATTATGGAGATCGAAAAATTGCTCCATCTGTAGTATCCATGTTTCGGGATCCTTGTCATCAATCTTCCTCATATCGATTTTTGGAACATGGTGGGTCTTCAATCCAACATTAGAGTCTATGAAATCATGATTAACATTTATTTTTTTCTCATCATGAGTTCCGTTTACTACCCTTTCACCATTAGTGACCATTTGTTGTAGCAACGTATTCAAACTTATCTTCAATTTTTCCATCTTATCATCCATGCCATTCATCTTAGCATCCATGTCATCCATCTTAGTTTCCACACCATCCATCTTAGCTTCCAAGTCATTCATATTAGCTTCTACGCCTTTCTTAAAACCATTCATCTTAGCTTCTACGTCTTTCTTTAAACCATCCATCTTATTTTTTGTTACCTTTTGTGCGAGTGAAATTTGTTGCACTTGGTTTTATAATATTGATATATCATGTTACATTTCTTCCTCTTCTTCATGAGTCATCCTAGAGCTTTCAGGTTGCTTACTAGGTGTTTCCATTTTCTTTCTTTGGGGCATCAATTACCGATAATAATGCTTCACTATACCCTTTGAATTCCTTCAACCTAATTTTTCAAACCAAGCTTATGCAAAAATTTAAAAAATACACACCTTTTTTCACTTGTAGGAGCTCGATATTGAATTTGATGTACCTCTTTAATTTTGGATCTCTCAATTCTGAAATCATGACCTGCAGTATCCCTCTATGTCCTCTTTCCAATGCCACCAGTCTGATCAAAATTTGATTCTCCAAGGAAGATTTATGTCAAATTCCCACGGTGACCTGACTATAGACTAGTTCAGTAGAACGAACTTGTACGACATGCCATGTGTCATTGTTTTGACCTTAGTACCTAAAACTGATACACAGAAAACTACAGGCCGTCATCTTTGTGAAACTTCTTACGATATTTCAATCTGATGCTCCAAAAAAAAGTTATGACAATTTTCCCCAGGTCACCTGTTTGGAATGTAATTCGGGAGTTTGAAAAAATGCCAACTTCCTCAGATCATATCTCTGCAAACAGAGCGAGAAAAGTTCTGAAATTTTGACCCGAAGTTTAGAACTATTTATGCCCAAATTTTTTTTGTTTTAACTTTTGAAATGTCGCAGAAAAAAGTTATAGCAAAAATGTTACGATGACCTGTTTGGAGCAGCGAAACCCTAGAATCTAAAGCCCTGATACCAAATGTTATGAAACCAACTCACAAAAAGATAGAAAAGATAGATGAATGCCTTAGAAATAAGCCTCTTCGATGGGGAAACCTCCTTTACATTACACAAATGAACAATTATTAGATGATTCAAATGAAAAAACCTCCTTTCTATATATAGGATTCTATGGGGTCACAATTGTTGAACATTAGAAAAGGTATGTAATTGTCACTTATTTCTTCATCTTTTCATTGAATTCATAACTTCTTTACATTCTAAGATGGGTATATGATAAAGGATTATGATAAAGTTAAGGATATTTTTGATTAACGTAAAATGACTAATTATTTCCTTTTTTTCTATGCAAAAAATGAAGAAAATGGAATATCTCCATTTTAGAGGAAAAGACAAGGCAAAAACAACTGTTGTCCCTTTGACAGGAAACCACATCCAGACGAGACAATCAAGATTGGAGCGCATGGACCAAGAAAAGGAAGAAGAAATGCAATATTTGCGCAAGAGGACGAAAGATAACTGAAGATTAAAGATCTGGCGAATCCCTCAGAATCCTTTGATCCTGAGGGATCGCTACCTTAAGGATATCTGTATTTTTGGTATTTGTTATGAAACCAACTCAAGAAAAGATAGAAAAGATAGATCAACGCCTTAGAATTCAGCCTCTTCGAGGGGGCAACCTCCTTTACATTACATAAATGAACAATTCTTGGATGATACAAATGAAAAGACCTCCTTTCTATATATAGGAGTCTAAGGAGTCCCAATATAACCTAGCGGACCTAACAATGATAATACAAAGCCACAATAATAACAATAGTGGGCTTCTATGGGGCACAATAGTAATAATATGGGCACTAAATGGGTACATCAATATAATAAGTGGGCTATACTAATAACAATAAGGGGTTATTGTGGCTTCTATGGGGCACAATAGTAACAATATGGGCACTACATGGGTACATCAATATAATAAGTGGGATATACTAATAACAATAAGGGGTTACACTAGTAGTATAGGGGCCTAACAGTATTTCTGCCTTGCCACTATAAAAAGGGATAGTGATGTTAGCCCAAGGGGAGAATTGTTGTTGATTTATAGAATTTTCTGTTACAATCTAAACTTTGATCATCGACTCCCTTTAAAGAGCGATTATTGTAACTTTGTTTTCATGATTAATACATAAACTTCATTGTTGTTTCGTCTCTCATTCTGGAGTAACCGCAGCAGTGCGTCCCTGGTGGCTAAGGGCCTAGCCCTAGTGGATCACTTGTTTTCTGTATCATTATTTTCCAATTTCAAGTCATGTGTGGTGTGATTTCATGTATTTGCTTTATTCAATAATCTATTGTTCCTTGGTATTTCATTTACTTGCTTTGTTATATTGAATTCGCATTTGAATGGTGAGACTATTATTTGCAACTAAAAATGTTAAGTTGTTCCTTCTAAAATCATATAGCGTTGTCTCATTCAAACATTGTTGTTCATTTATAGATTGATAAGTATTGTTCATTTGCGGAGTAACATTGTTGTTCATTTACAGATTGGTATTGTTGTTCATTTAGATATGGTTTACCTATAACTGTGGTTGTTATTCATTCGGATTATTGTTCCATTACCATTGCAACTGTTGTTCCCTTATAACCATGGTTAATAATTCTGATGCTAAACTCAAATTACTGACTCCATAATTCTAGATTCGTTTTATGCTTACATCTTATTTAGTTTGTTGTTCAATATTTCATAGACTTTCTAGGTTTGTTGTTCCATTCTTGGATTTTTGTTCAGTTCATTTACTAGTTAAAGATTACGGTTCAATTCCTTTCAGTTACAATTGTTGCTTGATTTATTCCTGTAGGTTAAGCTTTATTATTTGATCTATTTAATAGGTTAGTTGTTGTTCCTCTTTCTGTCAATTGAATTGTCATTTCAAGTATTTCCTAGAGTGTGAACAGAACGATCTGCAACTGCAGCGAACATTGACTATTGTTGTCTAGTTCCCAGATTGGAGATCTTCTCTTTGATTGCTTTTCGTTTGCATTAGTTTACAAAGGAAAGAGTTATCATTACTGCATCCTTGACTGATGATTGTTGTAGTTTCTTAAGTGAATGATTTAGTTACAAATCATTTCAGTTTCTTTCCATTACACTTAGAGTTTGTTTCCAGCATTTGTTTACTTTTGTAAAATCACTATACTACTAGCATTACTCTTGACAAGTGACTGCCTCAAACTGAGTACACTCTTGAGATAACAAATCGTACCTGGATTGATAATTAATGTAGGGTAAATAGAGGTTAAAAAGACCCTTTTACTGCTCAACTTTTTGGCGCCATTGCCGGGGAAGAGTGTAGCCATTTGTTTCTTTTGAGAGTAGTGTAAGTACCTGCTAGGAGAGAGTTGGGTTTTAAAAACAAAAGGTAAGAACCTACGTACGGAGCATGTAACAGCCCTGCTCCCCCTCCCGCGTTCCTGCAGATTTGTTGTTATTTCGGGTAGAAATAAGCATTTGATTTTTGTGCATGACTAAGCAGAAAAAGCCTAAAAAGAATCTTAAACCTCTACCCAAACCTGATAAAGCTAAGGGGCCGGTGACCCGTGGCTGATTGACCTTTATAGACAAAATCCTTTAAAAAGCATAATCTCAGCCTTCAGTAGGACCTAGAAAAGTTGTTTCTAGACAACCTACTAGTTCCCTTCAGGCCACAGGATCACCATCTGTAGTCTTTGCTGAGGTGCACAGCCAAACAGAGGAGCAAGATTTCAAGAAATTGAGAATTCTAGCCCAAAATCATTACAAGAAGGCAACCTTAGTAATCTCTGCGAGGGAAGAGGAGAAACAGGGGAAACTAAAGAACCAAGATCTCCTCTTGGAATAGTTCAGCCATTAAGTAGCCCAGATAAGGGAAGTGCTATAAAAATCATCCAAAATGAAGCCGAAAAACCTGAAGAGCTAAAATCCCCCTAAACATTAGTTCAGCAAGGAACTCTCATCATCCCGGACAAAGGAAGTGTTGTTAAGACCATTCTTGTTAAGGCCATTCCTGCTCCTTCTAGCCAACCTAGGAATACCCTCATAGAAATCCTAGAAGGTTATTGGCACATATTTGACCAAATGGCCCAGAACCAGCAAACCCCCCAAACCTCCACACTGCAATATCCCTTTGTAGATACTGCAGTTAATGCACCTATGAATGCCATTCCTCTTCAGCATATCCCTACATTTCATGGCTTAACATCGGAAGATCCAGATGCATTTTTTATTGAATTTGATGTGATGTGTAGGGGGTATGACTATACCACCAATCCTTAAAAGATGAAATTATTTCCCTCTACATTAAAAGAGGTGGTTTTATGATGGTTTATGGGGTTATGTGGAGGTGTTATAAATGACTGGGATCAAATGAAAGGTGCCTTCCTGAAGAAATATCAGGATTATTGTAGGTCTAGAGAGTTAAAAGATGAAATATTTCAGATGGTAGCTAGACCTAATGAGACACTAGAAGAATATGTTGAATGTTTTCAGTATAATCTTCAATGATCTTTGTATGCATCATTACCTTACCTAACAATGTATTAAAAACAACATTAATTAAAGGCATGAAGGAATAATGGATTGAAACACTAAATATTATGGGAAAAGGAGACATCTATCAAGAATATTTTGCTAACATCATTGACTTATGTATCAGGAGCTCACAAGGTAACACAAGGCTAAAACCAACGGAACATGACAGGTTCACAAGGGACAACAAGATCTCTGGAGAAGGAGTAACTCGCACAGAAATTGGAAATTTACTGGAGAATTTCAAAAATGATATATTGGGGACTCTAATAATGCAGCTCGATATTATGCAAGTGAAACATAAACAAGCAGAAGCAAAGCAAAATCTGGCAATATTCTTCCCCAGATGCAGAAAGAAACACAGCCACAAAGAGTGCCCACTAGATGCAGTTCAAGTCTACGCTATTTGTACAAAAGACCATGCTACAGAGAACTGTCCCTCACTTCCTGGTCTAAAAGCAATATACAAAGAAGCGGAAGAAGAACCAGAACCGGTGTACCTACTTAATCAGGGCCGTCAATAGCAACAGCGACAATCAAGTATGTCTCCCGATCCATCTTCTTCTTTCCAGCCTCCGCAAAATTATGCCCAACAATATAATACAATGTGGCAAAATCAACCTCCCTTCTCAAATTGGTCAGAACAACCATTTCCTTGATCATCACCATGGCCGAATCAAGCAAGCCAATCTAATTGGCCATATTTTCCCTACACTCCACCATATTGGAAAAACAATGCGTATCCAACAAAATGGTCCCCTCCCACTTCGCAGAGTCAAGCCTGGCAGACAAACTGGCATAGACCGATGAATCAGCCAGCAGGAACCATTCCACTCCCCCAGCCTACACTACCAACACTACAACAAAATCCCCAGTCCAACTTAAGACCACAACTCCCAGCCCAATCCAACCCGAACCCAAATAACAGTCCAGTTCAATCCGTTCAAATAATCAAAACACCAGAACTAGAAACCAATCTAAGGGAGTGCAACAACCTTCAATTAAGGTATGGGCGCATTATGGAAACCGAAGGAGATAAAAGTGTTCAAGTTGAAAATCAGTTACCTGCAGAACAACCATTACAAGAAGAAGATATGGTCAGACAACAGACTCATGACCAAGCAACCACATCTTCTCCCCCATTCCTAGAACGATTAATTATACTGTGCCCTATAGAAGATCCTGACTTTGATATTCTGGGAGAACTAAAAAATTTGTACATAAAAATCCCATTCCTCCAAGCTATCCAAGATATACCAATATATGCAAAGACCATCAGAGCTATGTCTAAAAAAGCCAAGGAGGAGAACAACAAATAACCCAACAGTCCAAGTAGTTGGCACCTATTTGATCTGTTATCAGGAAGAGAAGCACCTGTTAAATATGAAGACCCAGGAAATGCAATAGTGACAATGCAAATAAATGGACAAACCTTTTCAAATGCCTTAGTTGATTTAGGGGTTGTAATTAATATTTTAACAACCACCACTTGTCAAAAACTGGGCATTACATCAGTAGAACCAACCTCCACATTATTAGAACTAGTTGACCGATTTGTAGTTAGGCCAAAAGGTACACAACATGATGTCATGGTATCTATTGATTCCTGGGAATATCCTGCCAATTTTTTGATAATAAACCCCAAAAACTGACTTGATGGACACCCGTTAATTTTAGGCAGACCTTGGCTTGCAACTACTGAAGCTTACATTGGCTGCCGATAAGGCAGTATGACCATAACTAGAGGGAGTAATATCAAGAATCTAGCCCTATACCCTCCAACCCAGCCAAGTGTAACAATAATAAAAACTAAAAAACATCCTATATCATACCTCACAGAAAACATTAGATCCCGATTAACCATAGAAGATGCCCTCGATTTTAAAGATCAAACAGAGGATGATGTTATTAACAACTTCATTAAACAAGCTGAATCGAGATCTTGTGTACAATGTCACATGATAGAGGCAACATTTGACAATGAACTAGAAGAAGGTCCTCTTAAAGACACTCATGATCGATCAACACCCACTACATCTATTTCAAATAGAAAAACTATAGAGATTGAGCCAAGAGAAACCTTGAACATCAATAACAACCTGACTCCTGAACAAGAAGAAAAGTTGGTCCAACTACTAAGAAAATACAAGGAAGCTTTTGCATGGGATTATCTGGATATGAAAGGAATCGATCCCCAGCTATGTACGCACCACATTTATACAGAAAAGGATGTGAGACCTATTCGCCAAGCCCAATGGAGACTCAACCCTCACTTGAAAGACATTGTGAAAGCTGAATTACAAAAACTTTTGGATGTAAACTTTATTTATCCGATCTCTGATAGCAAGTGGGTCTCTCCGCTAGTAGTGGTGCCAAAGAAGAATGGAAAGTGGAGGGTTTGTGTAGATTATAGAGAATTGAACAAAGAAACCCAGAAAGACCACTTTCCCCTTCCATTCATTGATCAGGTATTAGATACATTAGGAGGAAAGAAATTATTTTCTTTCTTGGATGGCTTCAGTGGATATAATCAGATTCAGATTTCCCCTGAAGACCAGGACAAAACTACTTTTACCTGTCCTTGGGGAACGTTTGAGTACAGAGTCCTACCCTTTGGCCTATGCAATGCCCCTACCACATTTCAAAGGGCCATCCTCAACATCTTTTCAGATTTAATAAATGAAGGGCTCAAAGTATACATGGATGATTTCACACCATACGGAGATGATTTCAAGCCAGCACTAGACACATTGGAAAAGGTACTGCAACGATGTATCGCCACCAGGCTCTGCTTGAGCCATGAAAAATGTTATATGATGATGACTGAAGGACTCATCCTAGGTCATTATATTTCAGCGGCTGGAATACAGGTAGATCCGGCCAAAATTCAAATAATTTTGCTAATACCTACTCCTACCACACAGACAGAGGTACGCAGTTTTCTTGGATTTTCTGGTTATTATAGGAGATTCATAGAACATTTTTCTCAAATAGTTGCACCTCTATACACACTAATAGGGAATGTTGATATTGTTTGGACAGATAAATGTGACCATGCTTTTTAGGATCTGAAAAATCTTGTGTCAACAGCCCCAGTGTCAGAGGCCCAAATTGGGACCTGCCATTTCAAATTTCATCAGATGCTTCGGACATAGCTATTGGAGTAATCCTTGGGTAGGAAGAAGGAAAAAAACCATACGCAATCTATTATATTAGCAAGAATTTTTCTCCTGCTAGGCTAAACTATACTGTTACTGAAAAATAATTTTTAGTTGTAATACATGTTGTAAATAAATTTAGGAATTATATCACTGGATATCCTATTGTTTTATATACAGATCACTCTGCCATAAAATATTTAGCAAATAAACCAATTACAAATGGTAGAGTAACAAGATGGTTGATTTTATTGCAGGAATTTGACATCACAATAAAATATTGACCTGGGAAAGAGAATCCTGTATCTGATTTTCTCTCACGAATTTCGAAGCCAGTGGACGCAGCAGCAGTCGAAGATCAATTTCCAGATGAACATTTATTTTTTGTTACTATCATGACACCCTGGTATGCTGATGTTGCAAATTATTTAGCAGTAGGAAAATTACCAAGGCATCTGACCCCCAATAAACAAAAACAGATTGTGCAACGTAGTACTCGATTTTCTTGGATTGGGGGCTACCTGTTTCATACAAGGGTATATATGCACATCAGAAGATGCATCCGTGAAGACGAATATTTGACATTATGAAAGCCTGTCATGACAGACCATGTAGCGAACATTTCGCAGATCGAAGAACTAGTCACAAAGTTATGCAAACAGGGTCTTATTGGCCCACAATCTTCAAAGACACGAAGAAATTTGTTCAAGCCTGTGACAGTTGCCAAGGAGCAAGACGCCCTGGACAGTCTGACAAAATGCCTTTAAACCCATAGCTAGTAATCGAACCATTTGAGTGTTGGTCGCTCGATTTTTTTGGTCCGATCAACCCATCATCAAACCAGAAAACATATATTCTGGTGGAAATAGAATATGTGACCAAATGGGTTGAAGCAAAGGCACTTCCAAGAGCTACAGAGGACTCTGTCATTCATTTCCTGTTCCAAATATTTGTGCGATATGGCCTCCCAAGAGACATAATCACAGACGGAGGACCACAGTTTGCAGGTAATAAAATCGCCGCAACATTAAAAAACTACTACATTTAGCAAAAGATTACCACTCTGTATCACCCACAGGCAAATGGACAAGTAGAGAGCACGAATAAAGTGATAGAGGAAATATTAACAAAAACCATTGGGTCACATAGACGTGATTGAGCTACAATACTATCGAAAGCCTTGTGGGCATGCCAAACAACGTGGAGAAACACCATTGTTATTCGCCATATCAGTTAGTATTTGGAAAGCAACCCATCTTTCCAATAGAGTTCGAAATACAAACTTTGAGAACAACACAGGAGGTCAGTCTAGATTTAAATGATGCCCAGACTAATAGACTACAGAAAATTAACAAGCTAGATGAAATTAGACTCTCCGCTCTTCAACACACTACATTAATCCAACAGCAGAGAGCAAAATGGCATGATGCCCTGATCAAAAAGAAAATCTTCCACGAAGGAGATTGGGCACTCCTATACGATTCCAGATTCTAGGATTTTCCCTGAAAACTTCAGACTCACTGGATTGAACCATATGAAATCCAGAAAGTGCATGACAATGGCACTATTACTTTGACTACTATTGATGGATCTGGACATACCTTTAAAGCAAATGGCCACTGAGTGCGACTGTACCATAAATCGCTTACTCGAGAATCCTTCTACCAGCAACTCCGGGAAGATTCTAACATGAAGATTCTGGTTGAGGAAGATAATTCTTCCTCACCTTTGGTTCACTAGGTAATTTTATTCCTTTTAAATTTTGTACATAAATTTTTATGTTCTGTTTGTGTAAACTACTTTCTGTACAGATTTATGTATTTCTGCAATTTTTTTACATTTTGTTGTTCCTTTCCAAAGGAACAGCACTTTCGCAGTTTTGTTGTTCCTTTTTGAAGGAACAACACTTTTTGCATTTTTTTGTTCCTTTCCGAAGGAACAACATTTTCGTCGTTTTGTTTTTCCTTTCCAAAGGAACAACACTTTTTCATTTTTCTGTTCCTTTCCAAAGGAATGGCATTTTCGTCGTTTTGTTGTTCCTTTCCGAAGGAACAACACTTTTTCATTTTGTTGTTCCTTTCCGAAGGAATAGTATTTTCATATTTTTGTTGTTCCTTTCTGAAGGAATAGCACTTTCACGTTTTGATGTTTCTTTCCGAAGGAACAAAACTTCCGCATTTTTGTTGTTCCTTTCCGAAGGAATAGAACTTTCACGTTTTGTTGTTCCTTTCTGAAGGAACAACACTTCTGCATTTTTGTTGTTCCTTCCGAAGGAGCATCACTTTCATTTTCGCTATTCCTTTCCAAAGAAACAGCATTTCCACATTTTTGTTTCACGCTTGCTTTATTTGTTGTTCCGATTAAGGAACAGTTGTTGTTCCTCTTAGGGAACAGTTGTTTTTCCTCTTAAGGAATAGTTGTTGTTCCTCTTAAGGAACAGCAATTTCACGTATGTTTTTCTTTTGCCTGTTGTTCCTCTTAAAGGAAATGTGTTTTTTGTGTGCAAATATTCTTTTGTTGTCCCTCTAAAGATACAATAGTTGTTCCATCTAAATAATAGCACTTTTTAAGTGCATTTTTCTTTTTTTTGTGTATGTGTGCTTCACTATTTAGAGGATCTTTGTGAGTGATGGTCATTTAAGGCACAACTATACATTTATGCAAGAATATGAAAGCTAGAGCATACTGAAATCAGCAAACCAAAGAAAAATTGTTATGTTCTGTTTGTGTAAACTACTTTCTGTACAGATTTATGTATTTCTGCAATTTTTTTACATTTTGTTGTTCCTTTCCAAAGGAACAGTACTTTCGCAGTTTTGTTGTTCCTTTTTGAAGGAACAACACTTTTTGCATTTTTTTGTTCCTTTCCGAAGGAACAACATTTTCGTCGTTTTGTTTTTCCTTTCCAAAGGAACAACACTTTTTCATTTTTCTGTTCCTTTCCAAAGGAATGGCATTTTCGTCGTTTTGTTGTTCCTTTCCGAAGGAACAACACTTTTTCATTTTGTTGTTCCTTTCTGAAGGAATAGTATTTTCATATTTTTGTTGTTCCTTTCTGAAGGAATAACACTTTCACATTTTGATGTTTCTTTCCGAAGGAACAAAACTTCCGCATTTTTGTTGTCCCTTTCCGAAGGAATAGCACTTTCACGTTTTGTTGTTCCTTTCTGAAGGAACAACACTTCTGCATTTTTGTTGTTCCTTCCGAAGGAGCATCACTTTCATTTTCGCTATTCCATTCCAAAGAAACAACATTTCCACATTTTTGTTTCACGCTTGCTTTATTTGTTGTTCCGATTAAGGAACAGCTGTTGTTCCTCTTAAGGAACAGTTGTTTTTCCTCTTAAGGAATAGTTGTTGTTCCTCTTAAGGAACAGCAATTTCACGTATGTTTTTCTTTTGCCTGTTGTTCCTCTTAAAGGAAATGTGTTTTTTGTGTGCAAATATTCTTTTGTTGTCCCTCTAAAGATACAATAGTTGTTCCATCTAAATAATAGCACTTTTTAAGTGCATTTTTCTTTTTTTTTGTGTATGTGTGCTTCACTATTTAGAGGATCTTTGTGAGTGATGGTCATTTAAGGCACAACTATACATTTATGCAAGAATATGAAAGCTAGAGCATACTGAAATCAGCAAACCAAAGAAAAATTGTTATCTTTAGAGAAATTGCTTTGAATTGATAAGAGAAAAGAAGAAAGGACACAACTATTTATATCACTTTGTTGTCTTTATTTTCACTAACATCAATTTGATTGATTATTCTTATCATGATGGTTCTCCCTAAATCCCCATAATTCTCTTTGATCATTATTATTGAATAAGAATAAGGGCATATTTTCCTCTATTGAGATGTTTAGACTTCTTCTACCATCCCTACTCTTAAGGAGTGTTGATCCACCCTCTATATATAAATAGGAAAGTGCTATATAAAAGAAAAAAAAAGATACATATCTATATGATTACTAACATGATTTGTCAGATGAAGGATAGGGGGTCTCATCAAGAGGCAACCTATCATGATCATAAGGAAGAAAGTGAAGTGGCATTCCCACTATGGCCACCACACCAGGGATATGATCCAAGAGGCACATCAGAAAAATAAAAATTCCTTGGAATAGGAGGTCTCATCACGAGCCGGCCTGTCCACCTTTCACTCCTTCCTGGTGAATGGCATTGTAATCCATCTGGTTACCAAGCCAGCACAACGGCCTCCATTCTGACATCGCACAACACTTTCCTAGGCATACACAAAGGATTATCGTTCCAAGGGTGAAATAAGCAACTATGTCAAGGTTATGGACACCTGTGGGCAACAAAGCTCTATTGATGGTATTGAAGTCATATTTTTCATACACCAATAGTCATTATAAACCCTTCTTCTTATATCTTTATAGTGATTTCAAATGAGATTATGTCATATAACCCTTTCGAACCTTTGATACATGAAAATCATTTACAAATCAATCATGATGGTTAAAGTGGATAATGACCGCATAAGAACTTTTACTCATGTCAGTTGTCCTATCCTCTATTTTTTGCATCATATCATGGCATTTCCATATTTATTAGCGATTTCCATCATAAGCCTCGATTTCAGTAATCTGCTCATTTTTGTAAACATGTCATATATCTATACGTTGTTCCTTTATTCCACTGTATGATTGCAGTTCAGCATGCTGCTCCTTTATTTGACGGCCGAGGATGGCCTATCACATTGCAGGGGGTGCAGGTGATCTCCATAATTCACTGGCATACGTGTCAGCTCATTATTAGGAGGTATTATGACTTCATCAAAATTCAGGAATAGGAAGTCTAACGGTATTATTATTTCCAAACATGCATGGCTTGTTGTTCTAATGCCATTTCTGTGTTGCTCTGTAAAAATTAATAGTGAGTTAAAGTTTGAACAACTTGTTGTTCCATCATCATCTCTGTGTTTTTCATAGTGTGCTAAGCTTAAAACAGAATGGGAGGCAGATCAATTCACAGCAAGCCACAGGTGTTAATGTTCTCTGACGCTGCACGCGAAATCTTAGTAAGGGCAGGATGGACAGCCTACCTTAACCGTCTACAGCAATCTAACAAGATGGTGGCAATTGAATTTCTGCAGAATTTGCAGGAAAATAATTCCATGGTGAGAGGGAGACAAATTGCAATAACAGATGAGATAATTGTTGAAGTTTCGGGACTGTCTGTCGTTGGACCAATATGGACCCTGAAAAAGGTAAGACTGCAAGACGCTATAACTATCTTCCAGGACGAAGGATAGAACCTTACTGTCAAAGGAAAAGGAGTCCTGCCGAAAACCCTAGGAGAGCCTTGGGCGGAATTGGCCAAAATTATCCAAAGCTACATTACTTGCGATGGTAGAAAAGACGTGGTAAGACCACGGCATCTCAAACTGTTTGTTGTGTTAAAACAAAAATGTGTTGTGAATTTGCCTACGTTCTTAAATTTTTTATTGCATGATGTTGCCCGAAGTATACGAAAATATCGCCATGTAGAATCAGTAGTAAGCCATCATGGCTTAATTTGGTTGATAGTCAGTTACATTCATGCCCAAATAGCAGAGTAGTTGGGAAGAATTGATCTTCTCGATAGATGGGGGACTGGCCTTGCCTACCCCAAAACGAAAACACATTGCTAGCACATCAATTAGACCATCGAAATGAATACAATCTGTTAGATTGGCAAGAAGCAGAGGAATGTTGGGAAATTCCCAGGGAAACAGTAGCCAGCCGGTAGAAATACATGATTCAGAAGACGAACAACCCCCGCAGCTTGAAGGAGCAGAAAATGAAGAAGAATTAGAGGAAAACGAAGAAGAGGAACCAGAAGAGGAAACTAAGCAATCTGGTCAAGAAGAAGGGGAGGAAGCAGAGCAACGCAGCGAAAGTCCACTGCAAAACCCTCTGCAAGAAGATGAATTGGCCTGAATTTTGGCCAACATGGGCGAGTATGTCCAACCTCACAGCCCACTCAACCCCGATACCGAAGTAGGGCTATAGGAACACTCTGCTCATGATAAGAGTGCATTTGAGGAAGTGTCTGATGAAGAGGAAGAAGAAGAACAATCCCAGGATCACTTTGCTCATGATAAGAGTGCATATGGGGAGAAGGGTGATGAGGAGAAAGAAGAAGAACAATCTCAGGAATACTCTGCTCCCAGTCAGAGTACAGCCGAAGAAATGCACGATGAAGAAGAAATAGAAGAAGAAGTTGCCCAGGAGACAGCAGAACAAACCAGGGTTTCTACCCCTGAAAAACTTGATCAAAAAAACACCGAAGAAGTGTTCCAAGAAGGAAACATGGAAATTGGCCAAGGCGAGGATGCAATCCCTAAAAACAGAGCCCAGGCCCAAGAAAAGTAATAGTTGTTCCTTCTAAGGAAACAAATGAAATTAAAAAGTTGCGAAAGGAACAACAGATATTGCTTAATATAATTAAGCAACTTCACCAACAAATAAGGGTTCTAAAAATGGGGAAGAATTAAAAAAGAACCCCTGGGGCAAAGTGTGTAGCCACCCAGGCAAAACCCCATAAGAAAAAGATCAAGAGGGCTCAATTCAAAACCGTTATTCAGGACGGCAGGGAACAACATGTGGTTGTTACAAATGCAGAAGCACAAACAGACAACACACCAGCCTGTGATAAGGAAGTCCAGACAGAGGCACTGACAGTTCGTGAGAAGGAAACACAGACTATAAAAACTAGATGTTGTAATAAGGAGATCCAAGTAGATCTCCAGCCCAAAAATATCATGATGGATAAAGACCCGAGGATAGTAACGCTGCAAAAAGATCTGGCACAAGCCCAACAAACGATAGAAAAGCTCACAGAGGAAACTGTTCCTCAAGAGAAATATCAGAAGTTACAACAGTAGCTAAAGAACATCAATGCATCAGAAAGTCAGGCCTTCGATAGATGGCGAAGGGCAGAGGATAAAGTTAAAAAGGTAACCCATAGACTAGACACAGTTATGAATCAAATGGATACCTTATGTTCTCTGTATACTGATGTTCTAGCGTGTAGGGAACCTGCCAGAAACTATGCTTTGTTTTTTATGGAAAGATATTTACAATTGAAAATTAAGGTTGTCAAGGCAGGGGTTCCTATAGAGATAAAAACCATTGATGATTTCATAAACTGTTGTAAGCATTATGGGGTGAAAGTTCAGCGATTGTTATGTGAGTTTTATTTACATAATCTTGTGTTAGATGGAGAAACAGAAAAGAACCCTAGCCCTTTTGTGGGAGATATCCAACTTCATGCATTTATTTCTTTTGTTGTTAATCAGATAAAGTGGCTTAAAGCCTACAATACCTTCCAAAGACAGAAGAATGGATTAAATTTGTGGGTAAGGAGTGAACCTAGAAACCCATTGCAGCTGTGGAATAAACATAGGGGCTTAATGAGAGCGCAGGGTGTAATCCAGACATTGGGACCTATTCACACAGCAGTCATCCGGCAAGGGGTAGAATGCTTCCTAACCATCAAATACCTTGCCATAGCAGCAACTAAATTCTGATACCAGACTTCCAATCGAAATATCCAAAACAGAGAACCATTCAATTATGATAATTTTAAACTAGTTGCTGACTGCTTGGTTATCTATGGTGACCTCATCTTGAGAGAAGGCCCATCTTGGTTAGGCTGTAGGGTCTGAAGTCCAATCATTTGGTATCCTGCACCAAGATATAAAGCCTTATATGAATTGCCTGAAGGCCAAACAGGGCATATTTTTGAAATCTTAGCTAGGAATCATGGTTGTAGACCATTGACTGAGAATCCTTCTCCTGCCTATTCCCTAACTGCCTTGCATGTCAATTACAATGTTTTCATGAGGGCATGAAAAAGGGTAAGAAGGGGGGTGTGTTGAGCATTAGAAAAGGTATGTAATTGTCACTTATTTCTTTATCTTTTCCTTGAATTCATAACTTCTTTACATTCTAAGATGGGTATATGATAAAGGATTATGATAAAGTTAAGGGGATTTGTGATTAACGTAAAATGACTAATTATTGCCCTTTTTCTATGCAGAAAATGAAGAAAATGGAAGATCGCCATTTCAGAGGAAAAGGCAAGGCAAAAACAACTGTTGTCCCTTTGACAGGAAACCGCATCCAGACGAGACAATAGAAATCGGAGCGCATGGGCTAGGAAAAGGAAGAAGAAACACAATATCAGCACAAGAGGATGAAGAGATAACTAAAGATTAAATATCTGGCGAATCCCTTAGGATCCTTTGATCCTGAGGGATCGCTACCTTAAGAATATCTGTATTTTTGGTATTTCCACTTGGCCACTATAAAAAGGGACAGCGCTGCTAGCCCAAGGGGCGAATTGTTGTTGATTTATAGAATTTATTGTTACAATCTAAACTTTGATCATTGACTCCATTTAAAGAGCGATTACTGTAACTTTATTTTCATGATTAATACATAAACTTCGTTGTTGTTCTGTCTCTGATTCTAGAGTAACTACAGCAATGCGTCCCTGGTGGCTAAGGGCCTGGCCCTAGTGGATCACTTGCTTTCTGTAACATTTTTCCAATTTCAAGTCGTGTGTGGTTTTATTTCCTGTATTTGCTTTATTCAGTAATCTGTTGTTCCTTGGTATTTCATTTACTTGTCTATTATATTGAATTCGCATTTGAATGGTGAGACTATTATTTGCAGCTGAAAATATTAAGTTGTTCCTTCTAAAATCATATCGTGTTGTCTCATTTAGACATTGTTGTTCATTTACAGATTGATAAGTATTGTTCATTTGCGTAGTAACATTGTTGTTCATTTACAGATTGGTATTGTTGTTCATTTAGCTACGGTTTACCTATAACTGTGATTGTTGTTCATTCGGATTATTGTTCCATTACCATCGCAACTGTTGTTCCCTTATAACCGTGGTTAATACTTCTAATGCTAAACTCAGATTACTGACTCCATCATTCTAGATTCACTGTGTGTTTACATTTGATTTAGTTTGCTATTCAATATTTCATAGACTTGCTTAGGTTTATTGTTCCATTCTTGGATTGTTGTTCAGTTCATTTACTAGTTAAAGATTACGGTTCAATTCCTTTCGGTTACAATTGTTGCTTGATTTATTCCTGTAGGTTAAGCTTTGCTATTCGATCTATTCAATAGGTTAGTTGTTGTTCCTCTTTCTATCAATTGAATTTTCATTTCAAGTATTTGTTTCGGTGTGAACAGAACGATCTGCAACTGTAGCGAACATTGACTATTTTTGTCTGGTTCCTAGATTGGAGATCTTCTCTTTGAGTGCTTTCCATTTGCATCAATTTACAAAGGAAAGAGTTATCATTACTGCATCCTTGACTGATGATTGTTGTAGTTTCTTCAGTGAATGATTTAGTTACAAATCATTTCAGTTTCTTTCCATTACATTTAGAGTTTGTTTCCAGCATTTTTTTACTTTTGTAAAATCACTATACTACTAGCATTACTCTTGACAAGTGACCGCATCAGACTGAGTACACTCTTGAGATAACAAATCGTACCTGGATTGATAATCAATTTAGGGTAAATAGAGGCTAAAAAGACCCTTTTTACTGCTCAACGACAATATAACCAAGTCGACCTAACAATAATAATATAAAGGCACAAAAATTACAATAGAGGGATTCTATGGGGCACAATAATAACAATAAGGGATACAACGAAAATAGTAATGGGGGGATCACTAATATTATAGGGACCTAACAATATCATTATAGTCAAGCATGTCACTTCTACTAATTAGTGTGTTTCCTTTTTTGCAAGTGTGATTTAATTTTTCTACAATTTACTTTCCTACACGCATGGTGTGTTTTATTATGTCAGTGACCTATGAAGAATCTCTATCCCTTACTATGGAAAACCATCATATTATTATGACTTCACGATGTATAATAGATTGCACTAGCATAGATTGTGCACAACAGTTTGCAAGTTCCTAAGGAACCTAGAATTGGCAATTTAAATGTACAATTGATCAATTTCTCGCTCAGATAATTAGAAGACATTGAAAATCCCAGCAACATCACTTTATGATAACAGTATTACAATAAATCAATATGAAAATAAAATTCCCTATTCACATTCAAGACCGATTATAAACACCAAAAAGGTGGGGAAAAAACAAAATACCATTTCTTCGTTTGCCATGAAATCTACTATTGTAAAATGTTGATAGTCAACTTAAATCAAAGAAGAAACACTAACCCCATTTGTTCATATAAAATAAATAAATAGAATGCAAAAGGAAACTAAACACTTTATATTCCAACAATTCAACTACTATTAATCGTGCATTAGTCTACAAGAGGAGAGGTGAACAACATTAGAAATGATTCATTGCGTATGATTCACATATTTCAACTTGATTTTTCAGGACAAAAAAAACATAATTGTATTTATATAAAAAATATAAAAGAGTCAAAATGTACATTCATCCAAACATAGAATATGTCCCAAAGATCTGGAACTACATATATGCAGAGCCATATTTTGAAAGAGCAAGATCAGGCCTTAAAAACCGCGGAGATAGAGCATAAAAACATTCGCGCCATGATGAGACCATATCAAGAGAAAACGATATACAAAAACAAGATCTGGACAAAATAGCCCTCAGCCTGCTTTCGATAAGAAAACATATGCAACCAAGATGCGCCGAGAGATTGAGATGAAGCCTGCTCAGCCGAAACACGAAACATAGAAAAAAGCATCATATATGGCAAAAGTAGAAAAGACAAGGAGAAATATAAAACAGAAGAGAAGACCTAAGAGAAACCAACGATATGCAATAGAGAAAACTAGAAGTCATGAGGGGAGAATTCCTGTATGGGAAAGGTTTTTCCACCAGAGGAAACCTGTAGATGCCAAAACCCCGGAGCTGCATGGAGACCCTTTTTTGATAAGGAGTCAGCCTTTTGATTTTGTTCCCTGCAGATGTAATTGACTGAGCCACCTTTTAAAGAGTTCCAAAAAAAACTGATCCGATCTAGCCACCCCACGAGATGAGGCCTGGAGATGGAATTTTTCCCAGAGACATAATCCACCAAGACTTTTGAGTCTCCAAAAATAGAAACATCTTGAAGATTTAAAAAGAGACAGAAGCTCAAGAGACCTGCGAGAGCCATCGCCTCAACCAACATATTTGTACCCCTCCCCCCATTCCAATGAATAGAGAAAAGACTGTCTTCGTTTGCTAAAATATGAAAACCACAGCCACATAACCCCTTCTGCTCAGCACCATCGAAAAACGCCCTAGGCAAAGAAGAAGATACCTGTGAGAGATTTTTACCAACCTGCTCCTTCTGCTTGGGAGAGGAATGCGGAATTTCCTCATAGTGAGCATTAATGATGAAAAAGATTTCCATAAAAGGGACCCTTTTGTCATTGAAGATATAGTTGTTCCGCCACTTCCAAATGCACCAGAAAGTAATGATAAAAATTGATCTCCATGAGACATTTTGTTTGCTGCACCATAGAAATGCTTCATTTATCGAAGCATGAGACATGTGCTGGATACCAAAACATTTCTCCAAGAGCAACCATAATTGACGAGAGCCCTTGCAATTTAGAAATAAGTGAAAGTTATCTTCCTCTGCTGATCTGCAAATGGGGCAAATACCCGGACCCTGCCATCCACGCTTATTTAGATTCTCCCACGAAAGATTCTTATTATGGAAGGACAGCCAT
This sequence comes from Pinus tabuliformis, assembly GCA_031772625.1. Lineage (NCBI taxonomy): Eukaryota > Viridiplantae > Streptophyta > Pinopsida > Pinales > Pinaceae > Pinus > Pinus tabuliformis. The sequence goes on from CM062820.1 coordinate 950,474,996, forward strand.
GCAAAAAAGACCATTTTGGATGGACACCCAGATTTCCAAAAGATACACGGGAAGGAGATATTGCATGAGGACTGATTACAACTAATCAAATTCTAATATATGTCTTTTACCCAAATGGAACCCATCCCATTTGAGTTTCTCCAAATAAGACAGTCGTGCTCGGACGAGCGGAATATGCCACAGTTCCAGAGCCTTGTCCTGATATGATCCCATATCAAAGCGATTTCAGCCGGCATTTGTAAACTTTTGGCATCACACCAGATAGGGATAGGGCCTTGCCATCTTGTGATCAGATCGTACCAAAAGAAAATGTCTTTCCTGTGAAGAAAAGTCAGTAAGGATTTAGGAACGCTGATCTCCTTTGTGCCACTCAGAAAATGTCTTTTCCTATAAGAATCTTTTTTCCAGATTGAAAGCTCCATATTAGATTCTTCAAGAATAGTCTTTCGATTTTACGGAGGCTTAACCAAATTGAAGATCCATGAGAGGATCCTATCCTTCCTTTTCTGAACCAAAAGGATATGTTTTTTCTGCCCAGATACTTTTCCTTAATTGTGTTGCTCCAAATCCCTTTCCTCATATATCCCCCTCCACATAGTCTTGCATAGAAGGGCCTTCTCGAAAGTCCTCATGTCTAACAGACCCCATCCACCCATGCTTTTTGGCAAAGAAATATAGGATAGCTTCGAGAGATGATATTTATTTTTTCCCTCCTGACCACCCCAAATAAAGTTTGCGGTGAGCTTGTTCATTGATTTGATTATGCTTGCGGGAAGGAAAAACAGATGTGCCCAGTAAACTGCCAACTGATTTAGAACTGATTGCGCCAATACAACTCTCCCCGCCAAACAAAGGCATCTATACTCCCAAGCTGATATCTTCTTGATGTATCTCTCAGGTATCCATTTCCAATCCATCTTTGAGTATCTATTTACTTTTAACATAAAACCCAGGTACTTGATTCCATTACTGATGGAATGCGCCTCAATACCGAAGAGATCAGATAACCAGGCTAGCTCTTCCTGGCTTATATAACTGTGATATATAATAAACTTCGAGCTATTTATCTGCAAACCAGATGCCTTTTGGAAATTTTGAAGAATTTCATAGTAACACAACCATGTTAATCTGCATAAAATGCCAAACATTATAACATCATCGACGAAAAGATTGTGAGAGATTGAAATGTTCCTGCATATTTTCATCGGGAGACACTTATTTTCTTTTACAGCCTTGTTGATATGAAGACTGAGGGAATTCATAGCCAAGATAAATAAAAGTGGGGACAAGGGGCAGCCTTGGCGAAGACCTCTAGACACTAGGAAGAAAACAGATGGGATCTCATTGACAATGACTGCATAATTCACCTTTTCAATGCATGCCATAACCCAGTTTATCATGTTAACTCTTAATCCAACCTTTGCTAGCAAACATCTGATGAATGCCCAATCCATGCAGTCATAAGCTTTGCAGAGGTCGATTTTTAGAATGACTGCATCACTTTTTTTAGCATGGATGGCAAAAAGACCTTCTTGAGTTGTTGCAACCGCGTCTAAAATGTTCCTCCCCTGTAAAAAAGCATGTTGATCCTTTGTTAAGAAAGTAGACAAAGTTCCTTTTATTCTTTCAGCGATAATTTTTTATATGATTTTGTAAGAAATATTACACAGAGAGATCGGATGGAAATCCGTGAAAGAGATTGCATCTCCTTTTTTTGGGATGAGAGCTATATTAGTGGATGATGTTTTCTGGTTTATGCTGCCTGACATCCTAGTCCCTTCCACCATTTTTAGCAGGTCAGTTTTTATGATATCAAAAAAGTGACAAAAAAACTCTATTGACCACCCATCCGGGCCAGGGCATTTGTCCCTTTTAAAAGCTTTTAAAGTTCTCAGCAATTCCTCCTCGGTAACTGGTTGAAATATTTGATTATTTATGTCCTCATCGAACATCTGAGGATACACTTCAATGCCCCACAGAATATCCTGAATCGACCTGTTTTCCGATCTCTTGTATTGCCTTTCAAAGAATCTCACTGCCTCTTTTGAGATTTCCTCTTGGGAATATAAAAAGCCCCCTCTTCCATCACTTATTTTCCAGATTGAGTTTTTTTCCCTCCTTGCGCTTGTGAATTTATGGAAGAACTTTGTGTTCTTGTCCCCTTCTCTTAGCCATAAAGCCCTACTCTTCAGCCTCCAGAATAATTCCTCCTGTTCTAAAATTTTTTATTTCTTCCTTTGTAACTCCTTAATGTGGCATCTCATTTGAAAAGACATGCGATTAGAAGCCATAGCTTCCGATGCATAATCTAACTCCTTTTGAATTTTTCGAAGGTCAGATCTGTTGGATTGCCTTTTCTTAAATTGCCACTCTTTTACCACCTTTCTTAAATAATCCATTTTATCTCTGAATGTCATAAAGATCGAGCAAGAATTAGAAGGCAGCAGCTCGCACCAGACTTTTTTAATGAGTTCATTAAAAGTTGGGTCTTCCAGGTACGTCCTATTGAATTTGAAGGAATATCCCTTTCTGAAACCTTTTTCCTTCCACCCCAACAAAATCGGTCTATGATCAGAAATAAACACCTTTTCAATCGATGAAAAAGGCATGCCCATCTTGTCAATTAAGCTAGCATGAAGAATAAATTGATCAAGCCTCTTTGCGATATATGCTTTTTCAGTTCTTCCATTTTCCCACGTCGGATGCATCTGAGCTGGGAGGATGTCCACGAAATTCCTTCTCAGCAACTCATTTTTTATTCTTTCAGCCAGCGGGTCCTTTTTCCTGTTAATGCCCCATATTTCATCCATATTTAGAGTGATATTTAAATCCCCTGCAATTAGTAAATTTTCAATGTCAAAAACTTCAGAAACAAAAAGTTTCTCCCAGAACGACAATCTGTTCCTGTAAGGAGCATAAACATTTAAGATATTTGTTGGCATTATGGCATTATGAACATATGTTGAACTTGATGGCAACCCTCTCTTAAACGGTCATTTCTCTTATATACACCATGATGGGGACAAGAAGAGCCAAGAGGAGAGAAGAAAGGTCATATACTCATGTATTAAAGAAGAAAGGCCATATACGCATGTATTAATGTTATCGGAGGTGTTTGGGTGCTTAAAACCCATATATGTATTCATTATCACTATTGGGAGCTATCGGGCTTACTAAAACCCATATATGCATGCGTTTATATTATCGGGAGTTGGTTGGGTGCGTAAAACCCATATATATGCATTATATCCCCTTTCGGTGGTTACATGAATAATATGATTGCGGCATCGAAGTTTCGGCATATCGCATATCAATATATATATATATATATATATATATATATATATATATATATATATATATATATATATATATATATATATATATATATATGTTTTGGCATATCGGCGCAATGGTGTTTCGGCTGTGTGACTCGGAAGCATATCGCATTGGACCCAATGGTGGCATTAACTTTGGTTTATATTAATATCGCATCCATGCGCGTCGGGGGTCCGGCTAAGTGACTTCGTTGAAACCTCCAATTGGGAGCAGACCCGATGAAGGCATTAATCATGGTTTATAAAAATATCGCGTCCGCAGTATATCGGAATACATAAAGGGTCACCCACCCCAATCCTCCGATTGCGAGCGGACCCGATGGTGGCATCAAACATGGCTTATAATAATATCGCATCCGGCTATGTGACTTTGGTGAAATCCTCCGATTGCGATAAGAGGGGTCGGACCCGATGAAGGAATTAAAAGCATTTCATATTAAATCGCATCTGCGGTGTTCGCCCATAAGCATCCCACTTCAAATCGCCGATAGCAATGAAAGGAGTGGACCCAATATATTAATAAAGGCTGGTTAATGGGGCATGTCACATCCGATCCATCGGATCGGACATGAGATGGGCAGGCGCCGATAGCAATAAGGATTGGACCCAATATATTATTAGTTTGGATGCATTAAGTTACAAGCCCGCCTTTTGTGGTTTTGGACCGCTATCATAGTTTTCCCACTTAAGCCTTCTCTTAAGGAATTGGTCAAAACAGTTGCGCCTCAGGTTTCAGATCCTCTGGTTTCGATTCATGGTATTATCAAAAGCATGGCTATATAAAGAAAAAGGGGATCCAGTGGCAAGTAGGCATAATGAATTGAAGATCTGAAAGGAGAATAGATCGGCATTCTTATGATCTGTCAAGGAGCAATCTACTAAACCGAATTCAAGAAGAATGCGCGCAAGATGGCAGATCCGCATCGCTTCGGGGGTATTGCAGTTCAGTTGAGAGTAGCCAACCACAGGGAAGTAGCAGTCATTCCTTAACTCTGATATAACGTTTTCTGTTGATTCGCTAAAGGTCTATGGGTCCGGATATTGGGTTTGTCTTGTGTCTAGCCTCTGAGTGCTCTATAAAATGTATGACCTATGCATTATGGTATGATTCAGGCATATACAACCTCTGATTAAAAGGTGACTAGATCAGATATTTATTTATAGCTAGTGCATGGGTTGGCGCGTGGGTGATCTGCTGTATAAAGAAAACATGTATTGATCTGAGGTTTGGGTATTTCTGAAGAATCATTTATACTTTATGATCATTTGATCTTCTTGGATCCAGTTTGAAAATTTATGAAAAGTGGTCCTTGAAAGAAGTAAGGGGGTTGTAACTCCCTTCCAGAAGAGACTGGAAAATGAGAGAGAGTTGTAGCTCTTTGCAGGTTGCAGCCTGCGTACTGGTAAAGGACTGCACCAGTACAAAATCATTGTAAAAGGAGTTTCTAATTGAAAGAAGATAGAGACTTGCAGCAGGTGGTTTTCTCCCACATTGGGTTTCCACCTTATATCATGGTGTTCATGTGTGTGACTTATGTGTGATGATCTGTTCTATTTTACTGCACCAGTTTACTGTTAATATGGTTGATAATGTTCTAATGCACTCATTAAGGATCAACTAACTGAATCATAAGAAGTTGTGGAAGTAGCATATATGAATCTGAATATGGAAATGAAAAAGTTTTATTAATCTGATAATACTGATTCACCCCCCCCTCAATATTATTTCCAACAATTGGTATCAGAGCAGGTCCTTCAGAGAAGCTTGATCGCTTGAAGGAAGATCGTTCATTATGAGCAACTACGAGAGGGAAGCATCAATCAGGCCACCGATTTTTGATGGGACAAAATTCAATTATTGGAATGTAAGAGTTACTGCCTATCTTCAATCTCTTGGTACGGAAGTTTGGGATATCATAGAGACAGGCTACACTTTTCCTTCAGCTACTCCTACAGATCCGGCCGAGAAAAAGAAATATGAAACAAATGCTAAAGCATTCAATACTCTGTTGGGATGCTTATCTCAATCAGAATTCATAAAGGTTATGCAATATAAATCCGCAAAAGAAATATGGGACAAGATTGTCTTGAGCTACGAAGGAGATGAACAGGTAAAGCGTGCTAAACTTCAAACCCTCGAGATTCGGTATGAGAATCTCAGAATGTATAATGATGAAAGTGTGGCTAACTATTTCCTTAGGGTAGATGAGATTGTTAACTGCATGAAAAACTTGGGTGAAGAAATAAAAGAGGCTATTGTGGTTGAAAAGGTTCTAAGATCCTTGTCCACCAAGTTTGAATCTAAAGTGTCCGCCATAGAAGAAAAGTAGAATCTACGAACTCTCACCATGTCACAGCTGCATGGAATTCTAACCGCTTATGAAATGAGAAAAGGAGGTCCTTTAGATAGGAGAGTAACTGCCTTCTAGGCTTTAGGCAAAGGAGAGTACCTTGAATCAAGTCATGTGTCAGAAGAAGAAGAAGAATCAAATTTTGTCAGAAATCTTCAACGAGGTACTGGCAAATTCAGAGGTAAGTTACCCTTCAAATGTTTTGCTTGTGGAAGAGTAGGTCACTATGCTGCCAAATGTCCTCATAAGGATAAGATTGACAAGGGAAAGGAACCTGTTAGATGGAACAAGAAACATAATGCAAATAAGAAGAGCTATTACACCCATGAAGACAGTGATGGTCTATCAAACAACGATGAAGATGAACAAGGTAATCCCTATAAAAATTTAATGGCTTTTGAAGATGATGATTACATGGATGCTCTAGATATAGATAGCTATTATGAGGAGATGTCTAGACTCAAGACATGCTTAGAAGAAAAGAATGTGATCATTGAGACTCTGCAAATCCAACTTGATGAAAAGAAACAATCTCTTGAAAATTTAGAATGTGAAATTGTTGGTCTTCGAAAAGAAATTGAGAAAACAAAGGCTCTCAATCTTAAATTTGTTAAAGGATCTGAAACTCTAGATGAGATCATCAATGTACAGCGCTCTCCTCTAATTAAGACAGGTCTGGGGTATAATGGAGAAACATCTCAAGCATCCACCTCGAAGAGTTATCTCGATGCTACAAGAAGATATGAGCAAAAGCCAAACAGAGATCACCAGGTAAAACAGGGACAAACTTCATCAAGAATAAACAAAGACTACCAGACAAATCAGGGACAATTCACCTTAAGGATGAACAAAAGCTACAATCAGCCAAGATCCTCTCAATTTACCTCAAGAATGGATGAAAATAGAAATCACAATCATATGACTGGTAAATTTGATAATCGCAGAAGCTTCTTCAATGGCCAATGTTTCTCTTGCCATAACTTCGGTCACAAAGCAGCTGAATGTGTTGCCTACAAAACAATCATGACTACAGAAGCCCAAAAGCAAAGAAGTATGACTTGGATTACAAAAAGGACCTATAACAACTTCTCGGCTCTTGAAAATGAAATTGAATGCTCTATCTGTAATAAATTTGGTCATGAAGACTCTGAATGCAAGAGTAGGTTTCGGCAAACAAAGGAACAAGATTCAAGCACCAGAACATGGAGAATAAAGGAACCTCAAGCAGAAAGATGTGGGATAGCATTTTATGCAGAAGGACATGAAAAACAATGGTACATCGACAACGGATGTTCAAAGCATATGACAGGTGATAAAGAAAAACTTGAATCATACACTGCTTTAGAAAAAGGAAAGAAAGTTTCATTTGGGAATGATACTCCTGTTGCCATTAAAGGAAAAGGTATTGCTCAATTGAAAGAAAAGGTCAAAGTAGGAAATGTTTTGTACGTTGATGGATTGAAACATAATCTTCTAAGTGTCAGTGAAATGTGCGTTCAAGGAACCGAGGTAATATTTAGATCAAATGGATGTCGTGTTCGTGATCTTGATACAGGTGAAACAGTGATCAAAGGTAAAAGAACTCCAAACAATCTATACATATTTGAATAAGGACAACAAAAATGCTATATGAGCAAGGTTGATGAGCACTGGTTATGGCACCGGAGGTTGGGGCATCTAAGTTTTTCAGAAATAAGGAAAGCATGCAAGTATCAGGCAATTTGTGATCTTCCAGATATCAAAATTCCAAAGAATACAATATGCAAATCATGTCAATTTGGTAAACAAACCAGGACTAACTTCCCTGAGAAGGAAGGATCAGCTAGCAAACCTCTCGAACTTATTCATACAGATGTATGTGGTCCATTTAGGACAAGGACACCTCGAGGAGAGGAATACCTTATATTATTCATTGACGACTTCTCCAGGTTTGTTTGGTTAGGACTTATGAAACACAAAGACGAAGCATTTGAAAAATTCAAATCCTTCAAAGCCTTGGTCAAAAATGAATCAGATCACAAAATTAAGTGTCTCAGATCTGACAGAGGTGGGGAATTTACCTCAAATGAATTTTTCAAATTCTGTGAAGAGCATGGAATAAAAAGGGAATTCTCTACAGCAAGGACTCCTCAGCAAAATGGAGTGGTGGAAAGGATGAACAGAACAGTCCAACAAATGGCCTGCGCCATGCTTGATGAATCTGGAACTCCTGCAACCTTCTGGGGTGAAGCTGCATATGCCGCGGTTGTTATTCTCAACAAAACAAATGTCCGAGTAAACAACACTCAAACTCCTCATGAGCTCTGGTATGGTAAGACTCCTTCAGTAAAGCATTTTAAAATTTTTGGAAGCAAATGCTATATTAAGAATACTGATGAACAGCTTGGCAAACTTGAGCCTAGAGCAGATGAAGGCATTCTCCTTGGTTATTCGCCTTATAGTAAAGCATATAAGTGTTACAATAAAAGACTTGGAAGAATTGTTGACAGCATTGATGTAGTGGTTGATGAAAAAGGATACATTCCTAGGCAAGTAAATCATGAAAATATCGAAGAAGATGAAGACTACCCTTCAAATCAGACTGATAATGAAGAAGAAGAACCTCAAGAGGCTCCAGAGGAACAGATAAGGATAGAAGAAAAGACTCCATCCAGGCATGTTCAAAAGAATCATCCAGAATCTCATATTTTGGGGCAGAAAGAGGCAGGTGTACAAACAAGAAGAACAATAGCAGAAGCCTCAAGCTACTTGGCATTGCTCTCCTCCACTGAGCCACAAAATGTAAAAGAAGCATGCAGAGATGAATGCTGGGTCAAGGCTATGGATGAAGAACTTGAGCAGATCGAAAAGAACAACACTTGGGAATTAGTTCCTAGACCAAAAGATAAGAATGTCATAGGGACAAAATGGATCTTCAAAAATAAGTTGAATGAAAATGGGGAAGTAGTTAGAAACAAGGCAAGACTGGTTTGTAAGGGATATGCTCAGCAAGAAGGAATAGAGTTTGAAGAAACTTTTGCTCCTGTTGCTAGACTTGAAGTTATCCGAATGTTCCTTGCTCTCTCAAGCTTTCAAAAATTCAAAGTATTTCAAATGGATGTGAAATCAGCTTTTCTGAATGGAGATTTAGAAGAAGAAGTATACATTGAGCAGCCAGATGGGTTCATTCTTGGGAATGATCCAAACCTTGTATGTAGACTGAAAAAGGCTCTCTATGGTCTTGAACAAGCTCCAAGGGCTTGGTACTACCATTTGGACAAATATCTTCATCAATAAGGTTTTTCAAAAGGATCAGCAGATAGAAGTCTTTATATAAAAATTGAAAATGACAAGTTGCTAATACTTGTTGTGTATGTAGATGATATTATTTTTGGCAGCAATGAAGAAACTATGAGTCAAAACTTTGCCTCGGTAATGCAGAAAGAATTCGAAATGTCCCTGCTAGGTGAACCGACATACTTTCTTGGATTGCAAATCCAACAAAATAAAGACGGTATCTTCTTGTCTCAAACCAAGTACCTCAAGCAGATTTTGAAGAAGTATGGCATGGAAGATTCAAAACCAGTATGTACTCCCATGGTTACAAGATGCAGTATTAGTGCGAATGATGAATCGGCTGCAGTTCATCAACCAACATACAGATCTATGATTGGAAGTCTACTTTATTTGACAGGTACCCGACCAGAAATCATGCATGCAGTTGGAATAGTTGGAAGATTTCAGGCAAACCCAAAGGAAACTCATCTTTAGGCAGTAAAGAGAATCTTCAAATATCTTCAAGGAACTCAAAACTTTGGCTTATGGTATCCTAGAGATACAGATCTCACACTTCATTCTTACACAGATGTAGATTGGGCTGGAAGTGTGGATGACAGGAAAAGCACAAGTGGTGGTGCTTTCTTTATGGGTTCTAGATTAGTATCTTGGTTCAGCAAGAAACAAAGTTCGATTGCTTTATCTACAGCTGAAGCAGAATATGTGGCTGCTGCATATTTTTGCACCCAACTTCTTTGGATGATGCAGACTTTACAAGATTTCCAAATCACTTGTACTCCACCTATCCCCATCTTATGTGACAATACAAGTGCAATCAGCATTTCAAAGAACCCAGTCATGCATTCAAAAACCAAGCACATACCGATCAAGTATCATTTTCTCAGAGAACAAGTGCTTGAACAAAAGGTCAAGTTGGAAACATTTCTTCTAAGGAACAAGTGGCTGATATATTTACCAAACCATTGCCCAGGGAGACTTTTGAATACCTCAGGCAGAAGCTGGGGGTTGTCGACGCACCATCCTACTGTTAATTCTCAGATTGGTGCTTGTACGCAAGGTTCTGATGGGGTATACGCGTACAAGGTTCAGGGGGAGCATAATTCATTGTTGGCATTATCGTATTACAGAAGGAGGAACATGTTGGGTAAATGAACTGTATCTATCCATGGCAATAAAAAAGCTGAATTATGTTATATGTAGGCAGTATAGCGTGGTTCCTATTTTATATATAGCCAGAATAGCTTGACTTTCTATCCTAAAGTTAGAGGGGCAAAATCAGGAGGAGCAAGCTCTTAGGGGGAGAAATCGTTAGGAGAAGCAGATATCCGCCCTTTGCCCTTGATGTCAAAGGGGGAGAGTGCTTTTTGGATGGTGTTGTTTCCATCAAGTCCAAAGGGGGAGATTGTTGGCATTATGGCATTATGAACATATGTTGAACTTGATGGCAACCCTCTCTTAAACGGTCATTTCTCTTATATACACCATGATGGGGACAAGAAGAGCCAAGAGGAGAGAAGAAAGGCCATGTACTCATGTATTAGAGAAGAAAGGCCATATACGCATGTATTAATGTTATCGGAGGTGTTTGGGTGCATAAAACCCATATATGTATTCATTATCACTATCGGGAGCTATCGGGCTTACCAAAACCCATATATGCATGCATTTATATTATCGGGTGTTGGTTGGGTGCATAAAACCCATATATATGCATTATATCCCCTTTCGGCGGTTACATGAATAATATAATTGCGGCATCGAAGTTTTGGCATATCGCATATCAATTATATATATATATATATATGTTTCGGCATATCGGCGCAATGGTGTTTCGGTTGTGTGACCCGGAAGCATATCGCAATGGACCTGATGGTGGCATTAACTTTGGTTTATATTAATATCACATCCATGCGCGTCGAGGGTCCGACTAAGTGACTTCGTTGAAACCTCCGATTGGGAGCGGACCCGATGAAGGCATTAATCATGGTTTATAAAAATATCGCATCTGCAGTATATCGGAATACATAAAGGGTCATCCACCCCAATCCTCTGATTGCGAGTGGACCCGATGGTGGCATCAAACATGGCTTATAATAATATCGCATCCAGCTATGTGACTTTGGTGAAATCATCTGATTGCGATAAGAGGGGTCGGAGCCGATGAAGGAATTAAAAGCATTTCATATTAAATCGCATCCGCGATGTTCGCCCATAAGCCTCCCACTTCAAATCACCGATAGCGATGAAAGGAGCAGACCCGATATATTAATAAAGGCTGGTTAATGGGGCATGTGATGGGCAGGCGCCGATAGCAATAAGGATTGGACCCAATATATTATTAGTTTGGATGCATTAAGTTAAAAGCCCGCCTTTTGTGGTTTTGGACCGCTATCATAGTTTTCCCGCTTAAGCCTTATCTTAAGAGAATTGGTCAAAACAGTTGCGCCTCAGGTTTCGGATCCTCTGGTTTCGATTCATGGTATTATCAAAAGCATGGCTATATAAAGAAAAAGGGGATCCGGTGGCAAGTAGGCATAATGAATTGAATATCTGAAGGGAGAATAGATCGGCATTCTTATGATCTGTCAAGGAGCAATCTACTGAACCGAATTCAAGAAGAATGCGCGCAGGATGGCAGATCCGCATCGCTTCGGGGGTATTGCAGTTCAGTTGAGAGCAACCAATCGCGGGGAAGTAGCAGTCATTCCTTAACTCTGATATAGCGTCTTCTGTTGATTCGCTAAAGGTCTCTGGGTCCGGATATTGGGTTTGTCTTGTGTCTAGCCTCTGAGTGCTCTATAACATGTATGACCTATGAATTATGGTATGATTCAGGCATATACAACCTCTGATTAAAAGGTGACCAGATTAGATATTTATTTATAGATAGTGCATGGGTTGGCGCGTGGGTGATCTGCTGTATAAAGAAAACATGTATTGATCTGAGGTTTGGGTATTTCTGAAGAATCATTTATACTTTATGATCATTTGATCTTCTTGGATCTAGTTTGAAACTTTATGAAAAGTGGTCCTTGAAAGAAGTAAGGGGGTTGTAGCTCCCTTCCAGGAGAGACTGGAAAACGAGAGAGAGTTGTAGCTCTCTGCAGGTTGTAGCCTGGTACTGGTAAAGGACTGCACCAGTACAAAATCATTGTAAAAGGAGTTTCTAATTGAAAGAAGATAGAGACTTGCAGCAGGTGGTTTTCTCCCACATTGGGTTTCCACCTTATATCATGGTGTTCATGTGTGTGACTTATGTGTGATGATCTGTTCTATTTTACTGCACCAGTTTATTGTTAATATGGTTGATAATGTTCTAATGCACTCATTAAGGATCAACTAACTAAATCATAAGAAGTTGTGGAAGTAGCATATATGAATCTGAATATGGAAATTAAAAAGTTTTATTAATCTGATAATATTGATTCACCCCCCCTCTCAATATTATTTCCAACAATATTAATGGGAAATTTTTGACCCCTTATTTGGGCTGAGATCAAAATTCCCGCCAGACAGTTGTATGTTTTTGCCATGATCCAGTCCGGATCCCACAGGACTGCTAATCCACCCGAGAGGCCATTTGCTTCTACAGCCGATATATACCAGGAAGGAAACATTTTCCTAAAATAAGAAATTGCAACAGAGGAGGCATGCATGGTTTCCTGGATTAAGATAATCTTGGGTCTAACTGAGAAGAAAAAATCCTTTAACTCCAAAAAAAATTTCCCTGCCCCCAGCCCCCGAATGTTCATAGATATGATAAAATTCATTTTGAAAGCTTCTCGGCCATGCTTGCTCTAAGAGGCCTCTCATCAGTCATATCTACGATAGGAACATCAATAAGTGACAATTTACAGATTCCTCTGCCCGCACCCTCACCTCTTCCTCTAAAGTGCCTACTGCCCCTGTTATTTTTCCTTCTCACCGTGATGTTGCTAGCGGAATTTGGACTAATGAGAGGAGATTTTTGGGTGCCAGGTTTATGGATGGTGAGAGCTCTGAGCTCCAGCGACTTCTTGGAAAGCAGGAAATCCAAATCACTGCCTATAGAATTAGAGGGCGAGGAAGACGGAGAGTTAGCGGGGGTGGGGGATATCATGATTTCCTTACCTTTCCCGGGCAAAGAAACTGTCTTTATAGGAGATGGGGATGACTGAATAATATGAATTTCATTGCTGCTGCTTTTGAAAGGATGAGGAATCGGGGGCGGATTGGGGACCTCATGATCAGAGGTCGGCTCGAGGGGGGGCATAGGCGGGGATATGAGCGAAAAGGGGACATCATGATCGGAGGCAGGTTCTAAAGGAGGCATAGAAGGGGATATAGGCTCCACAGGGGAGAGGGTTTTAGACTGCGATGGAGGGCGATGAGGATCATCGGATGAAGTCTTCTGCATTTCCTCTGATCCAGAGGAGGATCGGCTCTTTGTGGATAGAAATTTCCCCGAGTCCGGGCAAGGAGAGATTACCCTACCAAATTTTGCTTTGAATTGATGAGTTCCATGGAATTTTTGACTATTGTGAAGACGCCGAGAACAATTCTTTATTAGATGGCCAGTATGATGGCACGCTGAGCATCTAAAAGGAACCCCCCAATAGTCCAGTCTTTGCCTAATTTTCAGCTCCTTCCAGAGAATGTCGATATGATCCGGAAATCCTCCCCTGTACGATTTATCTATCAGTACCCACGCCACTCTTTTATCTTTTTCTCCCAGGCACCAAGGATCAACGTAAACACACTTTCCTATGGCATTCCCAATCTCGACTAAGGTTTCTTTTGACCATAATTCTAATGGCAGACCGGGGAGCTTGACCCAAATGAAGTTGTTTGAAGGGGTATTTCTTAGCGGATTGAATCCCATGTACCATCTGTGCAATACCAGGAAGCTTCGATTATACACCCACTGATGCTTCAGAATGATTTCCAGATCACTTGGTTTAAGAAAATGAAAGCAGTACCATTCCTTTAGGAGGCTGGCTATAATAGGAACATACCCTATTAGCGGTTTCCACTGGGACACGAGCCAACTTCTCATCTTAGAGTCATTCATTTCCGAGAAGTGCCATCGCCCGATCAAGGCGTTTCCTTGGAGGCTAGCTATGCGATCAGCAAGGTGGGTACTGTCTATTCTAATGGCTGCGGGAGGAGGAACAGTCTTGACCGGTTTTTGGATTTTCTGATATGAACCTTCTTCCGAATCCTTTCCAATATAATCATTTTCATTTAGTCTGGATATTCGAGAAGGTCCTTCCTTTGGCCGATCAAAACCAACCAAGTCATCCTGTGGGACCGATGGCCGAATCAGCAAGTCCTCCAGAGTGGACTGCCAATCAAATGACAACTTGGCATTTTCATGGACTGATTCTGCTTGAATGGCAGCTTGTATCATCGCCTCCGTAGCAGATGTGTCAGATAGTAACTCCATTCTTGAAAGAGCCACCAACTCTTACCTCATAGGTACCACAAGAATCCAGAAGAGATATGAATCGGACAAGAGGTACAACTTACTTCTGAACAAAATGCCTGGAGAAAGAAGGATAGAAGTGCGGTCTTCTGACTGAAGGACTGACAAAAGAAACCTCGAGAACTAAAGGACTCTTTTCCCAAAAGGATGATAGTTATGAAAATGCCATCTGTCCTCCTATCTTAAAAGAGGTGACAACATCATGAGCTGGACTCTGACAAGCGGGAAGGAATTTGAAAATTGACGGCTTCCACTTAATTCATCCGATCAGATTGCATCCCAAGGATAATTTAATATTCAAGTCATCTTCCAAATGCCGGAGGAGAAAAGCCGCCCGGAAAAACCAGGAGGGATCGAAAGGTGGCGACCTAGAGCCAAGGCTTATGAGCAATTCAGACAAAATCCAGGATAGAGACCTTCACGAAACTTCTTCGGGACATACTACGCAGCAACAGAAAAACCCACAAATACACCACCAGGGACCTAGTTTAAGACGGACATCTGTGCATGGCTTTGAAATAACAAAGTAACTCTGAATCTTTAAAGCTGATATCCATAACCAGTTTAAGATTGACTTCCCAGACATGTTAGATTCACCCATTAATCACTAGAGATTTGTAATTCAGAAATTTGCTTTCTAAAAACATATTCGCCTAGCTGCTATGCCAAATCATCCTTCCTTTATGCACCATTCATGAGATTTTTCTTCCAGAAACAGAGATTTATATTGAAATAAAATTATACCAAAGATAACTGCAATGCTGATAAGTTTTCCTTAACAGAACCGAAAATTTGAAAACAGATACCGGTACACAACCAGACAGAGAGAATACTAACCTGGAGAGAAGCGCAGACAAGCCGAGAGCGGGGTGCATAAACTGTAGAAAAATACACGACCAGAGAGATAACCAAGATGCCAGGCCGCCACAATAATAGAGGCCCCAAATAAGACTAACAGAGCTAGGAGAGTCTGAGATTCTAAGATGACATAACCTTGAGACGCAAAAACGCACGGAAAGAAGATTGCAGAGAAGAGACTCCACTTGAGAAGAGAGTCCCCGCCAGGAAACAAGCGTAATGACCAAGTATGGACGCGGTGAACATGCAGAGTTCTTTTGCATCAGGTGTCTTTGTCTAAAAGGAGTGAGGATTTTCGATGCAGGGCTGGCGATAAGGAGTCATAGCAAGATAGATAACATGCATTGGCTGAAAATACACACCTGCGTAGCGCTTATAGGCTCTTACCACGGTCTCGATCTCTGGTTGGATGATTTTCCGCACACCACTCCACGACTGCCGTGCTCCACTCCCAATTCGAACTCCTTCTCCGTTGCATTGCATTCCCTCAGTGAGTCTTACAAACAACAACCGTTGGCACCAAATTTCAAGTGAATGCACCAAGATGTGTTTTAACACTTAAGGAAACCTAGTATGACTTTATATTTGTAGAAGACAAAAATTTAATTGTTATAGTGCATAGCATCTCAGAAACCTCTTAACTTGATTATCTATACATTGCTCTTATGTTTTAGAAGTCTGCATATAATTTATTCAAATGTAGCCCAAGATCATATGATACCCAATAATACTTCCTTACAAACTCTCCATATGCATGTTTATTGAAAAAATCACTTATTTTTAAGGTTGTTGCATGATCAATTATAGAATCCTTAATAAAAGGAATCAATTCAACTTTACAGTAAAACTAAAAACACCTATAGAAACACTAAAACCAATATTGTATTAAACAAAAACTATTTCGTGACCCTCGATTGAACCCAAAGTTGAATCCTTGTGATAACTATGTGTAAGCTCTCATAATAAACAAACAATGATTAAAAAATTTGGTCACTCCCAATATAATAATATTTTACATAACTTAGGCCATTATGACCACCAAAAACTACGTTATAGATGCTATTAAGCTCATTTGTTAAGCCATTATTCATGAAGATCAGATGATTATATTGGGAATGAAATAAAGGGATTTCATCTTACATCATTGAGACTACAAGTAACATTCACTGCGAGGTTCAACGTGAATATTGATTAATTAGCCTCCTAAAGGAATGTAACCCCTTGTTTAGTTGTTTATTTCATATATTGATTCAAACTTCATTCATTTTCTTTGCTCCATTCTAATCGACACCTATACGGATTTTTACTCGCTTATTTTCAAATGTGTTCTCACTAACGTTGTAAGAAGTCAAACCACCACGAGAGGATTTTTTATTTTTTCTTCAAAATGCCTACCAAATACGAAGGGCTATAGGAAGGGCTACATGATGTGCTTCATCTTTAAGAGCTGATAATTAAACTTCCAATGTACCTTCAGATTTGAAACTATTGCACTAAAAAAGGATTAATGATTTTAATTGTTCTTTCTCTCAAATGTTAATATGCATACTGAATATATACTTTCAGCAAAGAGTCACTTGGTTTAAGGTTTCTAAATAATATTGAATACTTTAAGCAAAGTCTTTCGGTAGAAATCATATAAGAGAAATTTTTGGCCGATGCATTTCAAACCAACAAATGTGGTTCATCATCAGGACCAGATGAAGAGGCAGACCATGGCAAAGGCTTAAATAGATAGCAATGTAGAGACATAATTTCAAGTAACGGCTATATTTTCTCTTTGTTTTCCTAAAGAAATATAAACCATCAATTAGTGTGTTTCTTTCATGTCTTGATTCAAAAATTGATTCATTTTCTTTTCTACATTCTAATAGCCTTTATGGATTGCATATCAATGGACAAATTCTTGAAACTATGAACTATTCTCCCAATTTTAACGCACAAATTCATTATAGATATGCTTGATGGTCATTAATGACTTATGCTTAGTCTAGATGTTCTATGGAGGTGATGGAATAGAAGGTGGTTTATGGAGAAAATATTAATGATATCTACATGTATGTATTCTAGACAAGTAAACAATGAAGATATGGATGTTCCCAATTCACCAATTGATCGTTCTCTATTACAATAATGGCTTCCTTTCGTTCAAATGAGAAAAAAATCACTTAATTTGTTTATGAATGTCAATTGTTATGAAAAAAGTTAATATAGACAAAGCAAAACTTGTGTCTAGGGAACTATGGTTTTTTTTTCAACCACAAGGAAACGAGTAAGCTTAGAAAAAAATTATTTATTTGAAGTCCAATGTGTCCATGTAATTGATACAAAATTTCAAGTTATAAAATTTGAAAGAGGTGAGGTTCTTATGGGTTTTCACTTACATATTGAGCAAATAGGTAGATCATTCATAACATTTCCTCTTTAAAAATAATGTTTTTAATGCAATTGATGTGCCTTTTGAGTATTATAGCAAGATGATTGTGAGAAGCAATTCAAGTAGTTAGTAGAGGTGCATGTAATATCTCATATCTTTTTAATATCATCTATATATTTCTTTTATGTAATTTATTTTAGCAATACCATAATTAAATTTACATGTTGTTTCTTGGTAGGATTCCACCCATGATTACAACATGGGTAATCACAATGACTTGCTTGATGACCCAAAGCCACAAGCCACTACTAAAAAGGCTATCAAAAAGAACAACAAAGAAATGTTTGCATTATTTGACTTTCACTAATAGGTTGTTGTGCTTAAGTGCAACATTTGGATTAAAAACTCAAGTCATACGAGTATGCATTAACTTTTAATCAATTTATCATATTCATTTTTTGGTTTAAATTACTCTTATAGTTGAAAAAAATGTTTATTTCTGAAAAATTATTCAAGATTCCTGAGCTCACCCCTCATAAGGATCTTTCTAGTAGTAGCCATTAGACACATATGTCATTATGTCAACACTCCATGGGTCAACTACCCAATATATTATTTCCCTCTCTATCTCTTTCTCACACTTTGTTGTCCCATCCCTCCACCACCCTATTTTGCACCTTTGTTCCTCCCACAACTTATGGTGGTCACATAACACCCTTACCCATGGCACATTGGACCATGCATGTGCGAGTGAAACTTTTCCCAATGTCTCGTCTCCTAGATCATCCACATACTTTCCTAGAATGACAACTCTGAGTATGATTATGATACCATTCACTAAGATTTTGGTGGAAAAAAGGCTAATGCCATTGAAGCAACCAATTATCCTCAATAATTGTTAATGTCTTTTTTTTTCCATAATGTGATAGGATTATAGTACCCTTTTTGTTTGTTTTATGTGAATGGTAGTATATCACTTGTTTGGTAGGATATTGGATACATATAGGGTAAACTTGGAGCCCCCCTTAGTATGAGCATCCTTGAGTAGTTTGCATGAGGGAGTAGAAAGCTCTATTAGGGAATCCAAAGGAGAATAATATGAGAAAATGAAATAAAATAATAGATAAAGGTGTAACATGATATGTTTCATTGAATATATATATATATATATATATATATATATATATAGATATATAAGTTCTACATGAAACTGTAGTGTCTCTACTTTTATAGGATCAAAGATACCTCCAAGGCCACCAAAGGAAGGCTACATAAATATGATAAACATAAATTTTGATAGGGTGGTAACTTTAAATTACCTTCTATATTAGTAAGTATGAAATTAATTGAACCATTTTGTTATTGAGATATTCCTACTCCTATTTAGTGTAACGAATAATTAAAGTTTGTAATGATATGCGTCTTTGACAGGGCTAGTAAGGGCACCCGCCCCCTCTATTTGTGGTTTTTGTGTGGCTATTTTCTCCAAATGTACTTGCTTACTTCATATAAGATTATTCCTTGGGAGAGGATCAAATAACCAAGTTGAATTTTTTTCTTTGTGGGATTTGATATATATTGCGAACCTTTATGAGGCCAAAAAGCTTCAAGTTTTATGCAACTCACAACTAGTCGTGGATTGGATAAATAGAAAGGTTGGAATTTTCACTCCACACTTGGCCCCTATCCTATTTGATATTGAAAGGGAAATAAGGAAACTGGAATGGTTTAGTTTTCATCACATATATAGAGTATTGCACACACTAGTTGATCATCTCTTATCCATGGATGTCATTCACGGTTGTTAGGGAGTTTTGGAAATCCATGAGTACTTTTAGAGACATGCCTTGGAGGATGTATTCCTAGAAATATGATGATACTGAGGAGTGAAGATAATGATGGAGAATAAAGGAATTTTTTGTTTTGCGTAGTCTAGTATTTCTTGATCTTTTGAAGCTTTATGTAAAATATATAAAGACCCTGGAAATCTACAAGATGTATATTTCATTATGAAATATATTGTTTTTTTTTTGTGAGAACCTGTCAAAGGGGGCATGTATAAATGAGCACATATCAAAAAAGAAATTATCCTCAAATTCAAGTTTAGGTTTCAAGCTATGTAGAATATAGAGAATTTGAGGGGTAATTACAAATTTCCACTTTGAATGTCAAGGTAAATGATTATTATTACTTTTGGATGCCCATTGAGTTTAATCACATTCATTTCAAAGAATAATAGCTTGAGTAGTAGCTAGTGGGTTTAATTCCCCCTCCACATGGGTGAAAATATCGAAGAGCAATTCCTATAAGCCCAAAGGGGCAAGAAAATTTGAATATCTTGATGTTGAGGTGAATAGTGACAGTTGTTGTGATTCAATCATGGTTCTTGCCCATAACAGTCCTCTCAAGTTACTGATTGACCAGTTATCTTGAATAAATAAATAAAGTAATCCCATTTATGGTTTATCATGGCCTATAAATTAATGTTTTCATGATTTTATTGTAGGAGAAGACAACTGGTAGTGAGCCAACAGTGGAGAGAAACCTGGTGACAATAGTATGAGAGGACAATTATCAAAAGAAAAAAAAATCATGATAATTTAAATTAGATTTGATATACTTATAATTTTCCACTATTTCTAGGGTAGAGGCTATAAATGAGGTACTAAAAGACAAGAGGAAGAGATTGACCAAACCATATTCTTTATTATTCAATTAGGTAATAACATTGTAAATACTATGTGTTCAATTATCGTATTCATGGTGATATTGATAATTTAGTTTGGATTTGGTATGCTTATTACTTTCAATTTTTTATGGAAAAGGTTGTAAATGAGGATTTCTGGAGACAAGAGGAAGGGATTTCCCAAACCATGATCTCTACTAGTCAACTATGTAATGAACGTTGTAACAATATTTACATTGAACTATTAAATAGATGTATCGATATAAATAATCTAATAACTATATATCTTTTACCTTTTTTTTCATAGCTTATGTTGGTTCCAATCATTCTACATGCAATAAGAGATATGTATTGCATTCTGATCTGTGACATAAAAAAAAGGAGTAGCATCCATCAGATGAAGATGAAGATGAACACATCGATAGACCCGTTATGTTTATTTTCTTCTTCTTATTCTTTTCCTTTGAAATAAATAACAACATAGGAATTTATTAGATATAGTAGGAGACAATATATCGAAACAACAATCAAAGTTTATTAAGTATAAAAGATTTTGTATTTTGGTTTATGTTGTGCTATCTTTTATGTACTCATTTTCTATGTTGTATGATGTTATGTTATTTTTTGTTATTTACCAATAGATAGTTTAGGTATAGGGAATTGAGAGAAATATGCGGTTTGGTGTCAAATAAGTCATATTATCTTTTAGCTTCATGTGGTTGGCCTTATTTAGTATAGAATAAATTATTGTTGAAACCAAGAGAAGCTTAATCAAGTATGTATTTTGGCATAAGTTTTAAATTTTTGATAGAATATTAAATCTGGTTGAATAAATAGTATATCAATTAGTTTATTATATATTTGTTCCCGCAGGGGTTTGGTCTTGTGGTCAGCAAACGATCTGCTAAGCCGTTCATGCCACTGTGCAGGTCACAGGTTCAAGTCTCGTCTTATCCTGAGGGGTTGTTCCTTGTGGGTTGGGTGGTTCCTTCTAGTTGTTATAGTGGCAGCCAGTGGGATTCAACCCCGTGTAATGCAAGTACGATACCACTGTCGTTGCTGATTCAGCTAGATATCAAATATATATATATATATATATATATATATATATATATATATATATATTTGTTATGCATTTTGTAATCTTTGTATCAAATCTTATCATGAGAGAATTCTCCACTTTAGGTGTTGTTGTCATCTCTATAATTGTTTGTATGCTTTGGTTATTTCGTTTAGTCTCATTATAATCCCTTTTATGACTATTTAGTCTAACGAGGAGGTATTAAAAACTTTAACCTTCTCAAATTGTTAAGAAGATGGAGGATATTCTAAAATTCCCTCTTCCTGACTCTTCTTCTCAACATATGGAAATGGCCTTGGAAAAAAGTGACATAGTTGGGAAATTTATTAGCACAAGTCCATCCCCCTAATCTGTGACAATCTTGGTTCAAAGGAGTCAAAACCTTTTGACTAAAGGCAAGCTCACCTATTTCTTTTGTGGTCGAGTCTTTTATGCCTTATTCTTTGAAGCCAAAAAAGGTAGAGATATAATCTATAGAAATGGTATTTACTTTGGTACAAGAGGAATGTATCTAAATATATGGACTCTAGGTTTTAACCCTAAACATGATGTTACTTTGTCTATTCTGATTTTAGTATGTTTGCCATACCTATCCCTACATTTTTGGAACAAATACATTGTGCATAAAATCAATGACACATGGGTAGATACATTAACAAATTTGAACCCAAGGATGATATGTTCTCTTATGTCCAAATTTATGTGGAAGAGGATCTTGAAAAGAGTATCCTTGAGGCAATCCTTCTGGCACTAGATAAAGGGAAACACATCCATCCTTTAGATCATGAACAATTACCCTAGAAATGCAAATATTATCATGAATACAACCATTTTCAAAAGAATAAAAAAAAAACCTAGGTTATCCAAATAACTAAAAATGAAGAGGAACAATGGCATACAATAAAATAAAGACAAAGGAAAAGAAACTACTCCTCCAACACTTACTAAACCAACCTCTATAGTCTCAGGTCCATCAACATCTTCTAGATCGAGGTAGGCAGACACGAAACAAAATCAAACCTATAAAGCTCCCTTAACCTGGCTAACAAGTCACCTTAATGCCCAAGGGGAGGAAGCATGAGCTCACATTCCAATAGTTATGAAATTATATCTTAAGAAGAACCAATTCCTTTTTCTAAAATAATGTTCATGAAACACTTGTGTTAGTGGTCCATCCCACCAAAACTAGCTTGCCTTATGCATTGGAAAATTAGGAAGTATCGCTCTCCTTTGTTAAAGAGGGAATTGTATTAGATCACCTATAAGAGATGATTTTTTTTTATGAAATCAACAGTTATTTTTAGGTATCCTTACATGAAAATAATCCCATCAGTAATAAGAGGAAGAAGACAAGGGAGAAGATGAAATGGAGGTAAGGCTACCTAAGAAGGAACGTAAGAATCCTACTATGGAAAAAAGGGGAGAGATAGAAAATAAGGACAAAATATTAGGTATTGAGATTATTATAGATAGATCATAAGGAATATGAAAAACGAACATGAAAAATTCTCGGAGTTTTAATCGCATGCCAAGGCAAGAAAAAAAACACTAGGTAAACAATATTCATGGTTTCCTCAAATTAAAGAAGTTGTGTAGTTAGTTCAAAGCAAAATCTTTAAGAGAATTAATAAAAATAGAAAATACCTCTATCCTCCTCCTTTGATAGAATAAGCTAGAGGTTTTAGAAGTAATAAAAGCATGTGAGCTTTAGAGAAAAAATAGTGAAGGTAAAATGGTCAATTTAAGAGGTGCATCTAGGGGAATTTGTACATTGTGGAATAGCCTTCTTCTACATCCAAGCTTTTGTAGTAAAACTCAACACTAGATTTTTATAAGATTTGTTCATCAAAAATCAAGAAGGCTAATATTTTTAATGTATACATGTTGACAACATGCAAATAAATGAAACATTTGTGGAATTTTCTATCAACACCAAAGGATATAGAACATTATGAAAATAATCGTATAGCTCACAATTCCAATATAACACTAGATCTAAAGAACAAATAGGAGGGAACATTATAAAAGATTATTTTTGTAAAAGGATGGAAGATTTTATGCTTTAATGGGACCTAGTTGATATCAAACCAATTGAAGATAAATTTTCTTGGCATAGCAAGAGGAGCAACCTTGGAAAAATAGTAGTGTGCCTTGACTATTTGTTTTGTAGAGGGACATTCTTTAGTGTAGAAATTAAATTTCCTCTAAAACTCTTTTGTGGTAAGCCTTTTATCATAAACCCATTACCATTTAGATCTTGGAATACCTAGATTATGGCCTTATATTACTCCAATTTAACCCCCTCTAGCTCTAAGACCATGCTATTGTAGGTTGTAATGCCCCATATTATTAAATCAATAAACAATCATGATGATAAACAATAACAATAAAATAATAAACCACAAAAGTGAGAATATTGATAAATAAAATAATAAAGAGAAGATAACAATAGTGAATAAATAAATCAATAATAATAATAAATGTTTATATGTGGTTCATTAACATAGAATATTAGGGGCCACTACATCCACGAAAACTATCTAGGCAGATCCACCCGAAGGGATCACATCATGTAGGCGCATTAGCAAAGCCTAACCCCAAGGGTGTTGGGGAGAATTCACCTCATGACCTCCCATTAGCAAGGTGATTTACAACAGGAACTCGATGAATCGAGCTAACCCTCGGCGCTAATAATGATAATACTAATAACAATAACAACAAAATATCCTAAATAACAAACAACAAAAGTGAGAATATTAATAAATAAATAAATAAAATAACAAATACTAAAGAGAATACGCACACACACACCCACACATATATAACCATGTTGAGAATATTGTATTAAATCAAAATCCACACCTAGATAGTGGCTTGTACAGCAAGTGATCACAATGAGAATCCTTTGAGGCTAGCTACACATGTAAACTTGTGATGGTCTTTATTCTCAATATTTATTAGCCATTTTACTATACTAAAGGAAATATAGTCTTTGGAGGTGTAGATTCTCTAAAATACTTATAGATGCAAACAAAATTTACATTGCATAGCAGACTTGTTGTTCAAGAATAGTTTTAAGGGAATAACTAGCATTTCTCATTAGGACTCTTGCATCAAAATTTTAACCTTTATTGGTGTGTTCATTTGTTGCAAAATTGTTGATTCCCAGCAAATGAAAGAATCTAATAGTAGAGAATTCTAGTTTCATATTCCTGATTCAATCAATAATGCTTTGTAACTTTCAATCCTTAGGCAAAGATCCATGAACAAGGTGATGAATAACCATTTCTGAAACTCCCAACACCACCAAATCTTTGATGTTTTCTTCTTTAACCAAAAGGAACCCTTGCAATAATGCATATGCCTTTATCACATTATTTGCGCAATTTCATAACCCCCAACTGTAATCAATTTCATTTCTTCCATCGAGGTTGAGAATAACCCCTCTCACTCCTGCCACCCCCAATAAAGAGAATATATAATGGTAAATAAATAATACATTAAATAATAAAGTGAATTTTTGAATAAATAAATAAATAAAGGAAACTATAAGAATATTAAGAATAAGTGAAGTTGATAAAAAGTAAAAGAATAAAAATAAGTAAGAGTTAATATGGGAAAAACTAAGCTAAGAAAATCTTAAGATCAAAAATAGAAATTTAAATGATGATGATGGAGTTTGTGCATGAAGATTATCTTTCCATTTTTGGAACAAATTGTTCTATTTAATGGATGAGAAGGAGAATGTGAGGCATTATTATTTTCTTATGAAAATTTTGGGAAAGGAAGGATTCACTCGTAGAGGTAGTTGATTGAGGGCTTAGGGGTAGTGATCTATAGAAAGAAAAAATGCAATTGAGCCTACAAATGGGCAAATATTTATCCCCAAAAATTTTGTTGCAGTTAGTTGGATATAAATGGTGCAATGACTCTGAAATTTCAAGTAAGCCATTTATGTGTTCTACAGGTAAGTTCTTCATCTCTCATGGTTTTTGTAGATTACATACTAAATAGATGAAATATTGTTTATGCTGATGTTAATAGCCTTCATTTATGTAGTAATTTTGCATGTTTTATTTTTGGGCCACTACACCAACTAGGATGAAATGGGCACTATTGGTCAACTTATCAACTTTGACCAAGATGGCATTGTGCATTTGTAATGTGAATTGCAAGCCCACAAAAAAATCCATAGACATGACTTCCAACTTGTACATAGGAATTCCATGTGCTTTTAGGAGTATTGTTGGGTGGTGTTGATTAGCCTTCACTTACTAACATTCAATACATTTAGCAACAAAATAAACTATCTCACACTTCATGTTCGTCTAAAATAATATTCTTCGTGTTGGCATGCATCTTCTTTACACTAGGATGATCACAATAAAATGTCTTATGGGATTCCTCAATGATAGTTCTCCATATAACTCCTTCCTCGAGGATATACATCCTTCGTTGAAATCTCAAAAGCCCATCTAGTTCAAGGACATAGCCCTCAAAACTTGGTTCTATCTACTCCATATTCTTCAGGGTTGAGGTGACCTTAAAATACCAACCATCTCTAAAAAATATATATATAATATACTCCTTTATATTGACCCCTAAGGATACTAGGGAGAAGATTTATGGTATTCTACTTAGTGATGTGTGAAATCCTGAAATTGTACTTACTCATGAAATTTCTCCATTGTCTTTGTCTCTCATTCAGATCGTCTTGAGTGAAGAGATGCTTCATCCTTTAATGAAGTGTCTTTAGGTAAAACTCCTCTCATTGAGGAAAATCCTCGAAAGATTTAGAGCTAACATCATTGCTACCAATTTCTTGACAGGTAAAAATGCACCACCAACGGTTAGGGGATCTCCCCGATATGAAGTCCCAATTATGCCTCACAATATTTGGGATAGGAGTCCCATCAAGAATATTCGCTCGACTACCATATCATGTTTAAGAGAGAATTAGATTTTGGATGGAGTGAGTAAGAAGAAAGGAAACCCAAAAAAGACTTCTGAAGAAATGTAAATTAGAACAAAATATGGAAATAACTTAAGAAAGAGATACAAAGAATATTACAACATATTAGAAAGTTAACATGGACCTCAAATAAAAAGTGTTAGGTCCCTATAATACTAGTGATTCCCACATTAATATTGTCATTGTAGCCTTTATTGTTATTTTTGTGCCCCTATTGTCCCCATATTGTTATTATTGTTCCCCATAGAATCCCACTATTGTTATTGTTGTGTCCTTATATTATTATTGTTATGTCGACTTTGATTATATTGTGACCCCTTAGTCCCCTATATATAGAAAGGAGGTTTTTTCATTTGTATCATCCAAGAATTTTTCATTTGTGTAATGTAAAGGAATTTGCCCCCTCGAAGAGGCTTCTTTTGAAGGCATTGATCTATATTTTCTTCTACTTTTTGATCTGGTTGCATAACATTTGGTATCAGAGCTTTGGATTCTAGGGTTTCGCTACTCCAAACAAGTCATCATACAATTTTCACTATATCTTTTGTTCTGAGACGATTCAGAAGCTAAAAAAAGAACCCATTTGAGTCGAAATCTCGCTGAACCTTGGGTTTGAATTTCAGATCTTGTATCACTATATTTTCGAAGATATGATCCAAGGAAGTTAGGGTTTTTGCAAGATCCCAAATTATATATTAAACAGGTGACCTAGGGAAAATCGTCATAACTTTCTTTCTGAGCATCAGATTTAAATTTCATAAAAATTTACAATAATAGGACGACCTATAGTTTTCTCTATATCAGTTTCAGCTCCTAAGGTCGAAACAGTGACATGTGGGACTTCGTACAAGTTAGCTCTACTGAACCAGTCTATAATTAGGTCATCGTGGGAGATTTGGCATAACTATTCCTTGGAGAATCAAATCTTGATCAGACTTGCAGGTTTGGAAAGAGGACTCAGAGGGCTATTGTAGAAAGAAATTTTAGACCTTTAAGATCCAAACTTACAAAGATATAAAAGATTTAAAATCAAGCTCCCATAAAGTGAAAAAAAAAGTGTGTAGTTTTTTTTTATTTTTTTTTATTTTGCATAAGTTTGGTTTGAAAAATTAGTTTGAAGGAATTCAAAGGGAATAGTGAAGAATTATTATCATTTATTGATGCTCCTAATAAAGAAAATCGAAACACTAGTAAGCAACCTGAAAGCTCTAGCATGACTCATGAAGAATAGGAAGAAATGCAACATGATATATCAAAATTATGAGACCAAGTGCAACAAAATTCACTCTCACAAAGTAACAGAAGCTAAGATGAATAGTTTAAAGAAAGGCGTGGAAGCTAATATGGATGGCATGGAAGCTAAGATGGATGGTATAGAAGAAAAACTTAAAGGAAACATGGAATATTTGAAGACAGATTTGACAAATTTTCTATAAGAAATGATTACTAATGGTGAAAGGGTAGTCAAGGAAACTCATTAGGAGAACAAAAGAAAAGTTAATCATGATTTCATAGACTCTAACAGTGGATTGAAGAACCACCATTTTCCAAAGATCGATATGAGGAAGTTTGATGACGAGGATCCCATAACATGGATACTACAGATGGAGCAATATTTCGATCTGCATAATGTGCAAAACACACAAAAGGTATGCATTGAAACTTTATATTTGGAACCAAATCAGTTTGTATGGTATTGATGGCTTTTCTCTCATAAACAAATTGACACTTATACAATTTTTACAGAAGAAATGATAGCACATTATGAGGATACAAAAAGCAACACTTTTTTTAGCCAATTGATCAATCTCAAACAAAAGGGTTAAATGATGGAGCACATTGATGACTTCCAAAAATTGAATATAAGGGTAAAATATATTCGAGAGGAGCATAAGATTGATGTGTTCATAGGGACTTTAAAGGATAACATCTAACATGAGGTTCGCCTTTGGGAACCTGATTCATTGGAGAAAGCATTCAAGTTGGCAAGGAAAATGGAAAGCAAAATTATGGCCACAAGGAAGCCTACCACTCACAATTATAAAGATGGAATTGTTTTTTCCCCTAGCCTTACACAACCTACAAGGTTGACACCACAAAAATTGGAAGAAAAAAGAGCAAAAGGGCTTTGTTACAGTTGTGATAGAAAATACACTAAAGGTCATAAGTGTGCTGAGAAGAATTTATTTTACATAGATTGTGAAGAGGAGGAAGAAAAGGAACAAGTAACATAAAAAGAAGAGGATATACACCAATAACAAACCCTAGAGAAAGAAGAAATGTATCCCACCATATCTTGTAATACATTGGCCGAAATTATGACTCCTGAAACTATCAAGATAGAAGGACATATCCATAAGAAAAGGGTAATAGTGTTGATTGATTAAGGAAGTACCGATAATTTTATTCATTGTAAGATAGCCAAGGAATTGAATTGCTTCCTATATCAAGCACCAGAGTGTCAAGTGATGGTTGCAAGTGGAGGAACCATAAATTGCTCTGGAAAGTGCCATAATATCAATTTATCCATGGGAGAATATGTATTGAATAGCCCAATGCTTTCCATTCCAATGGGTGGTGCTAATGTTGTATTAGGAGTCCAATGGCTACAATCCTTAGGTACAATAGATTTTAATTTTCAAGAACTTTTCATGAAATTTTCTTTGCAAGGAAAGGAAGTTGAATTAAGGAGTATCACAAGGAAACCAAGGAAGATAATTAGCTCTAATGAAATGAAAAATCTTCTAAAGAAAGAAAAATGAGGCATAATTGCATAATTATGTTCACTAGAGGTTTCCACATCGAAATCATATATTTCTATAGATCTCCAAAAAGTCTTGGATAATCATTCCATGGTATTTGAGAATCCCAAAGGGTTAAGAAGGAATTTTTTTGGGATGGCCTTAAATCAAATATTCAAAAGTTTGTGGTGGAATGTTTGGTTTGTCAACAAAATAAAGTTGAAACAATTAAGACCCCTGGTCTATTACAACCTTTATCCATTCCAAGCCAATGTTGGGAGGAGGTTTCAATGGATTTTATCACAGGCTTACCCAAGTTCGAAGGAAAGAGTGTCATCATGGTGGTAGTTGACAGACTTACCAAGTATGCACACTTTTGTGCATTATTTCATCTATTTAAAGCTAGTACAGTTTCTATTGCATTTATGGAAACAATTCAAAAGCTACATGGAAACCCAAAGATTATTGTAAGCGACAGAGATCCCATTTTCACTGGAAATTTTTGGACATAATTATTTTCTTGTCTTGGTACTCAGTTAGCTCATAGCTCATCTTAGCATCCTCAATTTGATGGCAAATTGAGATAGTAAACAAATGTTTGGAAGGATATCTTTGTTTCTTAGTATCTGATCAACAAACACAATGGGTCAAATGGTTGCCTCTGGCTGAATGGTGGTATAATTCTTCCTTCCATACTGCAGCAAAAATGACCCCATTTATAGCACTTTATGGATATCATCCATCATCCATCACATCATATTTAAGAGAAAATTCTAAGGTTCAAGTAGTGGAATATCACATAGAGCATTAACAAAAATTTCTCCAGCTCTTAAAGGATAACCTCACTTTGGTGCAGAATAGAATGAAACAACAGGCATATCACCATCGGTGATTTGGTATTCCTACAGATACAACCATATAAACAAATGTCCCTCAAGCAAGCTAAGAAGGATAATAAATTATTACCAAAGTATTATGGTCTGTACAAGGTGTTGCAAAATATTGAAACTATGGCATACAAATTGGAGCCTCCTACAGCTTCTCGAGTGCACCCATTTTTCCATGTTTCATGCTTAAAGAAGGTTATAGGTGACAAACTCCCAATTCAAATAATATTTCTAGAACTGACAAGGAAGGAAAAATCATATTGGAACCTAAAGTAGTCAAAGAAACAAGAAGTCAACATATAGGAAATCGATCAATTTCGGAGTATCTCATCAAGTGGAAGAACTTACCCGCTAAAATTCCACATGGAGGGTGAGAATTTTATATAGAACCATCCATAACTACTCAAGCGTTGATGAAAACACTTTTTTGAAGGAGAGGAGCATGTTAGGTCCCTATAATACTAGTTATTCCCCCATTACTATTGTCATTGTAGCCCTTATTGTTATGGTTGTGCCCCTATTGTCCCCATATTCTTATTATTGTTCCCCATAGAAGCCCACTATTTTTATTGTTGTGCCCTTATATTATAATTGTTATGTCGGATTTGATTATATTGTGACCCCTACTTTTATTGATCTATATTTTCTTCTAATTTTTGAGCTGGTTGCATAACAAAGAGTGATAGAAAACATTAATTAAGATTCATGAATATAGTAGTATACTAGTTACCAATTGTAAATTAGTTCACAATTAATAACCAATGTGAAAGCATATATAAATCAACAAACAATTTCAAGTAAGATATAAGTTTCCAATTAACAAAATAGTTCATTAACTTTCAACACATGAACAACAATCACATACCATATAAAAACCACAAGAATATTATTACAACATTCAACAACACGTGAAAGAAATGTTTTCCTTGGCCCAAAAGAGCTTCTCAATATTGGTGCTAAAATATCCCATGCACTATTACACAAAGTATCCAAGAGACCCAATAGTGGGAATGCAAAATTGTCACTTGATCTTCAAAAGAAATGTACAAGCTTTCCCTTTCGAAGTGATCTAAGGAGTCTAAAACTAAAAGTTCCTTCTAACTAGCCATGAAGGTATATTTATACAAAGTTAGGTGACTTTTCACCTTCCATGACTTTCAACTTATTTTACTTTTAATTTATGTTTTTCTTTTACGTCTAATTCTATTTTATTTACATAATTACATGAAAATTAAAAATAATAAAATAAACATCTTTCATGGTACTAATTCCAAAATAGTCAAAGTACAGTTTGAACTTCCAATTCTTGAGTCAGGTTAGTACGCCAAGCTTTGTAATCAACAACTATGGATAAGACTTTGCTTGATATCAAGCTCTTATAGGAAATCTCAAATTCGAAAGAACTTGGCACTATTTTTTTCATGTCTGCTTCTACACAATGAAATAATGTGGTGAGAATTGTATGCAAATTTATTGGTTCCACCACGTGTTCCACAAATAGCTTCCCTGGTGGGTTTTATTTCTTTGTTGACAATTCTACGCTCGAGAACTATGCCAAAGCATCTAAATGAGGATTTATTTTAAATGGATGATCAATGAATCAAACCATTCACATGTGTATTATCCAGAGATTCCAAATATTTCTCAAAGTGTTGATTGTAGTACCAACAACATTTAATCTTTATGTAGAAATTATGGTGTAGAATTGTAACTATTCATGAAATTTTAATCTAAATCACAAGACACAATCCTACTCTACTACTTTGTGGAATTCAATTCATAATTTAGAACATTAATCATAGACATGCAATAATAAACAACACACATGCACAATATTTTTATAAGGGAAAGAAATATGCTAAAAACCCCTTATGCATGTTTGCATTAATTTGATGAATAGAGTTGTATTACAATTGCTTACTCAATCTGGGCTCAACCTGTAAGTGAATAGCCTATCTCTCTACTCATTGAGAAGCTCTGACCTAAACTTAGTCAATTTCTTCCTCAACTTGAGCCCCTATTTCCTTGTGAAATTCCCAAGGAAATTTGGCCCCTATTATTTAGGAATTTCCTCCAAAATTCTTGTGCAATTCCCAAGGTTGATCATCTAACTGCATGCAACACTTGTACACTCAAAACTAGTCTACAATAGATGTTTCATTATCTTGGAATCTCCACCACAGCTAGGGAACTTCAATTATATGCATACACTATCTATTTTGGTTGATTGATTACTTAGTTGGATGATCACTGAGTTAGATTGTTTTCCCACTGCACAACTGACCTTCCACTAGTTCCTCCAATAGTTAGAACTAGTTTAACTAAAACAACTTGAAATAACTGACCTTGATTTGTACAAATTATCAATCACACATGCTTAACTTAGCTTTGAGCCCTCTAACTCAAATTTATTTAGCTCACTGAGTGAAAAGAGCCATGTCACACAATTTAACTACATCCAATTTGTCTGTTGATGTGGAACTTCGAATTTTCTCAATTTGACCAAAGAAAAATCAAATTGAGATTTTCTTGCTTCATTTTTTCAATACTCCCTCTTAGCAAGAAACAGATTATCAACTACCCCTATCTTGCACCTATGGAATTCAAAATTTCCTCTTGACAAAGCCTTTCTCAATATGTTAGCATCTTGTTCCTCTTTAAGAATATATCGTAGCAACATTACCTGCCTCTGCACACAGTCTTGTAAATGATGATACCATATATCTATATGTTTGGATTGATCGTGAAATACTGAATTCTCATAGAACTTAATGCAACTCTGATTATCACAATAGATCACAGTTGGATCCGTAATCTAAACAAATAGTCCTACAAGTATCTTTCTCATCCATATCGCCTCACATGTTGCATGACTTGCAGCCATGTATTCTGCTTCTGCCAAGTTGAGCACTACAAATATGTGCTTCGTGTTGTACCAAGAAACCATTATAGACCCAATACTAAAAATTCCACCTAATGTACTCATTCATTCAAATGAACTCCCTGCCCAATCTGCATCTGTGAAGCCACACAGCTTCACTCCCTCTATTCATCTGTACCATAATCCATATTGGGTAGTGCCTCTGAGGTACCATAAAATATGCTTATCTACCTTCCAATATAATTTGTTTGGCCTAACCATATCTTGGCTCAGTTTTTTTACTGCATAGCACATATTTGGTCATGTGTTCACAAGATACATTAGTGAACCCACTAGCTGCTGGTAAATTGTAGCATCCACCTCTTCACCTGAAGTGGCAGTATCCTTCCTCTAGTTGGTCGCTAGAGGTGTCTCCATGAGTTTACAACTCTCCATGTGGAATCTCTACAGTATCTCATTTGCATACTCTCCTTGAGACATAAACAATTCCCCATTCCCTTTCCATACTTCCAACCCGAGGAAGTAGTGCATGAGACCCATGTCGTTCATTTCAATTCCCTTGCAAGATCCTCCTTGCAAGATTTGATCAGTTGTTCATCACCACTTAAAATTAAATCATCAACATATAAGCCAATAATAATAAATTTACCTTCTACCAAAATATGATAGAGGTTCTCATCTGCTTCACTTTTGGAGAAGCCCAAACCAATGAAATAGTTATCGATCATGGTGTACCAAGCACAAGGTGCTTGTTTAAGACCGTACAATGCTTGCTTGAGTCTGCACACATGATATTTTTTATCAAATGTATCGAATCCTTCTGGTTTCTCGATGTACACATCCTCCTCATTAACACCATTGAGAAATGTTGTTTTTACATCCATCTGGTGGATCTTCCACCCCATCCGCTAGCCAATGCAAGGCTTGATCTAATGGATGAATACCTTGATACAGGAGAAAATGTTTCCTCATAGTCAATTCCCTCAACTTGAGATAATCCTTTGGCCACAAATATGGCCTTATACTTCTCTATACTTCCATCTGCTACATGCTTAACCTTGAAGATCCATCTCAAACCCACAAATTATTTATCTGTTGGCCTTGGTACCATTTCCCAAACACTTTTCTTTACAATGGATTCATATTCATCCACCATTGCATCTACTCATACAGGTTTCTCAACTGCTTCCTTGAAAGAGGATGGCTCAATCTCTACAGTCTTAGTAATTAGAGACATGTATCTAGTGTACCTCTTAGGTGACCTTGTTTGCCTGCACAAATTTGAAAGAGCCCCCACATTCTCCCTCGCATCCTACACAAGTCTATCAGCTTCCCTAGTTCTTTCTCTGCCTTCTCTATATGGTTCTGCTTGAGTGGATGTCTCCACTCTTTACTCCTCAATTTTTGGTTGCTCCACAACTTCTTGATGCTCCTCCTTTGGAGCTAAAATCTCCTCTTCTGGTGGGATTTGAAGCTCCCTCTCAAGAGAGCACCACATCGCTTTCTCCTCATCAAACTTTAAATCCCTTCACACAAATGTCATTCTGAGGGAAGGTAAGTACACAAAGTAGTTGTGTGGATTTTTAGTGTAACCCAAAAATACTCCCAACTTGCTATCGACTCAAGCTTCTTCCTCAAATATTTGGAGGCATGGCAGTAAAAATAGGCTCCAAAAATACTGGAGTGAGACACATTCAAGTTCCTCCCCGAGAAATCCTCCTCTGGTGTAATAATACCAATAATTCGATGAGGACTCTGATTCTTCAAGTAGATTGTTGTGTTACATGCCTTTGCCCATAAATGTATTGATATTCCTTGGTCATGTAGCATATCTCTTGCTTCTCCCACAATTCTCTGGTTCTTCCTCTCAAATACCCCATTCTGTTGTGCATTGTGGGGTCTTGTCAGCTCTATTGTCACTCCTGAGAGCCTTCACCGTCTTGTCGGTTTCTTTCTCAACTAATGCCTTGGATTCTACAAACTTGGAGAATGTCTCATCCTTCTTTCACATGAAGAAGATCCAGTACTTCCTTGATAAATCATCAATAAAAATTACAAAATATTTGTGTTTGGTAGTGGAGGATATCAAGAATGTACAAAAACATCAAAGTGGATCCTTTCCAAGACTGTATGTACTTTACTATCTTGATCATGGAATGTGGATTTTTCATACTTCCCCAAGGTACAACCTTTGCAAACTTCATGTTGCTCAAGTGCTCTTTTAAGGAGGTCAGTGGTTATTTGTTGCATAATCTTCAAGGTGATATGATGCAAATGGCAAAGTCTTATGTGCCAAAGTTCATTGACATCATGACTCTACACTTTCTTTGTCTTACTGCTTAATGCAGCAAAATCTTCCACATCAATCTTATACATGTTCTTCACACAAACCCCAACCTGCTTCAGCTTTCTAGTGGCTATGTGTCTCAGGAATGCTTTCCCTTTACTAAAGATCACATCATGACCACAGTCTTCCAAAACTGATACAGAGATGAGATTCTTCTTTAGACCTAGAACAAACACGACATATTTGAGGCGAAGAAGGGATCCTGAATCCCTCTAAAAGGTGACTTTACCAATCTGATCGTGTTATACCTTCCTTTGTCCCCCAACTCAATATGCATCTAGAGATCTTTCTCCTCCAGGTCACTAAAAAACTCTCTACACCCTATCATGTGGAACGAGGCACCAGAGTCCAAGTACCACATGCTCCCCATCATTGTGTTTAGCATGCATGTGATATGGGTGAAGTCAAGATTGAACTATGAAGCCAAAGCTTCACCTGCTTCTCCTCCTGAGTTCTTCTTGCTTGACTTTTCATGTGGACACTAGTGCCGAAATTCATGAAAATTGTAGCATTTTATTTTGGACAAGTATTTCGTCTTGCCCCCTTGGCTGGATTCTGATTTGTTTTGAGATTTATTCCCTTTTCCTTTCTTTCCCTTTCCAACGAATGAAAAAATTTCTTCATCCTTTCCCTTGGATCAGGTTCCATCTCTAACTTGATCTCCTCTTGTACCAAATTAGACCATAAGAGTTCCCAATTCGGTAATTTCTCCCTCCTATTCACCGAGTCTTGGTAGTTGTGCCAACTTTTGGGAAGGCCTAGAAGAGCTAGGCTTACCAAGTCATATTTTGCAACATTAACACCAATCCCT
The DNA here is from genome assembly GCA_031772625.1 of Pinus tabuliformis. Taxonomy (NCBI): domain Eukaryota; kingdom Viridiplantae; phylum Streptophyta; class Pinopsida; order Pinales; family Pinaceae; genus Pinus; species Pinus tabuliformis. The sequence goes on from CM062820.1 coordinate 950,511,066, forward strand.
CCAATCTCATCACAAATTTGTGTAAATCTACTTAGATATTGCATATAGTGTCATTGTTATGCATCTTTTATTTCAAAGTTTATCCTTGAGCACCAATTTCTTGTGGTCGTTATTTTCGAACAGCTCTGCTAATGCCTTCCACATTCTGAAAGGAGTTTCTTTCCCATCGATATTTGAGAAAATGTGGTCTCATACTCCCTCTCATATTATTCTCCTTACCTTGGCTACATATTTCTTCCATTTGGATAGGTTATATGCATCAGATGGTTATGATTTTACAATATTTTTCTTGACATATTCTAGTACTCCATTGTCATCCAACACCGCCTCCATGTGATCCTTCCATGCAATGAAATTTGTGTTGCTTTCCAAGTCATACTCTAATCTCATCCTGTTGAAGGTCATCTTCCCCACTCTAAAGAGATCTCGCTACACTGAACTACAAATTGGAACCTCTTGAGAAACAACTTTGAAAATCTCATTCTAATGTGAATCCTGCTCCGATACCATGTAGAAATTATGGTGTAGAATTGTAACTTCTCATGAAATTTTAATCTGAATCACAAGACACGATCCTACTCTACTGCTCCGTGGAATTCAATTCACAATTTAGAACATCAATAAGAAAAATGTAATAAGAAACAACACACATGCACAATATTTTTCAGGGGAAAATAATCTACTAGAAACCCCTTATGCCTTCTTGCATTAATCTGATGAATAGAGATGAATTACAATTGCTTGCTCAATTTGAGCTCAACCTAGAAGTGAATAGCCTATCTCTCTACTCACTGAGAAGCTCTAACCTAGACTTAATCAATTTCTGCCTCATCTTGAGCCCCTATTTCCGTTTGCATTTCGTAAGGAAATTAGGCCCCTATTATTTACGATTTTTCTCCAAAATGCTTGCGCAATTCCCAAGTTTGATCATCTGAAGGCACGCAACACCTGTACACTCATGACTAGTCTACAACTGATGTTACACTGCCTTGGAAACTCCACCACATATGGGGAACTCAAATTCTCTACATGCACTTGGTATTTTGGGTTGATTGATCAATTAACTGAATGATCATTGAGTTAGACTTTTGTCCCAACGTACAACTGACCCTCCACTAGTTCCTCCAACAGTTAGAACTAGTTTAACTTCAAACAACTTGAAATAATTAACCTTGATTGCTACAAATTAGCAATCACGTGTGCTTAAATAAACTCTAAGCCTTCTAACTCAAGTTTACTGAGCTAACTAAGTGACAAGAGCCATGTCACACAAGTTAACTGCATCCAAGTTGTCTGTTAATGTAGAAATTCGAATTTTCTCAATTTGACCAAGGCAAAATCAAATTCAAACTTTCTTGCTGCATTTTTTCAACATGTTAATTGATTGTGATAGATGAAAAAGAATATATCTTATAACTAAATATCCTTCCTGAATATTTGCATTATCAAATAAAGGAGAGGCATATAGAAATATTTCTATAGATAACACTTATATATTTGAGAGATGATAGAAGGCAATAATTTTATGATTTAAAGGTACTAATTTAAAAAAATTATTCAATTAGCTAATCTCAATAATGATAATAACTTTACAAGGGCTATCAGGGAGATCAAAACTCGACCTAGCCTTACCCAATACTTCTATATTACCTCAAACATATGAAGAATAATATAAATGATTACATAAGGAAAACTCACATGAACACAAATGTTGCTAAAAATTGAAGCCATAAGCCTTTGATTATCTTCAAAAATTCCAAAATTACAATAGCATCTCTTGGTTCTATCAAAGTATCAACCCTTCTTACTTCGAATTACAAAGTATATATAGAGTCTTCTCAAAATATCTAATCTATTACAATCTTTTACATGAAAAATAAAGCTTTATCCAAAATGATTTGGATAACTCTAATTAATATAACTCAAAATAGAAATTATGGAACTAATTTAGTGGAATCTGCAGACTATTCGAGGATCTTGTTTCTAATTGTTGGATTTAAATCTGGCTTTGTTTATTCTACTCTTTTTCTTTTCCCAAATCCTACCTCCAAACCTGGTTTCTGTTTACTCGATAAGTTCAAGGAACTTATCCCATTGATGATCATCTGGAAATGAAAACTTTGTTACCTTCCTATAAGCTTCATCTACCTCAGTATACTTTTCAAAATTTGGCTTGGTAACAAAAAGGTGATGAACTTCATGTAAAATAAATAAATCGTTTTCTAAGTATTGTAACAAACTTTGACCATTGAGAGTTCCTTTAGCTTTAGAAAACAATGATTTATTTGCTCCTATACCATGTAACATTTTCTTATAGTTCTCATGCTCCATTAATTGACCATGAGAATCCCTTAATGATAGGAGCCCTTTCCGTTGACAAACAAAAAACTTCTTGTGAAACTTTTTTATTTGATTATCTAGGTTTTCACATTTTTTTGCTAGTTGCAGCATCAAATTTCTTTTGGCTAGCACCTTTCTCACCTCAAGAATTGCATATGTTCTATCTTCAATTCCCATCTCTTCTAATTCTTCTATGTTTTTTGAGATTAAGACTTTAATGATTTTGATTGCTTCACTAGGCTTGTGATCCAATTCCTCTTTGATTTCTTCAATGACTACCTTTGCTCTATTCACCAGTTGTTCCTGTTCGAAAATAATTTCAATAGAGGTCCACAAAACTAAAATAACCAAATTAATATCTATCCAAATTTGTTCCTTGGCTTCCGATAAATTATGGGCACTAATTGATTCATCTTGAAACTATTCAATCTGCTTCATAAGCTTAAATTTTGTCTGTAATTCAAAAATGTATGCATTATCTACCTTTTTTTGTTTTCTTCTGCTCTCTGTAATGATGCCTTTAACTTTTCAATCTCCACATTTCTTAATGACAAGTCAACCATTGTTTTAGATAATTGTTCTGTTGAATCCAAAATGGTTAACCTTGCTACCATTGTCTAAATCCATGCATTGGAAAGTTGTTCTTTCTCTTTTAAAATTTTATCCATTTTTTACTCTATTTTCTGTATCTGAAGATTTTATTCCAGAATCATATGAAGCATGTTCTCCTTTTATTTTTCCAATTCTCCTACCTCCTGAGCTTGAGGATGATCTATAGTTGGTAGCTTCAATCTTTTCCTTAATGACTGAATATATGCATTTATGTTTTTGATGATTTCTTGAGCTACATTAATAGTACTAAGATCTAATCCTAGTTTGATAACAAGATCTTATAGGGAATTTATCCTTGTATCCTTGGCTAAGGAGGACATATTTTCTAATTTCAATTGGGAATGTATATTGTTCAAGGATGTATGCAATCTAGAAATAGCCATAGCAGAACTTATAAGGGTAGAATAGATCATTTCACCTGTTTGTATGTGCATATATATTTGATATATTGGATGGATTTGTTTGACATCAAAAGAAAATAGTGAAGTCTTATAATATTCTGTTGTTTTCAAAACTGGAACCTTTGTCTCAAAGAAAGCCAACTGAAATTGTCGCCTATCAGGATCTAGTGCAGATAATAGCATTAGAGGAAATTTTAGCCTAAAATTGCCCATGAAATTTTCATGTAATTTCCATTTCCTAATAAATAAACCAATCAAAATCCTTTAAATTAAATATTTTGGAGGGAAAAGAAGAAGAAAATACTTTTTAATGGTGTTTTTGGCTTATCTCCTTATAGGTTTACTCAAATTTCAAGTGTAGGAACTTGTTGGATGCATAATAAAATTTTGCATCCAATGAGTACCCATTATGCATACTTTTGAGAAGACCCAAATTGACAAAAATTGAATATACATTAAAAAAATGCGTTCAACGTGCTTTTTAATGTATCTTCAATTTTTATCAATGTGTGTCTTCTCAAAAGTATGCATAATGGGTACTCGTTGGATGCAGAATTTAATTCTACATCTAATGATTAAATACACTTAAAATTTGAGTAAACCTATAAGGAAATAAGAAAAAAATACAATTAATTTCTCTAATGCCTATTTTGGGTGGATGAGTTCTATTTCCAAAACTGAGGACATGTGGCAGATTTTAGCATCTCATTTTTATTCTTCAATTCTCTTAATCCAACAAAAATACTTTGGCCACCGGAAGAAGGGGAAGCAAAACTATCAGTGATTGTCTCTTCAATTTTCTATAGAGTGAAAATAGGCTCACTTGATACCATTAATGTAGTAGATACCTCTATGTTTCTAGCCTTAGATGATTCCTCCTCTACTTGACTTGTCTTTCCCCTTTTAAAAACTATGAATTCTTTCAATTTTGAACCTGAACCAACAGGAGAAATGCTCTCACTTTTTCTTTTTAATACCTTTTCTATAGGCCTAGGATTTTCCATAGTTGTTTGAATGGAGATATGCTCTTCAACTTCCTGCAAAGTATTTTTCTTCCCAAACATCCAGATTAACATATTATTCAATCTCTAATTGGAGAAATGAGTGTAAAGATCAGACTTATGATCAAGTCTAATGGATGAGATCACCCCCAAAGGATCATATGTCCAACTAAAACTTAGTTTGAACTTCATTTGGGATAATAAACTCTCTGATTCCTTATCAGCTGATATTTGATTTAATATAAATGGACCAATTTGAGCTTTCAGTTTGAATTGAACCTTTTGTCTCCTAGATAGAAAATGTACTTCATAAACATTTAGAATTTATCTTATAAACTCCAAGGCATATATTTTTATCGGAAGAAATGTAGGTAATTTATAAGGTGCTTGTTCACAACCATATAGTCTAATCTCTGTAAACTTCTGGTATAAGTACCAGTCTCTCGTTTTTTATTTCTCACCCAAATGTAGAATCCCCTTAATCTTTGAAGATATCCTTGGAACTACATCACTACTGAGAAGACATAATGGAAAAAAAAAAAAATCTGTCTACAAAGTCAATAGATGAATAATATTCTAAGTTCTTTCTGACTAGTCGTTATCCTCCTATATCAATAGGTATCATATTTCATGATGGACTTGATTAGCTCTGCAATATGTTCATACCTTTTGATTGCTGCAAAGGTTTTCCATATCGTGAAAAAATCAAAAAAATTAAAAATGTAAAGAGGGCATACCCTAAAAGAAAAATAAAAGGGTAAAAAATAATAAGATGGTCAAAAAAGTGAAAAAATGAACACCAAAGAAAAAGGACTAGGAAAGTGTGCAAGACCAAATGCCACTACTATTTCATACTCTAAAAGTAAAACATCATGTATAGCTTATTGAGTTTTTTACCAAAATTGGTGAATGGCCCATTAGCTTAATCTTGGCCCGCTCATGTTTCAATTTCCTGTTTTAGAGATAGAGAACAGAAGTCTGTCCAAACTATTTGATCTTGGCAGGTAAGTAGATAAGTAGAGAAGCAAGGAGCTCAACTGTTTAATCTGAGCTCTGGAAGAAATAAGTGCAGACTTAGGTAGGATTCCCATGAAAAGAAAAGAAGATTTATGAGGGTTTGCTATTCCAAGTGCACCCAATGGAAAAAGAAGAAAAAATGTTAGGTACAGTGGGCTGGGTAGGTAGTTTTGGTGTTGCAGAAGCCTACTTATGATTGATTTTGTCTCTCAAAAGGTTCATCTTGCTGTTATCATAAGTACCATGGCAGTTTATATTTCGGAGCAACTCAAGCGATGCATGACTAACTTCCCTTATCCTTTCCCCAATTCATTTACTAAATTACCCCAAGGGTATTAAGATCTTCTTGATATCCTCTAAAACCACTTATCTCATTCCATTTCATAAATAGCCTAAGTGAGTTCCTACTTTACTTAGAAAAGTGGCCACATTTCTTGTATAAACCCTTTTTAGCCTAAGTGTCAAATGCTAAATTTCCAACATTACACTTAGTGTTATTTATTTCATAAATTCATATTGACTGTTAACATTATTATATAAATCCCTTATAATCGTTCGCCTTCCCCGTACTATGTATAATACGATCCCCAAATATTAGTATCCCGCTCTGGTTTTATTATAAACCTTAGCACTGTACAAATCGGGAATTAGAGGTTTATCTGAAACCTTTTAATAACCCTTCCCACTGCGCCATTAAAGGATTAATTAACATTTTGTTGATTAATAACTTAACCCAAAACCCCGCGAACCAATCAAACTGCACCCGATATCATTAATTAAGATTAGTTTTGATCGATCCCGCGCATTAACCCCCCTTCACCTCCATTTACCGCCAACCGTCAGATCAACAGCTCCAGATCCAACGACCGAGATTTGTATCGCAACCCCCTTTGTCGCTGCACTTTAATGCCTGGGAGATTGGTGGTATCCTTGCCCGTACCCAGACGCGTGTCACACTCTCGATCTACTCACGGCCCCCTCGTCCAAAACCACCTTAGCCCATAAGCAGTCCGGGGTAAACCGCTTACTGCCCTCCCGTTGACCATCTGCCACGTCACCGTCCCGTACCCGCCGCTACGCGACAAGATGTCCCATCATGCTCACATCATCTACTCAATAAATTCCAAAAAAAATACCTGCCAAGTCGATTCTCGTTAAATAAACAATAAAATGTCATTTTCGCCTCGATTTTCTGCAAACTGTGCTCCATGCAAAGCACGTCCAATCGACTGTTCAAGCAGTTAGCTCGTCACCCGGCCAAGAAGCTTCAGCGTCGTGCTCAGCATTCCGCCATTCGACCTACAAATTCATAGTTTTACCTCTATAATCCATGTATTTATCCATTTTTACCCTTCCAACCTACAAATTCACTTTTCCACAGAGAATTCTACCTGAAAAAGCCAACTTTAAGTTAAAATCGGTTTGTTTAGTCCATAAAAGACCTTGAAACCTGTTGTTTAGTCCAATTCTCCACAGAAAGCCCAAATTCCTGTTAGAATACACAAGAACCAAACATGGAAGCCCCCGTAGCCCTCAATGTCGCACCGCTGAATGCACCTCATAAAGACTTGAATTATCTACCCTTGGCCGACAGAGATTTCCAAATAAAAGACTTAACTGGTGACAGGAATCATCTCCAGACCTTCTGCCAAATTAGAGATAGTCATCTAAGCAACTCTGACATTTTTGGACTATGGGAATCAAACGTTCCCATGTACTTTCTTCCCTCAGTCCATGTTTTCCCAGATATCATTCACCAATGCTGTGCCAGCTATGACCCTGTCCACAGAGCAGTTATGTCACCTTCCCAAACTGTCCTTTTTTCCATAACTGCTGAATCCATCAATGAGATGATACATTTCCATTCCACTGAGCCTCTTGCTCGTCTTTCCATGGGATTTTTGCTTGAAAAAGCTTCTCAATTGCCCAACTCAGAGATAACTTGCATTGCCCAGATGTTCATGATACCAACACACCAACCTAAAAACCCTCCTCCTTATTTGCGCGCCTTTTTCACTGAGACTAGAAAACTCATTCTTGACATGGTATCCTTGATTTTGGGATTTAGATCCAGTGAATATGTGGATGATATCACCCTGGTTCTATTATCTATCTTTACTCCAGGACAGCCCCCTGCTGTCAAGTATGACTATGCCACTTTTATAGCCAACAAAATCCATGACCAATTCCTGAATTTGGATAGAGAAGGAGTTTTCAAATACACTTCTTATATATACCATCTGTTGTTATATTATCAGCCAGACAACTTTCCATTTCCCATCAGGAAATTGGACTCAAAGGGAAATCGGAGGTTTGTGATCTTTTGGAGCTCAATCGTCCATGACTATGACTCCCCTTATACCTATAGTGAATTCATTGACTTATTTGTACACCCAGCCTCCACTTTGTTGATAGGCGCTCCTCTTCCTTGAATTACTGGTAATATGAAGAAGATTTTGCAGCTTTCCAAAAACTACAAAATAGGTGATTGGTACCTCTACCAGAATCACACAGAAATCAGAATATATGGATGTGAACTTTGCCCCTTCAAGTTGCCTAGATATGTGCCCATGAGGCTATTTACATTAGAATATTTTAGGCAGATCATCAATGCATATTTAACCCACTTTTGTAATGTAAAGAAGAAGGCTCAGCTGAGAATCAAAAACCAGTTAGGCCCTTATGTTATCCATGATAGGGATGTGTGGAAAGATGCTGAACAGATCTTAGAAGACCACCTCAAATTGAAGAAGAGTTTTGGGTGGGTGTCATATGACCCATGTAGTTTCATAAGTGACAGAAGGGTAAGGTACAGGCTATCAGTGTATGTACATCATAGGATCCCAGAAATTGAACAATATGCAAATTAGGAAGAATGGGTAGAAGGGACCTTAGTAGAAGTAATTACTGAACAAGAAAAGATGGAAAAAGCTATGAAAGATTTTGAAAAAACCCTTGAACTGGACTCTTTTGGATAGGTATCTTTCAAGTGGCCTCAGCAATCAGGAGTTGGGACATCCTCTGCTGGAACTTCTCAGTAGCCTGCACAGAGAACCAGCACATCAGTCACGGGGACTTCAAAGGCAAAGAGGTGGAAACAACAGAACAACCAATCATGATTGATCAGCCAGTGGGGTCCAGAGAACAGGAACAAGTATAAATTCCTCCTGCCCAATCTAAAGCAGAAAAAATCCCAGCATTGCAAACTCCTCTAAATGAGGAAAGAAGAAAGAAGAGAGACAGAGAAGAAGCCACACCTATCAGTGGACCTGCTGAACAACCAGGTGCAAAGAGGCAAATATTGAATCCTCTCTCAGAAGAGTAAATCATTGAAGAAACAACAGACAGCCTAAGAGGTGAGAGGTTAGTCAGCCAGCAGACTTCCCCAGTGGTAGATACGTCAACTAGCTCACATAGGCAGGAGTTAGAAAGGCATCATAGTGCTGAAGTATCGTCCACCATGCCACAAAGCAAACAGCCCTCTGACATCAAACGGACTTTTACAGAAATTAAGGCCAAAAATGATCTTGTGAGAATTCAAATGTACAATCAATACTTAAAGATGGCCCCCTCAAACCAGCAAAGGTTAATGTCTACCTATGACATTAAAGAAGGAAAAATGATAATGAGATACTTTAAGCCCAAGGTGCAGCAACCCCAGTTAGCAGCAAATTTCATCAGAACAAACTTGGAGGTCCTAGCCAAAGACATTCATCCAATGGATCAGATTGAACTCCACAAGCAGACTGGAGAAATGATTTATTCTACACTGGCTGACAAAGCAATGTTGGCCCACCAGTTACAAAGTTCCTTAGATAACACAACAGCTCAGTTGCATTGGGAGAAAGCCTCTCCTCTGGCCAAGAATGACAGAATCAAAATTAGAAGAGATCATCATGGAACTGGGGCATGACCCCAAAGATGCTAAAGGCATAAAGGCACTAATCAAGAAGAAGGAAGAGGACATTGCTGCCCTGAGGAAGCTGTTGAAGCTACCTCCTTCAAGGCACCCTCAGACTACAGAAATTATGGAACAGAAATCAAAGGAAGACATGATGGACCTGCTCATGAAACTCAATGAAAGATTAACTGATACAGAGCAGGCACTAGAAAAAGCATTAAAAGAAAAGTAGGGAGAGTCAACCTCCCAGCCACCTGAGGTAATCCCTACAGTCACAACTGCAGTTCCCTCAACAGTTGAATCAGCATTGGCCCCAAATGTCCTAGCAGTCGCAACAGAGGTAATCACAGGTACAACATCAGCAGGAGCAGCACCAGGCAGCAGTGATAATATGAGCACAGAAGAATTGATAAAGGCCATGGAAGAATTGAGACTTCAAGTGTCAGAGCTGAAATAAGTAAAGGAAAAATTGGCAAAAGTAGAAAAGAGTTATGATAAATCCAAAATAAGTGTGGCAGAGAAAATAAAAGAGGTTAAAACATTAGAAAATAAAGTGAGAACGTTAGAGAAGGATATCACTTTGGATAAGACTCTGGCAGAAATCAAAGGAATTCTTTGGACCAACATCAATAAATCCCTAAGTAATTTTTGGCCATCTATCCAAACTATTTATGAGCAGGTTGACTTAGTGAGTGTAGCACATGGAGAAATTCAAAAAGCAAGAGCTTTATTAGGACAAATGCATGATCAAGCCAACCGACTCATACATTTTTTGAATTACAAAAATAGAGAATAGCTGAACAGCTTGGCATCCCAGACAGGACAGGTACCATTTTGGAAATCAAAAAAGTTCTAACCAAGAGAACTTTAATGCAGAATTTGGAAAAAAGATGCTAGGATATGCAAGTAGAAATTAATTCTTTCATGGAAAGGTTTACAGTTTTGCAGAATAAAGGGCTACCAATTTAGGTAATAATGACCGGCTCATGAAACATGAAGATTATGTACATAAGTTGAGCACATATGTTATTGATCAAGTTAATTCATCAACAAGTGCTTCAGGAGTAAAGGCACTCCCCACAAGCCAAAGCCTCTTTGATAATTTGGAGAGCTATTTTATATTGAACATGAGGCAAAACATCTGTTTCAGCTCCAACCTAATTTTATCAGATATACAGAAGCTGATGAAACCTTGAGGAAACTTCAGAGACATAAATTGCCAGAGCAACAATGGTGGGAAGACATGCTGGGTATTTTGTAAATTTCTCTTGGGAAAAACGTGAATTTCGGGCTATTTTTCCGCAATAAAGATAAGCAGAGTTGAACATGGATCAAATGGATAAAAGTGTATTTAAACAGGATTAAAGCATATCAGACAAAGATGCAGCAGCCAGCACAGAGTATCAGTAGAAGACAGTTGTAAACTGACTCGCATAACTTTCCTCCAGCACATCCGTTGACGAAAGAGCAGCTAGTACAGCATTCATTCATCTTCTTCCTCTTTTCGAGATTGTTCGTCTCTATCTTTTGTAAAAAATGGATTAGTCATCACTAGGTATTATCTCTAGCAGATATTTTGTAAGATATTGTGATATTTTTGTATAAATACCCCCCCAAACGAAGTATTTGGGGTTGGTTGGGAAGTATTCTCAGACTTTGTTGTACTACAGAATTTTGGAATAAAAAAAAGTTGTTGGAACCATTTGTTGTCTGGCATACTGGATGAGGAATTGATACTGAGGACCTGTTATAGAATTCTTGAATCAACTTATGAATCAATAAGTTCCTTCTAACTTGTGTTTTATAGTTTCTACATTTACTATATCATCTATGTTTCATGATCTGAATAATAGAGAGAAAGAATAACTCAGAATTTGCTTGACTGCATTCTATTTTCAGTCTTTATTATTCTCTATGTTTTCTTCAGGATTAGAATAAACAGTGAATTCTTAATTGCTCCCGTTTCCCCTTATTCTTTCCTTTGGACTATTTGCTCAGGAATTCTTAATTTCTCCTTAACAGTGGTCTACCATTTTCCCTTTGTCAATATGATGAAGGATTCTTAATTTCCCTTTATCCATATGACTCCATTCCATATGATTCCAGCCTTTAAATTGTTCCATATTTGAGTACATTGCTCTATGATGCCATCCTCAGCTAGAAACTGAATCTAGGGAGCTATCCTTATTTGACTCCATCATGCCCAATGGACTGAACTCTTAAGGTTTCTCCTCACTGTTCTATTGAATCTCTCCACCCAAACACAAAACAAAACCCTTGTACTTCATAACTAGCCTAACACCTTTCAAAACAAAGCTAAATCTTTAAGAGAGAGCCCTCTCTGGATGCAGGTTGGATGGAATCTGTATCTAAAAGATTGTTCTATGGTTACCTTGGCCTTATTCCCTTTCTTACAACTTTTGGGAACAACCTGAGTGATAACATCATTGGTGACTCCACTGGGGACCTAAATAATTGTTTGTTACTACTGTTTATTTCATAAGCTACAGATGGAGCCTGAAGTTAGCCAGGTAGCCTTTTAAATTGCTTTTGCTATGAAATTGCAGGAGTATATAAATGATGCTTCAGTCTATCTCCGGTCTATTTTATGCTTTGAACATTCATTTCAATCTTTGATCAGTTCCTTGTTTCAAGAAGTCTTTAGGAAAATCCAAAACTCCTACATTTAAAAATTCCTAGAAGATGTTGTTAAAGTTGTATTGTTAAAATATTCCAAGAAAAACCAAAAACATACTCGGAAATTGGCTCCAAAGAAAAAGATATGTTACACCAGATCAAATCCTGATCCAAATCCCCCACCTGCGTTTGAAAATCCTAATCAGATTCTTAGGATCCTTAGAAGACCAGAAAGCCAGGAACAGTATACTAGTTCACACCTTGATGAACATCTGCAAAACCCTATCCACTCTGATCTTACTCCTGGAAAAGTACCAATCCTTTCTGTTATTGCTGCAGCTTCTCCAAGTTCACCATCAGCACTTCAAACCCTCCTTCCCACTCCTCCATCTGCACCACACATTTCCATTGTCATCCCTGCCCTTCCAGTTGTCACTCTTATATCTACAAACATGGCTAACTGATATGATCCCCTGTAATTACCTGCAAATCCAGGGGCTATGCCTTAGGATTATCAAAGTAAAATCACCTATTTTGACGGTACTGGCACTTACACAGCTAAACAACATACCAATAAAATGACAGATTATTTTGAAAACTATGAAATTGATGATGATGATGTCAGAATGAAAGTCTTTGTTCAAAGTTTAACTGGAGATGTTAGAACCTGGTTTAGAGCACTCCTTGCAAACACTGTCAATGACCCAGAAGCCCTTTATCAGACCTTCTTGAACAGATGCGAAAATAAGAAATATCCTCTCCACATTTTATCAGAATATGAAAACTTGAAAAGAGGCCCACAAGAAACTGTTCAAGATTACTGTACCAGATTTAATAATGTATACAATGTTATTCCTCAGAATCTCAAACCTCCTCCAGATTTGGCCTTGATCAAATTCCCTGATGAATTTGACTCTGATATGGCATACCAGCTTAGGGAAAGAGCTCCTCGAAGCTTAGAAGAGATGCAGAGTATAGCTGTCAGCGTTGAGGCCAACCTGATTTCTAAACGAACTCGAGCTAGAGCTGAAAGGAGGACACCTTTCAAAGAAGAACCTTCTGCCTTTGAACAAAAATTAGATGCTATTATTAAAGGAATGGATAGACTGGGTGATAGAGTAGAAAAAATTGAGAGGAAATCCCCTTGGGATGGTCAACCTAGCAACACTAGAAGAAATCCAAATTTTAGGAAAAATCGAAACTCTAATACTGGAAAGACTGGGCCTGACCAAAACATTAGGCCTCCATTCCAGGAAAATTATGTTGAGGCTTCAACTTCTAGCGAACCAACAGAAGATACTCAAATTAACTTAATGGGTCTCAATAGTGAGCAACAAATTTCCTTGACCCAAGAAGACCAAGAAGCTCACACTCTTAATCAATTCCAAACTCAATCAGGTGAATCATTTGATTTTAGGGAGGGATATGATACAGCCATCTATGAAGTTCAAAAGCAGTACAATCTCATGAGCAGAAGAATAGATGTCCCTGAAAACAATAAACAGAAAGATACCAAGCAATCAAACAAAGCTAAGATCAAAAACCCCCTGTACAAGCCCTTCCTATAACAAGTCCTAACCCAAATAATCCAACATTTGAAGATGTATCGGACAATCAACAACCTAACAGACAACCTTCCACTTCCATTCCTCCCAAAGGAAATGTGGAAGAACCTCCAGAAATTGAGTTGGTAGCGACTTTAGCCCATAACGCCACTCCTGAAAAAGAAAAAATTACTGAAAATACAGCAGAAAAGGACAATCTCACAGTCCCAAATACAAAAACTCAAACTAAAAAACCTTTCAATCTTGAGACTGAAATTGGAAAATTAAAGATAGCTATCCCATTGTCAGAATTGACTAAGCATGATGCCTATAAAGGTCAAATCTGCAGATCACTCCAAATTTCAGAGAACAAAGATTCAGTAAATGTCTTGGATGACCAGCCTGAATTAATTTTTGGCCCTGAGGTAAACGGAAAGTCAGTAGATGGAGGGGTCCCAATGTAAGTCTGAACATACATGATAAAATACTTCATAATGCCATGTTTTATTCTAGTGATTCTCATAACTTAATGCCTAAATATGTAATGGAGAAGTTAGACCTTGATATTACCAGGCCATACAAAGACTTATTCTCTTTTGACTCAAGCCAGGTCATATGTCTAGGATTGATCAAAGATTTATGTGTATCATTAGTTCAATACCCCGCCAAGACCATTTTAATGGATGTAGTGGTAGCTGATATTCCACCAAAATATGGCATGTTGTTGTCTAGATCTTGGGGTGCAAAGCTCCAAGGATCTTTACAGTTGGACATGTCCTATGCTATTATTTCAGTATTTGGTCAGCCAAAGAAATTGTACCGAGAAACTTTAATGAAATATGTGGTAAGTGGCCAGGAAAAACACCAGAATTTTCCCATCTACTCCATGCACTCTAACATGGATTCCTTCATTCTATATAATGCTGAAAATGATCCTCCAACTGATGTCAAGGTTTTAGCCTTGAACAAGAAGAAATTATACACCAAAACTCCAATGTTCAAATTCAAGAAATTTCTGTGAACAATGATATATCAGACACTCAAGAGAAACTAGATGAAACTAAAAAACTAGATCTCCCTAGTAAACAAATTTCTAAGACTCCTAATACTAACTATGAACATGAGATCCTCTGGTACTTAGAATTTGATGGTTCAGTTAATAAATTAGGGGCAGGAGCAGGGATTTGGGTGCATAATCTTGAAAATGATCATGCTGAAGGCCACGGTTACAGATTAAACTTCAAACGCACTAACAATATGGCTGAATATGAAGCCCTGTTGCTAGGACTTAAATTAATCAAAAGTTTAGGAGCAGTCAGGATATCATTTTTGGGAGACTGTGATTTAGTCATTCAACAGATGAAAGGGAACTTCCTCACTAATGATCCCAGATGAAGATCTTATAGAGGGGTAGCAATTGAGATCCTAAAGACATTCCTAGAAACACAGTTGGCCAAAATTCCAAGAAGACATAATTTGCATGCTCACAGTTTGGCAACATTTTCCAGCACTTGTAAATTACCTTTTGAACCCAGTCATCAGTTTACAACTGAGATTAGACACAGGCCAACCATACCTGACAATGTAAAAAATTGGCAAGTGTTTGACAATGATACTCATATTAACAATTTCTTGACCCTAAAAGAAGAATCTTCTAGCACTAATATAGACACGAACACTGTTAGTGAGGTTTATCAAATAGATAAAATTGAAACAGATATTTCAGTAGAAAACACGGCTTAAATACTTCACCCAACCAAATTTACCAAGAAAGAGTTGCAAGAGCTTAAAGAAGTAGACATCGATGAGATTATGAGGAGAATCTGAAGTTATTAATTTAAAAGACAATTATTTGCCCACAGGATTAACTCCTTTGGAAGATTTCTTTGATTCTAATGACATCCCAAAGAAACCCAAGATGTAGCCTCTAAACTCAGACATAGAAGACTGTAACATAGGAACTGAAGAAAATCCAAAAAGGATAAAATTATCCAAAACTTTGCCTCCTGATCAAAAACTTAAATATGTTGAACTCTTCAAAGAATTCCAGGATGTTTTTGCATGGAGCTATGAAGATCTGAAATATTATGACACCTCTGTAATTCAACATCCTATACCCCTCAAGGAAAATCAAAAACCATTTAAGCAAAAACTCAGAAGGGTCAACCCTGTACTACTCCCTTTAATTGAAAAAGAAATCAAAAGAATATATGAAGCTGGGATAATTGCTCCTATTAGGTTTTCAGAATGGGTGTCTAATTTAGTGCCCACTAGAAAGAAAATAGGAGAAATCAGATTGTGTGTTGATTTATGGAATGTAAATAAGGTTTCTTTGAAAGACCACTACTCGTTACCTAAGATGGACCACATTTTACAAAGGGTAGTAGGTGCCTCTAGAATTTCATTGTTGGATGGGTTTTCAGGCTTTAACCAAATTCTTGTCCATCCTGATGACCAGGAAAAGACTGCTTTTACAACACCATGGGGAACTTTCAAATATGTCAAAATGCCATTTGGGCCGAAGAATGTAGGGGCAACCTTCCAATGAGCAATGGACATAGCTTTCGCAAAAGAAATTCATGATTTTCTAGTCATATATCTAGATGATCTTACTGTGTGTTATAAATCATATCAGCAACATTTAGATCATTTGAGACAAGTGTTTTTAAAATGTAGAAAGTATGCTATTTCCTTGAATCCTAAAAAGTCATTGTTCGGTCTAGAGGAAGGCAAACTGTTCAGCTGCATAATCTCCAAAGATGGCATCAAAGTTGATCCTGATAAAATAGAAGCCATTTTACAAATACCCCATCCCAGAAATGGCAAGGAACTTCAAGCTTTCCTAGGAAAAATTAACTTTTTAAGAAGATTCATTCCTAATTTGGCTGAATTAATCAGATTGCTGAATAATATCTTGAGAAAAGATTCCAAGGTTAAATGGACATTAGAAGCTAAACAAACATTTGAAGAAATTAAAATAGCTCTGACCAGAACACCAGTCCTTACAAGCCCAAAATTTGACAGAGACTTCATAATATTTTCATTTGCATCAGAACACACTATTGTTGTTGTTTTAGTACAGAAAGATGACCAGGGATGCGAAAAACCCATAGCCTTCTTTAGTAAAGCACTTAGAGATGCACCACTAAAATACCCAATCATGGAAAAACAGGCTTATGCACTTGTGAAAGCTATCAAAGACTTCAGAGTTTACATATTATACTCCCATATAATAGCATATGTACCAAATGTTGTTGTCAAAGATATCCTGACCCAAGAGGGGATTGAAGGCAAGAGAGGTAAATGGATTGCTACTATATTAGAGTATGATATTGAAATAAAACCTACAAAGCTTATAAAAGGACAGGGATTGGCTAAACTCATGACTGAAACCAATTGCCAAGCCCTGGATATTAATGAACTGGATAATGAACAGGAGATGGTGACTCCACAAATTAGCCAGGCCTTCCTAGAATCACCTTGGTATGCTGATATATCTTATGTATTATTAAACCTACAGGCTCCTCCAGGGTTATCCAGAACAAAGAAAAGGTTTCTAAAAATGAAAGCTTCAAAATTTTGTATTTTAGACGGTGCTCTTTTCTGGAAAAATCATGAAGGTATTCTATTGAACTGCTTAATAAAAGATGAAGCTGACAAGGTACTCAAAGAATTTCATGTAGGGGACTGTGGTTGACATCTATACTGGAAATCAACTGCTGACAAAATCCTAAGGGTTGGATCTTACTAGCCAACCTTGTTTGCTGATGTCAAGAAGTTTGTCACTGCTTGCTATAAATGTCAAATTTTTGAAGGCAAGAGGAAACTTCTACCTCTACTCCTTAGACCAATTTCCACTGAAAGACCATTTCAACAATGGGGTTTAGGTTTCATTTGGAAAATCCATCCTCCCTCTTCCAGCGAACATAAATGGATCCTCACTGCCACAGATTATTTCACCAAATGGATAGAAGCCATTCCTTGCAGATAAGCCAATGATACAGTAATTATACAATTCTTAGAGACCAACATCTTGTCTAGATTTGGATGTCCCGAAAAGATCATAACTGACAATGTTGCTGCTTTCAAATCCAAGAAAACGATAAGTTTATGTCACCAGTATCACATCACCTTAGGCAATTCCACAACCTATTACCCTCAAGGTAATGGTATAGTTGAGTCCTCCAATAAAAGCTTGATTAACATTATCAAGAAAGTGTTGGAAGAAAACAAGAAAAACTGGCACAAGAAACTTACCAATGCACTATGGGCAGACAAATTAACTACCAAGAGATCCATTGGGACTAGCCCTTATGAATTAGTCTATGGTATGGAGGTTGTATTTCCTTCATCTTTAGGAGTCCCTGTAATGAAATTACTGCAAGAAGTTCAGGTACAGCCCAATGGCATTCAAAGAAGGATAAATCAGACCATCCATTTGCAGCAAACCAGAGAAGAGGTGTACCAAAGATCCCAAGTGTTACAAGAAAAACTCAAGAAAATTTTTGATAAGAGGACCAAGGCAGAAGATTTTTACATAGGAGACAAAGTTTTAAAATGGGATTCCAGGAGAGAAGATAGAGGAAAACATGGGAAGTTTGACTTCCTATGAAAGGGACCCTTTATTATTCAGGCGTCACAAGGCAACAATACTTACTTTTTGAAAATCCTAGATGGTACAGAAGCAGAAGAGGGACCAGTGAATGGTCGAATGCTGAAACATTATTTTGATCCAATTTGTTGATATATCCTGACTCCAACATGTACATAAGGAAGTTCAGTTTCTGCAGCTTGAAAATAGTGATCGATTTATTTGTTACAACAATAAGAATGAGGAAGAAAGTGCAGAAAATTTTGAAAAACAGTGAAGGAACTCTACCATTTTTGTTTTGCCTCATTTCTGTTTATCAGAAATTGCAGAAGAAGACTTGGGAACAGGAAACATAAGAACAAAAAATATAAGTAGATTATCCAAAATAGATGTACATTTGTTTGAAATAGTTAAAGAATAATGTATATATTCTACATCATCCTTTTATACAGTTTTATACTCTCAGCAGAAGCGAGATTTCAGAGCACAGTCAAAGTCATGGAGAAGGCCATCTGACCTACTGTTCTTAACTTTCCACCAGGGAAAGCCATCCCCAAGTGGAACCAGTGTTATCCTCATATATCAATAGGTATCATATTTCATGATTGACTTGATTAGCTCTGCAATATGTTTATACCTTTTGATTGCTGCAAAGGTTTTCCATATCGTGAAAAATCAAAAAAATTAAAAATGTAGAGAGGGTATACCCTAAAAGAAAAATCAAAGGGTAAAAAAAGAATAAGATGGTCAAAAAAGTGAAAAAATGAACCCCAAAGAAAAAGGACCAGGAAAGTGTGTAAGACCAAATGCCACTACTATTTCATACTCTACAAGTAAAACATCATGTATAGCTTATTGAGTTTTTTACCAAAATTGGTGAATGCCCCATTAGCTTAATCTTGGCCAGCTCATGTTTCAATTTCCTGTTTTAGAGATAGAGAACAAAAGTCTGTCCAAACTGTTTAACCTTGGTAGGTAAGTATATAGGTAGAGAAGCAAGGAGCTCAACAGTTTAATCTGAGCTCTGGAAGAAATAAGTGCAAACTTAGGTAGGATTCCCATGAAAAGAAAAGAAGATTTATGAGGGTTTGCTAGTCCAAGTGCACCCAATGGAAAAAGAAGAAAAAATGTTAGCTACAGTGGGCTGGGTAGGTAGTTTTGGTGTTGCAGAAGCCTACTTATGATTGATTTTGTCTCTCAAAAGGTTCATCTTGTTTTTATCATAAGTACCATGGCAATTTATATTTCGGAGCAACTCAAACGATCCATGACTAACTTCCCTTATCCTTTCCCCAATTCATTTACTAAATTCCCCCTGGGGTATTAAAATCTGCTTGATATCCTCTAAAACCACTTATCTCATTCCATTTCATAAATAGCCTAAGTGATTTCCTACTTTACTTAGAAAAGTGGCCACATTTCTTGTATAAACCCCTTTTAGCCTAAGTGTCAAATGCTAAATTTCCAACATTACACTTAGTGTTGTTTATTTCATAAATTCATATTGACTGTTAACATTATTATATAAATCCCTTATAATCGTTCGCCTTCCCCGTATTATGTATAATACGATCCCAAATATTAGTGTCCCGCCCTGGTTTTACTATAAACCTTAGCACTGTACAAATCAAGAATTAGAGGTTTATCTTAAACCTTTTAATAACCCTTCCCACCGCGCCATTAAAGGATTAATTAACATTTTTTTTATTAAATACTTAACCCAAAACACCGCGAACCAATCAAACTGCGCCCGATATCATTAATTAACATTAATTTTGATCAGTCCTGCGCATTAACCCCCCTTCACCTCCATTGACCGCCAGCCGTCAGATCAACAGCCCCAGATCCAACGGTTGAGATCTGTATCACGATCCCCTCTGCCGCTGCACTTTAACGCCCGGGAGATTGGTGGTATCCTCGCCAATACCCGAACGCATGTCACACTCCCGCACTTCTCGCGGCCCCCCCATCCAAAACCACCTTAGCCCATAAGTAGTCTGGGGTAAACCGCTTACCGCTCTCCCATTGACCATCCGCCACATCACCATCCCGTACCCGCCGCTACGTGACAAGATGTCCTATCATGCTCACATCATCTGCTCAATAAATGCCAAAAAAAATACCCGCCAAGTCGATTCTCATTAAATAAACAATAAAATGTCATTTTCGCCTCGATTTTCTGCAAACTGTGCTCCATGAAAAAGCACATCCAGTCGATTGTTCGAGCAGTTAGCCCGTCACCCGGCCAAGAAGCTCCAGTGTCGTGCTCAGCAGTCCGCCATTCGACCTGTAAATTCACAGTTTTACCTCTGTAATCCAGGTATTTATCTGTTTTTACCCTGCCAACCTGCAAATTCACTTTTCCACAGAGAATTCTACCTGAAAAAGCCAACTTTAGGTTGAAATCGGTTTGTTTAGTCCATAAGAGACCCTGAAACCTGCTGTTTAGTACAATTCTCCACAGAAAGCCCAAATTCCAAATTCCTGTTTGAATACACAAGAACCAAAAATGGAAGCCCCCGTAGCCCTCAATGTCGCACCACTGAATGCACCTCATAAAGACTTGAATTATCTACCCTTGGCTGACAGATATTTCCAAATAAAAGACTTAACTGGTGACAAGAATCATCTTCAGACCTTGTGCCAAATCAGAGATAGTCATCTAAGCAACTCTGACATTTTTGGACTATGGGAATCAAACGTTCCCATGTACTTTCTTCCCTCAGTCCATGTTTTCCCAGATATCATTCACCAATGTTGTGCCAGCTATAACCCTGTCCATAGAGCAGTTATTGCACCTTCCCAAACTATCCTTTTTTCCATAACTACTGAATCCATCAATGAGATGATACATTTCCATTCCATTGAACCTCTTGTTTGTCTTTCCATGGGATTTTTTCTTGAAAAAGCTTCTCAATTGCCCAACTCAGAGATAACTCGCATTGCCCAGATGTTCATGATACCAACACACCAACCTAAAGGCCCTCCTCCTTATTTGCACGCCTTTTTCACTGAGACTGGAAAACTCATTCTTGACATGGTATCCTTGATTTTTGGATTTAGATCCAGTGAATATGTGGATGATATCACCCTGGTTCTATTATCTATCTTTACTCCAGGACAACCCCCTGTTGTCAAGTATGACTATGCCACTTTTATAGCCAACAAATCCATGACCAATTCCTAAATTTGGATAGAGAAGGAGTTTTCAAATACACTTCTTATATATACCATCTGTTGTTATATTATCAGCCATACAGCTTTCCGTTTCCCATCAGGAAATTGGACTCATAGGGAAAACGGAGGTCTGTGATCTTTTGGAACTTAATCTTCCATGATTGTGACTCCCCTTATACCTATAGTGAATTCATTGACTTATTTTACACCCAGCCTCCACTCTGTTGATAGGAGCTCCTCCTCCTAGAATTATTGGTGATATGAAGAAGATTTTGCAGCTTTCCAAAACTACAGAATAGGTGACTAGTACCTCTACCAGAATCACACAGAAATCAGAATATATGGATGTGAACTTTTCCCCTTCAAGTTGCCTAGATATGTGCCCATGAGGCTATTTGCATTAGAATATTTTAGGTAGATCATCAATGCAGATTTAACCCACTTTTGTAATGTAAAGAAGAAGGCTTAGCTAAGAATCAAAAACCAGTTAGGACCTTATGTTATCCATGATAGGGATGCATGGAAAGATGTTGAACAGATCTTAGAAGACCACCTCTATTATGAAACCAGCTCAAGAAAAGATAGAAAAGATAGATCAACACCTTAGAATTCAGCCTCTTCGAGGGGGAAACCTCCTTTACATTACATAAATGAACAATTCTTGGATGATTCAAATGACAAAACCTCCTTTCTATATATAGGAGTCTAAGGAGTCACAATATCACCCAGCCGACCTAACAATAATAATATAAAGCCACAAAAATAACAATAGAGGGATTCTATGGGGCACAGTAATAACAATATGGGCACAATAGGGGCACAACAATATTAATAAGGGATAAAACTACAATAGTAATGGGGTAATCACTAGTATTATAGGGACCCAACATGCCCCTCTCCTTCAAAAAAGTGTTGTCCTCAATGCTTGAGTAGTTCTGGATGCTTCTGTATAAAATTCTCATCCTCCCATGTGGAATCTTCAGCGGATAAGTTCTTCCACTTGATAAGATACTCCGAAATTGATCGATTTCGTAACTTTCGAGTTCTTGATTCTGTGACTGCTTCTGGTTCTAATATAATTTTTCCTTCCTCGTCAAGTTCTGGCAATATTGTTTGAACTGGGAGCTTTTCGCCTATAACCTTCTTTAAACATGAAACATGGAAAACTGGGTGCAATCAAGAAGCTGCAGGAAGCTCCAATTTGTATGCCATAGTACCAATATTTTGCAACACCTTGTACGGACCATAATACTTTGGTGATAATTTATTATCCTTCTTAGCTTGCTTGAGGGACATTTTCTTATATGGTTGTAGCCGTAGGAATACCTAATCACTTACATCAAAACTTCTTTCCCTGCGATGTTGATCTTCCTGTTGTTTCATTCTATTATGTGCCAACACGAGGTTATCCTTTAAGAGTTGGAGGACTTGTTGTTGATGTTTGATGTGATGTTCCACAAATTGAACCTTAGAATTTTCTCTTAAATATGATGTGATGGATGGTGGCTGATATCCATAAAGTGCCATAAATGGGGTCATTTTTGTTGTTGTATGGAAGGAAGTGTTATACCACCATTCAGCCAAAGGCAACCATTTGACCCATTGTGTCTGTTTATCAGATACAAAGCAATGAAGATATCCTTCCAAACATTTGTTTACTATCTCAGTTTGCCCATCAAATTGAGGATGATAAGATGAGCTATGAGTTAAGTGATTACCAATACAAGAAAATAATTATGTCCAAAAATTTCCTGTGAAAATGAGATCTCTATCACTTACAATAATCTTTGGGTTTCCATGTAGCTTTTGAATTGTATAAATACAGTAGAAACTGTACTAGCTTTAAATGGATGTGATAATGCACAAAAGTGTGCATACTTGGTAAGTTTGTCAACTACCACCATGATGACACTATTTCCCTCAGAATGGGTAAACCTATGATAAAATCCATTGAAACCTCCTCCCAATGTTGGCTTGGAATGGATAAAGGTTGTAATAGACCCGGTGTCTTAATTGTTTCAACTTTATTTTGTTGGCAAACAAAACATTCCACCACAAACTTTTGAATATCTGATTTAAGGCCCTCCCAAAAAAATTCCTTCTTAACCTTGTGGTAAGTTTTTAAATATCCTAAGTGCCCTCCTAAGGGAGAAGTGTGCAATTCCATAAGAATCTTTTGTTTTAGCTGGGAATTCTTATAGAGGTATAAGTGATCTTTATACCATGACGAATCATTTTTCCAACTAAATGTATAAGACGTACTGGAGTCGTGTTGTAACTTTCGAATAAGTGCCCACTCTTCTTCATCATTCTTCCATTCCTCCCTTGCTTTGTTTATCCAATCTGGTTGGATAATAGAAATGGCGCATAACAATGATTCCACGTCCTCATCCTTTCTTGAGAGTGCATCTGCCACCACATTTTGCTTTCCTTTTTCGTAGATGATTTCAAAGTCATAACCCAACATCTTTGTGACCCAATTTTGTTGCTCTTCAGAGGATAATCTTTGTTCTAAAAAGTATTTAAGGCTATCATGATCTGTTTTTACCTTGAAGTGTCTTCCCATTAGGTAGGGTCACCATTTCTTAAGTGCATGGAGTATTGCCAACATTTCCTTCTCATAAATAGCTTTGTGTAAAAACTTTCCCTTGATTGGACGACTTTCAAAAGCAATGGGTCTTTCCTCTTGCATTAAAACAGCACCAATTCTGTTTCCTGAAGCATCACATTCCACAATAAAGGTTTTTGTCAAGTCTAGTGTAGCTAATACCAGTGCTTGGCACATTTCCTCTTTAAGATGCTCGAAGGCCTTTGTTGTTTCTGGAGTCCATGAAAATGCATCTTTCTTCAATAATGTTGTTAGAGGTTCTGCTATTCTCCCATAATTCTTAACAAACTTGCGACAATACCCTGTCAACCCGAGAAATCCCCGCAGATGCTTTATGGATGTGGGGATTTTCCATTCCTTAATGGCTTTAATTTTGCTAGGGTCTACCTTAACTCCTTCATGAGATACAATATGACCCAGATATTCAACCTCTTGTACTCCAAAGAAACATTTGGATCTTTTTGTTATAATTGTTTCTCCTCCAATAGTTGTAGCACCCTATCAACATGTTCAACATGATCCTTCCAAGACTTGCTGTAGATTAGTATATCATCAAAAAATACTAACACAAATTTTCTAAGGAATGGTTTAAAAATGGAATTCATCAAACCTTGAAATGTTGAAGGTGCATTGGTAAGGCCAAAAGGCATGACCAAAAATTCCTAATGACCCTCATGAGTTCTAAATGTTGTTTTAGGAATGTCTTCAGTCTTCATTCTGATTTGATGATATCCTGGACGAAGATCCAACTTGGTGAAGTAAATTGATCCATGCAATTCATCCAGTAATTCATCAATGACAGGAATGGGAAACTTATCTTTAATAGTGAGCTTGTTGAGCTCCCTATAATCCGGACACATGCGCCATGATCCATCCTTCTTGTGCACCAATACTACTGGAGAAGAGAAAGAACTTTGACTCGGTTGAATTATACCAACCTCTAGCATTTCTGCAACCATACATTCAATTTCACTCTTTTGGGCATAGGGATATTTGTACAGCCTGATGTTTGGAGGAACACTTCTTGGAATCAAATGAATAACATGATCATGATCATGAATAGGTGGGAGACCTTTGGGAGTCTCAAATACCTTGGAATGATTGTCCAATTATTTTTGGAGATCTCGAGAAATAGATGATTCCAATGTGGAAACATCTAGCGAACATAATTGTGCAATTACACCTCTTTGTTCCTTTTTTAGAAGCTTTGTCATACCATTAGAGCTAATTATCTTTCCTGGTTTCCCTACAATACCCCTTAATTCAACTTCCTTTCCTTCCACATAAAATTTCATGAGAAGTTCTTGAAAATTAAAAGCTATTGTATCCAAGGATTGTAGCCATTAGACTCCTAGTACAACATCAGCACCTCCCATTGGAATGGAAAGCATTGGGCTAGTCAATACATATTCTCCCATGGATAGCTTGATATTATGGCACTTTCTAGAGAAATTTATCATTACTCCATTTGCAACCATCACTTGACACTCTGGTGCTAGATATAGGAAGCAATTCAATTCTTTTGTTATCTTACAATGAATAAAATTGTGGGTACTTCCTGAATCAATCAACACTATTACCTTTTTCTTCTTGATTTTTCCTTCTATCTTGATGGTTTGAGGAGTGGTAATTCCAGCCAATGCATTACAAGATATGGTAGGATTCATTCTTCTTTATCTAGGCTTTGTTCCTAGAGTATATCCTCTTCTTTTGACCTTTCTTGCTCCTTTTCTTCTTCCTCTTCACAATCTATGTAGAATAATTTCTTCTCAGCACATTTATGACCTTTAGTGTATTTGCTATCACAACTGTAACAAAGCCCTTTTTCTCTTTTTTCTTCCAATTGTTGTGGTGTCAACCTTATAGGTTGTGGAAGACTAGGGGCAGAAACATTGCCATCTTTATAGTTGTGAGTGGTATGCTTCCTGGTTGCCATAATTTTGCTTTCCATTTTTCTTGCTAATCTGAATGCCTTCTCTAATGAATCAGGTTCCCAAAGGAGAACATCATGTTCGATAACATCCTTTAAAGTCTCTATGAACACATCAATCCTATGCTCCTTTGGAATATTTTTTACCCTTATATTCAATTTTTGGAACTCCTCAATGTGCTCCATTATTGAACCCTTTTGTTTGAGACTTATCAATTGGCTAAAAAAAGTGTTGCATTTTGTATCCTCATAATGTGTTGTCAATTCTTCCATAAAAATTGCCCAAGTGATAATTTTTTTACGAGAGCAAAGCCATTGATACCATACAAATTGATTTGGTTCCAAATATAAAGTTGCAATACGTACCTTTTGTGTGTTTTGCACATTATTGAGATCGAAAAATTGCTCCATCTGTAATATCCATGTTGCGGGATCCTTGCCATCAAACTTCCTCATATCGATTTTTGGAATATGGTGGGTCTTTGATCCCACATTAGAGTCTATGGAATCATTATTAACATTTATTTTGTTCTCATCATGAGTTTCCTTTACTACCCTTTCACCATTAGTGACCATTTCTTGTAGCAACTTATTCATATTTATCTTCAATTCTTCCATCTTATCATCCATGCCATCAATTTTAGCGTCCATGCCATTCATATTAGCTTCCATGCCATCCATCTTAGCTTCTACGCCTCTCTTTAAACAATCCATCTTAGCTTCTACACCTTTCTTTAAACCATTCAGCTTAGCTTCTACATCTTTCCTTAAACCATCCATCTTAGCTTCTGTTGCTTTTTGTGCAAGTGACACTTGTTGCACTTGGTCTCGTAATTTTGATATATCATGTTGCATTTCTTCCTCTTCTTCATGAGTCATGCTAGAGCTTTCAGGTTGCTTACTAGGTGTTTGCATTTTTTTTTCTCGGGGCATCAATTACCGATTCAAACTAATTTTTCAACCCAAGCTTATGCAAAAATTTAAAAAAACTACACACCTTTTTTCACTTTGTAGAAGCTTGATATTGAATCTGATGTATCTCTGCAATTTCGGATCATCCAGTTCTGAAATTGTGACCTGTAGTAGCCCTCTGTGTCCTCTTTCCAATGCCACCAGTCTGATCCAAATTGGATTCTCCAAGGAAGATTTATGCACAATCTCCCAAGATGACCTGATTATAGACTAGTTCAGTAGAGCAAACTTGTACGACGTGCCATGAGTCATTGTTTCAACCTTTTGCTCTGAAAAATATACACAAGAAACTACAGTCTGTCCTCTTTCTATACCTTCTTACGAAATTTCAATCTGATTCTCAAAGAGAAAGTTATGATGATTTTCCCCAGGTCACCTGTTTGGAATGTAATTCAGGAGTCTGCAAAAAGACCAACTTTCTCAGATTATATCTCCGCAAATAAAGCGTGAAAAGCTTTGAAATTCAGACCCAAGATTCAGCGCGATTTCTTCTCAAATGGGTTTTTTTTTAGCTTCTGAAACATCGCATAAAAGAGGTTATAGCGAAAATTCGATGATGACCTGTTTGGAGCAGCGAAACCCTAGAATCCAAAGCTTTGATACCAATTGTTATTGAACCAGCTCAATAAAAGATAGAAAAGATAGATCAACGCCTTAGAATTCAGCCTCTTCGAGGGGGAAACCTCCTTTACATTACATAAATGAACAATTCTTGGATGATTCAAATGACAAAACCTCCTTTCTATATAGAGGAGTCTAAGGAGTCACAATATCACCCAACCAACCCAACAATAATAATATAAAGCCACAAAAATAAAAATAGAGGGATTCTATGGGGTACAGTAATAACAATATGGGCACAATAGGGGCACAAAAATATTAATAAGGGATACAACTACAATAGTAATGGGGTAATCACTAGTATTATAAGGACCCAACAACCTCAAATTGAAGAAGAGTTTTGGGTGGGTTCCATATGACCCATGTAGTTTCATAAGTGACAGAAGGGTAAGGTACAGGCTATCAGTGTATGTACATCATAGGATACCAGAAATTGAACAATATGCAAATCAGGAAGAATGGGTAGAAGGGACCTTAATAGAAGAAATTATTGAACAAGAAAAGATGGAAAAAACTATGAAAGATCTTGAAAAAACCCTTGACCTGGACTCTTTTGGACAGGTATCTTTCAAGTGGCCTCAGCAATTAGGAGTTGGGACATCCTTTGCTGGAACTTCTCAGTAGCCTGCACAGAGAACCAGCGCATCAGTCACAGGGACTTCAAAGGCAAAGAGGTGGAAACAACAGAACAGCCAATCATGACTGATCAGCCACGGGGGTCCAAACAACAAGAACAAGTACAAATTCCTCTTGCCCAATCTAAAGTAGTAGAAATCCCAGCATTGCAAACTCCTCTAAATGAGGAAAGAAGCAAGAAGAGAGACAGAGAAGAAGCCACACCTATCAGTGGACCTGTTGAACAACCAGGTGCAAAGAGGCAAAGATTGAATCCTCTATCAGAAGAGGAAATCATTGAAGAAACAATAGACAGCCTAAGAGGTGAGAAGTTAGTTAGCTAGCAGACTTCCCCAGTGGTAGATACGTCAACTAGCTCACATAGGTAGGAGCTAGAAAGGCAGCATAGTGCTGAAGTATCATCCACCAGGCCACAAAGAAAACAACCCTCTGACAACAAACGGACTTTTACATAATTTAAGGCCAAAAATGATCCTGTGAGAATTCAAATGTAAAATCAATACTTAAATATGGCCCCCTCAAACCAGCAAAAGTTATTGTCTGCTTATGACATGGCAAAATGATAATGAGTTACTTTAAGCCTAAGGTGCAGCAACCCCAGTCAACAGCAGATTTCATCAGAACAAACTTGGAGGTCCTAGCCAAAGACATTCATCCAATGGACTAGATTGAACTCCACAAGCAGATTGGAGAAATGGTTTATTCTACACTGGCTGACAAAGTAATGTTGGCCCACCAGTTACAAAGTTCCTTAGACAACACAACAGCTCAGTTGCATTGGGAGAAAGCCTCTTCTCTGGCCAAGGATAACAGAATCAAAACTTTAGAAGAGATCATCATGGAACTGGGGCATGACCCCAAAGATGCTAAAGGCATAAAGGCACTAATCAAGAAGAAGGAAGAGGACATTGCTGCCCTGAGGAAGCAGTTGAAGCTACCTCCTTCAAGGCACCCTCAGACTGCAGAAATTATGGAACAGAAATCAGAGGAAGACATGATGGACCTGCTCATGAAACTCAATGAAATATCAACTGATACAGAGCAGGCACTAGAAAAAGCATTAAAAGAAAAGCAGGGAGAGTCAACCTCCCAGCCACCTGAGATAATCCCTACAGTCACAACTCCAGTTCCCTCAACAGTTGAATCAGCATTGGCCCCAAATGTCCCAGCAATTGTAGCAGAGGTAATCACAAGTACAACATCTGCAGGAGCAGCACCAGGAAGCAGTGCTAATATGAGCACAGAAGAATTGATAAAGACCATGGAAGAATTGAGACTTCAAGTGTCAGAGCTGAAACAAGTAACGGAAAAATTGGAAAAAGTAGAAAAGAGCTATGATAAATCCAAAATAAGTGTGGTAGAGAAAATAAGAAAGGTTAAAACATTAGAAAATAAATTGAGAACGTTAGAGAAGTATCTCACTTTAGATAAGCATCTGGCAGAAATCAAAGGAATTCTTTGGACCAACATCAATCAATCCCTAAGTAATGTTTGGCCATCTATCCAAACTATTTATGAGCAGGTTGACTTAGTGAGTGTAGCACATGGAGAAATTCAAAAAGCAAGAGCTTTATTAGGACAAATGCCTGATCAAGCCAACTGTTATAGACATTTTTGGGCACTGCAACCCCAATTATAAATGTCCATAAACCAAGGGCTCCTAAGTCCCTAAAGGTGTTGTTCCATCCCCTAAGAGAACAAGGTCAACTGATTACAGCATCTCCCAGAAGTTCTCCATGAAAAACTACTCAGAACTGGTCAAAACTAGACCATTTCACCTACTCCATAGTCAAGGTGCGTTGCATCCCACCTGAATATACACAGTAGGTGCGATGCATGTCAAAAAACCCTTCTATGGAGTGCGATGGCCGAGAGTGGACAAATGGTAGGGTCAATCCACAAGGTGGAGAAGCATAGAATCTTCCAGAAACTTCTCCTGTGACACTTTCCTCTATGCATTCAACCAGGGATGAGTAAGAGATCATCAATCTCCAAGTGGAATCAAGAAATATCAAAGGGAGGACACTAATCAAATCTCAAAAGCTGACTCATTCCCCTTACAAACATCTAATATGGATCCCTCATCCCAGAGATCCAGAGGCTGGAATTTTGTATCTTGTAAGGAAGTGTTATTGGTTTCTTGGTGCAATATCATAGTGTTGGGTGATCTAAGCTTTTCATGAGGTGAAGAAGGGCTTTCTTGCTGAGAGGATGATGTTGGGTCAGAACAATTGGTTGTAATCCTCTTTTCTCTTTCTTAATTATCAATAAAGCTATTCAAGTTTTCCTCCACATTCTTGTATGATTGATGATTTATGCATTTGTGTGGTCAATGTACATCTAATCCTATATTGTTTATGATAATATATCTATGTTCTTGGATAGTGTTATGTTGCTTTGATCCTACAGGTACTCTTTGAAGCTAGGTAGACAAGGAAACGAGTGGCAAAGACCTACCAGAAGAGAGAGGAATCGAGCAAGGAACCAAGCGCAAGAAAGAGGTTGGTCTCCTTATTCTTCTCTTATCTATTTCTCATCAAGGAAAACGAAAGTAGTTTTTAGTGTGTTTGTTTCTAAGGTAGCCACTAGCCTCAGTGGGACTAACAGCTCTATATAGACACTATTTTTCCCGATAACAAAATGGCGACTCCACTGGGGAGCGAATAGATTGTTTGTTCATCTACATTTGTTTACTTTATAAACTTACAGATGGAGCCTGAAGTCAAGCCAGCTAGCCTTCAAACTGCATTTTCTATGCAAGTGCAAAGTAGATCAACGCTGCTTTAGTCTATCTCTGGGTTTTGTTTATGAATTAAACGATTGATTTACAAGCTCTCTAATTGCCCTCGTGGTGGCTCTAGTAACCTCTTTAGATCTACCCTGTGATTGATTTACTGATTACCACTTGCTCGGCCTAAATCCCTGAACTGAACTGCAAATTGTGACCCGGAACCCAATCAAAGTCTCGTCCCTGGTCCAATGCACTATCTGTTCTGTGAACTTCAAATGTATTGCACTTCCCGAGTGTAGTAGGTGCGTTGCATTCCAGTTTCACTATGTTATAGGTGCGTTGATCAGACGAGGCCTTGTTCCTAAATTTTGGTTTCTGTGTTCACTATTTTCAGCTCTATTCAGGAGTTTTGCTGCCTGTAGTTAGTACACCTCTATTGAAACCCCTTTCCTTGTTGTTATTCTGCCTCCATTGTGCAAAGAACTGTAAATGTTTTTATCTATTTTTGAGTCATTTTCAGTTCTCTTTTACAAAGAAGTAGTGTAATTGTACTATCGTTTCTTGATTTGAAAGTGTCGCAAGTGTCGTTTTCAGTCATAGAAGAGAATCTGATTGTTCTTGATAGTCGATTACACTGTTACTCTTGTATTTGATTTGAATTAGTAGTTTTTTCAAGTGTCTAAAGCAAGTTTTCAATTCCAAATAGCAAAGTGTCGTCATTGTCCTCGTTTTGTTTTGAAAATAAGCTTGTTAGTAGTTTTCGCTTTGAAAAATAATTCAGATTTTCACTTAGCTTTATTTTTCATCATTCACACATTAAGAAGGCTGAAAACAAATACATGCATGTGCATTTGCATTTAGGTTGTTTGTTGGTTTGATTTAGGACAGTGCATATAGTGTGTGCTCCTTGCTCTTTGTTGAAAGAAAATCATCTTTCTTTCCTTAGTAGCTATGATTTTCATTGCAAAAAGAAGATTAAACGATTGTTTATCATCTTAGATTGCATTTTAGGAATTGTACATCTACATCACGCGGTGAACCTGAAAGGAAAATTTCTTAAGCAAGTTCAACCATAAAATAAATTTAATGAATCTAAAAACGCTTTGGAACCTAACGCACAACATCTAGAAGTCTAGGCTAGAGACATATTCTGGCGTCGTAAAGCCTGGTAACTATTGTTTTCACTGTTGGTTGGGTGATTCCTCCACTTTGAGACGATAAGTGCCAGTACGGACTTGTGCTCCCACGTACCGTCGAGTATATTTTGGGAGACCACAATAGGCTTTATCATTTATCCATAGGAAGCCGTGTAGGCCGCCCTATCGATCGTAATGCACTGAACACAGCATTCGGGAAGATTGACTGTCGTACCGTAAAAAGTATTCTGCAGTTTTTCAATTGGTTTGGTAATCCCTCTGTCTAGATTTCCATAACAGTCCCTTTCGTTCCTTTTCAGACTCCTTAACGGAAAAGGTCCATCTGAGCACTTGTCACTTCAAGCTCATTAAAAATCGAAGGCGACCAGAGTCATTAAAAAACAAGTTGTGTCAAAGCGTCTAAAATTCATCTAATTCGGAAACATACTTCCCCTTGATTTTTAGTTGATCGAGTAATCCGCAAGCATGGAAGAAAGTCAATTGAAACCCCGTCACTCGCATAGGTTTATGAGTCAACCGTCTTTGTCTCCATAGTCGAAACTGTTACGGACAAAGCGAACTCGTTTAATCGGTTCCAAATCCCCTGGTAAAGTTAGAACAAGTGTTCTGACACCATCGGAGACTCTGGTTACTCCAAACATTTCTGGTATCCCTGCCTTTACAGAAGAATTTCAGCAGCCAAAGGACAGTAGAACTGATCCTAGTGTGAAGGTAAACACTTGTGTTACCGAGCTAGCTCCATCTACACCTGATTCAGAAGGTGTTATTCCCCAAACATCTCTCATTGCAGATTCTATACCTTCTTCGACACCAGAAATATTTTACGGACCTGACAGTCTACCTCTTCCACCTGGTCTGATTGCTATAGAAGAGATTGTGGAGGATCCTCCATCTAGTACTCCATCGCGATTTGGAGTCGGGATCACTCTATATCCTTCTTCGTCAGAAATTAGTCTACCGCCATCAGAAGCTCCTGTAGAATCGCTAGGCAATCTTTTGGATAGACTAGAAATGTCTGAACAACCATCGACATCTAGGACTGTGTCATCCGACACAGCGACGGCAGAACTCCCTGCTGTCACTCCAACAATGTTCGCCGGCATACCATCTGTCCCAACTAGCTCTCAATCGCTAGACGGGGCCCACTCAGGGGCTATTTCGACAGTATGGTCCGTTCCTGTTTGTTCATCCGGAATAGTATCCGGGAACTCTTATGTTGAGTCTCAGTAAATTGATCCTTCAGGGTGTCAATTTGGGCAGTCTGGTCCTCAAAGGCAAACAATTCCTTTAAGTACCGGATTACCGCCGTATGGGGGGAAGTATACCCTTTCATTGTCTCCTCCAGGAGGACAACCATACGGGAGTTCACAACAAAATTCAGGTTATGCTGGAATTACATCTAGCAGTTGGGTGTCGATACTGCCTCAACAACCAAGAGTTGTATATTCGATGCAACAATGCTTACCTATGTCAAATATACCGACTACGCCAGCTATTGTGACAGTGTCGCAAGTACAAGCGCTGCCTGTTGTATGCCAACCTCAGGTTTCTCAGGTGGTAATGCAACAACCTCTTGTCCCTACGACTCAACCACAATCGCCAACTAGTGGAATGACACAGGCCCAAACGGGTACAATTACCCCTCATCTTGGTCAAACAGTCAGTATTGGACAACAGCACATGGCTTCACAACCATGGCTAGTGCAATACCAACAACCGCAATTCCAACAAGTATACCAAGGATCTGAGAAACAAATCTTTGCAAATAATGGGCAGTCGTATATTCAAAACGGTCAAAATCAACCGTTCTACAATGGTTATGCCCATCAACCTTACCAAAGTTACCAGCATCAAATGCATTATGTTGGTATGCAAAGACCAACTGCTAAGGCAATTCCGTCATATCATGGGTATGCTTCGCCAAACCTGAATCAACAATTACCCTTCGTGGCAACTTTGGAGTTACCAGATCTAAATAGGTTAACAAATGATCCAATTGCTTACGCCCCTTGGTGGCCAGCGATTCTGCATAAACTTCCGTCAGATATTCCTAAATTTAATGGAAATCCGGGTGAAGACCCGTCGAATCATGTGATGACATTTCATCTGTGGTGTTCATCAAACACCCTAAACGATGATTCGATTAGGCTTCGCCTTTTTCAGAGGATGTTAACTGGTCCGGCAGTAAAATGGTATATCGAGTTACCCAGAGCTTCATTTGACAACTTCAGTACCCTAGCCACAACATTTTTAACCCATTTTCAGTTACCGATAAGGTACAAAATGGGAACAGAACTTCTTACCAATTTCAAGCAAACAACGGTCACTCACATATCTGATCATATTCATGAGTGGCAACGTCGTCGTACAATGGTAAAAACGTATGTTCCTGATCAGCTTTTAGCTGAATGGTTTATTAAGTCTTTATTACCTTCCATTATAGAAGATGTGGCAAAAGGAGGAGTCGTCACTGAAGAGCAAGTTATTGCTCGTGTGCAATATTTAGACTTGATTTATACTTAGTCTGGCACGCTCTACGATAAAATACCCAATGCTCCTAGAACAGAATTTTTCGTTCCTCCCCCTCCTAAATCAAACAAAGACTCTCATGCCGGTGATGGCGTGATAGGTATGACAAGCACGAAATCAACAAAGGCTACATCTAAGAAAGCCCGTAAGATTTCTGATCAAAATGCAAATCAAGAACTTCTTGCCTTGGAGGTAAATGTCGTGTCGACCTACAAGGGCAAACAACTGAAGCAACCAGGGGGCAAGAAGAAAAAGAAAGGGAGAAAAAAGAAGCAGGATGAGTCATCTCCCAAAAAACCTTCTGGGCAAAGGAAACCCCCTACGGGGTGTCAAATATGCAATGAGGATCATCGGAAGAGAGATTTTCCACATAAAGTTGAAGTTAAGAAACTCTTTAAGAGTTCAAAAACCTCAGCAGTATTGACTGATCCGTTTCCAAACCCGGGAGCCAAATTGGTTTCTAATTAAAATACTTCCCAATCCCAAGTGCTTATGTTGTCTATCTCAAAGCAGTAAAATGATGCTTTGACAAGGAATAAAGATTACGGGAATCCACAACTGTCGAATAACAAGACTAATGAACAACCTAGTAGTTCGACAACAACTTTGACCGAAGTTGTGCCACCCATCATTCCTGAACCAATGATAAAATCGCCAAAGGGAGTAGTACACAAATCGACATTTAATCTTCGTGCAAAAGTAGCAAAGAATTATAATATAGTAGAGGACCTGGCCCAATCACCGTCCGCTATGTCGAAACTTGAGGTATCGCAAAATTGCATCTCCCAAAAGCAGGTTCTATTATCAGTAATAGGTGGGATTGACCCAACGGATTCCAATCTTGTATCCTTTAATCACAAAGGATATGACCCTCAGTTACCAGCTCAACTAGCTTTTCTTATTCAAGTGAAAGCCCTCAACAAAACTGTTCATCGAACAATTATTGATGAGGGGGCATCTACATGTATTATGTCGATGAGTTGCTGGAAAAATTTAGGCTCACCACCCTTGTCGCGATCATCAACAATGTTAAAAGCATTTGATGGACGATCATACACTCCATACGGGATTTTAAGTAACTTTCAAGTTGAACTAGGGGGCAAAACAGTAGAAATTGATGTTGAAGTAATCGACGGAAACCTCGATTACAACATCCTACTGGGAAGGCCCTGGATATATGCCATGGCCGCAGTTGTGTCGACCTACTTCAGGAAGATTGCATTTCCCTTTCAAGGAGGAATTACAATCGTCGACCAACAAAAATTTCTCCCCAACAGTTCACAAGTTACGGGAAGCATTCCAATGATCCATGGAAGCAATCATTCGCTTCAAAATATTGAAGTAGGTCTCCTAAAAGACCCTGCCTTAATGGGTACTTTTGCCCTACCGCCTCCGAGTAATCTGGCAGAAGTGGCCACAGTGGAAACCTGCAATATGAAATCTTCTATATCTAATGGATTCGGAAGATTCCTAAACATTTTGTCAGCATGGATCATCACCATTTTATAAATATTGTAGTAATCAATTTTCTTGGCCTGGGGGGCAAACACAAATCAACGCTCATCGAGTGTTTGATAGATAGGTCTAAGGAATATGGTACCTCTTCAGATCCTTGGTTGCATGTACATTACACCGACAAAGTAATTGTTCAATCA
The DNA here is from genome assembly GCA_031772625.1 of Pinus tabuliformis. NCBI lineage: Eukaryota > Viridiplantae > Streptophyta > Pinopsida > Pinales > Pinaceae > Pinus > Pinus tabuliformis. The sequence goes on from CM062820.1 coordinate 950,547,126, forward strand.
ATGATAATTGACGGGGCGCCATGGGAAAATTACCACCATCGTTCCCATCTTTCGAATTGTCAAGAAGATACTCCTGATGACCTTCATCATCCTTCAGTTTTTTATTTTCTATCAAATATTGTAAATACGGTGGATTCCGAGGATGGTTCTTATCTTGTGTCGACCTCGTTAAAAAATGAAATAAGGAATCATGAGGATAGTTCCTATCTTGTGTCAACCTCATTAAAAAATGAAACAACTCCCTTTCCAAATCGAGTCTTTGATTACGATATCGTAAAATCCAAATTGAGTATTTCAAATATCTCGAAGGTAAACCTTCATTCCAACCACCGTGTTGTGTTGAATGCAATGAAGCTTGGGGGGCATGCACCTTGATTTGTGTTATTATGCTGGGGGCATGCAAACTTATCACGAGCAATATTTCCGCAAAGTTCAAGCTCATTAAAAAATAAACCTAGCCATGAGCAGTGTTACCGCAAGGTTCAAGCTCATTAAAAAATAAACCCGCATCGAGCAGTTTTAACGTGGAATTCAAGCTCGTTAAAAAATAAACATAAGCAATGAGCAAGTGTTTCCCCCAGCATTTAAGCTCATTAAAAAATGAACCATTTTCCGATAAATAACCATCGTGAATGTATTATCATCAGCCTTTGAAGCCTTGGTCATGTTCTCATCATCACCTCCACTCTGTATTGGCCGATCATTCACCTCCACTTGATTGTTTACCCCTTTTGAGGAACAGCTGCGAAGAGTGATCCTGTTAGCCATCCTTGTGACACTGTCGTGATTGGGAAATTCCAACCCTTACTTGGAATCAGCTGCTAGCCGAATCTATCACTCGTTCCTCAAAAATGAGTCTCCTTTAAGCTCTTTTCAACTGACTCGTAAAATATGAAAATATTGTTGAGCCATTGGCCTATCCAGCTTGTTAAAGGGACCGGAAGTGCTATCCCTCCTTTAGATTTTAATATTTTTGGACCTGAGGGATTATTACAAAAAAAGATCGAGCGCTTGTTTTGTTCGGCTCGTTAAAATTACCGAAAATTCATCCCTTTTGTATTATTTTATACTTTTTCGGACTTAAGGGATTCGATGATGAAAAAAGATTGTTGGAGTTTCCTTTACGTCCCTTTTCAGACTCTCTAAAATTGAAAAGGACTGATCTATTTTTGTCGTTAAACTCGTTAAAACTGAATAGCGGCAAACTTGTCCATAACAGATAAGAACGAGTTTCACTATCGCTAGGCTCGTTAAAACATGGCGATGGGTTTGCCCGAAGGGAAAATTATAGAACAAGCATATGTTATCCTCCTCAAGCTTGACAAAAATAAAGAGGTACTAGTCAGCAATGACTGGGGAAAAATTGGGAAGAAAAATTGAAGAAACTTTGTTGGTAGCAAGTCGCTCTTGAACATGAAACTTTCACTCCGCATCCGAGTCGAGTCGGGTTGTTCCATTCAATGGTCACATCACCATGGTTCCGTCACACCATCTACATTTGGGGTTAATGCTACCAATCCATCATGTTAGTGTCTTCGATATGTTCAAGAGAATTCTCTCAAAGAATTCACCTGTGTCTCACCCACTGCAATACATTTATGCTCCATTCTTTCATGACCGCCACCCTGAACCTTATATCATCAGATCGTTTTCACCTCCATTAAAATCATTTGCTTCGTTCCGTGTCATTGATGTGAGATTCACTAAGGCCCTCCTATGATGGATCGCTTCTTTTCGACGTCAGCTCATTATCCAAGAAGTTGGTCTAGGAACAACCCTTTCAGTACTTTGAAGCTTGCATGCCTCAATGGCAAGTTTCTCACTTCCGGCGACAGGTTTACATCAATGGCCTTCGACCTAAAGAGTTTGTGTGGTTTTCGACGACAAGTCCCTTATTCACACCACGTGAATTGTACTGTAGTACCTTGAGGGTCATCATCATTATCGGTGATTCCTCTCGCGCCTGTTAACAGCTTACATCATTGGCTGGTAATCGGGCGATGTCTTTCATGTTCGACCCCAGAACATCTCTCACATGGATCGACTTGTACTTTGAGTGAAGATCGAATGAGATTGAAGACCCTGGATCTATTTTCATCCATCCGGGCTGCGATATATATTCAGGAAAATAAAAACATCAAATGTACATCATTGTTGCACAGATAATCATCCAATCTAAGGAATGATGGCTCTACCAGAATCATCAGTCTACACTCAGATGATTTTCTGTCCTATGTACATGAAAATGAATTTATAAAGCTGAGCATGGGAATGCCCACCTCAGCTAGATCATGAAAATGAAGATAATGTATTGTATTGTATCTTATTATAGGTCGCCTTCCAGCTCGAAAAAACTTCGGATCCTCATGATAAAGCATTTCAGACGACATCAAAAGATGAACGACCTCATGCTTTAGGGGGCAACTGTTATAGACATTTTTGGGCACTACAACCCCAAGCATAAATGTCCATAAACCAAGGGCTCCTAAGTCCCTAAAGGTGTTGTTCCAACCCCTAAAAGAACAAGGTCAACTGATTACAGCATCTCCCAGAAGTTCTCCATGAAAAACTACTCAGAACTAGTCAAAACTAGACCATTTCACCTGATCTATAGTCAAGGTGCGTTGCATCCCACCTGAATACACACAGTAGGTGCGATGCATGTCAAAAAAACCTTCTATGGGGTGCGATGGGCAAGAGTGGACAAATGGCAAGGTCAATCCGCAAGGTGGAGAAGCATAGAATCTTCCAGAAACTTCTCCTGTGACACTTGCCTCTCTGCATTCGACCAGGGATGAGTAAGAGATCATCAATCTCCAAGTGGAATCAAGAACTATCAGAGGGAGGACACTAATCAAATCTCAAAAGCTGACTCATTCCCCTTACAAACATCTATATATGGATCCCTCATCCCAGAGATCCAAAGGCTGGAATTTTGTATCTTGTAAGGAAGTGTTGTTGGTTTCTTGGTGCAATATCATAGTGTTGGGTGATCTAAGCTTTTCATGAGGTGAAGAAGGGCTTTCTTGCTGAGAGGATGGTGTTGGGTCAGAACAATTGGTTGTAATCCTCTTTGCTCTTTCTTGATTATCAATAAAGTTATTCAAGTTTTCCTCCACATTCTTGTATGATTGATGATTTATGCATTTGTGTGGTCAATGTACATCTTATCCTATATTGTTTATGATAATAGATCTATGTTCTTGGATAGTGTTATGCTACTTTGATCCTACAGGTACTCTTTGAAGTTGGGTAGACAAGGAAGCGAGTTGCAAAGACCTACCAGAAGAGAGATGAATCGAGCAACGAACCAAGCGCAAGACAGAGGTTGGTCTCCTTATTCTTCTCTTATCTATTTCTCATAAAGGAAAACGAAAGTAGTTTTTAGTGTGTTTGTTTTTAAGGTAGCTACCAGCCTTAGTGGGACTAGCAGCTCTATATAGACACTAGTTTTCGCGATAACACCAACCGGCTCATACATTTTTTGAACTACAGAAATAGAGAACAGTTGGAACAGCTTGGCATCCCAGATAGGACAGGTACCATTTTGGAAATCAAAAAAGTTCTAACCAAGAGAACTTGAATGAATAATTTGGAAAAGAGATGTCACGATATGCAAGTAGAAATTAATTCTTTCATGGAAAGGTTTACAGTTTTGCAGAATAAAGGGCTACCAAGTCTTTTAGGTAATAATGACCGGCTCATGAAACATGCAGATTATGTACATAAGTTGAACACATATGCTGTTAATCAATTTAATTCATCAACAAGTGCTTCAGGAGTAAAGGCACTCCCCACATGCCAAAGCCTCTATGATAATTTGGAGAGCTTATTTTATATTGAACATGAGGTAAAACATCTGTTTCAGCACCAACCTAATTTTATCAGATATACAGAAGCTGATGAAACCTTGAGGAAACTTCAGAGACATAAATTGCCAGAGCAACAATGGTGGGAAGACATCTTGGGATTTTGTAAATTTCTCTTGGGAAAAACGTGCATTTTGGGCTATTTTTCCGCGATAAAGATAAGTAGAGTTGAACAAGGATCAAATGGATCAAAGTGTATTGAAACAGGATTAATGCATATCAGACACGCAACAGCCAGCATAGCGTATGAGTGGAAGACAGTTGTAAACCAACTCGCAGAGCTTGCCTCCAGCACATCCGGTGAAGACAGAGCAGCTAGTATAGCATTGATTCGTCTTCTCCCTCTTTTCTAGACTATTCATCTCTATCTTTTGTAAAAAAGGGATTAGTCATCACTAGATATTATCTCTAGCAGATATTTTGTAAGATATTTTGATATTTTTGTATAAATACCCCCCCAAACGAAGTATTTTGGGTTGGTTGGGAAGTATTCTCAGACTTTGCTGTAATACAGAATTTTGGAATAAGAAAAGGTTGTTGGAACCATTTTTTGTCTAGCATACTAGATGAGGAATTGATACTGAGGACCTCTTATAGAATTCTTGAATCAACTTATGGATCAATAAGTTCCTTCTAACTTGTGTTTTACAGTTTCTACGTTTACTATATCATATATGTTTCATGATCTGAATAATAAAGAGAAAGAATAACTCAGAATTTGCTTGACCGCACTCTGTTTTCAGTATTTATTATTCTCTATGTTTTCTTCAGGATTAGAATAAATAGTGAATTCTTAAATGCTCCTGTTTCCCCTTATTCTTTCCTCTGGACTATTTTCTCAAGAATTCTTAATTGCTCCTTAACAGTGGTCTGCCATTTTCCCTCTATCAATATGATGAAGGATTCTTAATTGCGCTTCATCCATCTGACTCCATTCCATATGATTCCAACCTTTAAATTGTTCCATATTTGAGTACCTTGCTCTGTGATGCCATCCTCAACTAGAAATTGAATCCAGGAAGTTATCCTTCTTTGACTCCATCATGCCCAATGGACTCAACTCTTCATGTTTTGCCTCACTGTTGTATTGAATCTCTCCACCCAAACACAAAACAAAACCCTTGTACTTCATAACTAGCCTAACACCTTTCAAAACAAAGCTAAATCTTAAAGAGAGAGCCCTCTCTGGATGCAGGTTGGCTAGAATCTATATCTAAAAGATTGGTCTGTGGTTACCTCGGTCGTATTCCCTTTCTGACAACTTTTGGGAACAACCTAAGTGATAACACTAGTGAAGTCCAATGGATGACAGATTGTTGCTTTCCCTGTGAATCTAACTTCTAAGTGGCAGTTTGAATCTCTCAACTTGGTGATATAAAAACAAATAAACTAATATAGAATGGTGTTTAAAAGCTCTCTCAGCAATATATATAAGAATTTTTTCATGAATTTGACCTAAAATATACCAACTGAAGTTGAATAAAATTGAAGGCTTCTTCCCAGACAAAAGCATAGACAAAAAAGCTAGAACAACTTCATCAACCCATTCGTCACTTGGATAACCTAATAAACAACAAATCATGGAAATGATTGTCTAGTCATTTTAGGAAAGATAGTGGAAGAATAGGGTGGATTATTATGAGGAAATTCGATTCCCTGCGGTAAAAATGCTTCAAAGATGTTGGTTATTTCTTGGAAGGTTAGTTTCTGATAGATTTCCATTAGGGATTCAATTGAAAATGGGTGTAGGGAAGCTGGAGGATTGACTTGTAGGGCTTGGAGAATAGATTTTGGTGTGACATAAAACAATATTTCTCCATTTCTAGCTACTACAACTTTTTGACTAGGAAGGTATTTGTTTTCACACCAGGAAACAAATTCGGGAAAGTGGTGTGTCTGAGGAAAAACGAACTGGGGTAACATGGACTCCCAAATACCAAATTCATCACTTGCATCTTCATATTTCTAGAATGCCCAATTGTGTAATTCGAGTAAATCGAATTCACATTTGGTCTCAATGATTTTAAAATCTACATCTACAAGGGGAAATTCATCTAAGTTTGGGATTATGGGAATCATTGGGCTCTCAATTGTTTCCTTACTCTTTCCCTTCTGATTACTCATTTTGAATTAAAAGGAGAGAAAGATATTATGAATACTCGGTGAATTTTCTTGTTGCCTGATAGTATTGACCATGAAATTCTAGAACTTTTCTTCTTTAGAGCACTCCCTTAAACACTGCTAACATGAAGGAAATGAGAGGGAAAATAGGGAATGATGTGGATTTAGAGAACGTTTGAATTATCATTAGTGAATTTAATGTGTGGAACATCTAATCGGTAATTCAAATGTTAGCAGGAATGATATGCCACGTAACCATTACTTTTGGTTGTTAGCATAGGAGTTGGTTGTGGATAAATTATCAGAGTGTGGCATTAACGGGAAATTAGTGACATAAATCTAACGGAGAGATAGAAGAAATATGGCCGGGAAATAATGGATAAATGACTAGTTAGTAGGAGGTTTTTGGGGTGTGGGTATGATGGTAAGTGGTATAGGTGAGGGGGTGCCCAATGTATGAGTGCCCGACACGTAGCCATGGGCGGTTTTTTAAGACAGTAAATTGCGGACCCCACCGACACCTCCCCCCCCCCCCAAACCCCATACCCCCTCATTAAACTTCAGGAATACGGGGGGGTCTCGCAATTGATCCTAAGACTTTTATCTCGGTAGAGAAAATCACCTTTGTTGAAATTGACTCAATTTCTAATCTACGCTTTTATTGGGCGGGAAATAAAAATTTTAATTGCGATAACTAAAAATTCCTAAATGGAAATTTATAAAATGATGTCAACTTATTTACAAAGTATCTTATCATACCATTTTTACATTTTTTCTTTGTCTATAAAAACATGAGGTAAAAAAAAATTACAATACCGGCTCCATCTGGGGACTGCTTCCCCCTACGGGATGTAGAGAACATGCAGATCCATTCTCCTTATCATTGGGCTATGGAGTCACTATTGTAGGAAATCACACTTTCTTTGAAAATATAAATTACACCGATCATTCACAATGATAATGAAAGAAATTTTCTCAGTACTGAATATAGTGTTTCAAATATTTCCTATTGATTGGAAATGAGAAATATTCTCCCTGTAAATTTTGAAGAATGAAAGTATTATTCCTTTGATTTATGTAATCTTTAAAGGTCCCAACTAGAGATTATCAAATTTCCCAAGCTTTCCTTTCTCTTATATTCTTGCATCCCATCATAATACTAGGTCTCCTTGTGTGAAATCTCTCTCTAGCTCTCCTATCAAATAAACTTTTCATCTTATCCTCATATTGTAGGAGTTTGTGTTGAACTTATTCCCTGTCTTGATTAAGTTCAATAATATAATTGATTCTTTTTTAGAAATCATATGTTTCCTCATAAGAATCTTGCAAGAGTTTCATGACTAGGAATGCCAATTGAGTAGGAAACTTGGTTTTCCCAAACTGCATACTTAAAATATTGTCCCAAATTCTTTTATGATCTGCTAACACCTTCTTAATAACTTTAATCAAGATTTTGTTTGATGACTCTGCTAATCCATTTCCTTGTAGATAGTATTATGTAGCGAGATGTAAAGAAATTTGGTATTTTTCACAAAACTCGATTATTTTAATGGAATTGAAAGCTCGAGCATTATCTGTAACTATTTGCCTTGGACAACCAAACCTGGTAAAATGTTTATCCAATAAATTTCATGACAACAGAATCAATTGCATTTCTAACTTGGATAGCTTCTACCCATTTTGTGAAATAATGTGTTGTTGTTAGGATCCATCTATGTTGATTGTTTGAAGAAGGAATTATTTCACTAATAAAATCTAGACCTCGTTGTAGGCAAGGAGCTTCTACCAATATTCGAATGAGAGGGAGAGCAACTAATTTTTGTTTACCTGCAAATATTTGACAAGGAATACAACTGTGTGCTTTCAAACCAACTTGGGAAAACAGTTAAGGCAAATAGAATACTACTCTAAATATCTTATGTGCAGTTGCTTTCCAAGCATAGTGGCCTTCACATACTCCTTCATGAAATTGCTTAGTTACACCTTCTGTTTCACTTTCAATTAAACATAGCAAAAGAATATTTATGGATCCTTCCAATACAGATCTGCATTAAGTATACAGTATTTCATTGTTATAATCTTAATAAACCTCTATTGATTTCTATTGAACTCAAGAGGATATTCAAAATCTCTCAGAAAATGTACAATATATTTATACCAGTCTAATCATAAAAACTTCTCATTAATATGTAAATGAACTTGGAGAGGTACCGAACTGGAAGAAGGTTCTAGTGGATTCTTCTCCTATAGAATAGAAGAAGGTTCTTGCGGGTTCTTCTCCTCTGTTGTACCTGAAATCTACATAATCGAATTTATGCCCAGAACTTTACAATTTTATTTTGCTAACAACTTATACAATCATTGTCCTTTTACTAGCTTTGTTGATCTGATATCCAAATCAAATCCAAGATTTTGACTATCCATCTCACTCTTTTGCCATTTGTATCAGGTTGATATAGCATTATTTTTATTGCATTATTGGGTCCAAAATCTATTATTGGAGAATGCAACACATAAATTCTAAAATATTTCAAAGCTTGAACTAAACCATACGCTTGTTTTTCAAATATATCATACTTTAGTTCTGCATCCCTCATAACTTTGCTAAAGAGAGCAATTGCCTGCTCATAATGATCTTCATTTTTCTGTCGTAAAATAGTTGTTATTGTATTATCTGATGCAAAAGAGAAAACTGAAAGGCTTTGAATAATCTGGATTGTAGTACTAGTTCTTTTGTAAGTACCTTTTTTATTTGAGAAAATGAAAATCTATCTTGTGCATTCCATTTAACTTCACGATTTTTTTAAGAATATCAATGATATCCTTTACAATCTCAGCATAGTTAGGTATAAATCTTCTCAAGAAATTGATCTTCCCTAAAAATGCTTAAATTTCTTTCTTTGTTCTAGGTAAACTAATAAACTAAATAACTGAGATACTTTTAGGATCTATTGTAATTCCTTCCTTTGAAATGATATGGCCTAGCAATTTTCCTTCTTTCAAGGCAAATATTGATTTCTTTGGATTCAGAGAAATCCCAAATTTCCTACATCTCTCAAAAAAATTCTTCAAAATGCTTTGTATCATATTCTGAAAAGACAATTAAATCATCAAGGTAAACTACTATGAATTTATATACTTTTCTAACAAATCCTATGTCCATGGCCCTCTAAATGGTTTCCCCTACATTTATTAATCCAAAATTCATATTAACATACATGAATGTACCCCATGGTGTTGTAAAATCCATATTTTCCATGTCTTCTTGACTGACCAATATCTGATTGCATCGAGAAAAACCAGCTAACATTGAAATTTCATTTGACCCTGTTACTCATTGAAGCATATGGTCCATATTTTGCAGTGGGTAATTGTTGTGGAGGTAAATCCTCTCTACGGACAGAGACGATCCCTACTAGCCCAAACCGGGTCTAGCAACAATCACACAATGCTATCACGCAAGTTCCTAATTGCAAATACAAAGTAGATGGTGAGAACCTACTTGGATTCCAACGCCAGTGTTCATCGAAGAGATGTCGCCTTCGTTCCTTTGCCTTGGCCGGTCACGATCCGCACGATCTCCATGATAGGATACCTGCACACGCAAAGAACAACACGAAAACAAGCGTAAAATCTAGTGGATGCAATTATATATCAGTCAGAAAAGATATAACTCAACATCAAACATGAGACAATGAGAGTGGAACCATAATGATAGTCATCTATTATTGATAAATAACAAAGAAGGATAAACCATTGTTCTGACGTCAAATCCTCCTTTGGCTGGGTAGTCAGCTACACAAGTCTTGCAAAGCTTGTTGGGATGAGGGACAAGCCTCTCTCTCTTTGGGTGACAAGAATCTCCTTACTTAGATTTGGCCTTATGGGTGCAAAGAAGGCTCTTGCAGCTTCAAAATCTTAAACTCCTGGAATTATGAATATTATGACTGTAACTATTGTCACTAGATTGCTCAAGACATAGAGGCAAGCTTTTATAGATGGAGAGGGAAAGAGATAGGATCAACCACATTATTCATGGGATTGGCTTTATCACTTAGAAACTTCCATGAAATGTGGCAAACCACTTTCCCTTCTATGGAGATTCGAAGCCAAACCATCCTAGCTCAACATAGATTCAGTTGGTGAATGGGTTGAAGAGAACCTTCGGGAGTTTGGTCGTTGAAAACTTTACTCAATTCGGTTGGCGCGAGTGCGACTCTGGGACAGAGCGCCAATGGCACGCCCTTTATAGAGTATTTCCCCCATTGGTGCCGGCAGTGAACCGTGAACCCGCGCTAATGTAAAAAGAGTTATTTTCATGAGGATTTTGCAGGAGATGTCTTCAGGGCGAATAAAGCTCATACTAAGAGGAATATTATGCAAGTGGTTTCAGGTCATGTCACTTCTCACAGGTCCCGGAATGAGTCCTCCAGTATGCGGGTGAGGGATAACAGGGACGGGGAAAAACGGTGACAAATTGCTGTGTAACAGATGCCCCCTAAAGCATGAGGCCCGAGAGAGAGAGGGGTGAAATGCTTTACAAGAACATGCATGACTGAAAACACGGCTGCCGGAGAACCTGCGTAAAGAAGTACAACTGATATCTCAAGTACATGATATATGTGTGGTATGGGCGCAACCATTCGTAACGGAGTACATAATAATCTAGATCCAAGGTATGGACGCAACCATCCGGAGAGGATCGATAAATGGACTCAGGCATGGTCGCAGCCATCCAGCAAATGAGTCATGTAATCATAATAATCCACAAATCGCAGCCTGGATCTCAATAGACAAAATCCAGGGTCTTGCGCTCCATCTCGACCCGAACAGAGTACAAGTTCAAGCATGCGAATACATGAGTTGAAGTCGAACATGCTTGAACATCGTCTGATTACCAGTCAATAATGAAAACTGTTAACATACGCGATAGGTACCATCAATAATGACAATGGTCCTCAAGGTACTATAGGTACAATCTACGGCGTGCGAATCAATGAGCTGGCGTCAAACACCCGTAGAATCATTCGATCGGAGGCCAATGATGAAAACCTCTCGTCGAACACGAAGAACCTGCCATTGAGGCATGCAGGCTCCAAGGCACCGGAAGGGAGTCTCTAGATCAACTTCCTGGACAATGAGCTGAAGTCGACAGGAAGTGACCTTGATTAAAGGTGGGCTATAGTGTTTCCCACATCACTGACACGAGACAGAGGAAAGATGTTGTAGTGAATCAAAATTATGTGAGGGATCAGAGGAAGGTTGTATCCGTGCAGACGTCAACTTCTCTTGAACATATCGGCGGCACGACAGTGGACTTTGGCAGTATTTGACATCAACGGATCAGAGGTCATGGTGACGAGGCAATGATCAAATGAGAGGTCAAATAGGATCACCCAAACCCCATGGAGGCAAGTGTAAAAACAAGATGAGATGTCCCCACCCAGACACGAATGCAGACAAGTGCCATGTTCAAGAGCAACATACTGCTGACACGACAATAATTATGGTTCCATTTTCCCCACCATTTCTGGCGAGTACCCCAGTTATTTTTAACAAGCTTGACGGGGATAGCATATGCTTGTGAGGCGTCATCTCGACGGACTCCAATGTCATCAAGTTTTAACGAGTCTGACAGAGGAAGAACTCGACGTCTTTTCATGTTTAGAGAGTTTGAAAAGACAGCAGAAAAGAAAACTCCAAGGGTGGCCTTTTTCGTAAAGTTGTGTCTCTCAAGCCCGAAAAACTATAAAACAATGCTTGAAAGGACCGCCCGACCATTACGATCGAGGAGTACTTTTCATGAGTAGTGATTTCGACCTGAAAAAGTAAAAAAGCGATCGAAGCCACGTCGCTTCGTAACCGTTAACGAACCTGAAACGACAAGGGTCCAATGATCTTTTTGTTTTTACACGGTCGGAAAAGAGTTTAAAGACGACCGCCTCTTATTTACGTTTAACGAGTCAAGAGGGAAAACTTGGCAATATTTTCGTTTTTAAACGATCGGAAAATAGCTGAAAGCGGACCTCCATTTTTTATTCTCTTAAACGAGTCAAAAAGGGAAAAATACTCGGCAATGTTTTCAGATTTTATGAGTCAGAAAAGAGCTTAAAGGCGACTCATCCTAGAGGAACGAGTGGTATAAAGGGTAGCAACTGGTTTCGGCAATGGTGGAACTACTCAAAACATGTAATGGTCAAGGGGTTGGCTAATAAAACCACTCATTGTTGCGGTTCCTCAGGGAAGGAAAAACAACCAAGTGAGAGCATATAATCGGCCAAAGAGATGGTGGCGATGGAATGAAACAACCAAAGCTCATCTAGCAGAATTTAGCAGATAACAACGGCAATCACGAGGTGTAAATAAGGTATGGGTTCATTTTTACACAAGCTTGAACCATGGAGAACTTTGCTTGGATTCGGTTTCATGTTTACACAATCTTGAAATGAAAAACTATGCATGTTATAAGTTGGCATGTCCCCAGCATAATGACACAAAATCGAGGTACATGCCCCCCAAGCTTCATTGCATTCAACACAGTGGATGGAATGAAGGTTCACTTTCGAGATCTATGAAAGACTCGACTTGTATTTTACGAGAACTTAATCAAAATACTCGATTTGGAAAGGGAGTTGTTTCATTTTTTAATGAGGTTGACACAATAAAAGAACTATCCTCATAACCCGTGTTTCATTTTTTGACGAGCTTGACACAAGATCAGGAACTATGCTCCGACCAAGCCTAGTTTTATTTTTTAAGGAGCTTGACACTGGAAAGGAACTATGCTCCACCACCTTGTTTCATTTTTTAACGAGGTCGCCACAAGATCAAAACTATCCTCGGGACACAAGCTTATTTTCATTTTTTAAGGAGCTTGACACTGGAAAGGAACTATGCTCCAACCACCTGAACTTCATCATAATGAATAGAAAGTCGGGGCTTCTAACATTGCCACTCCCGGTGGAAGGGAAACATCTTGGAATTCAGGGCCCAATGCCCCTAGGACACTATGCATGATGGCGGCATCACTGGATCCAGGCATGGGATAGGTGGCCACGTAGTTGATCTATGGTGGGGGAGATGCAACTGGTGGATGAAAACTAGGAGGGTATGACAACGGCGCAGGAGGCATCGGGGGACTAACGAATGACACTTGATCAATAGTCACAATTCTTCCATCGTGCGGAAAGCAAACCACACAGAAAAGCGAAGAAACGAGGGCCCCCATGGCGTAAACATAGTCGCGACCAAGGAGAAGACTAAAGTCTAAAACACCTTGGGTAACCAAGACGTCTATATAGACGGTTTTTCCTCCCAAGGTAATAGGGAACTTCGGGAGAACTCCTAGAGATGGACAGGCTCCTTCGTCAAAGGCCAACAGATTTTGAGTGACTAGCCCAAGCTGCGGGGAACCTAAAGATTGCCAAGTAGTGTATGGCATAAGACTAACAGACGCCCCTTCATCCAAAATAGTGCCAGGTATTGCCTTAGCACAGGCATGTACTGTGATCTAGAAAGGCATGTGGGATGGAAGGCGACCGGCGATCAGGCGATTCCAATCAAAGGAAGCAACCAGACTACTTGGTGGGGGAATCGTATGATTGCCCCCATGTGCGAAAGGAACCAAAGGAGAACCTTTGGGAGCAGCTGGGTTAGGGGAGTCATTTTGGGACTCAGGAGAATCTGAAGAGACGAGAAGAACATGGGCGTGATGCTCTCCTGAAACAGAGAGATCGACGGGTGGTGAACTCGATTCGACACTCTTTCTGACCAATGGTTGGTCCGGAACAGGCTGGGCACAGCCAGGTTCGGGAAGAGGATGTTGGACAAGAGAAGAATTTGAAGCAATCTCTTTGTCAGCAAGGGGACGATCTGCAGTTGCAGAGAGACGTTGATAACCAACGGGAAGTTGGGGTGAAGGAGCTGTAAGACTTTCCAAGACAACAGAGGCTTTATCCATGAGTGGACAAAGTTGAAGGGGATGATTGCCTTCACAAAGTCTACAGGGGATTCGAATCTTCCCTTTTCCCTTACCATTCCCAACTGATAAGGTAGCATCGTCGTGAGCTTCAGAGAACGATGAGGGGCGGGCTGGATCGCGAGACCATACTTCTAAGACCCTCGGAATGCCAGGACAATCGCGAAGAAGGTGGTCATCCTTGCAAAATCTACAAGGAAACTTGACCTTCCGTGGAGGAGCAGAAAGTGGCCCGACTTGAGGTGGGCTCGGAGGAGTAGCTGCACTTTTAGCCTCTCCCTTGGGAGCCTTCTTCTTCTTCGTCTTCTTCTTCTTCTTCTTAGCCACCTGGTTACTCGAATCGAGACTTTCACCAGGCGAAGTAGAAGATGACGACGTAGAAGTAGGCGTAGAAGGGGAGAGGTCCACCTTAGAATCAACATGGTGTTGTTCAGGTGGAGGGACGGATTGTCTAGATGGTGAGACAGCAGGGACCAAAGAGGTTGAGAACAACCAAACCGGCAACCCAACAGTTAACCCTGGGAGGGACAATGTTGCCATATAAGGAGCACCAACATTTCCAAAAGGAGCGAAATGACCAAGGTTCCCATCAGAGGGGGTCCCTGGGTTGGTGAACCCTGGAAAATTTGCCATCGAGAACAAAAAGGAGCCTACTCAAGCTAACGCACACAAGATCTAACCAGGTAATTTTTATCGTGGCCAAAAGAATTTTAAGACGCAAAGACACAACTTGACCTTTTCATGTTTTAAGAGTCGAGAAAAGGACAAAAAGGTGACTCTAGTCGCCTTCGAATGTTTTATGAGCCCGAAGTGACAAACTGCTCAAGCGAGCCTTTTCTTTTAAGGAGTCCGAAAAGGATCAAAAGTGACTACTCTGGAGAGACTAGGCAAAGGGTTTACCAGACAATCCGTAAAACTGCTTATACACCTTGGCAATCATATGAAAACCAAGGACTTTCTGTACTGCAGTCAATCTTCCCGAATGTTGTGTTCGGTGCGTTACGGCTTGTAAGGCGGCAGACACGGCTTCCTGTGGATAAAGGATGATAACCTAGTGGGGTCTCCCCTATATACGCAATGGTACGTGGGAGCTCAAGTCCGTGCTAGACCACTATCGAGTCACAAGAGGAGGAATCACCCAACCGTAATGTGAAACAACAGTGACTAGGTTTAACGACGCTGGAGCACGTCTCTAGCCTAGACCTCTACTTAGTGAGCGTTATGTTCCAATGCGTTTTTAAGTTCATTCAGTTCATTTTACGGTTGATCTTTGATTAGGTTTCGATTTCCAGGTCCTACCGTATGTAATCTCTCACAATTTCCTAAATGCGAACTATATGCCAAAATATATCATTTCGTTCGATGAATGCTAACTACGAGAGGGTTGACAGCTTTCACACAAACAAAAATGACCATAAAACAATCAACAATAACTCTAATGCAGCTAATGGCAATTAACAAAACTTTTCTCTAAAGTTACTAATCGCTAATAACAACGAAAAGCTTTATTTTCCATTCACTAATTCAATGCAAAAGAGATTGTTCGTTTTCTTTTCAATGGCAAAGTGCAGTAAACAAATTTTGAGAGATAATAACACCGAGTAAAAGAGACAAATTTCACTCAATGAGAATGCAATCAAGTCCCCAAAACACCAAGGCAGTCCTTCAAAACAAAGAAAAACACCAAAGACTTCAATGGGCCATGTGATCTAGGCCCAAAACGAAGCCGAGCGGAGTCCAAGTGAAAAAGAAGTAAATCACTCGAATAACAAAAAGTTTAACAATCACTGGCCAAGTGCAAGAGAGTAACCAAAAAGTCGACTGGAATGATAGTAGACCAAAAATTCAACACGCAAAGCCACTAGATGTCCTAGGACTAAAACGTGAAATCGATAGAAAATGGCAAACACCCAAAGTATGCAAATGTAATCTATGCACACTTTTCATTCATATCCTGAAAATGAGAATTCTAATTGTGCAAGTGTGATCTATGCAAGAGAATTCTCAAAACACACGATGATTCTAATGTAATATAAGAATCAATCAAGTGCAAATCAAGAAAAATGAGTGTGAGTTCCAAAGATCATAAACTAAAAACACTCAAAGGCAATTAACACTCATACACAATTTAGCCCCCCCGGGCAAATGAGGGGGAAATTTTTTTGCAAAAACAAAAGCAAAAAGACTCAAAATTGTGAAAAGACCGAGACAAACCTCCAAGTAATGATCAAAGGAAATCAAATTAATAATTTACCAAAAAAAACTCAAAACCAGTCAAACAAGACTCTGACACACTCAAGTGATTGAAAAAGGTGTCGCTAGACACAAAACCCAAGCTTAGAAGGATGCAAACAAGCAAACTGGAAAAGTTGACAGGCCTGGCGTGACTGTCAGGCTGCAACTCACGCTTTTATGGGATTGGCGTGGGTTGTCTTTGAGAAACCTGCGCCAATTGGCGCGACTGTAAGGCTAAAAAGCGCGTTAATCGAGTCTGCTAAGTCAAAAACAAAAGAAAGCAACCCAGGGCTTGAAAACAGTATCTAGGCAAACCAGGAAGTAAGAAACAGCAAGAAATTTGATCCAGAAAGCTATCTAAGCAATCAAAACAAGAAAAACCAAAGAGACAAGACAAACTCCAAGTTGTTTAGTTCGTAAATCAAACCGGAGATTGACTGAAGTGGCGTTGATCTACTCCACTAATGCAAAGCAATAGCGTTTCGAAGACTACCTGGTCGTGCTTCAGGCTCCGTCTAGAGTTTACAAATCAAACAACAAGATCTCCCCAGCAGAGTCGCCAAATTGTTGTGGAGGTAAATCCTCTCTGCAGACAGAGACGATCCCTACTAGCCCAGACCAGGTCTAGCAACAATCACACAATGCTATCACGCAAGTTCCTAATTGCAAATACAAAGTAGATGGTGAGAACCTATTTGGATTCCAACGCCAGTGTTCGTTGAAGAGATGTCGCCTTCGTTCCTTTGCCTTGGCCGGTCACAATCCGCACGATCTCCGTGATAGGATACCTACACACAGAAAGAACAACACGAAAACAAGCGTAAAATCTAGTAGATGCAATTATATATCAGTCAGAAAAGATATAACTCAACATCAAACATGAGACAATGAGAGTGGAACCATAATGATAGTCATCTATTATTGATAAATAACAAAGAAGGATACAACCATTGTTCTGACGTCAAATCCTCCTTTGGCTGGGTAGTCAGCTACACAAGTCTTGCAAAGCTTGTTGGGATGAGGGACAAGCCTCTCTCTCTTTGGGTGACAAGAATCTCCTTACTTAGATTTGGCCTTATGGGTGCAAAGAAGGCTCTTGCAGCTTCAAACTCTTAAACTCCTGGAATTATGAGTATTATGACTGTAACTATTATGACTAGCTTGCTCAAGACATAGAGGCAAGCTTTTATAGATGGAGAGGGAAAGAGATAGGATCAACCACATTATTCATGGGATTGGCTTTGTCACTTAGAAACTTCCATGAAAGGTGGCAAACCACTTTCCCTTCTATGGAGATTCGAAGCCAAACATCCTAGCTCAACATAGATTCAGTTGGTGAATGGGTTGAAGAGAACCTTCGGGAGTTTGGTCGTTGAAAACTTTACTCAATTCGGTTGGCGCGAGTGCGACTCTAGGACAGAGCGCCAATGGCGCGCCCTTTATAGAGTATTTCCCCCATTAGCTCGGGCAATGAACCGTGAACCCGCGCTAATGTAAAAAGAGTTATTTTCATGAGGATTTTGCAGGAGATGTCTTCAGGACAAATAAAGTTCATACTAAGAGGAATATGATGCAAGTGGTTTCAGGTCATGTCACTTCTCACAGGTCCCGGAATGAGTCCTCCAGTATGCGGGTGAGGGATAACAGGGACGGGGACAAACGGTGACAAATTGTTGTGTAACAGTAATTATCCTTTAATGATAATTTATTTAGATTCCTGAAATCCATGCATAGTATGATTTCTAAAATTTTTTCATGATGGGAACTAGATTGTCTAGTCAATCAGAATATTGTAAAGGAACTATGATTTTTGCGTCAAGCAGTTACTTTACTTCCTTTTCTATTTCTAGCAGCAGGATTGGATTCATCCTCCACAATTTATGCTGATATGGTTTAGCCCCCGGCTTCAAAGGATTCTTATGTTCAATAATAGATGTATCATAATTCTTCAAATGTTCACACTTCCATTCAAAAACATCTTTATATTCCTTGAATAACTAAACATATTTATCTTTAATCTCCTATGGAAGTGTTGCTAAAAATTTAATGTTTCTAACTTCTTCTTTTGTATCAATATTACAATTTTTCACAGGTCGCTTGAGCTTAGCAATCTGATCTAGGGTTGGCATTAGGGTTTTGACGTTGGGTACCATGGCCAAACACGCAGGGGGGAGTGATGCTCCCTCCTACAGCTAAATAATGATGAACAGAAGCAAGGATGTTGGAAAGAAACATTTCAAGAAACCTTTGGAAATGGCAACAGAGGCAATCAACAAGGAAAAACTGAGAAACAACAAACCTATAGAACATGAAGGGGAGCAGCAGGAAGCTAGTAAGGAAAAGAGGACAAGGGGTAGTAGTCAGAAAAATGCTTCTATGAGTACCACTGGGGTTCTGCAAACCCAAGTCGAATATCATTTTCTGGGTCATTTCAAGCGACCCAGCACTACGAGCACACAAAGATCACATGGCAGAATATGAAGTTATATGCAAATTCATGGGGATATGGCTGATGGAGAGGGCATTGCATGTATGGATAAGGAGCCACTGGAAACCAAAGGGGGAAATAAACCTTCATTTGGTATCTAAGGGCTTCTCCACGGTGGTGTTCACAAGCCTAGAGGATAAAGACAGAGTATTCAAAGGAGGACCATATTTCTACGCGGCTGCAGGCCTCTACATGTGGCCATGGATGATGAACTTTGTCCCGGAATGTGAAACATTCACATTGGTACCAGTATGGATTAGACTATACTCCCTTCCTCTAGATTATTGGCTTCCGGAATATCTGAAAACACTAGGCAACAAGTTGGGGAATTTTCTAAAGATCTCAGATGCGACTCTAAAAGGAAAATATACCTCCTTCGTCCGAATATGTGTGGAAATGGACTTATCTGGGGCACTTCCGAAAGCGATAATTCTAGAAGTATATGATGAAGAATAGGTGCAGGCAGTGGACTATGAACATATCCCATTTAGGTGTCGCAATTGCCATGAACATGGGCATCTATACAGAGACTGCCCAACAAACAATTTGGAGGGAAACATAAAAACACCCCGAATAAAAATACTGAGGGTTTCACCAAGGTTGGGGGCAAAGGGAAAGACTGGAAGAGGCCTCATAAGAATATTAATAAGGAAAGACAACAAAGCCACAATGGTTTAAAGATCCTAGAAGATGAAGATGGAAACAAAGAAACAAACCAGGAATCATAGAACATTATCACTAAGAATGGAAGGGATGCTAGCATGGAGGATATCATAGAAAATAGCCAGCAAAAGGATGATCTGCCAAGTAATATGGAGATAAGTAGGGACCATGAGATGACTCCAAGTGAGGCTGGAACGGAGGACAATGAACTACAGGAGATTCTAGAAAGGGAGAATTTAGATCTAGAAAAGTTTCTGGAACAATGGATGACCAAAGGAGTGTACTTCCTATCACAAGAGGAATTTGATAGGGTTCAACAACTCTTTCTATGGAGATCACAATCGAAGGGCTCTGGAGTCAAAAGAAATAATGAAATCTAGGAACATAAAGGGGTAAAAGTGATGAAGGAGACACATATACATTCTCCCAAGAACCCAAACAGGAAAACTGGAAAAAAAGATAGAATGAGTTGTTGAACAAATGTCGGAAACTCATGATTAACTCAGGTAAGATGAGAGATCTCACCAGTTATTCCTTTACAAACCTTTCTTAATGAATCTTACAACCTAGAATATTAGAGGTATAGGAAATAGAAGGAAACAAAGAAATCTTAGTAATAGAATAAAAGAAGAAAAACCAGATATGGTTTTTATTCAGGAAACAAAATGTTCGATGGACAAGATCAGAGAAATACATAACAAATGGCTAATCAGGTATGAATATTTAGAGGTTAAAGCAAACAACTTGGCGGGGGTGATTCTTATGTTGTGTGATCCATAGAAATTTGGTGTGTCAACATTTAGGTGATCAAGATATTTACATGATCACAAATTTCCATGGACCTCAAAAGCAAGAACACAAACTCAAGCTTCTCACCTCCCTTAAGGAGCTAAGAGCGAGAAACCCTCATGTACCCTAGATTGTTGCAGGAGATTTCAATATGATCAGATCTCTTAAAAAAAAAAAGGTGGTATCAGACACCTAGGCAGAGACTCCATTTCCTTCCAGAACTTCATAATGAACATGGGGTTAGTGGACACTGAAACAATAAATGGTACCTTTACCTGGAACAATAAGAGGGGAGGGGCCTCTCAAGTCGCCTCTAAGCTAGATAGATTTATTATTTCAAAGGACCTCTTTCTTTCAGGCCCTGCCATGTCATATTCTATTCTTCCCTTTAGGGGCTCAGACCATTGGCCTGTACAGCTAGAAGCCACTTTTATGGGTACACCAAGAAACAGACCTTTCAAGTTTGAAAAGGCTTGGCTCTCTCACCCTGAATTCACTAGAAATCTTAACAAATGGTGGAGAGAGGATCTGAACATTCAAGGCACTAGCATTTTCCTGCTCCAACAAAAACTTAAACACATCAAATCCAGGATTAAAGATTGGAACAAAAATGAATTTGGTAATATTTTCAAAGCCAAAAGAGAGGTTGAGAAAAAACTCCAGGAGATCAATCAGACCATCATTACAGATGGCTTTATCGAGGAATGGAAAAAGCTAGTTGACTCTCTACAAGAAGAATGGGAAGATCGGTGCATGCAAGAGGAGACATTCTGGAGTCAGAAATCGCGGGTGCAATGGATTAGAGGGAGAAAGAAACACGAAGTTATTTCATAAATCCACCATGGATCACAGGACACACAACAAAATCACAAAAATAAAATATTCTCAAGGGATATAACTTGCCTCTCACAAAGAAATGGAACCTGTCCTTGTTCAACACTTCCTCAGCATAGCAGAGGAGCCTCTGGTGGATAGATCTAGGTTCATCAACCATTTCACTCAGTACATCCCACGGCTGGTTACCAGAGAAGACAACCATAATCTTAATAGGTCAGTGTCGGAAGAGGAGGTTAGTGAAGAAATCAATGAAATGAAAAATGGAAAAACTCCAGGCTCGAATGGGTTCAATGTAGACTTCTTCAAAGCCTACTGGAAAGCAATTAAACAAGATATCCTTGAGGTGGTGGAAGACTCAAGAAGACAAAAAATAGTTCTAAAGGCTCTTAATGCCTCCTTCATAGCTTTGATCCCAAAACAAGAAAAATCCATGACTCCGGATGATTTCAGACCCATAGCTTTATGTAATGTGGTATACAAAATTATTTCCAAAGTGATCGCCAACAAACTCAAGCCCCTTTTACCAGATCTTATTTCAGAGGAGAAAAATATCTATGTGGAAGGAAGACAAATCCTCAATAACATCATCCAAGCTTACGAGGTGGTACACTCTCTCAAAAGCAACAGGCTAGCTAGTATGATCATTCAGCTAGACCTGGTGAAAGCTTACGATAAGCTAAGCTGGTCTTATATAACGGCAGTACTAAGAGCCTATGGCTTTGACCACAACTAGATAAGATGGGTTATGGCACTCGTTTCCACGACCAGTTTTTCCATCCTGCTTAATGGCACTCCTTCAAGAACCTTCATACCCTCCAGCGGTCTCAGATTAGGGGATCCGCTCTCACCCTTCTTCTTTGTTCTCATGATGGAAGGGCTAGGCAAAGCGATCAAAATGGAAAATGCTAAAGGAAGAATCCAGGGTGTCAAATTTACCTTGGATGGAGTGGCAAATACTC
The DNA here is from genome assembly GCA_031772625.1 of Pinus tabuliformis. Lineage (NCBI taxonomy): Eukaryota > Viridiplantae > Streptophyta > Pinopsida > Pinales > Pinaceae > Pinus > Pinus tabuliformis. The sequence continues at coordinate 950,569,065 of CM062820.1, forward strand.
ATCAACAATTTGTGGATGACACGATGTTGCAGGGTATACCCATGGTCAGGGAAGCCAGAGCGATCAAACAAATATTAAATGACTTTGCTATGGCAGCTGGTACAGAGGTAAGCCTCAAAAAATCAAAAGTTTTTTCTTTAACACTAACATTGCTATTCAGAGAAACATCACCAGAATTCTTGAGTTTCAAAGGGACCAGCTACCTTCCAAGTACCTAGGCATACCTCTCACAGACAAACCTCTAAGCAAGGGAGTGTGGGAGCCAATAATAAATAAACTTCAGGACAAGATCAGAAAATGGACATGCAGGTCATTAAATTTGGCAAGATGCCCTGTGCTCACACAGGCTGTCTTCCAGGCAATTCCCATTTTCATGTTCTTAGCTCTTCCTCCTCCTAAAGGAGTTATGCAACAGATCAGGAGCATTCAACGGGATTTTCTATGGGGCGGAGGAGAAGAGAAAAATAAATTGACTTTGGTAGTCTGGGAGAAGATCTGCAAACCCAAGATCCATGGCGGTTTGGGGCTTCATGACCCTAAAACCCTCAGTAGAGCTTCGAGAGTTAAACTCTGGTGGAGGTGGCTCATGGAATTGGCAACCCCTTGGGCCAGGCTCTAGAAACAAAAATATGCAAAGAATTGGTAGGAGAAGGATCACATTCAAATGTCAGGGCATATTAAGGGATCTCACATTTGGAACCTTGCTTGGGAAAATAAAGGTATTGTCCAGCAGCGTAATTTCTGGGAGATCTAGGCTGGGAACCTGGCACGATTTTGGGAGGATAACTAGCAAAAGGAACCCAATTTGTATAAGGACGAATTAACAGCTCTCAAGAATGATACCGACAACAAAGGTCTAATTATGGTAAGTGACTTCTGGGACCAGGTGAGGAGCAATGGTAAATCGAGAATATGGAAAGATCTAGGCCACAATGAAGAGAGCCCTTTGATGCCCAGGCAGACTCTCTTGCTCAGGAGTTAGAGCAAAGGAATATTTTTGTATCCTCCTTGTTTGTGTAGATTTTCCCACTGTAGATCACCTGGTAATGCAATGTACTAAAGCAAAACACTTGATCTACTTCTACAAACAATTTAGTGGAAGCTTAATCGAACATGAGCAACATCAAAGAGAACACATATAACTGATAAGAAGGAATCAATCACACATAACATAGAAGAATTTAGCCAGAGAAAGCACCAGCCTAAAACCCCATCTCTATATTATCATACAAGTAGAAATATAACCAGTATTACAAAAAGAATCAGCTTAAAAGCTATCCTACTCTCTCTGTAATACCTATGCTGCTCATAGAAAATCAAAGGCCTCTATATAACCTTTGGTCTGCCCTCCAAGCCTCCTATTTCTTTGCGCAATTTTGATTGGGGTCCAGTGCAGCCACTTGTGTGAATTGGCCTCTTCACACACTCACTAACCTCTGATCCAACTACGCAGTCCTGAAGGAGATAAATCCTCATCATGGATGAGCTTCCTTTATAGGAAAAATATTCATCCAACTAATAGTACATTGTGTCTAATCTCAACTAGGTCTCTGTCTGAACTAACATGCATGAGTTATTCATGAGAGAATCTTCAGTTATCTGAAGTGTAGCAGTTATATGCAAGCATGCATTAACTAACTGAACTTACTTAATTTAAACAAACTATTTAAATCAAATATAACTGGACTTGACTCAGTTAACTGAGCCAACTAATTACTACTCAAATTAGAACTCATCCTTATCTCTTTAACTGATGGATAAATTCCTCAATTAATAGATAAACTGTTGCATGTCCTCACATAGACTTCATGTTTGAATTTTCTGAACTAATTAACTCATGGAGAATTAATTAATTTATTTTCAAACAGCTGTTAAGTTCAAATTCGAATTTTACTTCCTATTTTTAGTCTAGGGACTCACAAAAATAGAAATCCATCCTGAACTGCTAAAAATAGAATGTTATTTTTAGCACTTCCATTTTTCATTACCTGTTGCCCAATCCAGCACTGGTACCCAATCCAGCACTGGTATCCAATTTATTGCTCGTGTGCAATATTTAGACTTGATTTATACTTAGTCTGGCACGCTCTACGATAAAATACCCAATGCTCCTAGAACAGAATTTTCCATTCCTCCCCCTCCTAAATCAAACAAAGACTCTCATTCCGGTGATGGCGTGATAGGTACGACAAGCACGAAATCAACAAAGGCTACATCTAAGAAAGCCCATAAGATTTCTGATCAAAATGCAAATCAAGAACTTCTTGCCTTGGAGGTAAATGCCGTTTCGACCTACAAGGGCAAACAACTGAAGCAACCAAGGGGCAAGAAGAAAAAGAAAGGGAGAAAAAAGAAGCAGGATGAGTCATCTCCCGAAAAACCTTCTGGGCAAAGGAAACCCCCTACGGGGTGTCAAATATGCAATGAGGATCATCGGAAGAGAGATTTTCCACATAAAGTTGAAGTTAAGAAACTCTTTAAGAGTTCAAAAACCTCAGCAGTATTGACTGATCCGTTTCCAAACCCGGGAGCCAAACTGGTTTCTAATTAAAATACTTCCCAATCCCAAGTGCTTATGTTGTCTATCTCAAAGCAGTAAAATGATGCTTTGACAAGGAATAAAGATTACGGGAATCCACAACTGTCGAATAACAAGGCTAATGAACAACCTAGTAGTTCGACAACAACTTTGACCGAAGTTGTGCCACCCATCATTCCTGAACCAATGATAAAATCGCCAAAGGGAGTAGTACACAAATCGACATTTAATCTTCGTGCAAAAGTAGCAAAGAATTATAATATAGTAGAGGACCTGGCCCAATCACCGTCCGCTATGTCAAAACTTGAGGTATCGCAAAATTGCATCTCCCAAAAGCAGGTTCTATTATCAGTAATAGGTGGGATTGACCCAACGGATTCCAATCTTGTATCCTTTAATCACAAAGGATATGACCCTCAGTTACCAGCTCAACTAGCTTTTCTTATTCAAGTGAAAGCCCTCAACAAAACTGTTCATCGAACAATTATTGATGAGGGGGCATCTACATGTATTATGTCGATGAGTTGCTGGAAAAATTTAGGCTCACCACCCTTGTCGCGATCATCAACAATGTTAAAAGCATTTGATGGACGATCATACACTCCATACGGGATTTTAAGTAACTTTCAAGTTGAACTAGGGGGCAAAACAGTAGAAATTGATGTTGAAGTAATCGACGGAAACCTCGATTACAACATCCTACTGGGAAGGCCCTGGATATATGCCATGGCCGCAGTTGTGTCGACCTACTTCAGGAAGATTGCATTTCCCTTTCAAGGAGGAATTACAATCGTCGACCAAAAAAAATTTCTCCCCAACAGTTCACAAGTTACGGGAAGCATTCCAATGATCCATGGAAGCAATCATTCGCTTCAAAATATTGAAGTAGGTCTCCTAAAAGACCCTACCTTAATGGGTAATTTTGCCCTACCGCCTCCGAGTAATCTGGCAGAAGTGGCCACAGTGGAAACCTGCAATATGAAATCTTCTATATCTAATGGATTCGGAAGATTCCTAAACATTTTGTCAGCATGGATCATCACCATTTTATAAATATTGTAGTAATCAATTTTCTTGGCCTGGGGGGCAAACACAAATCAACGCTCATCGAGTGTTTGATAGATAGGTCTAAGGAATATGGTACCTCTTCAGATCCTTGGTTACATGTACATTACACCGACGAAGTAATTGTTCAATCAATGATAATTGACGGGGCGCCATGGGAAAATTACCACCATCGTTCCCATCTTTCGGATTGTCAAGAAGATACTCCTGATGACCTTCATAATCCTTCAGTTTTTTATTTTCTATCAAATATTGTAAATACGGTGGATTCCGAGGATGGTTCTTATCTCGTGTCGACCTCGTTAAAAAATGAAATAAGGAATCATGAGGATAGTTCCTATCTTGTGTCAACCTCATTAAAAAATGAAACAACTCCCTTTCCAAATCGAGTCTTTGATTACGATATCGTAAAATCCAAATTGAGTATTTCAAATATCTCGAAGGTAAACCTTCATTCCAACCACCGTGTTGTGTTGAATGCAATGAAGCTTGGGGGGCATGCACCTTGATTTGTGTTATTATGCTGGGGGCATGCAAACTTATCACGAGCAATATTTCCGCAAAGTTCAAGCTCATTAAAAAATAAACCTAGCCATGAGCAGTGTTACCACAAGGTTCAAGCTCATTAAAAAATAAACCCGCATCGAGCAGTTTTAACGTGGAATTCAAGCTCGTTAAAAAATAAACATAAGCAATGAGCAAGTGTTTCCCCCAGCATTTAAGCTCATTAAAAAATGAACCATTTTCCGATAAATAACCATCGTGAATGTATTATCATCAGCCTTTGAAGCCTTGGTCATGTTCTCATCATCACCTCCACTCTGTATTGGCCGATCATTCACCTCCACTTGATTGTTTACCCCTTTTGAGGAACAGCTGCGAAGAGTGATCCTGTTAGCCATCCTTGTGACACTTCCGTGATTGGGAAATTCCAACCCTTACTTGGAATCAGCAGCTAGCCGAATCTATCACTCGTTCCTCAAAAACGAGTCTCCTTTAAGCTCTTTTCAACTGACTCGTAAAATATGAAAATATTGTTGAGCCATTGGCCTATCCAGCTTGTTAAAGGGACCGGAAGTGCTATCCCTCCTTTAGATTTTAATATTTTTGGACCTGAGGGATTATTACACAAAAAGATCGAGCGCTTGTTTTGTTCGGCTAGTTAAAATTACCGAAAATTCATCCCTTTTGTATTATTTTATACTTTTTCGGACTTAAGGGATTATATGATGAAAAAAGATTGTTGGAGTTTCCTTTACGTCCCTTTTCAGACTCTCTAAAATTGAAAAGGACTGATCTATTTTTGTCATTAAACTCGTTAAAACTGAATAGCGGCAAACTTGTCCATAACAGATAAGAACGAGTTTCACTATCGCTAGGCTCGTTAAAACATGGCGATGGGTTTGCCCGAAGGGAAAATTATAGAACAAGCATATGTTATCCTCCTCAAGCTTGAAAAAAATAAAGAGGTACTAGTCAGCAATGACTGGGGAAAAATTGGGAAGAAAAATTGAAGAAACTTTGTTGGTAGCAAGTCGCTCTTGAACATGAAACTTTCACTCCACATCCGAGTCGGGTCGGGTTGTTCCATTCACTGGTCACATCACCATGGTTCCGTCACACCCTCTACATTTGGGGTTAATGCTACCAATCCATCATGTTAGTGTCTCTGATATGTTCAAGAGAATTCTCTCAAAGAATTCACCTGTGTCTCACCCACTGCAATACATTTATGCTCCATTCTTTCATGACCGCCACCCTGAACCTTATATCATCAGATCGTTTTCACCTCCATTAAAATCATTTGCTTCATTCCGTGTCATTGATGTGAGATTCACTAAGGCCCTCCTATGATGGATCGCTTCTTGTCGACGTCAGCTCATTATCCAAGAAGTTGGTCTAGGAACAACCCTTTCAGTACTTTGAAGCTTGCATGCCTCAATGGCAAGTTTCTCACTTCCGGCGACAGGTTTACATCAATGGCCTTCGACCGAAAGAGTTTGTGTGGTTTTCGATGACAAGTCCCTTATTCACACCACGTGAATTGTACTGTAGTACCTTGAGGGTCATCATCATTATCGGTGATTCCTCTCGCGCCTGTTAACAGCTTACATCATTGGCTGGTAATCGGGCGATGTCTTTCCATGTTCGACCCCAGAACATCTCTCACATGGATCGACTTGTACTTTGAGTGAAGATCGAATGAGATTGAAGACCCTGGATCTATTTTCATCCATCCGGGCTGCGATATATATTCAGGAAAATAAAAACATCAAATGTACATCATTGCTGCACAGATAATCATCCAATCTAAGGAATGATGGCTCTACCAGAATCATCAGTCTACACTCAGATGATTTTCTGTCCTATGTACATGAAAATGAATTTATAAAGCTGAGCATGGGAATGCCCACCTCAGCTAGATCATGAAAATGAAGATAATGTATTGTATTTTATCTTATTATAGGTCGCCTTCCAGCTCGAAAAAACTTCGGATCCTCATGATAAAGCATTTCAGACGACATCAAAAGATGAACGACCTCATGCTTTAGGGGGCAACTGTTATAGACATTTTTGGGCACTACAACCCCAAGCATAAATGTCCATAAAACAAGGGCTCCTAAGTCCCTAAAGGTGTTGTTCCAACCCCTAAAAGAACAAGGTCAACTGATTACAGCATCTCCCAGAAGTTCTCCATGAAAAACTACTCAGAACTAGTCAAAACTAGACCATTTCACCTGATCTATAGTCAAGGTGCGTTGCATCCCACCTGAATACACACAGTAGGTGCGATGCATGTCAAAAAAACCTTCTATGGGGTGCGATGGGCAAGAGTGGACAAATGGCAAGGTCAATCCGCAAGGTGGAGAAGCATAGAATCTTCCAGAAACTTCTCCTGTGACACTTGCCTCTCTGCATTCGACCAGGGATGAGTAAGAGATCATCAATCTCCAAGTGGAATCAAGAACTATCAGAGGGAGGACACTACTCAAATCTCAAAAGCTGACTCATTCCCCTTACAAACATCTATATATGGATCCCTCATCCCAGAGATCCAAAGGCTGGAATTTTGTATCTTGTAAGGAAGTGTTGTTGGTTTCTTGGTGCAATATCATAGTGTTGGGTGATCTAAGCTTTTCATGAGGTGAAGAAGGGCTTTCTTGCTGAGAGGATGGTGCTGGGTCAGAACAATTGGTTGTAATCCTCTTTGCTCTTTCTTGATTATCAATAAAGTTATTCAAGTTTTCCTCCACATTCTTGTATGATTGATGATTTATGCATTTGTGTGGTCAATGTACATCTTATCCTATATTGTTTATGATAATAGATCTATGTTCTTGGATAGTGTTATGCTACTTTGATCCTACAGGTACTCTTTGAAGTTGGGTAGACAAGGAAGCGAGTTGCAAAGACCTACCAGAAGAGAGATGAATCGAGCAACGAACCAAGCGCAAGACAGAGGTTGGTCTCCTTATTCTTCTCTTATCTATTTCTCATAAAGGAAAACGAAAGTAGTTTTTAGTGTGTTTGTTTTTAAGGTAGCTACCAGCCTTAGTGGGACTAGCAGCTCTATATAGACACTAGTTTTCGCGATAACACCAACCGGCTCATACATTTTTTGAACTACAGAAATAGAGAACAGTTGGAACAGCTTGGCATCCCAGATAGGACAGGTACCATTTTGGAAATCAAAAAAGTTCTAACCAAGAGAACTTTAATGAATAATTTGGAAAAGAGATGTCACGATATGCAAGTAGAAATTAATTCTTTCATGGAAAGGTTTACAGTTTTGCAGAATAAAGGGCTACCAAGTCTTTTAGGTAATAATGACCGGCTCATGAAACATGCAGATTATGTACATAAGTTGAACACATATGCTGTTAATCAATTTAATTCATCAACAAGTGCTTCAGGAGTAAAGGCACTCCCCACATGCCAAAGCCTCTATGATAATTTGGAGAGCTTATTTTATATTGAAAATGAGGTAAAACATCTGTTTCAGCACCAACCTAATTTTATCAGATATACAGAAGCTGATGAAACCTTGAGGAAACTTCAGAGACATAAATTGCCAGAGCAACAATGGTGGGAAGACATCTTGGGATTTTGTAAATTTCTCTTGGGAAAAACGTGCATTTTGGGCTATTTTTCCGCGATAAAGATAAGTAGAGTTGAACAAGGATCAAATGGATCAAAGTGTATTGAAACAGGATTAATGCATATCAGACACGCAACAGCCAGCATAGCGTATGAGTGGAAGACAGTTGTAAACCAACTCGCAGAGCTTGCCTCCAGCACATCCGGTGAAGACAGAGCAGCTAGTATAGCATTGATTCGTCTTCTCCCTCTTTTCAAGACTATTCATCTCTATCTTTTGTAAAAAAGGGATTAGTCATCACTAGATATTATCTCTAGCAGATATTTTGTAAGATATTTTGATATTTTTGTATAAATACCCCCCCAAACGAAGTATTTTGGGTTGGTTGGGAAGTATTCTCAGACTTTGCTGTAATACAGAATTTTGGAATAAGAAAAGGTTGTTGGAACCATTTTTTGTCTAGCATACTAGATGAGGAATTGATACTGAGGACCTCTTATAAAATTCTTGAATCAACTTATGGATCAATAAGTTCCTTCTAACTTGTGTTTTACAGTTTCTACGTTTACTATATCATATATGTTTCATGATCTGAATAATAAAGAGAAAGAATAACTCAGAATTTGCTTGACCGCACTCTGTTTTCAGTATTTATTATTCTCTATGTTTTCTTCAGGATTAGAATAAATAGTGAATTCTTAAATGCTCCTGTTTCCCCTTATTCTTTCCTCTGGACTATTTTCTCAAGAATTCTTAATTGCTCCTTAACAGTGGTCTGCCATTTTCCCTCTATCAATATGATGAAGGATTCTTAATTGCGCTTCATCCATCTGACTCCATTCCATATGATTCCAACCTTTAAATTGTTCCATATTTGAGTACCTTGCTCTGTGATGCCATCCTCAACTAGAAATTGAATCCAGGAAGTTATCCTTCTTTGACTCCATCATGCCCAATGGACTCAACTCTTCATGTTTTGCCTCACTGTTGTATTGAATCTCTCCACCCAAACACAAAACAAAACCCTTGTACTTCATAACTAGCCTAACACCTTTCAAAACAAAGCTAAATCTTAAAGAGAGAGCCCTCTCTGGATGCAGGTTGGCTAGAATCTATATCTAAAAGATTGGTCTGTGGTTACCTCGGTCGTATTCCCTTTCTGACAACTTTTGGGAACAACCTAAGTGATAACACTAGTGAAGTCCAATGGATGACAGATTGTTGCTTTCTCTGTGAATCTAACTTCTAAGTGGCAGTTTGAATCTCTCAACTTGGTGATATAAAAACAAATAAACTAATATAGAATGGTGTTTAAAAGCTCTCTCAGCAATATATATAAGAATTTTTTCATGAATTTGACCTAAAATATACCAACTGAAGTTGAATAAAATTGAAGGCTTCTTCCCAGACAAAAGCATAGACAAAAAAGCTAGAACAACTTCATCAACTCATTCGTCACTTGGATAACCTAATAAACAACAAATCATGGAAATGATTGTCTAGTCATTTTAGGAAAGATAGTGGAAGAATAGGGTGGATTATTATGAGGAAATTCGATTCCCTGCGGTAAAAATGCTTCAAAGATGTTGGTTATTTCCTGGAAGGTTAGTTTCTGATAGATTTCTATTAGGGATTCAATTGAAAATGGGTGTAGGGAATCTAGAGGATTAACTTGTGAGGCTTGGAGAATAGATTATGGTGTGACATAAAACAATATTTCTCCATTTCTAGCTACTACAACTTTTTGATTTGGAAGGTATTTGTTTTCACACCAGGAAACAAATTTGGTAAAGTGGTGTGTCTGAGGAAAAACTAACTGGGGTAACCTCCCCAATACCAAATTCATCACTTGCATCTTAATATTTCAAGAATGCCCAATTGTGTAATTCGAGTAAATCGAATTCACATTTGGTCTCACTAATTTTAAAATCTACATCTACAAGGGGAAATCCATATAAGTTTGGGATTATGGGAATCATTGGGCTCTCAATTATTTCCTTACTCTTTCCCTTCTGATTACTCATTTTGAATTAAAACGAGAGAAGGATATTATGAATACTCGGTGAATTTTCTTGTTGCCTGATAGTATTGACCATGAAATTCTAGAACTTTTCTTCTTTAGAGCACTCCCTTAAACACTGCTAACATGAAGTAAATGAGAGGGAAAATAGGGAATGATGTGGATTTAGAGAACGTTTGAATTATCATTAGTGAATTTAATGTGTGGAACATCTAATCGGTAATTCAAATGTTAGCAGGAATGATATGCCACGTAACCATTACTTTTGGTTGTTAGCATAGGAGTTGGTTGTGGATAAATTATCAGAGTGTGGCATTAACGGGAAATTAGTGACATAAATCTAACGGAGAGATAGAAGAAATATGGCCGGGAAATAATGGATAAATGACTAGTTAGTAGGAGGTTTTTGGGGTGTGGGTATGATGGTAAGTGGTATAGGTGAGGGGGTGCCCAATGTATGAGTGCCCGACACGTAGTCATGGGCGGTTTTTTAAGACAGTAAATTGCGGACCCCACCGACACCTCCCCCCCCCCCAAACCCCATACCCCCTCATTAAACTTCAGGAATACGGGGGGGTCTCGCAATTGATCCTAAGACTTTTATCTCGGTAGAGAAAATCACCTTTATTGAAATTGACTCAATTTCTAATCTACGCTTTTATTGGGCGGGAAATAAAAATTTTAATTGCGATAACTAAAAATTCCTAAATGGAAATTTATAAAATGATGTCAACTTATTTACAAAGTATCTTATCATACCATTTTTACATTTTTTCTTTGTCTATAAAAACATGAGGTAAAAAAAAATTACAATACCGGCTCCATCTGGGGACTGCTTCCCCCTACGGGATGTAGAGAACATGCAGATCCATTCTCCTTATCATTGGGCTATGGAGTCACTATTGTAGGAAATCACACTTTCTTTGAAAATATAAATTACACCGATCATTCACAATGATAATGAAAGAAATTTTCTCAGTACTGAATATAGTGTTTCAAATATTTCCTATTGATTGGAAATGAGAAATATTCTCCCTGTAAATTTTGAAGAATGAAAGTATTATTCCTTTGATTTATGTAATCTTTAAAGGTCCCAACTAGAGATTATCAAATTTCCCAAGCTTTCCTTTCTCTTATATTCTTGCATCCCATCATAATACTAGGTCTCCTTGTGTGAAATCTCTCTCTAGCTCTCCTATCAAATAAACTTTTCATCTTATCCTCATATTGTAGGAGTTTGTGTTGAACTTATTCCCTGTCTTGATTAAGTTCAATAATATAATTGATTCTTTTTTAGAAATCATATGTTTCCTCATAAGAATCTTGCAAGAGTTTCATGACTAGGAATGCCAATTGAGTAGGAAACTTGGTTTTCCCAAACTGCATACTTAAAATATTGTCCCAAATTCTTTTATGATCTGCTAACACCTTCTTAATAACTTTAATCAAGATTTTGTTTGATGACTCTGCTAATCCATTTCCTTGTAGATAGTATTATGTAGCGAGATGTAAAGAAATATGGTATTTTTCACAAAACTCGATTATTTTAATGGAATTGAAAGCTCGAGCATTATCTGTAACTATTTGCCTTGGACAACCAAACCTGGTAAAATGTTTATCCAATAAATTTCATGACAACAGAATCAATTGCATTTCTAACTTGGATAGCTTCTACCCATTTTGTGAAATAATGTGTTGTTGTTAGGATCCATCTATGTTGATTGTTTGAAGAAGGAATTATTTCACTAATAAAATCTAGACCTCGTTGTAGGCAAGGAGCTTCTACCAATATTCGAATGAGAGGGAGAGCAACTAATTTTTGTTTACCTGCAAATATTTGACAAGGAATACAACTGTGTGCTTTCAAACCAACTTGGGAAAACAGTTAAGGCAAATAGAATACTACTCTAAATATCTTATGTGCAGTTGCTTTCCAAGCATAGTGGCCTTCACATACTCCTTCATGAAATTGCTTAGTTACACCTTCTGTTTCACTTTCAATTAAACATAGCAAAAGAATATTTATGGATCCTTCCAATACAGATCTGCATTAAGTATACAGTATTTCATTGTTATAATCTTAATAAACCTCTATTGATTTCTATTGAACTCAAGAGGATATTCAAAATCTCTCAGAAAATGTACAATATATTTATACCAGTCTAATCATAAAAACTTCTCATTAATATGTAAATGAACTTGGAGAGGTACCGAACTGGAAGAAGGTTCTAGTGGATTCTTCTCCTATAGAATAGAAGAAGGTTCTTGCGGGTTCTTCTCCTCTGTTGTACCTGAAATCTACATAATCGAATTTATGCCCAGAACTTTACAATTTTATTTTGCTAGCAACTTATACAATCATTGTCCTTTTACTAGCTTTGTTGATCTGATATCCAAATCAAATCCAAGATTTTGACTATCCATCTCACTCTTTTGCCATTTGTATCAGGTTGATATAGCATTATTTTTATTGCATTATTGGGTCCAAAATCTATTATTGGAGAATGCAACACATAAATTCTAAAATATTTCAAAGCTTGAACTAAACCATACGCTTGTTTTTCAAATATATCATACTTTAGTTCTGCATCCCTCATAACTTTGCTAAAGAGAGCAATTGCCTGCTCATAATGATCTTCATTTTTCTGTCGTAAAATAGTTGTTATTGTATTATCTGATGCAAAAGAGAAAACTGAAAGGCTTTGAATAATCTGGATTGTAGTACTAGTTCTTTTGTAAGTACCTTTTTTATTTGAGAAAATGAAAATCTATCTTGTGCATTCCATTTAACTTCACGATTTTTTTAAGAATATCAATGATATCCTTTACAATCTCAGCATAGTTAGGTATAAATCTTCTCAAGAAATTGATCTTCCCTAAAAATGCTTAAATTTCTTTCTTTGTTCTAGGTAAACTAATAAACTAAATAACTGAGATACTTTTAGGATCTATTGTAATTCCTTCCTTTGAAATGATATGGCCTAGCAATTTTCCTTCTTTCAAGGCAAATATTGATTTCTTTGGATTAAGAGAAATCCCAAATTTCCTACATCTCTCAAAAAAATTCTTCAAAATGCTTTGTATCATATTCTGAAAAGACAATTAAATCATCAAGGTAAACTACTATGAATTTATATACTTTTCTAACAAATCCTATGTCCATGGCCCTCTAAATGGTTTCCCCTACATTTATTAATCCAAAATTCATATTAACATACATGAATGTACCCCATGGTGTTGTAAAATCCATATTTTCCATGTCTTCTTGACTGACCAATATCTGATTGCATCGAGAAAAACCAGCTAACATTGAAATTTCATTTGACCCTGTTACTCATTGAAGCATATGGTCCATATTTTGCAGTGGGTAATTGCTGTGGAGGTAAATCCTCTCTACGGACAGAGACGATCCCTACTAGCCCAAACCGGGTCTAGCAACAATCACACAATGCTATCACGCAAGTTCCTAATTGCAAATACAAAGTAGATGGTGAGAACCTACTTGGATTCCAACGCCAGTGTTCATCGAAGAGATGTCGCCTTCGTTCCTTTGCCTTGGCCGGTCACGATCCGCACGATCTCCATGATAGGATACCTGCACACGCAAAGAACAACACGAAAACAAGCGTAAAATCTAGTAGATGCAATTATATATCAATCAGAAAAGATATAACTCAACATCAAACATGAGACAATGAGAGTGGAACCATAATGATAGTCATCTATTATTGATAAATAACAAAGAAGGATAAACCATTGTTCTGACGTCAAATCCTCCTTTGGCTGGGTAGTCAGCTACACAAGTCTTGCAAAGCTTGTTGGGATGAGGGACAAGCCTCTCTCTCTTTGGGTGACAAGAATCTCCTTACTTAGATTTGGCCTTATGGGTGCAAAGAAGGCTCTTGCAGCTTCAAAATCTTAAACTCCTGGAATTATGAATATTATGACTGTAACTATTGTCACTAGATTGCTCAAGACATAGAGGCAAGCTTTTATAGATGGAGAGGGAAAGAGATAGGATCAACCACATTATTCATGGGATTGGCTTTATCACTTAGAAACTTCCATGAAATGTGGCAAACCACTTTCCCTTCTATGGAGATTCGAAGCCAAACCATCCTAGCTCAACATAGATTCAGTTGGTGAATGGGTTGAAGAGAACCTTCGGGAGTTTGGTCGTTGAAAACTTTACTCAATTCGGTTGGCGCGAGTGCGACTCTGGGACAGAGCGCCAATGGCACGCCCTTTATAGAGTATTTCCCCCATTGGTGCCGGCAGTGAACCGTGAACCCGCGCTAATGTAAAAAGAGCTGTTTTCATGAGGATTTTGCAGGAGATGTCTTCAGGGCGAATAAAGCTCATACTAAGAGGAATATTATGCAAGTGGTTTCAGGTCATGTCACTTCTCACAGGTCCCGGAATGAGTCCTCCAGTATGCGGGTGAGGGATAACAGGGACGGTGACAAATTGCTGTGTAACAGATGCCCCTAAAGCATGAGGCCCGAGAGAGAGAGGGGTGAAATGCTTTACAAGAACATGCATGACTGAAAACACGGCTGCCGGAGAACCTGTGTAAAGAAGTACAACTGATATCTCAAGTACATGATATATGTGTGGTATGGGCGCAACCATTCGTAACGAAGTACATAATAATCTAGATCCAAGGTATGGACGCAACCATCCGGAGAGGATCGATAAATGGACTCAGGCATGGTCGCAGCCATCCAGCAAATGAGTCATGTAATCATAATAATCCACAAATCACAGCCTGGATCTCAATAGACAAAATCCAGGGTCTTGCGCTCCATCTCGACCCGAACAGAGTACAAGTTCAAGCATGCGAATACATGAGTTGAAGTCGAACATGCTTGAACATCGTCTGATTACCAGTCAATAATGAAAACTGTTAACATACGCGATAGGTACCATCAATAATGACAATGGTCCTCAAGGTACTATAGGTACAATCTACGGCGTGCGAATCAATGAGCTGGCGTCAAACACCCGTAGAATCATTCGATCGGAGGCCAATGATGAAAACCTCTCGTCGAACACGAAGAACCTGCCATTGAGGCATGCAGGCTCCAAGGCACCGGAAGGGAGTCTCTAGATCAACTTCCTGGATAATGAGCTGAAGTCGACAGGAAGTGACCTTGATTAAAGGTGGGCTATAGTGTTTCCCACATCACTGACACGAGACAGAGGAAAGATGTTGTAGTGAATCAAAATTATGTGAGGGATCAGAGGAAGGTTGTATCCGTGCAGACGTCAACTTCTCTTGAACATATCGGCGGCACGACAGTGGACTTTGGCAGTATTTGACATCAACGGATCAGAGGTCATGGTGACGAGGCAATGATCAAATGAGAGGTCAAATAGGATCACCCAAACCCCATGGAGGCAAGTGTAAAAACAAGATGAGATGTCCCCACCCAGACACGAATGTAGACAAGTGCCATGTTCAAGAGCGACATACTGCTGACACGACAATAATTATGGTTCCATTTTCCCCACCATTTCTAGCGAGTACCCCAGTTATTTTTAACAAGCTTGACGGGGATAGCATATGCTTGTGAGGCGTCATCTCGACGGACTCCAATGTCATCAAGTTTTAACGAGTCTGACAGAGGAAGAACTCGACGTCTTTTCATGTTTAGAGAGTTTGAAAAGACAGCAGAAAAGAAAACTCCAAGGGTGGCCTTTTTCGTAAAGTTGTGTCTCTCAAGCCCGAAAAACTATAAAACAATGCTTGAAAGGACCGCCCGACCGTTACGATCGAGGAGTACTTTTCATGAGTAGTGATTTCGACCTGAAAAAGTAAAAAAGCGATCGAAGCCACGTCGCTTCGTAACCGTTAACGAACCTGAAACGACAAGGGTCCAATGATCTTTTTGTTTTTACACGGTCGGAAAAGAGTTTAAAGACGACCGCCTCTTATTTACGTTTAACGAGTCAAGAGGGAAAACTCGGCAATATTTTCGTTTTTAAACGATCGGAAAATAGCTGAAATCGGACCTCCATTTTTTATTCTCTTAAACGAGTCAAAAAGGGAAAAATACTCGGCAATCTTTTCAGATTTTATGAGTCAGAAAAGAGCTTAAAGGCGACTCATCCTAGAGGAACGAGTGGTATAAAGGGTAGCAACTGGTTTCGGCAATGGTGGAACTACTCAAAACATGTAATGGTCAAGGGGTTGGCTAATAAAACCACTCATTGTTGCGGTTCCTCAGGGAAGGAAAAACAACCAAGTGAGAGCATATGATCGGCCAAAGAGATGGTGGCGATGGAATGAAACAACCAAAGCTCATCTAGCAGAATTTAGCAGATAACAACGGCAATCACGAGGTGTAAATCAGGTATGGGTTCATTTTTACACAAGCTTGAACCATGGAGAACTTTGCTTGGATTCGGTTTCATGTTTACACAATCTTGAAATGAAAAACTATGCTTGTTATAAGTTGGCATGTCCCCAGCATAATGACGCAAAATCGAGGTACATGCCCCCCAAGCTTCATTGCATTCAACACAGTGGATGGAATGAAGGTTCACTTTCGAGATCTATGAAAGACTCGACTTGTATTTTACGAGAACTTAATCAAAATACTCGATTTGGAAAGGGAGTTGTTTCATTTTTTAATGAGGTTGACACAATAAAAGAACTATCCTCATAACCCGTGTTTCATTTTTTGACGAGCTTGACACAAGATCAGGAACTATGCTCCGACCAAGCCTAGTTTTATTTTTTAAGGAGCTTGACACTGGAAAGGAACTATGCTCCACCACCTTGTTTCATTTTTTAACGAGGTCGCCACAAGATCGAAACTATCCTCGGGACACAAGCTTAGTTTCATTTTTTAAGGAGCTTGACACTGGAAAGGAACTATGCTCCAACCACCTGAACTTCATCATAATGAATAGAAAGTCAGGGCTTCTAACATTGCCACTCCCGGTGGAAGGGAAACATCTTGGAATTCAGGGCCCAATGCCCCTAGGACACTATGCACGATGGCGGCATCACTGGATCCAGGCATGGGATAGGTGGCCACGTAGTTGATCTGTGGTGGGGGAGATGTAACTGGTGGATGAAAACTAGGAGGGTATGACAACAGCGCAGGAGGCATCGGGGGACTAACGAATGACACTTGATCAATAGTCACAATTCTTCCATCGTGCGGAAAGAAAACCACACAGAAAAGCGAAGAAACGAGGGCCCCCATGGCGTAAACATAGTCGCGACCAAGGAGAAGACTAAAGTCTAAAACACCTTGGGTAACCAAGACGTCTATATAGACGGTTTTTCCTCCCAAGGTAATAGGGAACTTCGGGAGAACTCCTAGAGATGGACAGGCTCCTTCGTCAAAGGCCAACAGATTTTGAGTGACTGGCCCAAGCTGCGGGGAACCTAAAGATTGCCAAGTAGTGTATGGCATAAGACTAACAGACGCCCCTTCATCCAAAATAGTGCCAGGTATTGCCTTAGCACAGGCATGTACTGTGATCTAGAAAGGCATGTGGGATGGAAGGCGACCGACGATCAGGCGATTCCAATCAAAGGAAGCAACCAGACTACTTGGTGGGGGAATAGTATGATTGCCCCCATGTGCGAAAGTAACCAAAGGAGAACCTTCGGGAGCAGCTGGGTTAGGGGAGTCATTTTGGGACTCAGGAGAATCTGAAGAGACGAGAAGAACATGGGCGTGATGCTCTCCTGAAACAGAGAGATCGACGGGTGGTGAACTCGAGTCGACAATCTTTCTGACCAATGGTTGGTCCGGAACAGGCTGGGCACAGCCAGGTTCGGGAAGAGGATGCTGGACAAGAGAAGAATTTGAAGCAATCTCTTTGTCAGCAAGGGGACGATCTGCAGTTGCAGAGAGACGTTGATAACCAACGGGAAGTTGGGGTGAAGGAGCTGTAAGACTTTCCAAGACAACAGAGGCTTTATCCATGAGTGGACAAAGTTGAAGGGGATGATTGCCTTCACAAAGTCTACAGGGGATTCGAATCTTCCCTTTTCCCTTACCATTCCCAACTGATAAGGTAGCATCGTCGTGAGCTTCAGAGGACGATGAGGGGCGAGCTGGATCGCGAGACCATACTTCTAAGACCCTTGGAATGCCAGGACAATCGCGAAGAAGGTGGTCATCCTTGCAAAATCTACAAGGAAACTTGACCTTCCGTGGAGGAGCAGAAAGTGGCCCGACTTGAGGTGGGCTCGGAGGAGTAGCTGCACTTTTAGCCTCTCCCTTGGGAGCCTTCTTCTTCTTCGCCTTCTTCTTCTTCTTCTTAGCCACCTGGTTACTCGAATCGAGACTTTCACCAGGCGAAGTAGAAGATGACGACGTAGAAGTAGGCGTAGAAGGGGAGAGGTCCACCTTAGAATCAACATGGTGTTGTTCAGGTGGAGGGACGGATTGTCTAGATGGTGAGACAGCAGGGACCAAAGAGGTTGAGAACAACCAAACCGGCAACCCAACAGTTAACCCTGGGAGGGACAATGTTGCCATATAAGGAGCACCAACATTTCCAAAAGGTGCGAAATGACCAAGGTTCCCATCAGAGGGGGTCCCTGGGTTGGTGAACCCTGGAAAATTTGCCATCGAGAACGAAAAGGAGCCTACTCAAGCTAACGCACACAAGATCTAACCAGGTAATTTTTATCGTGGCCAAATGAATTTTAAGACGCAAAGACACAACTTGACCTTTTCATGTTTTAAGAGTCGAGAAAAGGACAAAAAGGTGACTCTAGTCGCCTTCGAATGTTTTATGAGCCCGAAGTGACAAACTGCTCAAGCGAGCCTTTTCTTTTAAGGAGTCCGAAAAGGATCAAAAGTGACTACTCTGGAGAGACTAGGCAAAGGGTTTACCAGACAATCCGTAAAACTGCTTATACACCTTGGCAATCATATGAAAACCAAGGAATTTCTATACTGCAGTCAATCTTCCCGAATGATGTGTTCGGTGCGTTACGGCTTGTAAGGCGGCAGACACGGCTTCCTGTGGATAAAGGATGATAACCTAGTGGGGTCTCCCCTATATACGCAATGGTACGTGGGAGCTCAAGTCCGTGCTAGACCACTATCGAGTCACAAGAGGAGGAATCACCCAACCGTAATGTGAAACAACAGTGACTAGGTTTAACGACGCTGGAGCACGTCTCTAGCCTAGACCTCTACTTAGTGAGCGTTATGTTCCAATGCGTTTTTAAGTTCATTCAGTTCATTTTACGGTTGATCTTTGATTAGGTTTCGATTTCCAGGTCCTACCGTATGTAATCTCTCACAATTTCCTAAATGCGAACTATATGCCAAAATATATCATTTCATTCGATGAATGCTAACTACGAGAGGGTTGACAGCTTTCACACAAACAAAAATGACCATAAAACAATCAACAATAACTCTAATGCAGCTAATGGCAATTAACAAAACTTTTCTCTAAAGTTACTAATCGCTAATAACAACGAAAAGCTTTATTTTCCATTAACTAATTCAATGCAAAAGAGATTGTTCATTTTCTTTTCAATGGCAAAGTGCAGTAAACAAATTTTGAGAGATAATAACACCGAGTAAAAGAGACAAATTTCACTCAATGAGAATGCAATCAAGTCCCCAAAACACCAAGGCAGTCCTTCAAAACAAAGAAAAACACCAAAGACTTCAATGGGCCATGTGATCTAGGCCCAAAACGAAGCCGAGCGGAGTCCAAGTGAAAAAGAAGTAAATCACTCGAATAACAAAAAGTTTAACAATCATTGGCCAAGTGCAAGAGAGTAACCAAAAAGTCGACTGGAATGATAGTAGACCAAAAATTCAACACGCAAAGCCACTAGATGTCCTAGGACTAAAACGTGAAATCGATAGAAAATGGCAAACACCCAAAGTATGCAAATGTAATCTATGCACACTTTTCATTCATATCCTGAAAATGAGAATTCTAATTGTGCAAGTGTGATCTATGCAAGAGAATTCTCAAAACACACGATGATTCTAATGTAATATAAGAATCAATCAAGTGCAAATCAAGAAAAATGAGTGTGAGTTCCAAAGATCATAAACTAAAAACACTCAAAGGCAATTAACACTCATACACAATTTAGCCCCCCCGGGCAAATGAGGGGGAATTTTTTTTGCAAAAACAAAAGCAAAAAGACTCAAAATTGTGAAAAGACCGAGACAAACCTCCAAGTAATGATCAAAGGAAATCAAATTAATAATTTGCCAAAAAAAACTCAAAACCAGTCAAACAAGACTCTGACACACTCAAGTGATTGAAAAAGGTGTCGCTAGACACAAAACCCAAGCTTGGAAGGATGCAAACAAGCAAACTGGAAAAGTTGACAGGCCTGGCGTGACTGTCAGGCTGCAACTCGCGCTTTTATGGGATTGGCGTGGGTTGTCTTTGAGAAACCTGCGCCAATTGGCGCGACTGTAAGGCTAAAAAGCACGTTAATCGAGTGTGCTAAGTCAAAAACAAAAGAAAGCAACCCAGGGCTTGAAAACAGTATCTAGGCAAACCAGGAAGTAAGAAACAGCAAGAAATTTGATCCAGAAATCTATCTAAGCAATCAAAACAAGAAAAACCAAAGAGACAAGACAAACTCCAAGTTGTTTAGTTCGTAAATCAAACCGGAGATTGACTGAAGTGGCGTTGATCTACTCCACTAATGCAAAGCAATAGCGTTTCGAAGACTACCTGGTCGTGCTTCAGGCTCCGTCTAGAGTTTACAAATCAAACAACAAGATCTCCCCAGCGGAGTCGCCAAATTGTTGTGGAGGTAAATCCTCTCTGCAGACAGAGACGATCCCTACTAGCCCAGACCAGGTCTAGCAACAATCACACAATGCTATCACGCAAGTTCCTAATTGCAAATACAAAGTAGATGGTGAGAACCTATTTGGATTCCAACGCCAGTGTTCGTTGAAGAGATGTCGCCTTCGTTCCTTTGCCTTGGCCGGTCACGATCCGCACGATCTCCGTGATAGGATACCTACACACACAAAGAACAACACGAAAACAAGCGTAAAATCTAGTAGATGCAATTATATATCAGTCAGAAAAGATATAACTCAACATCAAACATGAGACAATGAGAGTGGAACCATAATGATAGTCATCTATTATTGATAAATAACAAAGAAGGATACAACCATTGTTCTGACGTCAAATCCTCCTTTGGCTGGGTAGTCAGCTACACAAGTCTTGCAAAGCTTGTTGGGATGAGGGACAAGCCTCTCTCTCTTTGGGTGACAAGAATCTCCTTACTTAGATTTGGCCTTATGGGTGCAAAGAAGGCTCTTGCAGCTTCAAACTCTTAAACTCCTGGAATTATGAGTATTATGACTGTAACTATTATGACTAGCTTGCTCAAGACATAGAGGCAAGCTTTTATAGATGGAGAGGGAAAGAGATAGGATCAACCACATTATTCATGGGATTGGCTTTGTCACTTAGAAACTTCCATGAAAGGTGGCAAACCACTTTCCCTTCTATGGAGATTCGAAGCCAAACATCCTAGCTCAACATAGATTCAGTTGGTGAATGGGTTGAAGAGAACCTTCGGGAGTTTGGTCGTTGAAAACTTTACTCAATTCGGTTGGCGCGAGTGCGACTCTAGGACAGAGCGCCAATGGCGCGCCCTTTATAGAGTATTTCCCCCATTAGCTCGGGCAATGAACTGTGAACCCGCGCTAATGTAAAAAGAGTTGTTTTCATGAGGATTTTGCAGGAGATGTCTTCAGGACAAATAAAGCTCATACTAAGAGGAATATGATGCAAGTGGTTTCAGGTCATGTCACTTCTCACAGGTCCCGGAATGAGTCCTCCAGTATGCGGGTGAGGGATAACAGGGACGGGGACAAACAGTGACAAATTGTTGTGTAACAGTAATTATCCTTTAATGATAATTTATTTAGATTCCTGAAATCCATGCATAGTATGATTTCTAAATTTTTTTCATGATGGGAACTAGATTGTCTAGTCAATCAGAATATTGTAAAGGAACTATGATTTTTGCGTCAAGCAGTTACTTTACTTCCTTTTCTATTTCTAGCAGCAGGATTGGATTCATCCTCCACAATTTATGCTGATATGGTTTAGCCCCCGGCTTCAAAGGATTCTTATGTTCAATAATAGATGTATCATAATTCTTCAAATGTTCACACTTCCATTCAAAAACATCTTTATATTCCTTGAATAACTAAACATATTTATCTTTAATCTCCTATGGAAGTGTTGCTAAAAATTTAATGTTTCTAACTTCTTCTTTTGTATCAATATTACAATTTTTCACAGGTCGCTTGAGCTTAGCAATCTGATCTAGGGTTGGCATTAGGGTTTTGACGTTGGGTACCATGGCCAAACACGCAGGGGGGAGTGATGCTCCCTCCTACAGCTAAATAATGATGAACAGAAGCAAGGATGTTGGAAAGAAACATTTCAAGAAACCTTTGGAAATGGCAACAGAGGCAATCAACAAGGAAAAACTGAGAAACAACAAACCTATAGAACATGAAGGGGAGCAGCAGGAAGCTAGTAAGGAAAAGAGGACAAGGGGTAGTAGTCAGAAAAATGCTTCTATGAGTACCACTGGGGTTCTGCAAACCCAAGTCGAATATCATTTTCTGGGTCATTTCAAGCGACCCAGCACTACGAGCACACAAAGATCACATGGCAGAATATGAAGTTATATGCAAATTCATGGGGATATGGCCGATGGAGAGGGCATTGCATGTATGGATAAGGAGCCACTGGAAACCAAAGGGGGAAATAAACCTTCATTTGGTATCTAAGGGCTTCTCCACGGTGGTGTTCACAAGCCTAGAGGATAAAGACAGAGTATTCAAAGGAGGACCATATTTCTACGCGGCTGCAGGCCTCTACATGTGGCCATGGATGATGAACTTTGTCCCGGAATGTGAAACATTCACATCGGTACCAGTATGGATTAGACTATACTCCCTTCCTCTAGATTATTGGCTTCCGGAATATCTGAAAACATTAGGCAACAAGTTGGGGAATTTTCTAAAGATCTCAGATGCGACTCTAAAAGGAAAATATACCTCCTTCATCCGAATATGTGTGGAAATGGACTTATCTGGGGCACTTCCGGAAGCGATAATTCTAGAAGTATATGATGAAGAATAGGTGCAGGCAGTGGACTATGAACATATCCCATTTAGGTGTCGCAATTGCCATGAACATGGGCATCTATACAGAGACTACCCAACAAACAATTTGGAGGGAAACATAAAAACACCCCGAATAAAAATACTGAGGGTTTCACCAAGGTTGGGGGCAAAGGGAAAGACTGGAAGAGGCCTCATAAGAATATTAATAAGGAAAGACAACAAAGCCACAATGGTTTAAAGATCCTAGAAGATGAAGATGGAAACAAAGAAACAAACCAGGAATCATAGAACATTATCACTAAGAATGGAAGGGATGCTAGCATGGAGGATATCATAGAAAATAGCCAGCAAAAGGATGATCTGCCAAGTAATATGGAGATAAGTAGGGACCATGAGATGACTCCAAGTGAGGCTAGAACGGAGGACAATGAACTACAGGAGATTCTAGAAAGGGAGAATTTAGATCTAGAAAAGTTTCTGGAACAATGGATGACCAAAGGAGTGTACTTCCTATCACAAGAGGAATTTGATAGGGTTCAACAACTCTTTCTATGGAGATCACAATCGAAGGGCTCTGGAGTCAAAAGAAATAATGAAATCTAGGAACATAAAGGGGTAAAAGTGATGAAGGAGACACATATACATTCTCCCAAGAACCCAAACAGGAAAACTGGAAAAAAAAGATAGAATGAGTTGTTGAACAAATGTCGGAAACTCATGATTAACTCAGGTAAGATGAGAGATCTCACCAGTTATTCCTTTACAAACCTTTCTTAATGAATCTTACAACCTAGAATATTAGAGGTATAGGAAATAGAAGGAAACAAAGAAATCTTAGTAATAGAATAAAAGAAGAAAAACCAGATATGGTTTTTATTCAGGAAACAAAATGTTCGATGGACAAGATCAGAGAAATACATAACAAATGGCTAATCAGGTATGAATATTTAGAGGTTAAAGCAAACAACTTGGCGGGGGTGATTCTTACGTTGTGTGATCCATAGAAATTTGGTGTGTCAACATTTAGGTGATCAAGATATTTACATGATCACAAATTTCCATGGACCTCAAAAGCAAGAACACAAACTCAAGCTTCTCACCTCCCTTAAGGAGCTAAGAGCGAGAAACCCTCATGTACCCTAGATTGTTGCAGGAGATTTCAATATGATCAGATCTCTTAAAAAAAAAAGGTGGTATCAGACACCTAGGCAGAGACTCCATTTCCTTCCAGAACTTCATAATGAACATGGGGTTAGTGGACACTGAAACAATAAATGGTACCTTTACCTGGAACAATAAGAGGGGAGGGGCCTCTCAAGTCACCTCTAAGCTAGATAGATTTATTATTTCAAATGACCTCTTTCTTTCAGGCCCTGCCATGTCATATTCTATTCTTCCCTTTAGGGGCTCGGACCATTGGCCTGTACAGCTAGAAGCCACTTTTATGGGTACACCAAGAAACAGACCTTTCAAGTTTGAAAAGGCTTGGCTCTCTCACCCTGAATTCACTAGAAATCTTGACAAATGGTGGAAAGAGGATCTGAACATTCAAGGCACTAGCATTTTCCTGCTCCAACAAAAACTTAAACACATCAAATCCAGGATTAAAGATTGGAACAAAAATGAATTTGGTAATATTTTCAAAGCCAAAAGAGAGGTTGAGAAAAAACTCCAGGAGATCAATCAGACCATCATTACAGATGGCTTTATCGAGGAATGGAAAAAGCTAGTTGACTCTCTACAAGAAGAATGGGAAGATCGGTGCATGCAAGAGGAGACATTCTGGAGTCAGAAATTGCGGGTGCAATGGATTATAGAGGGAGAAAGAAACACGAAGTTATTTCATAAATCCACCATGGATCACAGGACACACAACAAAATCACAAAAATAAAATATTCTCAAGGGATATAACTTGCCTCTCACAAAGAAATGGAACCTGTCCTTGTTCAACACTTCCTCAGCATAGCAGAGGAGCCTCTGGTGGATAGATCTAGGTTCATCAACCATTTCACTCAGTACATCCCACGGCTGGTTACCAGAGAAGACAACCATAATCTTAATAGGTCAGTGTCGGAAGAGGAGGTTAGTGAAGAAATCAATGAAATGAAAAATGGAAAAACTCCAGGCTCGAATGGGTTCAATGTAGACTTCTTCAAAGCCTACTGGAAAGCAATTAAACAAGATATCCTTGAGGTGGTGGAAGACTCAAGAAGACAAAAAATAGTTCTAAAGGCTCTTAATGCCTCCTTCATAGCTTTGATCCCAAAACAAGAAAAATCCATGACTCCGGATGATTTCAGACCCATAGCTTTATGTAATGTGGTATACAAAATTATTTCCAAAGTGATCGCCAACAAACTCAAGCCCCTTTTACCAGATCTTATTTCAGAGGAGAAAAATATCTATGTGGAAGGAAGACAAATCCTCAATAACATCATCCAAGCTTACGAGGTGGTACACTCTCTCAAAAGCAACAGGCTAGCTAGTATGATCATTCAGCTAGACCTGGTGAAAGCTTACGATAAGCTAAGCTGGTCTTATATAACGACAGTACTAAGAGCCTATGGCTTTGACCACAACTAGATAAGATGGGTTATGGCACTCGTTTCCACGACCAATTTTTCCATCCTGCTTAATGGCACTCCTTCAAGAACCTTCATACCCTCCAGCGGTCTCAGATTAGGGGATCCGCTCTCACCCTTCTTCTTTGTTCTCATGATGGAAGGGCTAGGCAAAGCGATCAAAATGGAAAATGCTAAAGGAAGAATCCAGGGTGTCAAATTTACCCTGGATGGAGTGGCAAATACTCATCAACAATTTGTGGATGACACGATGTTGCAGGGTATACCCATGGTCAGGGAAGCCAGAGCGATCAAACAAATATTAAATGACTTTGCTATGGCAGCTGGTACAGAGGTAAGCCTCAAAAAATCAAAAGTTTTTTCTTTAACACTAACATTGCTATTCAGAGAAACATCACCAGAATTCTTGAGTTTCAAAGGGACCAGCTACCTTCCAAGTACCTAGGCATACCTCTCATAGACAAACCTCTAAGCAAGGGAGTGTGGGAGCCAATAATAAATAAACTTCAGGACAAGATCAGAAAATGGACATGCAGGTCATTAAATTTGGCAAGATGCCCTGTGCTCACACAGGCTGTCTTCCAGGAAATTCCCATTTTCATGTTCTTAGCTCTTCCTCCTCCTAAAGGAGTTATGCAACAGATCAGGAGCATTCAACGGGATTTTCTATGGGGCGGAGGAGAAGAGAAAAATAAATTGACTTTGGTAGTCTGGGAGAAGATCTGCAAACCCAAGATCCATGGCGGTTTGGGGCTTCATGACCCTAAAACCCTCAGTAGAGCTTCGAGAGTTAAACTCTGGTGGAGGTGGCTCATGGAATTGGCAACCCCTTGGGCCAGGCTCTAGAAACAAAAATATGCAAAGAATTGGTAGGAGAAGGATCACATTCAAATGTCAGGGCATATTAAGGGATCTCACATTTGGAACCTTGCTTGGGAAAATAAAGGTATTGTCCAGCAGCGTAATTTCTAGGAGATCTAGGCTGGGAACCTGGCACGATTTTGGGAGGATAACTAGCAACAGGAACCCAATTTGTATAAGGACGAATTAACAGCTCTCAAGAATGATACCGACAACAAAGGTCTAATTATGGTAAGTGACTTCTGGGACCAGGTGAGGAGCAATGGTAAATCGAGAATATGGAAAGATCTAGGCCACAATGAAGAGAGCCCTTTGATGCCCAGGCAGACTCTCTTGCTCAGGAGTTAGAGCAAAGGAAGATTTTTGTATCCTCCTTGTTTGTGTAGATTTTCCCACTGTAGATCACCTGGTAATGCAATGTACTAAAGCAAAACACTTGATCTACTTCTACAAACAATTTAGCGGAAGCTTAATCGAACATGAGCAACATCAAAGAGAACACATATAACTGATAAGAAGGAATCAATCACACATAACATAGAAGAATTTAGCCAGAGAAAGCACCAGCCTAAAACCCCATCTCTGTATTATCATACAAGTAGAAATATAACCAGTATTACAAAAAGAATCAGCTTAAAAGCTATCCTACTCTCTCTGTAATACCTATGCTGCTCATAGAAAATCAAAGGCCTCTATATAACCTTTGGTCTGCCCTCCAAGCCTCCTATTTCTTTGCGCAATTTTGATTGGGGTCCAGTGCAGCCACTTGTGTGAATTGGCTTCTTCACACACTCACTAACCTCTGATCCAACTACGCAGTCCTGAAGGAGATAAATCCTCATCATGGATGAGCTTCCTTTATAGGAAAAATATTCATCCAACTAATAGTACATTGTGTCTAATCTCAACTAGGTCTCTGTCTGAACTAACATGCATGAGTTATTCATGAGAGAATCTTCAGTTATCTGAAGTGTAGCAGTTATATGCAAGCATGCATTAACTAACTGAACTTACTTAATTTAAACAAACTATTTAAATCAAATATAACTGGACTTGACTCAGTTAACTGAGCCAACTAATTACTACTCAAATTAGAACTCATCCTTATCTCTTTAACTGATGGATAAATTCCTCAATTAATAGATAAACTGTTGCATGTCCTCACATAGACTTCATGTTTGAATTTTCTGAACTAATTAACTCATGGAGAATTAATTAATTTATTTTCAAACAGCTGTTAAGTTCAAATTCGAATTTTACTTCCTATTTTTAGTCTAGGGACTCACAAAAATAGAAATCCATCCTGAACTGCTAAAAATAGAATGTTATTTTTAGCACTTCCATTTTTCATTACCTGTTGCCCAATCCAGCACTGGTACCCAAACTGCTATTTTTAGCATTTCTTGTTTCCATTTTCAACAGTCTAACCAACTAAGATGGAGAAGGAACACTGAAGGAAACTTTAGCCTCAAAGAATCCAAACTAGTAGTGACGGGGTTTAACTACCAAAACCCTTATCAAGTTTGGAAGAATCTTTGGCATAACTCCCACTGGATGAAAATAAAGTTGTTCATTTTGCTAGTTCAACAAAAGAAAATTTTAACTTGGGAGAATCTCCTGAAAAGAGGTTTTACTGGCCCATCCAAATGCTACCTATGTGGCTGTCAAGAGGAGACGATGGATCACCTTCTCAATCTCTACCCCTTCACCTCCATCGTGTGGGAGTGGGTGGCCTCAGTCTTTAGGCACACTGATAGGGACAGACTCAGCATCTCCAACACTTTGAAGAATTGGAGGAAAAACTTCTCAAAAAATGAAATCATCAATAAACCCTATACTCTGGTTCCAGGCTTTGTCATCTGGGATGTTTGGAAAGAACGTAATAGTAGGATCTTCAAGAATAAAACAAGCATACCCCAGCACATAATTGAAAAAAAATTAAGGCAGCTCAAAGACAGAGTTAGAAATTTGGTGTGGAAACTTCCTGAGAACCCTCCTCTGCCCCAGGATGCTTCTATACTACTGCATTTGGGTCTACAGTCAACAGTTCCATAGGGCATAAACAAGGAGGTGAGCCAAATAAAGGCAGATATGAATATTTGGAAGCCTCCTCCACATGGTTTCTTAAAAGTCAATATAGACGGTGCGTCTAAGGGCAACCTAGGGTTAGCTAGTTTTAGGGGTGTTATAAGAGATGAGCAGGGATAAAGGCGATCTTTTACAGCCACTTGGGGGAGGCCTCTAATAACATGGCGGAACTCATGGCCCTAGAGCATTGCCTAGAAATCCTGGTGGATTCAAATTTACACAATGTCATCATTGAAGTTGATTCAGAATTGATCATTAAAGTGGTCAATAAAATGTGCAAGGGAACAGCACCTGAAAAAGTGTCAAAACATTGGAGGCTATCGTAGGTTTTTCACCATATACATACTCACTTGCAAACCTTGAGAACCGTTAACTTTTTCCATGTGAAAAGAAAAGCCAATGGGTGATCGTCTAGCAAATGAAGGAGTGATTAGTAAGGAAGGCTACACTAGATGCATTTGGGAGTCGATACCCCCAGGAAAACTATGTGATGAGTGTCTCTGTCAGGCTACAAAAGACATGGAACTCTTCCAAATCTTCAGTACTGAGAAGGAGGAAGAATAGTGAAAGGTGAAGAGAGAGGAGGCCCTTGGAATGTGTTCTCTCCCAAGGAAAAGTGTTGCGAAGAAGTGCAGTGAAAATTCAATTCCGTTTGGATCAGAGGTCATGGTGTGGCTTCGAATAAGCTGCTTCAAGAGGAGCTTAAAAAGGGACAGCAAATTTCAGTCCAAATAGGTGGATCAGGTTTAAAGGGATCATTCTGGGTCGTTGGATCGACAGGATGGATCTATGGTGTTGAGGAAACTAGCGAAAGTTAAACGTTGCTCAACTAGTTCGCAATTTGAATGGACGAAGTCTGCAAGTTCTTTTTGACTATGTCTTCCTTTGGGTTTTGGGCCTGTTATCACTCCAGGAAACTCTCTAAGGTTGTAAATTAGAGATGCCTGGTAACATATAATCTTCAATATTGTTCTCTAAACTATTGGAATGAAAGATGGTTTGGATCAAGTCAGATAACCCTTCCCGCTCTATTCACACTCAAGACATGCATGAACACCCCCAACAACACAAGGCTTTAGACTGCTAATGCTTAATAGTTTGTAGATTAATTGATAGATGGAGAACACTGACTATACTGTCATATGCACATATAACCACACATATAAATGGCTAGCCATAGGCAGCAAAGAAGCTTGCAAATCTAGTATATCAAAGCAGAGATAAGATGACATTTATCTGGCCTTAAACACATAGAAAACCTGAACAAACTATTCAAGTGCGAGCATATAATAGAAGAGAAATGGACATTAAATATGTAGTAGCAAAAGAAGCTTGTATTACTAAAGACTGCAGATGAGAAGCTTGAGAAACAGGGGATGAATAATCTCCAAAAGTTGAACCCTTGTTACATTTAGTTTTCTGCCTTTTATAGGCCCTTTACAATGCTCCTGAGCTTCTCTAGAAGGCTCGGAGTCTTAAACTTGTCTGATCTGTCCCATAACCGTTTGATTCTCTCAATAAGCAGGCATGGCTCAGAGGTTTTCCTCTTCTAACAGAGAAATAACCATACTCAGATATTTTGGGCGGCCTGCTATGATGTATGGGAGCTCCCTCGTGCCAAAGATGCCCCATCATGTTTGTTAGGATGACTGCTGCACTAGCAGGGTCGTTAAGCTCCATGATTTTATTTGATTTGGTTTGAGGCGTGTAGTGGCCCTTATCCTTCCCTTTCGGAGTTCTATTTGTCGGTCGTTGTCCCTCTGTCGAATCCTTCTTTTGGTATGTAATCATAACTGCACGATTTCTTTAAGGATGGCTTGCCACTTGAACCTACAATGGAGTGGCTATCGTTCCTATTAAATCCCTGCACCGATCCCTTTTAGACGATAGCTACAAATGTTTATTTTCTGTTATTGTGTCTGTTTGGGTCATAAACAGCGAAAACGCTGCAATACTGCTAAGTCATGCCCATTTCTTCTTTATTTGGACTTTAAAAGTCCTCAAGACTAGTTCAATTACTATAGGGTCCGCCTTTGGCTTGCAATTCACATTAAAACAGGCTCCTCCTTTGTTTTTTAATAGTTGACAAATATATGCAAAACCACGAACAATGGCTTTGGAATATTTGAAATATATATATATATATATATATATATATATATATATATATATATATATATATATATATATATATATATTTTTTTTTTTTTTTTTTCTTTAGAACCCTTTCGGATCCGAAAACCCATCGCAATCAGCGCTTGCCAGGCATCCTTTATATTTCCTCATGTTTAACAATACACAGAAAACGCGCCCGAAACCATTGAAAATGGCTCAAGCGCGGATTTGAAAAAATATGTAATGGAGTGTTGTGTGGTTGTCGGGTCCGGCCCATCGGGTCAGAGGTATGCATATGTTTAAAGCCCTGCCCCCTTGCAACTCGTCGATAGTGATATTACTGCGGACCCGATATTTTGTCAGACATAATTTATAGCGCCATCGGCTCCGGCCCATTGGGTCGCAAACATAAAAGGCCCATGCTCCATTGGAAGTGCCAATAGCGATACGTCGATGCGATATCGGTGATCGCTCGTCGGCGAATAATAAGGCCCCTTTGGTAAGTCCTCCATTATGATACACCGATAGCAATATTGGTGATCGCTCATCGGCGATGTATCATGTCGCTTCCACTGCCTCCCCTGACCTGCGATATGCCGACGCGATCTAGACTGTTGATTGGCCAGATCCAACGGCTGAGATTAATGCGGATCCATAAGCCTGCGCTTTTGATTTTAATATGGTTTTTTGGGTATTTTCACCTCCTGATAGTGTAATTCTGCCCTCCAAAGGGCTTTTCTCTTGCAACTTTTTTGATCGGTGGGCAGCTTTTTGTCATAATTTGAGGATTTGAACCGCAAACATGGATCTTGGGCATGATTATAAGTATATTTGCAGCCTTTGAGAGCATTTTGAATCCATTTTTTATCCTTTTTCATATCAAAGTTAACACTGGCTCCTTCTGGGGATGAGATCCTCCCTGTGAGGTCTCAAGAACCTGCAGATCAATGCCTTTCCAGCGACAAACAAATTAGCCAAAATTCCTAGTGTTCCACTGGGCATGGAGTCTACTACAGCTATACTAAAAACTGATAAAAGCACAATATTTACAGCTTTTAAGGCCCAAAGACCTTAAATCACATAGTTTTTCAAAAGCCGCCCATTAACTGGGCCATCAAAGACAGGTTCTCCTACCATACTTTTCATTATGAAGGTATTGTTCCCTTGAATCTGTGAAATGATGAAAGGGCCTCTCCAGAGAGCATCAAACTTCCCATGATTGCCTTTCTTTTCTTTAAAAGCATCCCATTTCATGACCAAATCCCCAACCTGGAAATTGTTTCTTTTTGTCTTCTTGTCAAAGGCTTCCTTGACCTTTTGTTGATGTGTTGTAGCTTTTTCAATCAACTGCTCTTTGATCTGATATAATTCTGTTAAATCAGTGATTCTATTGGCCATATCATCTTCTTCATCCTGCACTGTTTGGAGCAACTTTGCCACAGGGAGGGTAAGTTGAATGGGAAAAACAGCATCAGTACCATATACCAGCTTGAAAGGAGAGCAGCCTGTGGATCTTTTGATGATCACTCTATCTGCCCAAAGTGCATATTTGAGCTTGGCATCCCAATTCTTCTTATTATCCTCTAACAGCGTCTTAATAATCTTGATCAGACTTTTATTAGAGGATTCTGCTAGACCATTCCCTTGGGGGTAATAGGAGGTGGAATGAACAAGTTTAATGCCTATTGAATCACACATTTCCATCAACTCTTTTGCCTTGAAGGCTGCTGCATTATCTGTTATAAGCTTATGTGGACAACCAAATCTGCTGAAAATGTTTTCTGATAAAAATTTCATTACCACATTATGATCAGCCTTCCTTGTTGGGATTGCTTCAATCCATTTTGTAAAATAATCAGTGGCAACTAATATCCACCTGTGTTGGCCACGGGAGTGTGGGTTGATTTCACCAATGAAATCCAAGCCCCACTGTTGAAAAGGTCCTTTTGCAATTATTGGCTTTAGGGGCAGGGATTTTAACTGCTGCTTACCTTCAAATCTTTGGCACCTGTCACAAGATTTAACAAAAGCAAATGCATCAGAAAATAAAGAGGGCCAATAGTACCCAGCTCTGAGAATCTTTTGGGCTGTAGTCCTCCAATAATGATGTCCTCTACACATGCTATTATGGAATTGTTTCATAACTTCTATTGACTGTTCTATGTCCAGGCATCTTAAAAGAACTCTAGATGGATCCCTCCAATAAAGCAAGCTATCATTTATGCAATATTTCGTTGCCTTGAGCTTTAACGTTCTTGCTTGACTTTGAGATAATTCTGAAGGAACTTCTAGCTTTAGCAGGAAATTAATTATTGCAGCATACCAGCTACATGAAGCTAGGTTCTCGGCTACTGACTGTCCTCTCTATGTTTCAGCAATTTCATGCTCTTGTATTTGACGATTTTTTGCTACATTGAACAAGAAATCCATGTCCAAAGACCTGCAATTTTCTTCAGCCAACAGTTTAACAAGCCCCTGACCTCTTACCAGCTTGGTGGGCTTCAGCTCTATGTTGAATTCTATCATTTTTGCAATCCATTTCGCTCTTTTTCCATCAGCATCAGGTTGCGTTAAGACATCCTTTATTGCAGCAGAAGGCACATATGCAACTATTCTGGAATGCAAGATGTACACTCTGAAAGCTTTCAAAGATTTGATAAGAGCATAAGCTTGCTTTTCAATAATATCATACCTTGGTTCAGCATCCCTCAGATTCTTGCTGAAAAAGGCCACTGGATGCTCTTGACCTGCTTCATCTTGCTGCAACAGGACAGCTGCAAGGGTGTCGTCAGAGGCAAAAGAAAATATGCGGAACTCCTTGCTATAATCTGGACTGATTAAAGTGGGAGCCTCCATAATTTCCCTTTTAATGGACTCAAATGAATTTCTCGCTACACCATTCCACTTGATCTCTGACCCCTTCTTCAAAATAGAGGTAATATGCTTCACAAGTTCTGTAAAATTTGGGATAAACCTCCTTACAAAATTAATCTTGCCTAGAAAAGACTGGATGTCCTTCTTCGATCTCGGGACAGACAAGGCCTGTATCGCTTTTACTCTTTCTGGGTCAATTCGGACACCTGCAGCAGAAACAGTATGTCCCAACAACTTGCCTTCTTCTAACACAAACTGTGACTTCTTAGGATTTACTGAAATCCCAAACCTTCTACACTTCAAAAACACTTTCTTCAAATGTTGCACATGGTCTTGATGGCTGCGGGAGTATACTGTTATATCATCCAGGTAGATAAGGACAAATTTATCCTTTTCTCCCACAAATTCTATATCCATAGCTCTCTGAAAGGTGGCTCCAGCATTCATCAACCCAAAAGGCATCTTGGAATACATAAAGGTGCCCAAGGAATGGTGAACGCAGTCTTCTCCTGATCATCCAGATGCACAACAACCTGATTATACTCTGAAAATCCATCCAAGAAAGACATCATTTTGGCTTTTGAGACCTTCTGCAGCAAGTGCTCCATCTTGGGTAGAGGATAATTGTCTTTCTTGGAGCATTTATTTAAGTTTCTGAAATCAACACAGAGTCTGATTTCTCCACTTTTCTTTCTCACCACTACTAGGTTGGCTACCCACTTGGAATATCTGAGAGGGACTATGATTTTGGCAGCCAACAACTTTTTTATTTCTTTTTCGATCAGAGGGGTAAGCATAGGACTTATTGGCCTCAGCTTATGTTTGAAAGGTATGGTGCCCTTCTCTAAAGGGATTTTATGCTGGATGATATTCTAATCATAGGTTTTCAGGTCACCATATTCCCAGGCAAAGACATCAGCAAATTGCTTCATTAATGTGCAGTATTCAGCACTTTGGTCAGCAGATAGACGAGAAGACAGCTTTATATATCTAGGCTGACCTGGACTCCCTATATCATGCTGACAGACTGCAGATGAATCTTCTTTTTGGGCAGCTATGCAGGGTACATCGTTTTGGTTAAACAATCTTTCTAGATGAATTAGACCCTTAGGAATATGATTGTTGGGAAGCTGAACAATGCTATCTTTGCCAATTTTGTTTCTAAGCTGGGATTGGGGGTTCTCTTGCAAGGCTTCATTTTCTTGGTCAATTTGCATTTCGGAAAATTCATCAATGACTTGCAAAAACCTATTTATCTCATCGTCGTCATCAAAAACTTTCCAATCCTAGACATTATCAGGCAAGGATGGTCTAAATTTCATTTGTACTTCATAAACCAGCCTGGGCGGCATGGGAGGGATAAATAGACTAGCAGAGACAGCAAGGGAATCAGCAAGCTGATTCTAGGCTCTAGGAATATATGAAATACAGAAATAATCAAAAGAGTTTTTGATCCTCCATACCTCATCTCTGTATGCTTTCAGCCTTGGGTGCTTCGCTTGAAACGTTTTATTTACTTGTGGAATGATCAAATCAACATCTCCAAATACTTTCATATTCTAGATTCCTCTGTATTTTGCTGCATTAAGGCCTAGTATCAGAGCCTCATATTCTGATATATTATTGGTGACTTGGAAGGCTAGATTAAAAGACAGTTGTGTGCTTTCTTGTTTTGGATATATCAGCACCACCCCTGCTCCTGCAGTCTCCTTGGAACATGCTCCATCAAAGAACATCTCCCAAACTTGATTTGCTTGCTTCCCCTTAGCCTGAACAATTGGTTTCTTGAGCTGCAATGAGGCCTTCTGAGATTCTTCAATTTGGAGGATACATGCTCCAAAATCAGTGTCCACCACATAAATAGGATGATTAGAAGGATTCTTTTCATTATTGATGATGTACGCCAACTGTACTTCTCTATACAATCTCCTGCTTTCTCCTCCAAAAACTGGGACAGTGGCATACGATAGGTCATTCTGCAATGTCCCACCTAGTCTCTTAATCCACCCTCTAGACAACAGCATGCCAAACTTAGGAGGGACATCTTCCACCACAATATCCATCATTATTCTCTTCATGGGCAACTGGGTTAGGGAAATGGCTAAATATTTAATCAATCCCAGACATTTCACCTTCCTCAAATCAAATGAGAATAGGTCATGATATGGTCTGGTGATGTCAAGGCCTAACTCTTCCATGACAGTTTTGGGCATCAGATTGTGACTGGCACCTGTATCTAGGAGGCAGTTGTGGAGAATTTTGTCATGAATGGTCAAGGAGACATAAAAAGATGGGGAACTATCATTGGCAGGTTCAGTCATTGGGCTTAGCACAACTGCAGGCCTATCGTCTTGCAAATTGACAAAGTCAGTGGAGGTTCGTGTGATCTTCAGCTCGAGAGCCTCAAGGATAGGCTTTCTAAACATTTCACTCTTCACCAGTTCTGTCAGAGGCACAGTTATTTTTAACTTCTGAACTTTTGATTCGAAGCTGAAAGAGAGAGGTAGCTTGTGAGGACCTTTTACCTCTTGAACTGGTGCTTTGAGGGTGACTAAATCAGTTGCTGGTCTTCTCTGTCTGCCATTCTCGGTCTCTATTTGGACGGCAACTTTTTGGGCAGGATTCTCCTTGATATTATTTTCGTTTGACCTTAGATTATATCTTTGTTGCTCCCCAGTTTGTAGAACAGCCTCTCTATCCCACCTTTGACTGTCTTGCTCTTACAGCAAAGACTCTTCGTATGCAGCTAATGTCAAAAAGGCATCACTGCCTTTATCTTCCATACAGAGAATTTCGTCCTCATCTTCAATCTGTTCCTCCTCCATGACCACATTTTGGAAAGGAGCCTTAACTTTTTTATCTTCGTTAGTTTCTTTACCCCTCTAAGTGATTTGCAATTGTTCGCTAGTTCTTCTCAATGGATTCGGATTTCTTGGTGCAAATGTGCCTGGGAGCCTTGTCTTCCCAGAGTTCTGCTCAATCTCCAGCTTAGAAATTTTAGCAGACAGTGACTCGATCATTCTAGTCATTTTATCAAGTTTGGTATTTGAGGATGGAGCAGAGGAAGAAGAAGCCTCGCCTCTCTGCCTCCTCCTATCAGTGTGGCTTTTGAGCTTTTCTGCAGCCATAATGTTAGATTCAACCTTTAGTGTCGCATCCTGCATTTCAGCTAGGGTAGCACATCTTCTTTCTCTTAACAGCAAATAGAAATCAGAGTCAAAGGCACTGGTGTAGGCAAGTTTGGCAGAGGTGGGGGTAGGCTTTACTTCGGCTGGTATTTTACTATACATACGGTTGAATCTTTTATTAAAATCAGACAAGGATTCCCCATTTTCCCTCTTCAGGTTTCCAAACTTCGTATGATAGTATAGCAGGTCCTTTTTATCTCCCCAATGTTTTAGGAACATATCATCTAAAGCTTCGATATCTGCTATAGATCTTGGGGCTTGTTCTCTAAACCATTTCCTAGCCTCCCCATCTAGACTTTGGACAAAGACTCTCATCCACACATCATCTTCACTAATATCCAGATTATCAGCATAGCTATAAAATGACTCTAGGTGTTCTTCAGCAGTGACACCTTCAGTCCCAGTGAACTTAGGCATATACTTCTGATATTCTCCAGTGGGCATAGCATTCAAAGGAGTGGGTAGTATTAGAGGTCCATACCTAGCGGCTATGATTCTTTCCATTTTGGTGGGTGCTTGCGGACCTGCCATGACTGTGGTGGCTAAAAGGGTACCAGGAGTCTGAAAGACGGAAGGCGGAGGAGTGATCGGTAAGACCAAAGGAGTATGGTGAATAGGAGGTGGGGTTCCCTTTGGGCTAACCACAAAAGGAGAAACTAAAGAACAAGGAACTTTATGAATTTCTGAGAGCTTTTCTTCACTGCTAGTATTTGAGTCTGTACTCTCAACCTGTATTTGTTCTATTGCAAGATCTTGCTGAAGAGATATAGAGTATTGTTTAGGTTTACCTGAACCTGATGCTCCTTTTTGCAATACTTTCTCCTCCTTGAAGGTATTTCCAAGGTCAGGTGTTGGGTCAGCTTGCGATTTTTGAGGATTTCTCCAAGTATGCCTCACAAACTGAGCCAGAATTATGACGTGGAGTTTCCAAGAGGTTCGGCCTCTAGTAGAGTCGCCAAATAGATGATTACAACCAAAAATGTGCCCAGACTTTGTCTATCATCAAAGTTGGGTCTATGTTGTTTCCCAGGGAAGTTGAGCTTCAGTTTCCAGTTCCCCGACAACGGCGCCAATTATGTTATCACTCCAGGAAACTCTCTGAGGTTGTAAATCAGAGATGCATGGTAACATATAATCTTCAATATTGTTCTCTGAACTATTGGAATGAAAGATGGTTTGGATCAAGTCGGATAACCCTTCCCGCTCTATTCACACTCAAGACATGCATGAACACCCCCAACAACACAAGGCTTTAGACTACTAATGCTCAATAGTTTGTAGATTAATGGATAGATGGAGAACACTGACTATACTGGTAGATGCACATATAACCACACATATAAATGGCTAGCCATAGGCAGCAAAGAAGCTTGCAAATCTAGTATATCAAAGCAGAGATAAGATTATAGTTATCTGGCCTTAAACACACAGAAAACCTGAACAAACTATTCAAGTGCAAGCATAGAACAGAAGAGAAATGGACATTAAACATGTAGCAGCAAAAGAAGCTTGTATTACTAAATACTGCAGATGAAAAGCTTGAGAAAACAGGGGAGGAATAATCCCCAAAAGTTGAACCCTTGTTAAATTTAGTTTTCTCCCTTTTATAGGCCCTTTACAATGCTCCTGAGCTTCTCTAGAAGGCTCGAAGTCTTAAACTTGTCTGATCTGTCCCATAACTGTTTGATTCTCTCAATAGGCAGGCATGGCTCGGAGGTTTTCCTCTTCTGACAGAGGAATAACCATACTCAGATATTTTGGGCGGCCTGTTGTGATGTATGGGAGCTCCCTCGTGCCAACGATGCCCCATCATGTTTGTTAGGATGAATGCTGCACTGGTAGCGTCGTTAAGCTCCATGATTTTATTTGATTTGGTTTGAGGCGTGTAGTGGCCCTTCTCCTTCCCTTTCTAGATTTTGTTTGCCGGTCGTTGTCCCTCTGTCGAATCCTTCTTCTGGTATGTAATCATAACTGCACGATTTCTTTAAGGATGGCTTACCGCTTGAACCTGCAATGGAGTGGCTATCGTTCCTATGAAATCCCTGCACCGGTCCCTTTCAGACGATAGCAGCAAATGTTTCTTTTCTGTTATTGTGTCTGTTTAGGTCATAAACAGCGAAAACACTGCAATACCGCTAACTCCCGCCCATTTCTGCTTCATTTGGACTTTAAAAGTCCTCAAGACTGGTTCAATTACTATCGGGTCCGCCTTTGGCTTGCAATTCACATTAAAACAGGCTCCTCCTTTGTTTTTTAATAGTTGGCAAATATATGCAAAACTACCGCAAAACCATGAACAATGGCTTTGGCAGATTTGAAATATATATATATATTTTACTTTAGAACCCTTTCAGATCCAAAAATCCATCGCAATCAGCGCTTGCCAGGCATCCTTTATATTTCCTCATGTTTAACAATACACAGAAAATGCGCCTGAAACCATTAAAAATGGCTCAAGCGCGGATTTGAAAAAATATGTAATGGAGTGTTGTGTGGTCGTCGGGTCCGGCCCATCGGGTCGGAGGTATGCATATGTTTAAAGCCCTGCCCCCTTGCAACTCGCCGATAGCAATATTACCACGGACACGATATTTTGTCAGACATAATTTATAGTGCCATCAGGTCCGGCCCATCGAGTTGCAAACATAAAAGGCCCATGCTCCATTGGAAGTGCCGATAGTGATGCGCTGATGCAATATCGGTGATCGCTCGTCGGCGAATAATAAGGCCCCTTTGGTAAGTCCTCCATTGCGATACGCCGATAGCGATATCGGTGATCGCTCATCGGCGATGTATCATGTCGCTGCCACTGCCTCCCCTGACCTGCGATATGCCGACGCGATCTGGACTGTTGATCGGCCAGATCCAATGGCTGAGATTAATGTGGATCCATAAGCCTGCGCTTTTGATTTTAATATGGTTTTTTGGGTATTTTCACCTCCCGATAGTGTAATTCTGCCCTCCAAAGGGCTTTTCTCTTGCAACTTTTTTTATCGGTGGGCAGCTTTTTGTCATAATTTGAGGATTTGAACCGCAAACATGGATCTTGGGCATGATTATAAGTATATTTGCAACCTTTGAGAGCATTTTGAATCCATTTTTGATCCTTTTGGATAGCAAAGTTAACAGGGCCAAAAAGAGTTCGTCTGTTAACCGCTTGGTTGGACCTGAAATCCTTTAAACTAAAGGGTTCCATTATTTTTCAGGTTCTGATTTTTGTTATCCTTCGTGCTTATGACTTGGGCTGAAATCGTGGTAAACCATTGGACTAAATTGGAATTGATCGATGGTTCATCCAATGGATTTCAGGCCGGAAAGAGTTCGACCAATAACCTTTGGGATGGACCCGAAATCCTTTAGAGTGAAGTGCTCTAATATTTTTCGGGTCCGGATTCTCATTATTCTTCGTGCTTATGGTTGTGTCAAAATCCTGGTTAACCGTTGGATCAAATCGACTTTGATCGATGGTACTGGTTCTCCTCGCAGCTTTCTTGATCGAAGGCGTGTTGGTCGTCGGATGGAAAGGTGGCTTCGATGGGGGATTGCGCGTTCAAATTTGGGCTTGGGCAAACAGAACGAAGAATTTGGACGTGATTTTGTATGTTTTTTAGGGCTGGTAGTCCTCGCAAACTATTTGTATTTAAGAATTGGTATAAGCACATTTTGGTGCGTTGTGAACAGATTGGTTCTCACTTCTCGAGTGATAGGTTTCTTAGGTTTTCTGCTTAAAAGTAGATGTAACTCCGTGAAAATATGATTGATCTTGGGTCTTGTTGACCCT
Source organism: Pinus tabuliformis (assembly GCA_031772625.1). Taxonomy (NCBI): domain Eukaryota; kingdom Viridiplantae; phylum Streptophyta; class Pinopsida; order Pinales; family Pinaceae; genus Pinus; species Pinus tabuliformis. The sequence goes on from CM062820.1 coordinate 950,609,408, forward strand.
GTTGGTGGTATACCAATATAGGCTTTGTCTGGTGTTGGTCTTTGCACTGGTAAATATATGTAACATATGTAATGCACTTTTACGGTTAATAGAAGGTTCCACTCTTACTAGACCAAAAATATTATAGTTTTTCACATCATATTTTGTGAACTTATCATTGAAGGTTATATAACATCATTCTGGTCAAACAATCTGTCAAGGGGAATTAATACTTTAGGAATATGATTGTTAGATAGCTGAATAATATCATGGTCAACTATTTTCTGCTTGAAATTTATTTTTGAGCCAAGAATACTTTTTGTGATTGTTTCATTGTTTTCTTCATCAATATGTAAGCAAGAAAATTCCTCAATAGTTTGCATAAACTTTTTCAATTGCTCATCATCATCAAATACTTGCCAATGTTTTATATTATCAGGGATCAAAGGTTTGTACCTAACCTCAATCTGGTATTGCAATTGAAAATATTATGAAACTTTGAAAGTACTCGCAGAAACTGCCAAATAATATGCTTGCACGTTATCCTCTCTTGGTATAGTTTCAATGTAAAAGCTTGGAAATAATTTTCTATACAATCCCATGTCTCATTTCCGTAAGCTTTTTGATCTAGGATGCTTTTCTGACAAATATTTCTAACCTGTCTAACCACTAATTTTGAATCACCAAACACTGACAGCCTTTGAACTTTCATCTTCTTGGCCATCTCCAATCCTAGTATTAAAGCTTTGTATTCTCCCACATCGTTAGTGACCTCAAAGTCCAATTTAAAAGATTAAGTAATAATTTTCTTTTCAGGTGAAATTAATACAATCCCAACTCTAGATCCATCTATGGAAAATCAAAATACATCTTCCATACACAATTCTTTGAATATTGAGGAATATATATAGTGTCTTCAATTTTGTTCTATACATTGCAATCAGCATTTACAACTAAAATGAAACACCCTAAATCTTTGTCCACAACATATATAGGGTGATTTACAGCTTAATTAACATTACACACAATATTTATGAACCATACTTCTTTGTACAATCTTAAATGTTCTCCTCCATAGATTGTGTTAGTGTCCATTAGTTCCAGTGATCAAATGTACTCTTTCCATGTGGTTGATAGATTCTTTGGTCAAATTATTATGTTTTAAAATAAAATTTGACATCATCTAGTTGTCAAATGGTCACTGGTCAATGTCTAGGTTTTATTACTACTCCCTCCATTTTCAAGGTCATAAAATGTCATCATGGTCATCTCATCATTCCTTGTGATAGGTCATCAAATGAGTGACTTGGTCATCATTTTGGTCATCAAATCATAAACATGCATACTTTAAAGGGTTCAAAGTTCCAAATCATGGTTTAAGATATGCATTTGGTGTCATCATTAGATCATGTCATCAAAAGTCATGTAAGGAGTCATCTCATCACCATAGTCACCATCATGGGAGTTAGTAATTAGGGAAAAAATTTCAAAACAAAAAAACGTTTTCAAATGTACATTCACCCCACATGGAGATGTAACTTTTCCAAAAAGAGAAATAAAGTTGCAGTACACTACCTCATCATGTCATTTCTCACAAAAACTTAATACAGTCCCTCTCCTAGGGTTTCGCTGCACTTTTAGTTTTCATTGGTTTTTGCTTCATCTTAGAGAGAAAATTCCTATGTTTTCTAACTAAACACAATTGTATATGCTTGTTAGGTCCTCCCCAATAATTTCACATACCTGTCTTCCCTATATCACCACTTTTCCCCAAAAAAACTAGCCCACATTGTGTTTCTGGGTTTTGACTGTGTTTTTCACTTTTGCCCTTCTTCCCTCATCCATTCAGTGAGATTTCACTTCCCATGTGTCCCTAACATCTACCCCTACCCCCTGAATTTTTGCTAATCCCTATCCCCTCCATTCCATTCCCTAAGCTAGCTGCTATTTTTCCCCTGTTTTCCAATCATAAACCCTACCCTTCCCTCCTATCAAACTAGGGTTTCCCGCCAAGCAAACCAACAACATGGCCAGTGAAAAGGAGAATTACAACAAGGGAGGACATGTCTCCAGATATGATCCAACTCATATGCAAGAGATTAATGCTTCACAATTCATCAAGAAATCATTTGAACAAGTAGGTTGCCTAGGGTTTTGTGAGAAGCCACAAGAGGTGGGCTATCATCGTGAGCTAACCAGTCTATTTGCCACCAATCCCAAAACTAAAAAGACCACCATAGCTCGGATGGAATTCTTGGTATCATCACAGGTGATTGGCATAATTTTTAGGGTTTTTAGGCCATTAGTTGCACATAGAGATATTCTTACTTCAAAATCAGTTTCTGGAGTAATGAAGGTGAATTTTACAAATGTGAAAGATTTTTGTCAATAATAGAACAAAAAAACAAAAACCTCCTTCATTTTATGCACAAATTTTATTATTTGAGAGAAATTCCCAAAATACATTCACTACAGGAGAGTTGCTGCACTTTTGGAAAGCTTGACTTCAAGTCATTTTTTCAGGGGTTTGGAGCAGGTGTTTGTAGTGTTTGATGACTCTATTGTGTAGTAGACATCATAATATTTCCAACCATATCACTTGTAGCCCAAAAACAAGTTTGGAAAGGCCTCGAAATCACTCTCCAAACTTTCGTTATGCTTTTGTTGTCACACATTGCGCTTCTGCAATCTTTCGCTGTATTTTTAGCGACCAACTTCAAACTTGGATTATGAACAAATGGGAAAGCATTTTGGAAAATTGGATGGAATTTTTGTTAACCACATACCTAAAAACAAAAACCTCTCTCATTTGTGTAAAAATTTGTATAGCTAGATGGATATTTCTCCATCTTTGAGCCTTATTTTTGCAGAAAACCCATAAATTTGACCCTACAAAAACATAGCGTGGCCACGCTGCGCTTTTACTCAGAGGCTTCAAATGATGAATGGAAATTATGTCGAGGTGTATATTGACCAGTAAATCTCATAAATACACTTGGTCTCTCATTTCAGCTCATAAATTTGTAGGAAGAGGTCAAAAATCATCAGCTTTCCACACTTTTGCCATTGTATTGAGGTACAAGTTGCGCTTTCGGGGTAGTTTTGGTAGAATGAGCTTTGAGGTGACTTGGAGGTGAGTTTTTTCTGATTTGATTATTCAGAGGCATATTGGAAATTCTCAAATACCTTTACCAACATTCATATAAGCTTAGATATCAACCAAAGTCATCCAAACACTCACTCAAAGCACGCTACAATTCTGTAGATTTCGTTGCATTTATGTGGAGAAAACCCTGTTTTCGAGTTTTCATGGTCAAAGTCAACGTTGCTTGATGTAATTAATATTATGATGATTTTTTACATAATTTAATTAAGTTTCCTAGTGATGGTTAGAGTTGATTTACTTGTAATCAATGTTTTTAAAGTCAAACTAAGTCAATTAGTGTAAAAAGGGAATTGGTTTCTAACCTCCCCGGGCTTTTGCATGGTTGGACAGAATCTTGTAATCAGTTCCTAGAAGGTAGGATTCGACCCCTAAGAGGGGGAATGATTTTTTTCATCTATATATATACTAAATGAGGTCAAAAGAGGGGTTGGATACTTGGTAATCATAGTGTGGAGCTAGTGTACACCATTTTACAGTGATATTAAAGACAATTGCAGCTATAATCTTGGGATTCATGTGGTATGCTTATTGATAGTGTTTCGTTTTAGTTTTATCATCAATTTGAATGTTTATTTCTCCTTGAAACCGTATGTATTCTTTTATGGGATCATATCATTAGTTTTTAAGCAGAATTCATAAGTTTTATGCTCTGTTTTGATGAGATTTTCATGTTTGTGTTCCATTTCTTCTGATGAATGAATTCATAGTCATATGCTCATTTTGATCCTTCACTTTTCAACCCTATACCACAATGAAAACCCAAATGTCAAAAAACATGCCTACCTTGCCTCATTTTCATCCCTGCAATTGATCATTCGAAACCCTGACCTAGTTCCTAGATCTATGACCTTGATCCAGTAAACCCCATTTCAAAACCCCAATGAGTTGAATACCTAGCCTAAGATCTATTTTCTCTCCAGTCACTTCATTGGTTGTGAGATTGAAGAAAGAGCCATCTCTTATTTGTAGGGCTATCTACAAAATCCAAAGTTGGTCTGAAGTTACCTCCTTCGGTCTCCTTTCCCAGCTTTGGGAAAACTAAGGAGTGCTAACATTTTGGCATCATTCTTTGGGATCGAAAGGTCACATTTTCCCTAGGTGTGAACAATAAGGATGAGATATCATTTGCTGATGGCAGACAAAAGTCAGACACATATGAAGGCTGAACCATTCACCTAGCGACTCCAATCAACTTTCAACCTGATTTGAAGACTCCACTGGAGGATGAACCTTACCAATAGAAACATGAAAAGACAACATGGAAAGATCAAGTATTCAAGTTGGACTTTAATCCAAGACATCATGTTATTTATCATAAATTATTTCTTCTCTTTTCCTGAGAATGTCAAGAAGGTTTTCCGATGTATACTGTATTTTAGAAAAGATCACATGCCTGCATTTGATTCCTTTCCTTTGAAGATTGTGAATCCAAATTCTCCTTACGATTTTGATCTTGGTCAAGACCCTTCTTCTAAAACTTATGTTGATCATATTAAACTTGATGAGCCTCAAGAGATCAAGACTAATTTTATAACTTATGTACATACTCCTACACCTTTAAAACTCCTAGATAGATATAAGTCTTTCATCTTACCTCCTATACTCCATGATTTCCCTGAAAATTATTACAAATATCTTCCTAGGTTTGATGGAGAATATGGTAACATCACTGCTAAAAAACACATTCAGAGTTTTTAAAATTTTCTCGACCTTTTTGAGGTTGAAGAAGATGATGTCAGTATTAGGATATTTTCTCTATCTTTGCAAGGTGAAGCCAAGAAATGGTTCAAAAAATTGGAAGCTGCAAGAATTTTCTATTTCCATCAGTTTGTGAAAGTCTTCCTTGATAAATGGATGATAAAGAGGAATCCTTTTCTGATTTTAAAATAATATAATCATTTGAAAATATAGCTAGGAGAAACAGTGCAACACTTTTCAGCTAGGCTCAATCAAGTTTACAATGCCATACCTACAGATATAAAACCTCCCCTAGGTTTAGCCATGCTATATTTTTCGGATGGTTTGGAAGCTGAGATTGTTTATTAGCCTAGAGAGAGGAATCTTGATACTTTGGAGTACATGCAGAAAGTTGTGGTTGATGTGGAAGCCAATTTGATGATAAGAAGGACCAGAATGGAAGCTAAAAGGAGAGAAGTGGTTAAGAATATTTCTCCATTGTCAGACCATAGGCTGGATGCAGTGATAGAAACTATGGAAAGATTAATGCAAATATTTTCCTTGCAAGATGAACCTGTTGTTAGAAGGTAGTAAAGAAAAACTCCTTTCGAAGCGCAATTGGCAAAAGGAGGAGAGATTGGTTATTTGTCTAATCATGGTATGGACAATAATTGTTTCATTTTTTCATTTGAAGATAGTCTTGAAAAACAATCAGCATTATGCACTCAGCAAGAGGATGCTAAAATTCAATGATTTAAGGAAGGCAGTCAGCTTGCACATGTGGTTTATGACAGCGAGGAGAAATTTGATGAAAGTTTTGAATCGGGTAAGAAGTCTTGCATCTTTGATAGCGAGCACAAAGAGAGTGATGAAATCGATGGCGGTAACTCTTTATCTTTATGTTATGTTGCATTTCAATTGATAAAGGAAAATTATAAGCTCATCAAAGAAGAGAAGCAGTATTAAGCTAGTTTAAAATGGCAGCAACCTTCTATTGTATGTGATATTCCTAGTATATGTTGTATGGAGGACTCACCCAATCTGAAAACACAATCATTGATTCAAGAGCCTGTAGTTACCTCAGAACCCATATACAATGAGTTGCAGCAACCCTCGTTAACTTTAAATGATTCGATGGCTAATTATTTGGATGAGTTTTGCAGTCAAAGTGGTCCTCCTTTGGTTGTTCGTGAGCTTGAAAATAGGGGTAAGGTAGATTTAGTTCAGAAAACAACATTTTTTTCTTGTCCATCAACAGTCTCATCACAAGCATCACAGGAAGACTTGCAACCTTATCATCACAATTTTCAGTTGAAGCTTTAGGAAAGCAAGGATGCAGATAAAAATTTGAACCCACGGTATGAATACCGCTTAGAAAGGAAGTGTAACCTAACAGATCCTTCATTTGAAGATCCTTTTACTGATTTGCTACAATCAATAGGGGAGATGAATTGTCTTGTATTTATGGACCATGATCACATGTTTATTGGACACTTTGAGTTGCCTATCTTTTGTTTTTCTACCTACTCAAGGAAAGTGTGAGCGGGATTCAAGTAAGTAGACGTTTGTTGGATTGGTTACAGTGGAGGGACCATTTCACATGATTGTATATATATCTTCATCAAGTGGGCAGGTATCATCAGGATTTGAATCCCGAGGTGAAGGCCCTAAGATCTCGATGATCTACTGCCATATGTATATCAAGTCATTTTTCCTATCAAGTCAAGTCAATTTCGGTTTTTCTTAAGTTTAGTTATTTAGTCATTTGGGTTTCAAGTGTTTTATTTTGACTCCATCGCCAAATGGATGAGGCTACCTAGTCTATGGTGTTCTTGACACCTCCTAAAGGAGCTGCCATCCCCATTTGGAGCTGATGTTAGTGTACATTAGTTCCAGTGATCAAATGTACTCTTTCCATGTGGTTGATAGAATCTTTGGTCAAATTATTGTGTTTTCAAATAAAATTTGACATATCCTAGTTTTCAAATGGTCATTGGTCAGTATCTATGTATTATTACTACTCCCACTGTCTTCAAGGTCATAAAATGCCATCATGGTCATATCATCATTCTTTGTGATAGGTCATCAAATGAGTGTCTTGGTCATCATTTTGGTCATAAAATCATAAACATTCATACTTTAAAGGGTTCAAAGTTTCAAATCATGGTTTAAGATGTGAATTTGGTGTCATCATTAGATCATGTCATCAAAACTCATGTAGGGAGTCATGTCATCACCATAGTCACCATCATGTGAGTTAGTAATTAGGGAAAAATTTCAAAAAAAAAGAAAAGTTTTCAAAGGTACATTCACCCCACATGGAGATGTAACTTTTCCAAAAAGAGCAATAAAGTTACAGTACACTACCTCATCATGTCATTTCTCACAAAACCTGAATACAATCCCTCTCCTAGGGTTTCACTGCGCTTTTAGTTTCATTGGATTTTGCTTCATCTCAAAGAGAAAATCCCTATGTTTTCTACCTAAATACCCTTGTATACACTTGTGAGGCCCTCCCCAACCATTTCTCATACATGTTTTCCTTATCTCACCACTTTTGCCCAAAAAAGCTAGCCCACGTTGTGCTTCTGTTGCGTTTCTAGGTTTTGACTGTGTTTGGCACTTTTTTCCCTTCTTCCCTCATCCATTTAGTGATATTTCACTTCTCATGTGTCCCTAACATCTACCCCTACCCCTTGAATTTTTCCTAATTTTTTTCCTAATCCCTATCCCCTTCATTCCCTTCACTAAACTAGCTGCCCTTTTCCCCTGTTTTCCAATCCTAAACCCTACCCTTCCCTCCTATCAAACTAGGTTTTTCTGCCAAGCAAACCAATAGCATGGCCAATGAAAATAATAATTACAACAAGGAAGGACATGTCTCCAAATATGAGCCAACTCATATGTAGGAGATTAATGCTTCACAATTCATCAAGAAATCATTTGAACAAGTATGTTGCCTATGGTTTTGTGAGAAGGCACAAGAGGTGGGCTATCACCATGAGCTAACCAGTTTATTTTCCACCAATTTCAAAAGGAACAAGACCACCATACCACAGATGGACTTCTTGTTATCAACAGAGGTGATTGGCATGGTTTTTAGGGTTTTTAGGCCATTTGTTGCACATAGGGATAGTCTTACTTCAAAATCACTTTCTGAAGTAATGAAGATGAATTTTAAAAAAGTGAAAGATGTTTTTGTCAATCATAGAAAAAATAACAAAAAATTCCTTCATTTTATGCACAAGTGTTATGATTTGGAAGAAATGCCCAAAATACAGTTGCTACAGGAGAGTTGCTGCACTTTTGGACAACTTGACTTCAAGTCAGTGTTTTAAGAGTTTGGGGCAAGTATTTGTAGTGCTTGATGACTCTATTGTGTATTATACATCATAATATTTCAAACCATACCACTTAAAACCCAAAATTCCTCTGGGAAGGCCTCCAAATCACTCTCCAAACTTTCGCTATGCTTCTGTTGTCACACGCTGCACTTCTATGATTTTTCGCTTTGTTTTTAGCAAACAACTTCAAACTTGGATTATGAAAATGGGAAATTATTTTTGAAAACTAGAGGAGGTGTTGGTTCATAACATACCTAAAAACAAAAAACCCTCTTAGTTTTTTAAAAAAAATTATGGTTAGAGATATATTTCTCCATATTTGAGCCCTATTTTTGTAGAAAACCCAGAAATTTGACCTTACAGAAACGCAGCATGGCCACACTGCGCTTTTGCTTAGAGGATTCAAATGATGAATGGAAAGTATGTAAAGGTGTCTCTTGACTATAACATCTCAGAAATACACTTGGACTCCCATTTCATCTCACAAATTTGCAAGAAGAGGTCAAAAACCCTCAATTTTCCACACTTCTGCCACTGTTTTGAGGTACACGCTGCACTTTTGGAGTAGTTTTGGTAGAATGACTTTTGAGGTGCCTTTGAGGTGAGTTTCTTATGATTTGAATATTCAGAGTCCTAGTGTACATTCTCAACTACCTTTACCAACCTTCAGCTAAGCTCATAGGTCAACCAAATTCATCCAAACAATCACTCAAAGAACACTACGCTTGTGTGGAGAAAACCCTATTTTCGAGTTTTCATGGTAAAAGTTAACTTTTATCAATGTAATTAATTTTCTAATGAGTTTTTACATGAGGTAATTAAGTGTCCCAATTCTAGTTAGAGTTGATTTACTTGTAATCAATGCTTTTAAAGTCAAAATAAGTTAGTTAGTGTAAAAAGGGAACTGGTTTCTAACCTCCCTAGGCATTTGCATGGTTGGAGAGAATCTTGTAATCAGTTCCTATAAGTTAGGATTCAACCCCTGAGAGGGGGAAGGATTGTTTTCATCTATATGTAGACTAAATGAGGTCAAAAGAGGGGTTGGATACTTGTTAATCATAGTGTGGAGCTAGTGTACACCATTTTACAGTGATATTAAAGAAAGTTGTAGCTATAATCTTGGGATTCATGTGATATGCTTATTGACAGTGTTTTGTTTTAGTTTTATCATCAATTTGAATGTTTATTTCGCCTTGCAACCATATGTATGATTTCATGTGATCATCTCATTACTTTTTAAGCAGAATTCATAAGTGTTATGCTCTGTTTTGATGAGACTTTCATGTTTTTGTTCCATTTCTTCTGATGAATGAATTCACAGTCATTTGCAAATTTTGATCCTTAATTTTTCAACCCTATACCACAATGAAAACCCAAATATGTCACTACACATACATATTTTGCCTCATTTTCATCCTTGCAATTGATCATTCGAAACCCTGACCTAGTTCCTAGATCTATGACCTTGATCTAGCAAACCCCATTTCAAAACCCTAATGAGCTTAATACCTAGCCTAAGATCTATTTTTTTCTCCAGTCACTTCATTGGTTGTGAGATTGAAGAGAGATCCCTTTATGATTTCGTAGGGCTATCTTCCAAGTCCAAAGTTGGTCTGAGGTTACCTCCTTTGGTCTCCTTTCTCAGCCTTGGGAAAACTAAGGAGTGCTAATAGACTGGAATGGTAGCATATGACATATAAATTTGTGAACTTCCTCCCAGTTTAACACACCAGGACCTTGATAAAAGAATACCAAATTTTTGGGGAATATATGTAACTACAGTATCCATTACAAAACTTTTGATAGGAATATATGTTAAGGTTACTACAGATATTTAATCAACCCTGTTTTGAATCAAATGTATACAAATCATGGTAGGGCTTGGTCACTTGCAATTGAAGTTGATCCATAATAATTTTGGGCATTATATTATGAGATGCCCCAGAACCTAACATGCAATTATAGAGGATAAAATCATGAATCCTAGAGTCAAATAGAAAGGAGGAACTTTCATCTTGAACATCCAAACTTGTGCTGGGAATGCAACAAGAAAATCCTATTTAATTTTTTCCTTGAGTTGAATTAGGAATAAAATTGTAATTCCACATCACATGACAACCTGTATTAGTTAACTAAGCTAATTTGACTTAGTTGGCTCAGTTAATTCGATTTGAGGGTCTAACTTGAGACATGTAGAGTGTCTCCTATATTATAGGAGCCATGGTTGAGTTTATTTTGAGTTGTAATAAATTAATTCATCTTAACTGAGTTAAAGTCAGTTAAACTAGTTCCAACTGATGGAGGAACTAGTAGGAGGTCAGACAGTGGGGTGTTGCTTCATGTGGTCGACCGGTTAACTGATCATTAACTGATAATTAACTCATGCATGTCATATATAAGAGTTACCTAGTTGATATTGGAGTTCAGGGTAAATGTACTATTAGTTGTATAATCATCTAAAATGTACATGTGGTGCATGCAGTTAGAGGAAGGCCTATGAATATTGTGCAATTCCAATTGAGGAATTTCCTAACTAATAAGGGATAATTCCCAAGGAAACGGCGCAAGGAAATAGGGACTTATTAAAGCATAAAATTGGTTAAGTATTGGCATGGGCATGTCTAGGAAGGATTGAGATAGATAGAGATATTGCAAAGCTTGCTTAGGATTGATAAAATCATTGTAATCTTCTCATCTTTTCTTACTAATGCAATATATAGATAGCAGATGTTTTTAGTTGTGGCTTTCCCCAGGAAATCATTGTGTAATGTGTTGATTGAATTCTTTCTCTTTTATTCTTTGTGATTTCACTATCATTTAATTGTTTCTGCTCACGAGTAGAGTATATTCAAGTCTATTGTTTTAGTAAATTACAATCGGTAGTTTGAATCTACAAGGAATTTCTACATGGTATCAGAGCATAAATCACTCTAGAAGAGGAGAATACAAGTTTGTCTTTTGCACGTGAAATCGAATTTGCAATATCATAATTTAGATCTAGTAGGATGTCATTCTACGGATTGAGACTCGAATATGTCGTTGAGGGTAGTTCGAATTATATTGCTTGGAAGGATAGGATGGAGGCAGTTATGGAAGACAACGAGCTTAAGGCATAGACAAAAATATTCCTAAGCCTCTAGCAACTGATGCTCAAGATTTGGTAGAGTGGAGAAAATTTATTACAAAGGCAAGAAGGATTATCATATAAGGATTTCAAGATCATATTGTCTCGAACCTCACAGTAAGGAGACTCCATACGCAATGTGGAAGGCCTTGACAGAGCTATTTCAAAACAATAATGACCACATGAAGCTGGAAATGAAGGAAAAAAAATATATATATATATATATAATAAAAAAAAAAATCAATATGGAGAAGGGTGACACAATACCAAAGTACTTGACAAAGTTCACCCAATGTTGGGATGAGCTTGGAAGTGTTTGTGTTACAATTGCTAAAGATGATCTGGTTAGCCTATCACTTCTAGTCCTTCCCAAGAGCTGGCACAACTACCAAGATTTAGTAAATTGGGGGGAGAAGCTACCAAAGTGGGAGTGTTTGTGGTCCGACTTGGTGCAAGAAGAGATTCGGCGGAACACCAAAGATGGATCCTCATTAAAGCATGATGATGAGGAGAATTATGCCTTAGCTAGAAATGCAAAGAAACGGAAAGGGAAGTCATCCCATTCCAAATAAGATTCCAGTTATGGAGGAAGGAAGAAGGAATTATAGAAGATTAAATGTTTTCATTGTCACGAGATGGGACACTATGACACAAAGTAGCCACACAAGAAGGCCGACAAGAAGCCCTCATGAGGAGCAGCAGGTGAAGCTCTTGCTTCATAATTCAAATTGGATTTCACCCTCATTGCTTGCATGGTGACATCAGTGATGGGTAGTGTGTGGTATCTAGATAGTGGAGCCTCATTCCATATGACCAACAATAAATAATTCTTTAGTGACTTGGAGGAGAAGGACCTCCAGATGCACATCGAAATGGGATATGATGGAAGGTATAGTGCGACCAGCATCGGTATTGTTACTTTTCAAAGAGATTTTATTTCTCCTCCCACATTAAAGATGACATGTATGTTCCGGGTCTGAAGAATAATTTGGTTTTAGTTACTATGTTGGAGGATCGTGGCTACAATGTGATATTTAGCAAAGGAAATGATTTCCTTCATCACATAGCCTTAGGACAAATGAAGCGGATCAGGGTTCAAGTGAAAAACCTCTAAAAATTGGATGTAAAATAATGTGTTACTTTGAGCACAAAAGCAGAGAATGTGAAAATTCAAGACATCAGTGAGTTGTGGCACAGAAGATTGGGTCACTTGCAACATGGAGCTTTGAAGATCATGCAGCATATTTATATAGGACTTCCCAAGGGTACACTAGAGTAGAGCGATACATGCAAAGGGTGTACATTGGTGAAGTATCCAAAAGCCACCTTTCATGGCAAGGAAAATCAAGCACGAGCGATCCTTGAAAGAGTTCACTAAGATGTGTGTGGACCATTCTTGATAGCCTCCATGGGAAAGCACATGTATTATGTAATATTTGTAGATGATTTCTCACGTAAGTGCTCAATTTTCTTCATGCAGAAGAAATATCAGACGTTCTCTAATTTTTGTGAATTTAAAGCACTTTTTGAGAAAGATAATTGCGGGAAAGTGAAGGATCTCAGGAGCAATAACGATGGAGAATATGTGTCGAATGAATTCAAGAACTTATGTGCATCATATTGAATTTGACGAGAGTTAATAAAACCCCATAACCCACAATAGAATGGGGTAGTTGAAAGGAAGAACAAAAGTATTGTGAGAGATGCACTGGCAATGTTACATGATCAGGGCCTACCGTTGCACTTGTGGGATGAATAATGCAACGCAATTGTATGTGTGCAGAACATAATTCCTCATCAGATTCTCGGGATGAGTACACCAGAAGAATCTTTTTCATGCAAGAAACTAAATGTGGCACACTTTAGGATCTTTGGTTCATTAGCTTACTATCATGTTACCATCCGGTGTTCCTGCCATCTCATAGGATGACAATGGTTCGTATAGATGTGAATTTCGATGAAGAGAAGGCCATGGTGTGTTCCCTTGAGAGGGAGCTTCAATTACATGAAGATGAGGAGATTTTAGCTCCAAAGGAAGAACCTCAAGATTATATGGAGCAACCACATGCAGAGGAGCAGAGAGTGGAAGCACCCACTCATGCAGAAACTTCTAGAGATGGAAGGAAGCACACTAGAGAAGTTGACAAATTGATGCATGATGCTAGAGAGAATGTGGGAGCACCCACATCACAGCGCAGGCAGAGGAGGTCTCTAGATCCATACAATAGTTACATGGATCTCATGAGCGAGAGTGTAGAGATTGATCCATTCTCATTCGAGGAAGCATTGTAACAACCAATATGGGTTGATGCCATAGTTGAGGAATATGACTCCGTTATCAGAAAAATTGTTTGAGAAGTTGTCCCACGACCAGTAGACAAGTCAGTGATGAGTTCCAGATGGCTTTACAAGGTAAATAAAGAAACATATGGGAGTGTGGAGAAACACAAGGCTAGATATGTGGCCAGAGTGTTCTCTCAAGTGGAAGAAATTGACTATGAGGAGACCTTTGTTCTAGTAGCAAGGTACTCTTCAATCAGATCTATTCTAGCATTTTCAGCGCGGATGGAATGGAATATGCATCAGATGGATGTGAATAAAACATTCCTCAATAGAGTGATTGACGAACAGGTGCACATTGAGAAGCCAGAAGGATTTGAGACCTTCAACAAAGAGTCACATGTGAGCAAACACAAGTGAATGTTGTATGGATTGAAACAAGCACCTCGTGCTTAGTACACCAGGATTGACAACTATTTCACCAAGTTAGGCTTCACCAAAAGTGAAGCAGATGTGAACCTTTACCATATTGTGGTTGAAGGTAAATTTTTTATTATTTTATTATATGTTTATGATTTAAATATAACATGTGATGATAAGTTGGTAAAATGTTGCAAAGACGATCTTGCAAGAGAATTGAAGATGAAGGACTTGGGGCTCATGCATTATTTCCTTGGTATGGAAGTATTGAAGGGAGATGAGGATTTGTTTGTCTCTCAGGGAAAGTATGCCAACGAGATACTAAATAAGTTCCACATGGAGAGCAACAAACCCATGGAGACTCATTTAGAAGAGAATTGGAGGAAGGAAGATGTTGCTTAAGATGAAGTAGTGGAGGCTACTATCTACAGGCAACTTGTGGGTTCATTTATGTATTTGGTGAACACACCACCAGACATATGTTTTGTAGTTAAATATATTAGTCAAGCAATGATTAATCCAACCAAACTCTATTAAAAGGTAGTTAAACATGTGTTGAGATACCTTAGAGGCACCACTCAGTTTGGTCTTTGGTACAGACAGACAAAGGGAGTGAAGTTGCAAGGCTTCACAGATGCAGATTGGGTAGGGATTCCATATGATAGGAAGAGAACATCATGGGTAATATTTAGTATTGGGTAATCAATAGTTTCTTGGTACAACAAGAAGCAAAGATCAATTTCACTCGGTTCGACAGAAGAAGAGTACATGGTTGCTAGTCAAGCAACTTGTGAGGTTATCTGGATGAGGAAGATCCTTGTTGGGTTATTTGGTCAGTAGATGGATCCTACAGTGATTTAATATGATAATCAAAGTTGTAGAAAACTCTCTAAGAATCTAGTTTTTCATGATCATTCCAAGCATATCGACATCTAGTATCACCATCTACGATATTGTGTATAGCGGAGAATCATGTTGTTGGCGTACATTCCTACAGAGGAGAAGGATGAAAACATCTTGAATAAGGCACTTTAAAGAGGAAATTTTGAGCTCCATAGAGGTAGGATCGGGGTAGCATATAATCCCTTTCTTTTTGAGAGCGAGTGATGAAAATGCAACAAGAAAATCCTAATTTTTTTGTCCTTGAATCAAATTAGGAATAAAATTGTAATTCCACATCACATGACAACTTGTATTAGTTAACTAATTTAATTTGACTTAGTTGGATCAGTTAACTCAAGTTGAGGGTCTAAATTCAGTCATGTAGAGTGTCTCCTACATTATAGGATCCCTGGTTGAGTTTATTTTGAGTTGTAATTAATTAATTCATTTTAACTGAGTTAAAGTCGGTTAAACTAGTTCCAAATGATGGAGGAACTAGTAGGAGGTCAGACAGTGGGGAGTTGTTTCATGTGGTCAACCAAGTAACGGATGATCCCCTCATAATTAACTCATGCATGTCAGATCTGAGAGTTACCTAGTTGAGATTGGAGTTCAGGGGTAGTGTACTATCAGTTGGTGCATGCAGTTAGAGGAATCCCTATGAGGATTGTGCAATTCCAATTGAGGAATTTACCTAATTAATAGGGGATAATTCCAAAGGAAACATCACAAGGAAATAGGGACTTACACAAGCATAAAATTGGTTAATTATTGGCCTCGGCTTGTCTAGGAAGCCGTGAGACAGATAAAGATAGAGCAGAGGTTTCTCGGGCTTGAGCAAAGCAGTGTAATATTATCATATTTTCAGACTAATGCAATATAAAAATAATAGGCATTTTTAGTTGTGGCTTTCCTTAGGAAATCATTATGTAATGTGTTGATTTCATTCTTTCTCTTGTATACTTCATGACTATGTGATTGTTTAATTGTTTCCATTAACGATTAGAGTAGATTCAAGTCTATTATTTTAGTAAATTACAATTAGCAGTCTAAATCTACAAGGAATTTCTACAACTTGGTCCAAAAAGAATAAAGGATTTTTCGCCTTACAAATTGTTTACATATCCTTCACCATCCACATTTTAAGACTGAATCCATTTAGATACCTATTGTTTATAGCCAGGGTTTCTCTTGAGTTCTAATAAAGGAAATGTAATTTTGACTTTTTCTAGTTCCTTTTCTACATTAAAAATAGGAGGAACATGTTTTTCTAATGTTGATTGATCTGATGACGGGCTTTGAGGTTGTGAAGATAAAGTTTCAGTAGTTTTATCTTCTCATAAATTAAAGGTAACCTTATTTACAGGTCTGTGTGGACCATGTCTTTGTCTAAGATCATATCTTTTATTTAGATCAACAATCAAAAATTCAAAAAAGGCTTGATATTTAGGAACTTTGGAAGATTCTATATTATGAGCTATAGGCCGAACCTTTTTTTCCCGTGGAAAAATTCATAATTTTCATTAATAGAGAAAATTACATTTTGTAGATGCTGAGCATATGCATGAATTGATGCATTTCATGCCCAAAAAAAAATAAAAAAGCAGTGATATGGATCTCCTCACATGGAGCCGATGATAAAAAGTAAAAACTATGCCTATTCTTTCCTAACTTTCTTCTTTTCCACTTTCCTCCAACCTCCAGTGTTGGGAGTGGTTGTTACTATGGCTAATTGTTCCTCATTGGTATTTATGGGATGTTCGAGTCCAAGCCTTCTGATCCATGTGCTCGTTTAATTCTGCTTATTTCCATTTGGTGTGTTGTTTTTTCCTTTTTGAGTGTCCAAATCTGCTTTGATTTCTGTTGGCTGTGCTCTTTCTACTTCTTCTTCTAAGGGGTCTGTGTTCTACCAGTCTTTTGGCTTCCTTTGTTGCTTCTTATTCCACTTGGGTTCTTTTTTGGCCAAAGTACATGCGCTCTATAAGTGGCATGTTTGCAAACATTTGTGACATTGAAAAGCTATGTTTTCATAGTCTAATGGTTGAATCCATTGTGATTTGTTGAAATTCAATGTGATGTTTTCTGGTAACCCTTGGCTGAGATCTGCTTCAACACATATCCTAGAAAATGTAAATATTTCCCTTGTAATTTTTTTCTTGTCCGTCTTTAGGAATTTCCCCAAGGAGTTCCCAATAGCTATTAATACATTATGATGCCGGAAATGTAATGGGAGGTTATGCAATCTAACCCAAACTAAAATTTTTGATACCACCATAGTGTTGGCATCAAATTCTGGGAACCATGGGGTTATGAAGAGCCCAGCATTGCCCTAGAACCATGGTCACATGTTGAGGATGTATTCTCGTTCTTGTGATGTGTTGAATCTGACTATAAAAAACCCTTTGGGACAAAGATAGATTTCACAATTTGATGTCCATGCAGTATGTATACATTGGTGTAGCACATCAGAGTCTGGCCATAAGTTGTTAAATCTACATATAACCACACTGTTAGAGAGATCTGAGTATAAGTTATTTACCTTAGGCATTGATGAGACAAAGAGTACAGGATTTTCTGTTTTTTGTTCCACGATGTAAGGCCCTGGCGGCTCAACCATTATTGCTGGTTTGGTTTGTGCTTTTGCCTTTCCTTTGACTACATCTTTGAAGGTTCCTGTGTTTCTTGTGCTGGTTCCAAAGCATCCTCCCCACAAACGCAGATTAAATATGATGGTCGAATCTCTTGTGATGCCATAATCCTATAGGGTGTGATTGTCTTGTAGGCAATGTCCTGAGTATATCAGGTTTTGGCTTCTTGCTGGTATCCCATGGTAAGCCTGTATTTCTTGCTTTAAGTCTTGGATCCTCATCCCTTTCCGGAGCGTCCAGCAAAGATGGCTACCTTCTGGCATTTTGATGAATATCACTATCGAATATGTCTCGATAGCGTGCATCTCATTGCCTTTTGTCTGGTGTCTGTGTGTGTATTCCGTGAGACCTCCCAGGTGGGGCTCTGCCCCGTCTAGTGCTATGTTTGTGCAGTTCATGTGTTCATTATGGTCCTGCTCACAGATTTACACCCTAGCTGACTCTATTTGACTCAGAAGGTGAATATCCCCAGCCTTCTTCTGTTGTGCCCAGTTCACCAGCAAGAGGGTGATTGTTGTAAATCCGTCAAGCCGATAGCTTATGGGGATATAACAGTGGAAATTGTCCAGATCTAGCCAGTACTTGGGCCGATTTAGTGTTAGGCTGCCCTTTTTTGAGAGCCCCCCTCCAGATCTATAAGAAATGACATATTTCAGAAGGGGATAGGCCATCCATGTCCCCTGTGGGCCGCGCATTCCCGCCAGTTTCTCCCTATCAGCAAGCTATAGGTCTCCTCGGATCTAAGGGTTTTGGTTGAGATCTAGCCTTAACAGGGGTCCTTTAGCTATAGAGCTTCTTGATTGAGGGAAATTTGTCCATGTCGGATCCCATACAGTTGCATGGTACATCAGATCTAGGGTACTATGTCTGATCCCCTTGATATTGATCAGATCCAGTGTCCTGGGGTCACTCCCTTGATAGTCCCTGCCCTTTATGACTTCATCGGTCTGCATTGCAACAAAAAAATCAGGATCATCCTCAAATATGGATAGGTTGTGTACGACGCCCAATCCAGATCCAGGCTTGACCTTCAGTAAGGGCGTGGTAGCGTTACATAGGAGCCAGTAGTGAGGAGAGGCATAACATATTCCGGATTCGATGGTGAGTTGGGTTTCAGGAGATGAGAAGGGCACCAAGGGCACAGCTTGTAGCTTTGCTATCGAGGCACTACGGCCAAGTGTTGCAGCAATTGCGCTTGTTGTTGCCATTGTCTCCTGCCGAGAGCTAGGGTTTCAAACCGAGGTGATTTTCCCAAATATTATCTAAATTATCTCCGTTATAGGTTGAACTTGATTCACAGAAACAATAACATTTTTTTGATGTTGATCACCAAAAAAATTTATTTTATCTATATCACGTGTTATTTCTTAAACATCTTGATCATTTAGCATCAATGGAGGTTGAATTTGTTGGTCATTATTATGTCTTTCCCTCTGTAAAATTTGTGGCTGAAAAGGTCTTCTGTAGGTCCTTGTGGTCTATTCGCATTTTGTTGTAACTTTCTAGGTTGTGTTTCCATCCTTG
Organism: Pinus tabuliformis; assembly: GCA_031772625.1. Lineage (NCBI taxonomy): Eukaryota > Viridiplantae > Streptophyta > Pinopsida > Pinales > Pinaceae > Pinus > Pinus tabuliformis. Next base: position 950,628,452 of record CM062820.1, read on the forward strand.
AAATTTTATTAGAAAATTTTCTCAACATCGACGTGATTTCATAAATTTGATGCTCCTCTTCCTTAATTTTTGAAGATGAGCCAGCTTTCATTCTTTCCTTCAATTTTCTTTCTGCTTTTTTCTGCCTTTGTTGTCAATTTACTTGATGTTTCTTTCTTAGACTAAACCTCCATTGTAGCAATTTTCATACCTTCCAAATTCATATATTTTATTTCCCTCAAAATTAAATTTAAGTCATCATGAAATGCTTTGGAAAATTTAACCTTCACTGGAGTGACTGGAGGTTTGCAATCAACTGGCATGTTTGTAAATTTTAATAAATCTCTTAATGAAATATGAAATAGGTTCATTAGGATTCCTTTTTAGGTCTTCAAATTCAATCAAATAATAAACAATATATATCTTTATTCCCCATTGATTTATGAAGATATTGATTGAATATTCCCATGTATGAATAGAATTTGGTTGCAACTATCTAAACCAAATCCTAATATTTCCTTCTAACAATTGAACAAACAACCTCATATAAACATCTTCATGTTTTGTGTTCATATTATCTGCAAAATCCAAAAATGCAGATAAATGATCTTCTGCATTTGGTCATGTTTCCCCATTATATCTAAGAAGATGTTTTAGATAACCCACAAGAAAATCATGAACGTTAGTTGTTGGTGGTAAGACTAAAGCTGCATATCTAGATACCACAATCGGTGGTATCCAACCATTTGTTGTTGTTGTGAAACTGATTATCTTGGATACAAAGGTCATTTGGAAGATGGTTACACCAAAATTATAGGTTTTTTTTTAAATTGAGGGTGAACGATTAACTTTTCAACTTCATGAGCAATCTTCCCTTTATCTTCAAAAGCTAAAGGGTTTGTATAAATTTTAAGCTCCTCTTCAGGCTTGTTATAGGATATTTTGACTCATCTAATCAATATGCCTCCTAACTGGATCATTCACATCCTATTCCCCCTTTACATCATCATTGTACAAATCCCTATGCATGTCTCTCTCATTCCCCGGAGTTTCTGCCCTAAAGTGCATCATTTGAGCCAGTTTTAGGACTAACACACCCTAGCCTCTTGTTGGACAATGTTCACCTACAGGTTGATCCATTGTGGCCTACGTTTATCACCTACAGGTTTCTCCCCTTTACACTTGGTTTGGTTTTAGAAATTCGAGAAAAAGAGAGAGAATCTTGAAGCCTCCATTTCTAGAAGTTTCCAGGATTTGTTCTAATCATTTACCTTAGATAAAAATTTTGAATCCTATCATATCCTACCTTGGAGTTTCCATATCTTATCCTTAGATATCATCCTCCCATCAAGAGTGGATCTCAATCCCAAGATTGTTAAAAGGATAAGAACTCCCAACTTACCTCACTCCTCTATATATTTACAGCCTTCCGTATGCAAGGGGTTGGATTTTGGAGAGTAATTCTACTCTTATGTTGTTGTAGTGAGAGTTATCCTTTCACGCATTTAGGGTGATTGGACATGCACATTATGACAAAGGAAGGACAAGTCAACAACATGGAGGACCTCTTCTACAAGATCAATACCTATTTATGGTTGTAACTCACTCCATTTATATCAATACAAAGAGTTCTTTTGTTTTCCTATATGTGATGTCTTTATTTCATGTAATGTAATACCATGTTCATGTGTTGAATAAAGTAGATAGATGGTGCTACATAGATCTCATAGTTTCTTGGCTTGTGTTGTCTGGTTGTGTAGGTTCTAATTTTGGCAGCTAGAGCTAGGATTGGAACATTCAAACCAAAGCAACAATGAAACATATGACAGATTCCAAGTAGGTTTCATCCCTTCATCTACTTGCTTTAAGGAAAACATTGGGTCCTTTGTCATTTTGTTGTTCTAGGTTAACCACCAAACCTAGGGGAGATATAAATGTCCACAATCATAAATCCCGCATAACAAAATGGCAACCATACTACAAAATGGTGTATTCCCTTGGTGGTTTCTTTGTCCATTGTGTTTGATTTACCTCTTTCATAGAACTTTGTTGCTTTAACTAGACACACACATACCTAGGAAGTGATTTCATTGAGTCTTGTTTGCAATTTTAGTGTCGGGATCCTATTTCCTAAGACCAATGCACCCTCTAGTCTATTGACAGAGCGATGCACCCCACCTGGGCCCTCTCTGTGCCTGTGTTTCAAAGCACTGGTGCCTCTTCTCCACCAGCGTTGATCCTTGCTTTTGCACAAAATTTTCCTTGTTTGATTAGTGTTGCTTTGATCATCCTACTTCCACTGACCTTCCCTGAGTCTTGAGTGTCTTGGGGTCTCTCTATATCCTCCTTTTGGTTTTAATTTGTGTGTGATTGCCTTTTTTAAGAATTAATTTTGATTTTCTTTGTTATTATCATTATGTCACTAGAAAAATGGTTTTGTTTGATCATTGATTGCTTGGATGCATTTTTGTTCTGTCCTCATTTTGAAAAGCATATTTGAATCATTGATTAGACTTTATATCTTAGTTTTCCTCATTTTTGAAAATTAAGTGTGGTGAAAAGAAAAAATCTTGCATTGGCATTTAGGGTTTTGCATCTATATTGATTTTTGGAACATCTGCATGAAAATGGAATTGCATTGAGAATCTTGTTTGTTGCATTTTCTATGTTTCATATTGTTTGTCTCTTCCCTTCCTTAGCTAGATTTTCATTGAAGGGAAAGATTCCATTTCCTCATGCTAGATTTAAATTTTAGGGAATTCAGGTGAATTCGTGATGAGCCATAAAGCTGAAACGTAATTCAAGATCCACTTAAAATTTATTGAATCAACCTAAGGAGCACTTGTAACATTAATGCAAACACATAAAGGTCTAGGCTAGAGACGTGTTTCGATATTGTTAAACGTAGGAGATGTCGTTGTTTTCCAGTGTTGCATCCCAGTGGTGAAATCTTGTTCCATGTATGTTAGTGTATATGATCATACTCCACGTACCTTTGGGTATATTGGTGGTTCTCCATGCACGTAAAGTATATGGGAACACTATCATCGGTTGGTTACACATTAGATAACACTACTACGAACTGCACTCCCGTGTACCGTCAAGTATATTTTTGGAGTCCCCAATAGGTTGTTATCCATCCATACGTGACCAATTCTTCTGCCTTGTATGTAGTGATACACCAAACAAAACATTCGGGGAGATTGGTTATCATACATTAATTACTTGGTTCGCCAAGGTGTATATTGCAGTTCACAGTCGCTTAGTAATCCTTTATGCCTAGATTACCCTCTTTTTTATTTATTTATTTTTGTGTTAGTAAAATTTACTATCCAACATGGAAGAACAAGATCCTCCACATTGTCATTCACATAGAATGCAAAATAAACCTCCTCTTCCACTAGAGGCTACTCATGGTCATCGTCAGAAGCATAAAAGAACACAAATTACCAAATCAGGAAACTCAGAAATTACTTCTGGTCCTCCTCCTGAATTTGATCAACCAAAATCGTTTGTCCCCTTGAGTTCCAAACCTGAGGTTACTTCTAATCTTGTTAGTGAAACTGACACAACTGATATTGAATTACCTGAAAATTTGTTTCCTGAGGTTATACAATCTGACCTTCCTGAGACAAAAACTTTATTTCCTGAGGTCATCGAACCTGAGGAGCCTCAATCATATTTAACTGTTACTTCAGGTATTTCATCTTCTCTTCCTTTATCTCAGATAGATCTGCCTACCATATATCTCAGCCTCGACAATGAAACACTTCCACCTGGACTTATGAGTATCGAGGAGATCCCATAAGAAGAGCCTCATCCTTATACTCATTGGCATGGACTTTTCCATTATCCAACCCATCCTCTTCTTCCTCATGTATGTCCTATACAAACTCCTTTGCATGGTCATTTTGACTCACCCATGAATTTCATGTGGAAATCTACATTGGGATCATTGACCATGACTGGAACCGATATGGCTTCCCAACCTGCATCTACCACTATGGTTGAGACAACAAATGTCACTTCCACATCTATTTTTTTGACATCACCAGAGGCATATTTGTATGGTGGCCTATCCATCCCACCATGTTATCTATCCTTATCTAGTACCTTCTATGGTGCATCTTCCATTTTATGAGCATCCTCCATGTCTTCCACTTCACGAATTCCATCTGGTGTTGCTCTTATGAGTGCTACTCAGCCTGCTCCCTCTCCTCCTCCCACACTGACAGTTAAACAATAGGCTAGCCCTTATGTTAGTGGGAAAGGTCCTCTTCAACAACCTAACTATCATTATGTTGGGTACCCTTTGCATGGGGGTAGTTTCCTCCATCATCCCTTCCCCCTTTGGCAGGGGGGCAACATGTTCTTGGTATACCTAAAATTGGTAACCAACCTTATTATGGTCATCCTTATCTTGGTATGGTTGTTAGTGTTTAGCAGCCTACCTTTCCCATTCAACTTGGTTCGATGTTGTGTTCATTGTTTTTTCCCAACCTATGCAATCTTCATCTCAAGTTCCTATTCCTCAATTTGTACCTCAACAAGCTCAAATTCATGTAATTCAACCTGTACAGGTTGCGATCACATTTCAACCTGTTCCTTTAGTATCTAGCACCTCTGAGGCCCCACTTAATTAGCATTTACAAGTTCCTCTGCAATCTTAATCGCTTACACAAGGTATTCCTCAAATTCCAGTAGGATATACATTGTACAACATGGCACAGCCTCAATCGAACCCTCTTTATCATGGGACAATGCAAACTCCCATCGGGAGAAGTATAGACCTTATTAGGGTATTCCTTAGATGCCTCTTCAAGGCCAGCAAATTCATCATTACCCTAAGGCTGGTCAACAAGGTCACTTGTATTCTGGCTATCAAAATCCTCCTTATTCTGGTACCTAGGTTCCTTATTACCATAACCCTCCTTATTGAGGAATGCAATTTCCTATTTCCCTGTACATCCCTTCATATCCAGGGCATCCTTCACCAGACTTTAATCGACAGTTACCTTTTGTGTCCACTCTCAAGTTTCCATATTTGACTTGACTCGCCAACGACCCCATCGCTCATTCACCTTGGTGGTCGATTATTCGTATGAAATTTCCTTCTGATATCCCTAAATTGAATGGGAATCTAAGAGAAGACCCATCGATGCATGTCATGACATATCATCTATGGTGTTCATAAAACTCCCTTGACAATGATTCTAATCAACTTCATCTTTTCCAAAGAAATCTTACGGGTACCACTACTAAATGGTATATTGAGTTACCCAGAGCTTCATTCCATGATTTCAACTCCTTAGCCACAACCTTCCTCATGCATTTATAGCTTGCCATAATATATGAAACTTGAACAGAAGTGTTAATCAAATTCAAACAATTTGATTCCACTCACGTTTCAAATCATATTCATTACTGGAGGCGTCATCACTAGTTGGTCAAAACTTATGTTCCCGATCAATTGTTGGCGGAATGGTTTACCAAATCTCTCTTGGCACCCATAACTGAAGATGTGGCCAAATGTGGAGTCATGACTAAAGAGAAAGTAATTTTTCATGCATAATATTTGGATTTGGTTTATACCCAATCTGGCACACTGTATGGTAAGATACCAAACGCTCCAAGACCTTCATATATTGTTCCTCCTCTGCCTTGTAAAGAATCTCATGTTGTTGATGGCATTATTGGTTCTACCAGCTCGTAGACGACAAGTAAACCATCTGGTATTGGTCCACCAGCATCTGCTCAAAACCCTTAATCCCATCCTCTTGCAGCTTCTGCCTCCGCAATAAATGTCATTTCATCTGATAAAGGGAAGTCTCAATAGAAACATAGAAGTAAGAAGAAAGGAAAAGGTAAGAAAAATAAAGATCCCTCTCCACAGGATAAACAAAAAAATCAGTCCTCTGATGAGAAATTAAAGCATAGATATCATTGCATGATTCGTAATGGGGAACACTTTACACATGAGTGTCCTCACCGTGTTGAAGTGAATCAATTTATTAAGTCCTCCACTTCTTCCGCAGTGCTGACCGACTCATTTCCTAATCAAGAGACTCATATGGTTGCTCAGGACCCATCTTCCTCTAACACGGTTTTGATTATTTCCTCCTCAAAGTTGAGATCTGATGTTTTGGTAGCTACTCTAAACAAGAATTATGGTAATGTGAATCCACCGAATGATCAGGCTACTAATCAACCTCCTAGTTCAACACCATCCTCGTCAAATACCACTCCACTGTCGATTCCTACCGAATTGACTATTAAACCTCTAAAGGGTGTTATTCATAAGTCATTTTTCATCCTTCATGCAAGATCCACTCATAATTATAACGTAGTTGAATACTTGGCTTAGTCTCCATCAGCTATTTCAACTCTTTAGGTGTTGCAAAACTACCCTGCCAAAATAAGGCTTTACTTTCAACTATTGGATGTGTAGATCCATCAGCTCCAGCCTTGTTGTTTTCTCTCATGAAAACTATACCCCTCGGCTTCCAACTCAGTTAGCTTTTATAATCCAAGTCATCGTCCATGGTAAGAATATTCATCATTTTATCATGGATGAGGGAGCCTTGAATTGTATTATGTCCATGTATTGCTGGAAGGCGATTGTTTCTCCTCAACTGAGTCGGTCAACTACCATATTAAAAACCTTTGATGGGAGAACATACAAACCTTGTGGGATTTTGAACTCCCTGCAAGTTGAATTAGGGGACAAAATTGTGTCCATAGAAGTCGAAGTTATTTACGGACCTCTCAATTACAATATTCTATTAGGATGTACATGGGTTTATATCATGGTTGCAGTCATCTCGACTTACTTCCGTATGATCGCCTTTCCTCATAAAGGTGGGATTGTAGCCATAAACCAACTCACCTTTTTCACCTATGATTCACATGTTACTAGAAGTGTCCTTCTTGTGGCTAAAACTCTATAATCATATCAGCATGTCAAAGTTGGATTGTTGAAGGATTATTCACTTATGGTAACCTTTTTAGTTTTTACTCCCTCCTCTCCTTCCCGACATCTCATCTTCGGTAGCCTATATCAACATGATATCATCTTCTACTATCCTGATTGATCCATGGATTGTACTAGATGAAACTGACATCCAAAGTTTTGGTGACTGAATGTCGCTAAGCCCCATTGAGCTAGATTATGAAGCCATTTATTTGGCTTGTGCGATTTCTTCATTTGATTTGCCTAATTAGGTAGACAAATCACTGGATTATGGTACGTATTTTGATCCTTTCTCACATGTATTCCCTACCAATGAAAACATTGTGGGAAACATGATGTTGGGCAAACATCACCATCATTCCTCCTTACCTAATTCCATTGAGGATAGTCTTAGTGATGTATACCCGCCCAATTATGTTGAACTTTTTACAAATCTTGTGTTTATTCATGAGGTCAATTTGGAAAAGAACCTTTTGAATATCGAAGAGACGATACCTCTTGATATTTCCATTAAGCCATATGTTGTCAAAAATCTACACCATGGAGCATCTTGTTCTCCATCCGAGATCGAGACTTATCGATCCCTTTTTCATGAGTTTTGAGATGTCTTTTCCTGGACCTATGAGGAGATGCCAACTATCGAACCAAATATAGTTGTACATGAAATTAAGATGTATCTCGATGCCAAACTAATCTGACAATGCCTTCGACTAGTCCATTCCAAGAAGGTTGTTGGTATTAAGGCTAAAGTTGAAAAGCGTCTTCGATCTGGCTTCATACATCCCTTTCCTTTAACTGATTGGGTGTCGAATGTAGTTCCTGTCATGAAGAAACAGGGTGCCATTCAAATGTGCATCGATTATCAGGATGTGAATCATGCATGTCTGAAGGACAATTATCCCACCCTGTTTATTAACCAAATTGTTGATGATTGCACTAGCTACGAAATTTATTCATTTATGGATGGATTTTTGGGCTATAATCAAGTAAACATTCTCCTGGCGAACCAACTTAAAATTGGTTTTATTTTTCCCTCGAACACTTTCACCTATAGGAAACTCTCGTTCAGTTTAAAGAATGTTGGGGCCACGTTTCAACATGCCATGGATTACACTTTTCATTATATCAAACACATCATTCAACCATATTTGGATGACCTCCCTTCTCACTCCAAACATTGGATTGGTCACCCGATGCATCTTTGGGCTAATTTCCTTCGTTGTAGACATTATAATATTTGACTTAACCCACACAAATGTGTGTTTTGTGTCAGTTATGGTCGACTTCTATGTTTCTTCATATCAAAACAAGGAATTCATATTGATCCATTAAAAGTACAGGCGATTGTTGATTTTCCTGCACCATCTTCACTTGTTCAGCTTCAACGAATTCAAGGGAAATCTAACTTCCTACAAAGATTCGTCCCTAATTATGTTGAGTTGACCAAAGTATTCACTCGCTTGATGAAAAAATGGATTCCCTTCCATTGGGATGACGTAGCTTAAAAAGTGTTTGATGCCCTAAAAAATGTATTGGTTCGGGCATCTCTTCTCTATCCCCCTGATTATCAGCATGACTACTTCATGTATCTTGTTGTTTCCATTTCTACTATAGCAATGGTATTTTTCTAAGAAGATGGTTTAGGGACCGAACATCCCATTTATATCTGAGTTGGAATCTTAATGATATCGAGATCTGATATTCCCACGTAGAAAAGTTGCCTTTGGCAGCCGTTCAAGCCATCCAAAGGTTTCGCCGTTACAACTTGCTTCAGAAAACTATGGTCGTTTCAAATTGAAACCCTATGACATACATTTTTTCGTGTCAATTTTTGGGGGGAAAGTACTTGAAATGGATTGTCATTTTACAAGAATTTGATCTAGAGTTTATCAAATCCAAGTCAAAGAAATGCTTTGTTTTCACAAAACTAATCTGTGATCTTCCTTCTCCTAATTCAGAATCCACATCTGAAGATTATATTCCCAACAAGTCGTTGTTTATGATATCATCATTTGACCTGTGGTATGGATATTTCATGATTTATCTCCAAACCCATACATTTCGGTCTAATACCTCTTGCTTAGAGCAACGACGTATTCATTACCAAGCCCAAAATTACATCGTTATCGGTGACACACTTTATCGTCGTGGTATCAATACGATCTTACAAAGGTGCCTCACACTTGAGGATAGTGACAAACTCCTAAATGAATGTCACTCGGGCGCATGTGGTGGGCATTTATCTGGTTATGCTACCACCTAGAAAATTTTATGTGTTGGTTACTTTTGGCCTAATATCTTTCGTGACTGCATCCTCGTTGTTCAAAAGTGTCATGTGTGCTATATATGATCGTAAGGCTCATGCTCCCCCCACTCTGTTGCATCCCATTATCGTTTTTGGTCCCTTTGGGAAATAGGGTATTGACTTTATGACATGTAACCCTCACTCGACTGGGTAGCATGGTTATATAATCATCGTAGTTGATTACTTTACTAAATGAGCCGAGGCGACACCTACATTAAACAACACTGGTGAAACGACTGCATACTTTTCTTTCAACCACATCATCGCACGGTTTGGTGTTCCATAGGAAATAGTTATGGATGACAAAAAAAAAATCGGAATCATATAATGACCAAACTAACTTCTGAGTTGGGACTTTCCCATGAAAGTTCCACTCCCTACTATCCTCAAGCTAATGGACAGGTTGAGGCCATCAACAAAGTTCTTAAGATGATGCTTCAACATATGGTAGGGGTCCACAAAACGGACAAGAATTTGCTTCTTTACGCTGCTTTGTAGGCATACTAAACCTCGGTAAATACTGCTATCGAATTTTCACCTTTTTAGTTGTCTATGGTCTAGAATCTATCCTCCCAATTGAATACGAAATTTCATCATTGAAACTAGTTGTCGAATTTTTTCCTGCCACTTCCGTAGAGGACGAGCATCTTTTACACCTGAATCGTTTAGATGAAACCCAACACAATGTTCCTATAGCTGATGAATCTCATAAAAGAAGCATCAAGGTGCAATATGACAAAAGTGCCAAGCCTCGTGTCTTCTCGAAAGGAGACCTTGTTATTTTGTATGACCTGGAATCTGATAAGTTAGGTTCAAGAAATTTTCAACCCATGTGGTTAGGTCCATACATTTTCAAGTGAGTCCTTGTAAAAGGGTCCTACGAGTTAGTAGATTTTGATCGAATTCCCCTAGTGCGGCCTAAAAATGAGTTGTACCTCAAAAAATAATATTCTTGATCTCAAGTGTAGTTTTCATTGTGTACATATTGTCTATAGGTGTGTTGAGTGTGTTTTTAGTGTGTCTTTTTAGAGTTTTACAAGGTTTTTGTTGATTCCCTTTTACTTTTGGTTTGCAAATGTCGGTATCTCTTGAAACTTTTGTCGGTTATGCTGATGGTGCTAGTTGTAGTACACAGAACTTATCTTCCACAACATGGGCTATCTTTGATCCAAATGGCGAGTTAATGAGTCTGCAAAGGATTTGTATTAGTCGATCCACCATCAACATCATTGAGTATAGCACAGTGTTTGAGCTACTGTCTGATGCTATTGCACATGGTATATGTTGTTTAGTCATCAGAATTGACTCACAACTTGTAGTACTACAAATTGATAGTGTCTATTTAGTTAGAAGTTCCACCACCTTACGCATGGTTTTAAGAGTTCGCCTTCTAGAAAGAAATTTTGATTTCATACAATATGAACACATTTCTAGAAATCTAAACACATTGACAGATGCCCTATCTAATCATGTTTTAGATATACATTTGCAATGAATGTAATTAATTTTCAATTCACAACACATCATATTGAAAATTAAATATAAACACAAAAACAATATATATATATATATAGATATTAAGGTTGGTTTTACAAAAAATTGTGCCCAAGACACATATGGAATACATCGCCCATATAAAAAACTACATGAAAATATCTAAGTAGACAAATCAAAGGTGCTCATGATAGAATGACATTACATGAGCCATCTTGTGTAGTAGTCGACCGATTCAACTAGGCACTCCCATGGTGTATCACTGAACTCGTAGCGGAATTTGTTCGACCACGGTCTCATAAATTTCCTATGTCAGCCCTTCCATGTAGCACTCTACCTCTAATAGGACCACTGCTACATCAGGATCATGTATCATATCCCATCCTACCGCAACAACCCATGGTGGTTCTACTACCTCCTCCTGTTGTCGTTCCTCTGCATGACGGATATATGAAGCACCAATAGGTCAAACTGGTCCCACATCTACATGAAACATCAATAGTTTAGTCTTAGAAAAATTGAAAAATACAACAACAAAAAAAATGTAGAACTTTCAAAATTGAAAAGGTCGAAATTTCTTACCCGAAGCACCATATTCCTCACCCTCAGGAAGCCTGAGCTTAAGGTAATCACGGAAATCCATGTTTGCATAATCATAATCGTTGAATTGTCTGTGTAGCCATTCGAAAAAGGCTGGTGAAAGTTGATCATCGATGACCCTACATGTCGGGACATATGTTTTATCCACCTCCTCATCCGTGGCACCCTCAAATCAATAGGCTCGAGCGTGATCTGTTGAGGCTGAAGTAATGGAACCCGTTCTAGTGAAAAGGAAACTAAGATCACACCGTATCCAAAGTTCTTTAGTTTTCCCTCTTTTTCTTTAGATAGTTGTTCTTTCATATTGACCAGAAATCCCTCACTCCAGTTGAAGAGTGTTGGCTCTAGACACTCCAATCCATATTGCATGTATGATATTCTTACCACATGTAATGTTGAGCTACCTACCAATATTGTGATAATGAATAGGATTATTCTCAAGGGTAACTAGGTCACATCTTTTATATTGATATTTCCATCCTTTGTTGTTTGGGCTCGACGTCTACAATAGGTGGTGATATAATCTTTCATTGTCCCCCCACCACTTCTCCCACCTAGGATAGATATGGAGGCACCCATCATAGACAGGTCCATCACAAATTAGATATCCTCTACCTTTATCTCGAACTAATGTTCCCCAAACCTGAACGCTTGTGCCTGAACATTTCATGAACAAACACGGTATTTCAACAACTCCATTTGGTACCTCATACTAGGAAGCTGTAGCACCCCCTCCTCATAGGCCTACCTAAGCAACTGACCAGTTGGGGTAAACATGCAACGAGAGAGGCTACTATAATAGATTTAACCTCCTTGGTGACCTTAAGGAAATGGAATCGACAAAACACCTTAAACAAACCCATCCACATCAGCAACAACACCGCTAGGACACATGTCAGCCACTCAGACATCATGTCCCTGAGTCCCACTGTTGTTTTAAGACTTTTAACCCCTGTTCGCTCTCATGCTATAGGCAAGACAACATCTAGAAGCCAAAATGACTCTTACAGGCCTATGTGCCAGCGTCCCTGGACTCTTTTTAGCAGACCTGTGCCAGTGTCCCCGATATTTGAGCCACTTTTCTAGCCAAGAATCTCATCCTCTTCCGATATCTTGTTATAACCTTCAAAATCCATAAAATATATTATGACAATATAAAAAAATCAAAAATCAACCTCAGGACTAGGCCTGAGCAACTCCAAGTGGGACTGACATTTTGTCAAACACTTGGCATCAATGCAACCTACAGGTCTAGGATACAAGATATAGCATAAATGACTGGAAGCACTTATGAAACATAACCAGAAGGATCACAAAATTCTCCATTGAACTATTATACCATCAATTAGTTCTTGCATCCATCCATTTAACAATTACAAGTAAATGCATGAAATAACCATGATATGAACTGGTCATATAACCATGTTTTTAATGAGCATAAAACCATATAAATATCAAAGATATGACAGCCATTTAATCCACATATAAACAAGTGCAAAAGTAAGAGAACTTAGCTTTTATTAATCATACAAAAATTTGACCAAGTTTGGGACTTCCACGTACCACCCGACCATAGGCATGATTGAACCAAATCTCTCTTTTAGCTAGTCACCCCTGTGTCATATTCCAAACATGAATGTGGGATCTCATAGAACAACCAATCCAAGAACAACCAAGGGAATCTAGAGGTTAAACGACCTCCACCCTCATCAAACCATGATCACACCAAAACCGATGCTTTGATCACAACCAAACCGAACTTGGAATGCCATTTAGAATCCATCACTATCCTTGAGGAATTTTCCGTCTCCTTGTTTCTCAGGATTTACGACAATCCAATCTCGAATCCATAGGCCCTAAACCGAGACCAATCTCTCAGGCTTTACCACAATACAAACTCGGATCACTAGGCCCTAAACTGAGACTTCTCCCTCAAGATTCACTGTGTATCCCTCCAAAACCGATCAAGGGATTCCTAGGGCTTTGGGAATGAAAATTGAGACCACCTCCACCCCAGATTCTAAAATCCATCTGAAAACCAAAGCTAAAACCGAGATAAAAATCCCAACATACCATGGCATCCGGAAAAATGCAAAGTCATGCATGTCCAAACAGCTTGGAAATCACACATCCAAAAGGTTACCTGCAAGTATTCTTGTTGAAGATGCTTGATCCTGCTCTTTTCCCTAATCCTTGCTTTCCTTCCTTTCCCTTTTATGGATTTTCCTTCCTTGCTCCAAAGCTAGAGTGCTCCAAGAAAACTCTAAGTGACCAAGAGTGAGAGAGAGAGAGAATAATGAGAGAGCTCCAAACTTGAATTGAAAGAAGGTTAGAAAAATCTTTACCACTGATCCTCAGAGGCATTTTTATGAGGCCTCTATTTTCTTCATTTTCCATTATTTTCCTTCAATTTCCTCCTCACATGAAACTTGTGACCTTTCACCTTAATTTTCTCCTAATTTCCTTTATTTTCATCAATAAATGTGCCAAAAATGCCTTTTTTCCTTTTAATGCCTTTGTCTGAGCCTTTTCCAATTTTCCTTAGCCAAAACACACATCCAGTGATGCCCACTATGATATCTTTTCCCAACATTCAGCTTGGAATAAGTGTCCCATAACCGTGGTCTTATTTTGCCTTTATTAAATTTTATTACATGAAATTTTCATGAGAGATATTACAGAAGCCATAAGAATTTTAGTAATCTACAGTTCTTTAATGCTTGGATGGTAGCAGGATTACTTGCTGCATTTAAATCATGTTCCTCATGTTCTCTTTCTCTCCATACGAAAGCCATTTTATGTTGATGAACCCTTGAACCATCAACAAGAGATTCATTAGGATCCTTTTCATGCAAAAAAACTTGTCAAATTTTGAGGAAAAACTACTGAAAGAACTTTAGATTTGCGCCCAACGTACCCCAGAAGAGAAAACCAGAGCATTGCACCCTTGCCTCCAGTGCATCACTACTTAGGTGGAATGCACTTTTTGACCATCTAGTCTTGTGTTGGTCCTAGGGAGAAATTTTGTAACCACGCGGACCTCAAAAACACATAAATTTTACATGAAATCACAAAATGTAACCGCATAAATAAAGAGAAGTGTTTTAGCTCCTACCTGGAAGTGACAGTACTCGAAATCATCCACTGGATTGGCCATAATCAACTACAGAAGATTGAGGGAAAAAGTACTCAGAACTCTCACTGTTAAAGGTAAATGTAAAATGGTGAAGATGAATAGCCATTTTTGAGTATATATGGTCATATTTTTCATTATTTTATTCATATTTAATGTTTTGACCTAGCCATGATTCGTTTTTACTATGAAACAAGTATGTTTAATCCTTTCTATGTTGTTTTGAGCAGGTCTACAACTGTTAACAGATTTTTGTCGTGCTTTAAACATGTTATTTTGACCGAATAGTACACTTCTATCTCTTTTTTGGACTCTTTAAACCTACGAAAAAGGAACCACTTTGAGTCCTCTTTCAACTCTTTTCAGAGTCCCAAAACATGAAAATATTGTCGAACACTTGTCTTTTCAAATTCATAAAAGTAAATGAAAGTACATCTACTCAGTATAAGTTTAACCCTTTTCCAGATCGGGATAAACTACCTATGAAAAAGGAATACCGTAGTCGAAAATGGCTAAGAGTTTCTCTTAGGTGTTATTTTCTACCTTTTTGGACCTAAGGGACTACCTATGAAAAGGAACATATAGAGTTTTCCTTTTCACCTATTTTTCAAACTCTCTAAATGTGAAAAAGAACTCAAGTTTTACCTTCGTTGGACTCATAAAAACATCAAACAACGATGGACTCGTTGATCATGACGAGGTCGAACCACTCCTTCTTAGGGTTCGTTAAATATAATCGGAGGGATTCATCCAAAGGATGGACTTACAAATCAAGCATATGTTATCCTCCTTAAGCTTGTTAAAAAATAAAGAGGTATTGACCAGTATAATTGGGGAAATTAGGAAAATAGGGTACTCCATTTGTTAATGGCAACGAATCCCTCTTGAACATGACACTCTTCCACTTCATCTCTGTGGTTGTTGGGTTGGGTAAACTGCTTGCCTTTTGGTTCAACATGCCTTCACAGAACCTCCATTTTGGTTTTGGGTCAATGCTTCCAACTCCATTTCAGTGTCATTGGTGTGTTCAAGAGAAGTCATTCAGCTTATATTTGTTGCAATACTCTTAAGCCTTCATTCCATGTTTTCCTTTCTTGATCCATTTCCATATCAACATCACTCTGATCTTTCTATGTCAATCATCATACCCGTTTCATGTCGTTGATGGGGAATACATCAAGTCCCTCCTTTGATGGGTCACTTCTTGTCGACATCAACTCATTATCCAGGACATTGACTTAAAAACACCCATCGATACCTTGGTGCTTGCATACATCAATGACAAGTGTCCTTGGTATCGGCGACATGTTTACCTCATTGGCCTTTGACTGAAAGACTCTGTGTGGTGTCAGACATCAACTCATTTATTCACATCATCGGTTGTTTCTCTCACGTCTGTTAATGACTTACATCATTGGATGATAATCAGATGGTGTCTATCATGTTCGACTTTAGCTCATTGATTCATATGGTTAGAATCGTACATTAGTTGGTCATGTGAACGAGATAGAAGACCCCGGATCTAATTCCCGCCATCCAGGCTTCGATTTTAGGATTATACAAAGATCACTATGTGTGATGGCTATGATCATACTAATAGTCAACGAGTCATGAGTCCACCATAAGTCATCAATGGACATGTCTTTTGATCACTATACATGTAATGCCATCTTATGTACTGAATATGGGTATGCCTGCCTCAGCAAAAGGATATCATGATGTAAATGTATTATAATAGAAGACAATCTCGTTGGTTGTTCTTGATCCCGACTTGTCACAAGGTAAGGCACTTCAGTGATCAGTCATCATCTCTGACTTTTTGTTAGGTCCCTATAATATTAGTGATGCCCCCATTAATATTGTAGTTGTATCCCTTATTAATATTGTTGTGCCCCTATTGTCCCCATATTGTTATTATTGTGCCCTATAGAATCCCTCTATTGTTATTTTTGTGCCTTTATATTATTATTGTTAGGTCGGCTAGGTTATATTGTGACCCCTTAGACTCCTATATATAGAAAGGAGGTTTTGTCATTTGAATCATCTAAGAATTGTTCTTTTGTGTAATGTAAAGGAGGTTGCCCCCTCGAAGAGGCTGAATTCTAAGGCGTTCAACTATCTTTTCTATCTTTTTGTGAACTGGTTTCATAACATTTGGTATCAGAGCTTTGGATTCTAGGGTCTCGTTGCTCCAAATAGGTCATCATGGCATTTTCACTATAAATTTTTTTCTGTGATGTTTCAAAAGATTAAAAAACACATTTGAGACGAAATCTCACTGAACCTCGGGTTCGAATTTCAAAGCTTTTTGCGCTACATTTGCGGAGATATGATCTGAGGAAGTTGGTCTTTTTGTAGACTCCTGAATTACATTCCAAACAGGCGACCTGGGGAAAATCATCATAACTTTCTCTCTGAGCATCGAATTGAAATTTTGTAAGGAGATACAGAAAGAGAATGGACTGTAGTTTCTTGTATATATTTTTTAGAGCCAAGGGTTGAAACAGTGACACGTGGTACTTCATACAAGTTCGCTCTTCTGGAAAGGTCTATAATCGGGTCATCTTGGGAGATTGTGCATAACTCTTCCTTGGAGAATCCAATTTGGATCAGACTGGTAGCGTTGGAAAGAGGACGCAGAGGGCTACTATAGGTCACAATTTTAGAACTGGATGATCCGGAATTACAGAAATTCATCAGATTCAATATCAAGCTCCTACAAAGTGAAAAAAGGTGTGTAGTTTTTTTTAATTTTTGCATAAGCTTGGTTTGAAAAATTAGTTTGAAGGAATTCAAAGGGCATAGTAAAGCATTATTATCGGTAATTGATGCCCGAGGAAAGAAAATGCAAACACCTAGTAAGCAACCTAAAATCTCTAGCATGACTCGTGAAGAAGAGGAAGAAATGCAACGTGATATATCAAAATTACGAGACCAAGTGCAACAAGGGTCACTTGCACAAAAAGTAACAAAATCTAAGATGGATGGTTTAAAGAAAGATGTAGAAGCTAAGATGGATGGTTTAAAGAAAGGTGTAAAAGCTAAGATGGATTATTTAAAGAAAGGCATAGAAGCTAAGATGGATGGCATGGAAGCTAAGATTAATGGCATGAACGCTAAGATGAATTGCATTGATGCTAAAATGGATGGCATGGATGATAATATGGAAGAATTGAAGATAAATTTGAATAAGTTGCTACAAGAAATGGTCACTAATGGTGAAAGGGTAGTAAAGGAAACTCATGATGAGAACAAAATAAATGTTAATCATGATTCCATAGACTCTAATGTTGGATCGAAGACCCACCATATTCCAAAAATCGATATGAGGAAGTTTGATGGCAAGGATCCCGCAACATGGATATTACAGATGGAGCAATTTTTTGATCTCAATAATGTGCAAAACACACAAAAGGTACGTATTGAAACTTTATATTGGGAACCAAATCAGTTTGTATGGTATCAATGGCTTTGCTCTCGTAAACAAATTATAACTTGGGCAATTTTTATGAAAGAATTGACAGCACATTATGAGGATACAAAAAGTAACGCTTTTTTTAGCCAATTGATAAGTCTCAAACAAAAGGGTTCAATAATGGAGCACATTGAGGAGCTCCAAAAATTGAACATAAGGGTAAAAGATATTCCAGAGGAGCATAGGATTGATGTGTTCATAGGGACTTTAAAGGATAATATCCAACATTATGTTCGCCTTTGGGAACTTGATTCATTAGAGAAGGCATTCAGGTTAGCAAGAAAAATGGAAAGCAAAATTATGGCAACCAAGAAGCATACCACTCACAACTATAAAGATGGAAGTGTTGTTGCCCCTAGCCTTCCACAACCTATAAGGTTGACACCACAACAATTGGAAGAAAAAAGAGCAAAAGGGCTTTGTTACAGTTGTGATAGCAAATACACTAAAGGTCATAAGTTTGCTAAGAAGAAATTATTCTACATAGATTGTGAAGAGGAAGAAGAAAAGGAGCAAGAAAGGTCAAAAGAAGAGGATATACTCCAGGAACAAAGCCTAGATAAAGAAGAAATGAACCCAACCATATCTTCTAATGAATTGGTTGGAATTACCACTCCTCAAACCATCAAGATAGAAGGACAAATCAAGAAGAAAAAGGTAATAGTTTTGATTGATTCAGGAAGTACCCACAATTTTATTCATTGTAAGATAGCAAAAGAATTGAATTGCTTCCTATATCCAGCACCAGAGTGTCAAGTGATGGTTGCAAATGGAGGAACGATAAATTTCTCTGGAAAGTGCCATAATATCAATCTATCCATGGGATAATATGTATTGGAAAGCCCAATTCTTTCCATTCCAATGGGAGGTGCTGATGTTGTACTAGGAGTCCAATGGCTACAATCCTTGGGTAGAATAGCTTTTAACTTTCAAGAAATTTTCATGAAATTTTATGTGGAAGGAAATGAAGTTGAATTAAGGGGTATTGCAGGGAAACCAGGAAAGATAATAAGCTCTAACTGTAAGAAAAAACTTCTAAAAAAGGAACAACGAGGTATAATTGCACAATTATGTTCGCTAGATGTTTCCACATCGAAATCATCTATTTCTCCAGATCTCCAAAAAGTCTTAGACAATCATTCCATGGCATTTGAGACTCCCAAAGATCTCCCACCTATTCATGATCATGATCATGCTATTCATTTGATTCCAAGAAGTGTTCCTCCAAACATCAGGCCGTACAAATATCCCTATGCCCAAAAGAGTGAAATTGAACGCATGGTTGCAGAAATGCTTGAGGCTAGTATAATTCAACCTAGCCAAATTTATTTCTCTGCTCCAGTAGTATTGATGCACAAGAAGGATGGATCATGGTGCATGTGTCTGGATTATAGGGAGCTCAACAAGCTCACTATTAAAGATAAGTTTCCCATTCTTGTTATTGATGAATTATTGGATGAATTGCATGGATCAATTTACTTCACCAAGTTAGATATTCGTTCAGGATATCATCAAATCAGAATGAAGATTCAAGACATTCTGAAAGCAGCATTTAGAACTCATGAGGGTCACTATGAGTTTTTGGTCATGCCTTTTGGCCTTACTAATGCACCTTATACATTTCAAGGTTTGATGAATTCCATTTTCAAACCCTTCCTTAGAAAAATTTTGTTAGTATTTTTTGATCATATACTAATCTACAACAAGTCTTGGAAGGATCATGTTAAACACATTGATAGGGTGCTACAACTATTGGAGGAGAAATAATTATATGAAAAAATATCCAAATGTTTCTTTGCAGTAACAGAGGTGGAATATCTAGGTCATATTGTATCTCATGAAGGAGTTAAGGTAGACCCTAGCAAAATTAAAGCCATTAAGGAATGGGAAGTCCCCACATCCATAAAGCATTTGCGAGGATTTCTCGGGTTGACAGGGTATTATCGCAAGTTTGTTAAGAATTATGGGAAAATAGCAGCACCTCTAACAACATTGTTGAATAAAGATGCATTTTCATGGACTCCAGAAGCAACAAAGGCCTTCGAATATCTTAAAGAGGCAATGTGCCAAGCACCGGTCTTAGCTACACCAGACTTCACAAAAAGCTTTATTGTGGAATGTGATGCTTCCGGAAATGGAATTGGTGTTGTTTTAATGCAAGATGAAAGACCCATCGCTTTCAAAAGTCGTCCAATCAAAGGAAAGTATTTACACAAAGCTATTTATGAGAAGGAAATGTTGGCAATACTACATGCACTTAAGAAATGGCGACCCTACCTAATGGGAAGACACTTCAAGGTAAAAACGGATCATGATAGCCTTAAATACTTTTTAGAACAAAGATTATCCTCTGAAGAACAACAAAAATGGGTCATAAAGATGTTGGGTTATGACTAATCATATACAAAAAAGGGAAGCAAAATGTTGTGCCAGATGCACTCTCAAGAAAGGATGAGGATGTTGAAGCATTGTTGTGTGCCATTTATATTATCCAACTAGATTGAATAAACGAAGCAAGGGAGGAATGGAAGAATGACGAAGAAGTGTGGGAACTTATTCAAAATTTACAACAAGATTCCAATACATATGATACATTTAGCTGGAAAAATGATTCGTTATGGTACAAATAGCGCTTATACCTCTGTAAGAATTCCCAACTCAAACAAAAGATTCTTCTGGAATTGCACGCTTCTCCCTTAGGGGGGCACTCAGGATTTTTAAAAACTTACCATAGGGTTAAGAAGGAATTTTTTTGGGATGGCCTTAAATTGGATATTCAAAATTTTGTGGCAAAATGTTTGGTATGCCAACAAAATAAATCTGAAACAATTAAGACACCAGGTCTATTACAACCTTTATCCATTCCAATCCAATGTTGGGAGGAGGTTTCAATGGATTTTATCACAGGTTTACCCAAGTCTGAGAGAAAAAGTGTCATCATGGTGGTAGTTGACGGACATACCAAGTATGCACACTTTTGTGCATTATCACACCCATTTAAAGCTAGTACAGTTTCTACGGCATTTATGGAAACAATTCAAAAGCTACATGGAAACCCAAAGATTATTGTAAGTGACAGAGATACCATTTTTACAGGAAATTTTTGGAAAGTATTATTTTCTTGTCTTGGTACTTAGTTAGCTCATAGCTCATCTTATCATCCTTAATCTGATGGGCAAACGGAGATAGTAAGCAAATGTTTGGAAGGATATCGTCGTTGCTTTGTATCTGATAAATAGACACAATGGGTCAAATGGTTGCCTCTGGCTGAATGGTGGTATAACACTTCCTTCCATACTACAACAAAAATGACCCCATTTATGGCACTTTATGGATATCAGCCACCATCCATCACATCATATTTAAGAGAAAATTCTAAGGTTCAAGCAGTGGAACATCACATCGAGTATCAGAAACAAGTTCTCCAACTCTTAAAGGATAACCTCATGTTGGCACAGAATAGAATGAAACAACAAGTAGATCAACATCGCAGTGAAAGAAGTTTTGATGTAGGTGATTGGGTATTCCTACGACTACAACCATATAAACAAATGTCCTTCAAGCAAGCTAAGAAGGATAAAAAATTGTCACCAAAGTATTATGGTCCATACAAGGTGTTGCAAAAGATTAGTACTATGGCATACAAATTGGAGCTTCCTGCAGCTTCTCGAGTGCACCCAGTTTTCCATGTTTCATGTTTAAAGAAGGTTATAGGCGACAAGCTCCCAATTCAAACAATATTGCTAGAACTTGACAAGGAAGGAAAAATTATATTGGAACCGGAACCAGTCATAGAAACAAGAACTCGAAAACTACGAAATCGATCCATTTCAGAGTATCTTATCAAGTGGAAGAACTTATCTGCTGAAGATTCCACATGGGAGGATGAGAATTTTATACAGAAGCATCCAGAACTACTCAAGTGTTGAGGACAACACTTTTTTGGAGAGGGGCATGTTAGGTACCTATAATACTAGTGATGCCCCCATTAATATTGTAGTTGTAACCCTTATTAATATTGTTGTGCCCCTATTGTCCCCTTATTGTTATTACTGTGCCCCATAGAATCCCTCTATTGTTATTTTTGTGCCTTTATATTATTCTTGTTAGGTCGGCTTGGTTATATTGTGACCCCTTAGACTCCTATATATAGAAAGGAGGTTTTTTCATTTGAATCATCTAAGAATTGTTCTTTTGTGTAATGTAAAGGAGGTTGCCCCCTTGAAGAGGCTGAATTCTAAGGCGTTCAACTATCTTTTCTATCTTTTTGTGAGGTGGTTTCATAACACTTTTCTCTTTAGGGGGCACTCTATTATAGGCTATTTTTTCCCATCTGATCAATCAACCTCCTAACTAGATCATTCACATCCTATTCCCCCCTTACATCATCATTGCACAAATCCCTATGCATGACTCTGTCATTCCCCAGAGTTTTTGCCCTAAACTAAATCATTTGAGCCAGTTTTAGGACAAACGCACCCTGGCCTCTTGTTGGACAACGTTCACCTACAATTTTCTCCATTGTGGCCTGCGTTGATCACCTATAGGTTGCTCCCCTTTGCACCTACGTTGGTTCTAGAAATTTAGGAAAAAGAGAGAGAATCTCGAAGCCTCCATTTCCATAAGCTTCTAGGATCTATTGTAACCATTTACCTTAGATAAAAAATTTGAATCCTATCCTATCCTACCGTGGAATTTCCATCCCTTATCCTTAGATCTCATCCTCCCATCAAGAGTGGACCTCAATCCCATGATTGGTAAAAGGATAAGAACTCCCAACTTACCTCACTCCTCTATATATTTATAGCCTTCCATATGCAAGTGGTTGGCTTTTGGAGAGTGATTCTACCCTTACGTTTTTGTTGTGAGATTTATACTTCATGCATTTAGGGTGATTGGAGGTGCACTTTGTGACAAAGGAAGGACAAGTCAACAACTTGGAGGATCTCTTCTACAAGATCAACATCTATTTATGGTTGTAACTCACTCCATTTATATCAATAAAAATGGTTCTTATTTTTTCCTATATGTGATGTCGTTATTTCATGTATTTGAATACCATGTTGCTCTGTTAAATAAAGTAGATAGATGATGCTACATAGAACTTGTAGTTTCTTGACTTGTGTTGTCCAGTTGTGCAGGTTTTGTAATATCCCTCCCCTTAATAATAAATAATAAATAATAAAAATAATAAGTAATAAAATAATAATAAATAATATAAATAATAAATAATAAAAATAATAAATCATAAATTATATTAAAAATATACACAAAATAATAATAATAATGGTTATTCTCTAAAATAACACAAGAAAAGCAAGAAAAAGAAGAAAATAAAACAAGAAAGCTAAAGAAAAGAAAATAAATAAAACAAGAAAACTAAAACATCAAAAGAAAAGTAAAGAAAGCTAAAAATCAAAGTTGCATGTAGACAGATGGAGTGTGTGCATGTGGTTCCCCATCCAATGTTTGCTCTATTTATTAGAGGGTGAGGAGGATGGGAGGCATTCCATCTCTCTAAGTTTCTATCTTTCATTCTCTTGGGAGAATGGTGTTCTAAGACCAAGGAGTCATTGGCAGTAGTACATTGATTGAGGGCTCGGGGATGGCCAGTTGTAGCAAATCCTTGCACAATTGAGCCTACGGTTGGGTGGAGAGTCGTCCCCAAAACGTTGTTTTCATCTAGCAGACTTCGATCATAGGTAATATAGGTATGTTCTTATTTGTTTGATTATGATTTTAATTAGGAAATTAACTTTATATTTACTTTGGACTGTTACATATCGTATCAGAGCAGGGCTCAACCCTTAGGGCCTATGGGCATCTAAAAAAAAAAAATTGTCGAAATATTTAACTTGAATTGCTTTCTTTTTTTTGAAAGTCAAAGAATGCTTATTTTCCTACGACTAATTTCCACGGCAACTGAACTTTGGAATCGAGGTTTCTAGATTTCCGCAATTCTGAGTGCAGATTTGTTTTCATTAATTCATTAGCCATTTTTAACAATTGCTTGCAGGCTCTGCCCCAACATAAACTGAGTGGTGTGTGTTTTATGATAGGCATCAGATAAAGCTCATTTATCATAAATTTATATATTGTGGTTCTGAAGGATAATTTGTTTCTGCGATCATTTTTGTTCGGGAATTTTTTTATTTTTGTTTGTTTATTTAATTATGGTATCAATATTCGACACAGTGCAGAAGGTTGAACACTCATGAAGAGATGCAATAGATCTTTATGTTGGAATTCAAGTGCAGATTAGCCTTAACTTAGACAAAGTACCGGCAATAGACCGTTCCTCCAACAGATCTTCCTCATCGATAAGAATTGATTTCTTTTCGGTGATATGTCCTTATATCCACAGAGGGTTTTCTTGACATAAATTCAAGTGTCCCTGAAAATATGACTGTCGGTGTTTCTGTTGAAATTGATGCAAGTCATGTTGTGGAATTTTCTATTGTTTAAGCGCAAGGATCCTAGGGTAAATTAAACGCAGAAATCTGCAAAGCTAAATTTGCATAGCTAAATCTGCATTGTAATTGTTGAGCATTTCAGTTTTTCTTTCTTTCTCTCATGCCTCTCTTTGTATATCAATCTTGGCGACCCATTCCCTCAGAGAAAGGGATAGATCATGCATATATAATCACTAATACTACCATAATTGATCGCCATAAATTAGATGGGTTGAATTAAATCTTAATGAGTAAATAAAAACAAAGCAATAGCATCATTTCATTATGAGAATCTCAAGCAATGGAGGATAAATTGAGATATTTTACAAAGATGGATCTGTCCACAGAATGAAATCAATGTATGCATATCATAATATCCCACAATATTTACAAAGGAATATGAATTGAAACATTTACCCGTTATCGCCCAGTATGATGATCTTCAGCAATGTCCATTTCCGAGTCGCCATAATCCCAAACTTCCTTAAATTTCAGACCAGTATCTTCAGGGAAATCGAGAAGATGGTCAGAAGATAATGATATTTGACTTGTCACTAGTTATGTATATTGCAAATCTACTCAAATGGGTTCCCGATACAGATCATGCACAGTTGAGTGATGCATCCTCATTTAAGTAGTTGAGCAGTGGATTTTCATTCAATGTTAGAGCAGTCTTAGAACACATCAAATCTCTGCAATTTTAGGTCTCTCAAATTACAACACCAAATTTTTATATGATAGGAAGTTGCTGGATAGAATGTTTTCTAAATATATAAACCGATGTTTTTAAGCATCATTTGGTTGGCCTGATGCCCGGAACTTGCAAAGCGCTATTTTTTTTTCTTTGAAATTTTTTTTTATTTCAAATTCTTTTGAAGGTCAGTTTTTTTTCAAGCCATTTTATGTCCGCCCTGCCATTCTATGCCAAGGAGGGTGGCAATATTTATAATGAAATCCCATTATGTTCTTGCAGTGTGACCCTTCAAATAACAAAGCTTGTGATAATGGCTGCCATGGGGGCTTAATGACAAATACATATAATTACCTAATGGAAGTTGGGGGTATAGAAGACATGAAGAACATGATAGACTTAGAATTTCCAGATCTCTCCTAAAGTTTCCAGGATTTTTCACTAAACTTTATTCTGGGTTATTCTCTCTTAGTTTTGTTTCGGAGTTATGGTTGTTAATCCCTTCGTTGTTGTATGGTT
The DNA here is from genome assembly GCA_031772625.1 of Pinus tabuliformis. NCBI lineage: Eukaryota > Viridiplantae > Streptophyta > Pinopsida > Pinales > Pinaceae > Pinus > Pinus tabuliformis. The sequence goes on from CM062820.1 coordinate 950,654,070, forward strand.
GCAGACTTCTCTTGTTTGACGTTGAAGTTTTGTTTATGCTCTGTTTGAAGTTATTTTTGGTTAAATTATGGATCTTTGCTTTATTGAACTTTATGTTTTCTGAAACCTTGTTGGTTTCCTTGTAGTATTACTATGTTTGAAGGTTTGTTTTGTACTTTAGCTTTCTATGCCATTATCAAACTTTGGATTTACTAAATAGTAACTGACTTTCTTGAAAATCTTGATCGTGTTAACTGCTTTTTATATGGAAAACACTTGCTCTCAGTTGGCACTCTATTATTTATCATATTGATTTTAATTGTGCTATGGATTGATGGAAACTATCGATTTTTTTCTAGATAATTCGAGTATACAGCATAATGCCTAGATAAACCTTTACAATTGACCAAGTCTGTGCCATCAACCACCAAACCATGGCTTAACTTTGTTCCTCATTGGTTTTTCTCATGCATCATCATAGACAGTAGATTATTGGTTTGAATACCAGCTCTTTCCTCTGTGATTCTCTGCTCCCATTAGAATCTCATTACATGGTTAAACCACTATTTCATTTTCTTGAGTTGTTTGTATCATTTCCTAAACGTTATTTCATAAAATGAAAAGTGCTATAATCAATTACAATGGTTAAAGGTGTGACATAGAGTCACATAATTAAAGGTATATAGTTTTGTTATGACTCATTAATTCATTGGAAAATTATATAATTTTGTAATCTTGGATGGTGATAATCTACCCATAATTGACGATGTATAATTCTCTGAAATATTGCACAATTGATATGGTATACTCGCATGCTTTTGTGGAGGAACAAATCTTTAATGCTGGTGTAACTACTCACCACTGATTCATTTTAGTTTACATAGCACTTGAAGTATTTGCATAATTTGTCACCAATTAAAGTGCTCTTAAATAATGAAATTTGTCCCAATTCACAATGGATAAACTCTGATATCTTATTACCTTTAGATGATCGTTGTTCACTTTCATCTGTACATTATTCAATCTGATCTAACAGTCCTTGAATGTTGATCATATTATTCAATAATCATCTGGGTTGGATTACTGTTCTCATTGTCCTTTAGCAATAGCAGTGGCTTGGTATTTCTCTGGTCTATTATTACAAGAACACAACTCTCTCAATATGATCTTGATTATTAAGATGTTGTGAACCCATTTGGAGTGCTTACTTAGCTAAGACAGACTAAGTCATGTTTTATGGTTTGAACGTTATGATACATCTAAATCGTACCCTATGATTTCAGTTTAGTTTTGAGTATAAGTTACATGAGGTTTCGTGATTCAAGGTTAATTGCATATAGTGGATAAAAGTTGTCTAAGGAGAAATGGAAAGGAGAAACTTGCAATTTTTTAAGGATGATAACTAATGATAGCTCATGTGATTATGGCCAACGTGGATCAGATGCTTAAGGTGGTAGAGAAGAAGTATCACAACAAGGGTAAGAAACCAATAAGAAGAGGCAACCTATTTTCAAACATAATGGAAGAAACATAAATTGGTACTCTAAAGGTGTTACTATAAGGTCTATCTAAGGATGATGCACATAAAGAAGAAAATATTGGCAATCAACTAATGAAGTTGAATAATCATGATAATAATGAAGGACATTTTTACGGAATATATCTATGAATAATGGGTAGGAGATGAAGGGATGTTCTATCAAGAAGAAAGTTCTTTTAAAGGTATTGATGAGTGGAGCGAGAAACATGATTGGTAATGGTCATAATGATGATCTACATATTTTAAAAATGTGAAGGTGTGAAGTTGCATGATGACCAAGTGATAATAAACGAGGGAGATATAGGAAGGAATGTTGATAGAAATTTTATAAGGATACCTTTAGAAGGATTGTGTACATAGTGACAAAAGAAGTGAAAGTCAATTAATAGAGGTTGTACTTGACTAATTTTCACTCATTGTTTCATGAGTAGGACTTCCCATAAAGTTAAAAGAGGTTGTTTCCACATAACACCTCACATTTAAATTTTTCATGGACAATGATGGTAGTCGTGTTTCCAACTGTTTCAAAATCTAAAATAAGAATCTTTTATGATAAAGCAATCAAATGGTATTGAGATACGAACTTGACAAACTCGACGAGATAAGAAAATATTTTTGTGGATGAAGTGCTAATTGTTAAATAAGTCAACATGGATCAACAATTCCTCGTGCAAGTAAATTAAGCACGATATAAAATTAAATCATGATGAAATAATGTTTATATGCAATTGCATATAGCGGTATTGGAATCAGTAAGCCAAATGGTAAATGGGCGTAAATCAAGGAATTTTAATTTTGAAATAGATGATGATGGAATAACTAGTAAATATCTTAAACAATGAATTTCACCAAAGTTTCCTTGGGGAAGGAAGAATATATAACGAGAGATTAAGACCCAATATGATGAGGCTCATGTGAAATTTAACGATGTACTTAGATGATTATACCGTTGGTGTAAATGATCAACAACCTAGTAGAAAGAAGTGGAAATAATTATTGAAAAGTAATTGACAACTTCATGAAAAAATATGGATGATGTTTCATGATATCATGGTAGGAGGATAATGATGCACATATGGTTCCTATAGTGTTAATGTATCCATACAATGATAGCGATATGAATAAGTCAAGGTATATTGACATATTCATTTACTACGTGATGATAAGTATTTAATGTTGAATACTCATGATGGATATGATATGCATAATGTGGCATAAGAGTTATGATGCTATAATATGAGGTTTATGGACATGTGGTTCATTTATGTGAAGTTATGATATGTCTTTTACACAAATATGTTGATGATCTAACTTACGATGGTATTTCATGAGGTGAAGCATGCGATAGTTGCGTACAAATTTATGATATGCATGAGCATGCAGTTCGTTATTAGTCATAATGTTGCCATTAACATTGATGAATGTTCTCATGATGACATGCAAGACTTGGCATGTGGATTACTTCCTATGATATTATGATGGTATGGTTAATGCATTGGTTGCATGTTGGAGTGTGATGATTAACAGGACTCCACAAATGGGCCGAGAGGGCCGTTTATTTGATGATCTCATGCGAGCCTATATGCACGAGGGAGAATAAGTAACACCATATGGGCTAGGGACAAAACTCAATCAACACTAAATATGACCGTGGTTCCTTTGTCTTGTGTATAGCTCTTGATGGATAACTCTTGAAGAGCTATGGGACCATATTGAGGAGGCCAAGTGCCTGATGTTCTAGGCTAGGTGCCTGTTATTGGATTGGGATGCCGAAGTCTGGAAGGGATGTAAAGGACTTCGATGCCTGGGGTTGTGCGCCTTCGTAGTTGTGGAGGGAGTGGGCCAGCCTTGCGAGATGCCCGGGGTCATTGAGTACCGGACCGAATGCATGCCTTGGGAAAGATGAGGCCTGATTCAGGCGCGAGCCTTGGGGCCAACCTTGGACTAGGATACAGAACGAGTCAGGCTTATGCCTGGTGCCGAAAGTGGGAAAAAGGACAGAGATTCCTTGAGTTTCCCAGGGTGTTGGGGACTTTCGATGCCTGCTAGTTATACTAGTTCAGCAGAGGGTGTTGGCAACATGAAGTAAATAAAAATAAAAATAAATAATAATAAAAAC